>BNCR01000011.1:8602539-9807539 GCA_014656515.1 Oryzias celebensis | reverse complement strand
TTGTTTGTAACATGAGAAAAAAACCAAAAACAAACAGTCCACCACCGCTACATGTTAGCCGCGTTAGAAGCGTTTGTCACAATAACACTCAACTGAACACTTTGACACAGCGTCATGTACTGCTCAAAATCGCTTCAACATCAGTAAGCATAACCAGAACTACCGAAAGTCTGCCAATTGTGGCCCGTCTCTAATTGACCGCAGTCTCCAACAGCTGCCGGGCTCCTTATGTGGTGTTGTCTGCATTTCTTGACTGCATGGTGCTGCAAAATGGACCCATTAGCCATCACCGTTCTGTCTGTGATGGAACAAAAGACGGTCTCCAACAGATGCCCGTTTCTAATAAACGCCGGCCGGCTGCCACATTTTTGGGATAAACACTGCGGCTACTATTGTAAGATATACAGTGATCCATGTTTAGGACGCACTATTGTTTTTTTGAAAATAATTAAGCATGCCTTATAGTGCGGAAAATACTGTAAATCAAGAAAACTAAGCTGCTCCGTCAATCTTTATGGTTTATTATTCCTTTAGTACAAAATTTCTTCACAACTTAAAGCGCTCAGTGAAAACAACCCCGTAAAAAGTTTAACAATGACTGAAACCAAAACCTGAATGAAGAAATATTAAAAATAGAGAATAACTTATTTATGATTCAATGTGTTAATTTAATATTTATATTTGCTTTAAGGCCCCACTCCAATCATCTTTTGATCTATTTTAAAAGCGTTCCCAGTGGTCTTTTAGTCATGATTATGTCGTTTTTAAGCAAAATCAGAAAACCTGTGTTGTTGTTTTGGACAGTTTCTGCAGAGCAGCAGGAGTTTATTAGAAATTCACCTATGAGTTGTGGGACCGTTGGCGCAGAGTAAGCCTGCCCCGCTTTCCTGTCATCTATTTGTTTACACTCTCTCCTGCTAGCTTACAGCCCTCACACCCCCAACATGACAGTACCTGTGCAACCAAAAATGGCTGGTTCAAAAGTTTTGAAGCAGATGCCAGCTAGGATGAGAAAAATCAAGACGTACATGGATCTTGTCGGCTAAAAGTGAAGGCACTGGAACGAAGCAGGGCAGGAAGCTTGTGGCTTGCCGTAGTTACTTGTACGTCACACAAGCTTTTTCCAACAGCATTTTTTTCATCTGCTCCTGAGTCACAATTTGAATAAAGAAATACTCAGAAATTCAGTTCGAAGACTTCATTTCTTTATAAATGTGTTAATATTATCAGTAAAATCAGTAAAAAAACACCAAGGACACTATTTTCATCAGAGTGGGTCTTTAAATTCTTTTTGAAATAAAAGCCTTTAACACTTGAAGAAAGGAGGTTTGGTTATTTTTCTACCTTCATTCATCCGTGTATATTTTGTATCACCTCCCTGTCTTTTTCTGTTCTTGTTTTTTTATCTTTTCCCTCCTTTATGTCATGTTGATGGAGGATTAAAATCGTTTCTTTTTTTTGTTTTTTTTATTGAATTCACCCTCAAATGACCTGCTTTCAACAAATCAAAAGTGACTCTACCTCACACAGAAACTTGAATGGACTTCAGGAAATCAGCTGCTGTCTGACAACAAACACAGGCAAACGTTCAGACACATCGAGCAAACCTCAGCAGGAACACAGCAGGGGGTTTGTCTGGAAAAATGAGGAACCAGTTCCAGAAATCCATCAGACAATGATGTCAGATGTGCTCTCAGTAAACAGCAGGTGGCGCTGTAAACCACATCTGTACTGGTGTTTAATCCAACTGGGGAAATTGGATTTCTGCTCACTTCTGCTTTGTTTTTGAGGAAAGCTGGACATGTGTGGTGTTTTCAGAGCAGAAACGTCTATTTAGAATCCATGTTATCCATCCATCCATCCATCAACGGTCATGTGACCGGTCACGTGACGACCTGAGGAGACTGGCCGGTTTTCATCGGGAGGTGGAAGGGAGCAGGAGGAGACAGAATAAACTCTGTGGCGAAAGGTCAATCGCATTCCGACAGACAGAAAACGAGCTCAGAGAAGGTGACGGTGGGGGATGGCGGGGGGGCAACCTCCGGTCCATGATTCATTGCAAATGAAATGTCACCCTGGCAGGCGGGTCCCCGTCCCCCCCCGCAGCATCATTGAATTTTACAGCCACATAAACAGTGGCGGGTCTGCGGGGACGCGCTCCTTATCGATGGTGGTGTTTATGGGAGGGGGCTTGTGACGATGCGCCCAGGAGGTCCCTTGCGTGGGGGTGGGGGGCAAACTTGCTGCATAAATGCCCCCCCTGCACTGAAAAACAAACAACACAGTGAAACTAAGAGGTTCTTCTGCAGAAGATAGAGGTATAGAGAACCTCTGGGGCCACGTCCTGATGGACACCCTCCCCAAAAGGCTGACAGTAACACGTGTTATCGCCTGTCTGAGTGTCAAAACTGCAGAAGTGTGACAGTTGAGGGGTAAAAACCAGGGGACACGTTTGCTTCGGGATCAGAGGGAGATCACAGCCTGCAAACATGAATATTTGAGATCTGGAGTCTGCAGACTACAACTCGGGGTGGGGGGGTGGGGGGTGGGGGGGTGTTCACCCAAAATGAGGGGTAAGGGGTGGAGGGGGCTCAGAGTTGAGCGGGCTCAGCAGAGCCGGCGTTCAGCTGTGAAGTAACGAGATGGGACATTTATTCAAACGCTAACTGACAGCGTCAGGGCAGCTCCGGGCGCAGAGCAGCTGATCCCACAGGAACAGCGGAGAACTTCAGCCCACTGAGCTGAAACAGAAGCGGGACGAAGTGGCAGCCTTCTCCCTCCATTTTCCACTTACAACACCGCCCCCCACACACAACAGAGCAGCAGGATTCCAATAGAAACACAATCTGACAGGAAGCTGGTCAGGAAAAAACGTTCTCAGTGGGACGTGAAGCTGTGTAAAAACTGTTGTTTAAATAAAAAGTAACATCTTTTCCTATAAAAATATATTTTCACAATTTTCAGTTTTGTCTTTATGCTTTTTTCAACTGCAGCAATTCTGACTATTTAATCTACATATAACTGTATGTTTACTAAATTGTTTGTGTTTAATCACATTCATTTATACTTTTCTTTCCAGAACAGACTATCAGAATCAACAGAGCAGATAAAACACAAATATTTTGAAAGAGTGAAAAGATTTTTGTCACTTCAATTAATGTCATTCTCAAAAGTTTTTCTCTGAACTTCCTGGTTAACTTCAGGAGTAAACGAAACATAAACGCCGCTGTAACTTTGGATCATTTTACAAATGTTCTGTCTTTTTTCCATGCTCCATAATAATAATAATAATAATAATAATAATAATAATTAGATTTTCATTCAGTAAAAAATTTTAATTTTTCCAATTTCTATTTCAACGTTATTTCTGTTTTGTCACAATGACTATTTTCACATAACTAGTGGTTAAACTAAAAAAACTGACTTTTAGATTAAAATGATGAATTTTTTAATTTTAAATGAACACAAAAGCTATTTTTGCCTGAAAACAGCAAATTCCTTCCAAATAAAGCAGCAATGCATCCTAATATTGGATTTTTCTTTTATATAGAAATGGATTTATTTCATTGTTCTTTTGGATTTGGGTCCTCATCGGATGATAGGAGCACACCTGCCTGTGACGTCATCAGCTCAGATGTTCTATATGTCCTTCAGTTCACCTGCGGGCTCGCTCTGGGGATGGATGAAGCATAAATCCATCAGAAATGCTACACTGCCTGATAACCTGACCTCCCACCCTCCACCACCCCCTTTTGTGCTCTCATGAAGCCAAGAATCAGCAGCGAATCTCTGCCCCTCCCGTCGCCTCCACAGTGGAAATGTCACCTGAAGCATTTCCCCCTGAATGCCAATCATTTCTGAACTGTCAGTGTGTGTTTGTGTGACTGTGTGTGTATATAAACTTGCTATGAAACTCAACAGTGAAATCCACGGTCACACACACACACCTTGACAGAATACAGCTTCATTTGCCGACTCATCATCCATGTGAGACGATTAGGAGATGACGACCACAGGTCTGGGTGGTGTGGGTGGAGCTACTCCTAATTAGACAACTGTGTGTGCGCCTGTGCATGCGTGTTGTGATGGAGGAGGTAAAAAACAAACCATGTTTAAATGTGAATCCAGAACAGATGGGGTGTGCTCTGGACAAATATCCGAGGCGTTGGGAGTGTGTGTGTTGCCTGGGGTTGTGTTTGTGCGCACGGTGCATATGGAAACGCACATGTCCACGAAATCCTGCCGTACAGTGGCGTGCATATGTGGGGGCGTGTGCAGCTGATAGAGCACGTGCGGGGAGGATTTGGAGCGCAGAGGCGCAGGTGTCTCTGGAAATGCCATTGCTCTCGTCGGCCCACGGGCCATTTGTACGAGGTGGTGGTGGTATGACGGGGGGGTTTGGTGATAAACCCCCAGAAAGGGAGGATGGCAGAGGACAGACAGCCAAAGTGGCGGGGCCAGGGGCGGGAACTCCGCAATTACTGCAAGGGCCATCGGCTGAGACTGCAGAGACGACAGCCAGAAACCCCATCACGGTTACTCAACCTCTGTGCACGCACAAAACAAAACAAAAATAAAACACTTTCACAAAAGGGGAACCACACAAACCACTTTAAAGAGGCTTACGCGTTACTATAGTAACCCTGATGGGACAAACTCACATTTCAAGATTGTTTAAGCTTAGATGAGAAACTCTTATAAAATCTGAATCAGCTTTAGTCAAACTGAGAAGGCTTCAAATGAGAAAAATGTCTGAGGTCTGATCAAGAAGATGCAGTTTTTAAGAATTCTGCTTCTTTACGTTTATACTTCTCTCATTTATGACTTGCAATCACTATAGACAAATGTAAAAAAACAAAATGGCATTTTATTGATTATTTGTCAGTCTTTCTACTACGTCTCAACTTTTTTTCAGCCACTTCAACATGAAAAGAATTTTTACTAAATATTTGGAATTATTAACATAACTGTTAGCTTTCTGGCATGTTAGTTACATAAGTAATTAACAACTATTTTAGTATTTGATACCAATACCAAGTCTTGGTCAAGAAACTGTGTCCGAAAATGACATTTTTACTTTAACAAATTGTCAACTTTGTTTTATTGAATCTTCATCCTGTGTTAAATATCTACAGACATTTTTTAAATCCACTTTTTATTCTATGCATCATGTGGAACCTTTTTAAGGTGAAGCATAGATTTTCCCTTAACTCTTTAGGGAAATGTTAAGGGTGAGTCTACTTTTCAAATTAAAAGGATTTTTTTTCACATTAACATAGTCCCACATGAAAAACTGTAAAATGTCAGTTTGAAAATGTCTGTAAATAAACGATAAAGTGAAAGCAAAATAAGATAAAAGTCAAATCCCAACTTAAGTTTCACACACATCATCCCGTAAAATTTCTGACATTAAACTGGTCCATGGTTTAGTTGGAGGTTGGAGACCACATGTCTCCACGTCTCAAGGAACTTGATGCTAAAGCTCTACAGGTTAGTCTTAATCCGTTTGCCTGTAATGATTTCCCGCATCATGTGACCCGACGCCTCCTGACTTTAGCATATTTGCGTGCTCCTCATCAGCGTGACGGAGCATCTTAAAAACTCATTCAGCGAGTTCACTTACCTTTGACTCAAGAGTTATTGAAAATATTCATCGTTCCGTTTCCCCCCCTGAACGCACCGAGACCCGCGCCGCTCGAAGTAATGAGTGCTGTAATAACACCGCTGTGTTCATCTCGCCGCAGAATGAAACTGAATCAGAAGGTTTCGGCGGGGTTAAGTGGGGGCACGAGGATCCATACACTGATCCCACATCAATTTTAGACGGATGGAAAGATATTAGCGGAGGCTGAGCAGAGATGAAAGAGGAGATTACAGCACAGTGGGGGCTATCATTTCTCTGAGTTTCCCTCTCCTCTACAGTATTATTCTTTCATATTTTCAATATTCTTTCTAAAAGCTTGTGCATGTGTCCATGTTTGCCGTCCAAAACCTTTGTGTTCTGTTCCCTTCAGCACAGAAACAAGAACACTGACGGTCTCAGCACTCCCACACAAACAGTCAGCTTCGCTCCGCTGCATCACTTCAGGACACAAAGGCTCACCGAGTCTGACATCAGCAGACTTGGAACATGTCCTCCGGCTGAAAACACAGCTTTCTCCCCCACATGCTTTGATGTTTGGACTGCTTGGACTCAGAGAATCCTACAGGTCAGCAAAGCTCTGCTGTCTTCACAACTCTTCAAACCCTGAGGTGAATAAAACCTTTCACTGACATGATTTCCATGTGTGATGGCGGCGATGGACAAATGTCTACTTTCAAACATAAAAATATATTTCAAGATGCATTCAGCTACTAACACCCCATTTTTTTAAGCAGACGGTTCTGACATCTTTTTAAAAAGCTTCTTATTCAATGCCATCCTCCTTTTTGGGGCAAATTAGAATGTAGCTTTTTTTTATTTACAGAGGCTAAATTAGCATGTTTAGCATTTGTTTCTAAATTTTACAAGGTACTTTCAAATGCAAAAATATACTTGAAGATCCATTTAGCTTCTAATGGCATTTCAAAGCACATTCTTTGCTAATGTTACAATTTTTAACACAGTTCGGGCATCTAATTTTGTTGAAAAGCTTCTTTTTACAACATTATCCAACTTTTTAAGGCAAATTAGCATGTAGCTTTCACATTTAAATGAGCTAGATTAGCACGTTTAGCATTATTTTCAAACTTTTACTAGGTATTTTACAAATAAATATTTTTCAAGATGCATTTAGCGTCAACTATTGTATGTTTTAAAGCACATTCCTAGTTAATATTAGAATTTTTAACACACTTCTAACATTTCATATTGTTAAAAAGCTTCCTTTTTATGATACCCAACTTTTTCAGGTAAATTAACATGTGGCAGCTAGATTAGCCTCATTAGCATTTGCTTCTGAAATTTCCTTTTTTTTTTTTTACATTTCTTTTCTCAGCTTTTCTATATTGTTTTTATATTTTTAAAAAATGTAAAAAACAATTTTAGCTAAAGCACCACTTAATTTAGTTTTAGCTGTCTCACTTTTCAAGCTAAGTTTTCAGCCCTTCTAAAATTGTTAAGCAATTTAGCCAACAAGTGACAAATTTGACAATTTTTGCAGTTTCTTGCAGCTGTTGCACATTTTTTTTAAATTTTTTTATAATATTATGGAAAGCAACATTTATATAGTTTATTGATGGTTACACTTATGACATTTGCTTTTTTGATTAAATTAGCATTTAAAATGTAAAATTTTTCCACTTTGCTAATGATTGTTTAGCTAGCTTCAGCAGACTAAAATTGTATTGCATTAAATCTGACTTTTCTGGAGGGTCAAAAAGTCATATTACATAACTTGTTTTTCTTTATACTGCCGATAAAATTTAAAAAACTTGATTTGGGATTTAAACCCACACACTTTGCTTTTAGTAAAAAAAAACATTAATAACTGAAAAGTTCCTTTTTACAAACCACTTTTTGATTTACCCTCATAAACTTTGTGGTCTTTTGGTATGAAAGTTCTTTTTATGATGTGCAAAGTTTGAATCAAGAAATTCATTTATTTAATCTAATAAACTGATTCCATAATACTAGAAAATTTTCCTGAAAAGTGAAATTTGTTCACATATCCATCACCTGCAGTTTAGAAAAAAAAACCTGCATTGTTGCATCACCTTCATGGAGGTCAGAATTTTGGACCAAAGAAAGTCCCTGCAGTCCTTCCTGCGGGGCTGCACAGAAAAGACCCATATTTCAACGAGCTGCTCTATTCAGACTTTTGTGTTAAACTACCTTCACACTGCCCTCGGCAACGTGCGTTCAAGTGGCCACACCATTGAAAAATCCATGTAAAAGCGTGCATTGGGCTTCTGCGTTCAAAACGTTTGTGTTAAACGACTGTTTTAAGGCTCTATGTACAAAACATGTGACCACTGAACGCACGTTGAAGTCAAACTTTGACGAATCAGGGACTTGGATTTGGTTGTGACGTATGGATGGCGTTCCTTCTGTTTAAAGGAAGTTCCAACCCTTTGAAAAAGGTTCACAGATGATTTATTTAATATGTTTTTGCAACTTATTTAGGCCATTATCATAGTACAACAACGACGACAACCAGACTGTGTCGGAAAGATCTGGACTGACTTGGGTTCCAATAATCTGGAATAGATTATTCCGGGCCTGTTCTCTAAAACTTTCCCTTCTTTCCATGTTTTGACTTCATCTTTAATCTTTGTGTTTTATGGGGTTTTACTTCACTTGCTATGCGTCTGAGCAGCAGAAAAAGTGAACTGAGCAGCTGCAGAGCTCAAAAGTACGTATTTGTTTCCCTCCCAGGTGGATAACTTAAAGTGACAGATCGGCAGACGAGGAAGGGAAGGAGGGAGATGGATGGATGGATGGGAAGGGGGGACCAGATGGGCAGAGGAGGCGCCTCGCCAAAGACAGAGAGGATAAAGAACCAGACGCAAGGAAAAGAATGATCACATGAAGTGAGGATAGTGTTCCTCCTTCGTCATGAGTTCAAATCGTCTCAAGAGAAGGATGATCCAAAAGGAAAATGGGACTTCTGCTCCGGATTTGAGGAGGTCTGATGAGAACAGGAGGTTGAGAACAGACTGAGGGGAGGAGGAGTGCAACAGAGGGAGCAGCTCCAGAAACATATGATCCCATGCCGGAGCCAAATCCTAACCACACTGTGTGTTCCCAGAGATGTAAACATCAGATCATTGTCCAGGCTCCTCCAGCACGTTTCTGCCTGTTGACCTGCCTCACCCCGCCACATGCTTGCGAGAAGGAGAGGCTGAGAGCATTACAGGAGACCGACGGAAAATATGACAGGCAGAAGAACAGGAAGTGGAATTCATAGAGGTGCTGCAAGCAGAGATAATGGGAGAACGCGCTTGAGGCGTCGGTAATTATACAGACGGACAAGAAGCTTTAATTAGAGCAGGATGGAGCACCAACGCATCGACGCAAGTGTGAAACCAGCATTTGTGAGCTGAACCATTACATAAGCCACTTCCTCCAGTGTGTTCCTGCTGGTGGCGTTTCATAAAGAGACGTGTGCGCTAGTCAGCGGGGGACAGATCTGTGCGCTCAGTCACTCACTCAGTCCAAAACAAAGCCTGCGTCTGCACACGGGCTTATGAGGCGAAAGAAAGTCAATGCGCCTCACATTATCAGATCCCACTGACTCACAAGATTCAAATCTTTAAAAGCTTTAGCCAAGTAAGAGAATCTGAATGTTCAGAAACTCCTTAAGATGATATTTTAAAATTAACACTATTTTAATTATCTCATAAAATCCTCACCTACTTTTCTTTGAGCAAACTTAAAGAACTTTAAGCTAATGCTGAAATATTCATTACATATTTAATATTTAGCTTTTAGCTGAATAGTGAATAGGCTTTATTTAGCATTTTTTAAGTGTTGTTTACAGTTATGCAGCCTTTTAGGCTTTTGTAGACTCTATTCGGCTGACTACTGTTTGTGTAGAGTTATGAGTCTTAAGTGTAGCTAATGGCTTTTAGCTTCCATCGCTATTTTTCAGCTTCTTTTAAGATTTTTACGTTAATGGCTACTTTCAGTGCTAGCAATGTCCACACTGCTCCTGTTAATAAAAACTTGTTTTCTTCCTCAACCCCGAGACGCCTATTGATGTATAGATCAAACCACTTCAGCTTCAGGACCACAATTAAGCATCTACACAAAAGAAAAAGCATAGCTTAGTTTTTTTAATTTTTTTTCATAGTTGATAATAAATTCAGACGTCAAGTGTTAAAGGAAGAATTGATTTATTGGAGACTTAGCAGAATTTATGTATTTTCTTTTTTTTTTTCCAGCTTTCATTTGTGTTTGCAAATTTTTTATGTAGCTATTTTGGTATTGCTCAGGACAAATCTTTTCATCATTAATTATTGCGGCATTGATCAATTTTTTTAAAGATTAACATTGTTTATGATTTTTTGGCTTTTATTATTTTATAGCAAATTTCATTGCTAGTAATATTAGTATTCCTTGTGACTATCAAATCTTGTCTTCTTCTAAATATTGTAGCATTATTAAGACTCTTGCATTGTTTAATATTTTTCTGCTTCTTTTTACTTTTCTTTTGTTATTTCAGCTACTGTCATTGTAGCTGTGCCAATACTGCTAATTAAAATGGACTTTTGTCTTCCTTTAATTATTGCAGTATTTATCCATGTATTTAGGGACATTAGCAGTTTATGTTAGTTTATGTTTAAATACTAAATCATTAGTGTTTATGATTTTTTATCTTCTTTTTAGCTTTTGTTTTTCTTTTGCGAATTTTATTTGTAGCTATGTTAGCATTGCCAATGACAATAAATCTGGTCTTCCTTCAATTATTGCAGCATTAATCGATTCATTTAGAGACATTAGCATAGGTTATGATTTCTCAGCTTCGATTCATTTGTTGCTTTTTTGTTATTTTTTTGTAGTTGCGTTAGCATTGACAATGACAATAAAATCTTGTCTTCCTTTAATCATTGTTGCATTAACTCACTTATTAGAGACATTAGCACAGGTTATGATTTCTCAGCTTGACTTCATGGTTTTCTTTCTTTCCTAATTTTATTAGCAATATTCCATTTTTATAAACATTAGCATTGTTCATGATTTTTCATCTTTTATCATTTTTTACACTTACTTAATTTGTAGCTGTGTTAGCATTGCTCATAATGATCAAATCTTGCCGTCTCCCCTCCTTATATTTTTTAAAGAATTTTCACAGTTTCTAATTAGCAGTTTCGTCATGAAGCTGCGCAGCTGTGATGGTTTCTGATGCTTCAGATGTGGAACTGTGTTGCTAATCCTTCCCTTCATAATCACAAGCTGCTCACGGGTTAGTCAATACTATTGAGCTGAAGTGACACACTTAGTGTATCCTCACTCGGGCAGACAAACAGCCACCCTCCGCAGTAAATAAGAGGCAGTAACAGGCTCTGCGCAAACACAACTCGGCTTCACAGCCACGATCTGCATTCAGCAGGCGTGCATGTAAATTCTGCAGGTGTGACACAAGCCGTTTTTATCAGGTACACACAAATAATATCACACTGTGTGGGTCTCATGCATACCTGCACTGCAGCATTGTGCGTGCACATGTGTGTGTGTATATGTGCAGATGAGTAGTCCCAGAGCAATTCCTCAGTTTAGTGGAGCATTACAGCTGATCAATAGAATGTGCTGCAGAGGGATTTGTAGCAGCTGCATATTCACTCAGCTGCACCTGTCTGCACGTGTGTGTGAGCGGGAAATTTCATTGGTTAACAGTATCCTCTGCCACCAAGTGGACTGCACACCTTTGAGTGATGAGCAGCAAAAGCAGCTTTAAAGACAGAACATCGTCCTCGTACCAAGTTTTAATTGCAAATCACGGATGAGACACTAGATGGAGCATTTGTCAAAATGTTTGTTGAGCTGTCCAACTCGTTACGTAAACTCTTTGAATAATGTTTGTTGTAATATATATCATTGAGATTTTTAACCTTTCCACTGGAGCTTTTACCTTCAGTATTGAAATTTCTTGACTACCGGAACTCTTCAATTGTTGAGCAGTTATTGCATTTCTAGTAGATTCTGAAGCAGAGAAAAGAAGCCTAATGTGCAACACTTTACGAACAAACACTTGAAAAGCTGTTTTTCTCTACATCCATTCACGTGTGTTATTACGGTTGGGTGTGAGGGGCCGTAAATTAGCGGGAGAGTTCGTAAACTGAGAGCTCTCAGCAATTGTTCTGCACTAATGGTCACACTCTCACACTCTCTGCACCTCTGCAGAGACTACGTCCTAGAAAATGACAGAAGTTTGCTTGTTTTTTTTTTTTTTTTTTAACATATTTTGGCTGAAAACGGCATAATCGTGATTAAAAACCACAGAGAACACTTTTAGAGTAGAGCAAAAGGTGACTGGAGTGGAACTTTAAGGACTGAATACTTACTCGAAATTGCTTGCTCGAAATTAGATGTTTTATCTAATTTTCACCTCTCTTCCACTTTTCTTAGTAAATTTAAAGTTTTGGAGCACTTCTATGAAAGCAGACCTCACATGACCCACACTGCATACGATCAAAATGAATTGGCAGTTGAGAAAATACAAACACGAAACACGAACCTTAAATCCCCATCCCTGCATAGTTACGACTTCCTGAAATCTCTTATTTTGAAAAACTAAACTTGTGATTCTGCTTTTCTTCCAACTCTCAATTCAGGTTTTATTGTTGAGAAAGCTTCTCTGGTACACAAAGCAGGTCAAGCGACACGCAGCTGCCAATATCGGCAAACGTTTTTTCATCTCCAGCTGTCAAGACTTTACTTACGGACCAGTCGGAGCAGAAATTCTGCTCTGCGGTCAAAGTTCTGCCTGACTGAAGGTCCGCTTTGTTGCTGGAAGAACTTCAGCTCAAAGTTCTACAGGGAAGAACAGGCCCTGCACATGGAAGTGGATGTTTGCTGCCGTCTGCAGGTTTTTTTTCCCCGCTTTCATTTGAGGTGGTCTTTGATTTTTCTGTTCAACCCCATTATTGCACACTGACAGGCGGGAGCAACATCAATAATATAATGTAGAAGAAACCTCAGCATTCTGCCGTTAAAACTACGTCCTGGATGATTTATTTATTCATGCAGTCAAAGTTTCTCACAATAGATGTTGTTTAAAGTAGCAAAAACTGTTACTAACAAACATCCAGAACGTTTTCAGGTTTTTGTTCAACCAGATTTACCGCATTCTTAGTTTTTTTCTTCTGTTTCACACATAATTTGCAATTTGTTGTTTTATCTTCCCTAATTTAGCAATTCCCAACGATCTAGTCACAGCTTATAAATTCTGCTCATTGGAGCAACTGTAAATGCTTTACTTCTGTATGATTTAAGACCCACTGCGATGAAAATCATGCCTTTTGGTGTTTTTAACATGTTCTTGGGGCATTTTTCTAAAGATGGAGGTCATATTTAAAAAAAATTAGCTTAAAACTGCCTTTCTGAATATATTAGAGAAGAAACGTATTTGTGATGTAGAAAATAGTTTGGGCCACAAGCTCCATGTTCTAGTCCACCTCACAACAAAGGGGCGGGGCTTCTCCTCTTCTGAAAAATTTCTGATGAACTTCTGCTGCTCCGCAGAAACTTTGTCCACGAAAAGAATAACTTTAATATAATCATAAAAAAAAGAATGATTTTATAAAAGGTTAAAAGATGATTGTAGAGTGACTTTCAAAAAATAAAATAAAGTTATGTCATAGCAAGACGCTGGAGTTCATCTCCATTTATAGCTGATCTGGCAATTTTATGAAAATAGGACAAGAAAACAATGTTAGCAGCCTGTTTTTTGTTCCTTGAGGACAAATGGGGGAGACAGACGTTAGCTAAGACCTACATTCAAATAAGATGACTTTTTTCTTTTTCTATGTAAGTGTTTTGTATATCCTTTCTTTTTTTATGGCAAAGAACTGCATATACACAATATTTGGTGAAACTGAGATACAATAACTATTCATAGTAGGACGTCTTACAGCTTGGAATTCTTGTTGCAAATGCCCATCGATTTAACATTTAAACCCAACGGTCAGGGATCTGTGTTCACATCAACCTGTGAATCACATTTAGTGTAAACAGCTTTACACTGTCTAAAGAAAGTTCTTCCTTCACTGATGTTGCTTTAGTTGGAGTTTAACGTCCGAACACTTTAGAGGCAAACGTCACAAACCCCAAGATAAATGAATAAAAAAACACAGATTTAGAAGCAATAAAAATCACAATTCCCAAACATCAAAACCAAGATGACTTTAAAAAAGACTTGAAGACTAAAATTGTGAAACTGAAGTTTTTACTTCATCATTTGCTCCCGGTCACTGACTATGTTGTTTTCTTTTATTGTATTTCCACTCTTAATTTTGCTCTTTTAATTCACTGCATCAGAGGATTTAAGCATCAACGCTTGGTTTTGTGTTTTTTTTTTTTCTTTACTTTCCTGTTGCATTCAGGTGAAGTTTAGTAAAATTGACTTTTAGTATCTGAATGTTTCATGCACTCCATTTCTGTCTGGCCCAACCTCCAGACTTTCCGCTCCTCCTCTGAAAAAGAAATTGCTACTTCCCCTCCTGTTGATCTAATTTCGGGTTATTTTTTACTTTAAAATTCCTAAAAAATTAAAATGTAAACAGGCCACATTCTGTCACAGTATGTATAATTCATCCATCCGTTGATCCAGCGCCTCCTACCTTCACAGCTGCTGTGCCCCTCCTCATATCCAGCGCTACAGCTGCACTTCCCGATGGGCACCAGCCACTCCCCCTCTGCGCTGCAGTGCATCCTGGGAGGGCTGTCTGTGTCCACCTCCGAGTTGTTCACGCAAGAACCGCGCACCTCAACCAAGGTGGCGAAGGCGGCCTCTGCCACAGTGTCGGGGAACACGGCCAAATTTTGAACGGTGGCAAGGCAGCGCTTGTAGTAAACCCTCACAGCCACTAGAGCCACGCAGGCGCCAACGTCCTGGAAGGCCAGGTGAAAGCCTTTTCGGTTCAGGTGTCCAATCTCACGCACTTCCGTGTTCAGCTTCATCTTCCTCTCGCCCAGGTCACCCTGAGTGAAGCTCTCGTCTGCTGCGATTGTGTCGATCTTGGTGTAGCGATCCTCTCGTGTTACGCCACCAAGGTCCCGGTCTGACTCCACGTACAGAAGGTTGAAGGTCTCTTTGCAGGTGCCCGCCACTCCAGGGATGCTGTTGCAGTCCCGCAGCGTGAACTGGAGCTCCACAAAGATGCGCTGGCCCCCACGCCGAGAGACCCAGCCCGTCTGCAGCCAGTTGTTCTGCTGCATGGGCTCCATCACGTTACACACCTGGTAGGTTCTGATGGGCTTGTACTTCTCATCCACGCCGCTTATCTCCTCCCACTGACAAACAAGGACAACACCAGATAAAACACCAGAAGATAAACAGAAAGAACACAGTGATGGAAATGACAACATCGTCTGCAAACCTCAGTCTCTGCTTGTTCCCTTGTTTTTAACTGAAAAGATGATCTATCTTCATAAACAAATGCCCACTCAGAGGGACAAAAAATTCTGTCAGCCACAGGTTCTGGAAGTTGTCCAACTCGACAAAAGTAGACCACATCATTTTGTATTGTAACCCTGTTTATTAATGACAGATCTGTCATGCCTGTAGGTCTTCATTTTTGTAGCTGCCATTTTGATCCATTCTTCCAAGCAGATCATCTCTGAAGCTGTGATGTTTTGATGCTGTTGCCAGGCAACAACGTCTTTCAACTTCTTTCACAGACTTTCCATTGCATTGAGGTCTGGAGACTGGCGTTCACACTTAAAGCGTTCCATGTTGGTCTCATGTGACCTCATGCCGTTTTCCCAATGCTCCTATGAATCATCCATATGGTCTCTGGAGAACTTAAGACGGGCCTGGACACGTACTGGCTTAAGCAGGGGGACCTTTGAATGATGAGAATGATGTAGTGTGTTACTATAGTACCCTTTGTTAATGTGGTCCCAGGTCTCTTCAGGTTAATAACCATGTAGCTCTGGGCTGCTTCCTAACTGTCCTCAAGATCATTTGTACCCCATCAGGTGAGATCCTGCATGGAGCTCCAGGTGGAGGAAATTTTTAGGGATCTTGTTTTCTTCCACTTTCTAATAGTTGCTCCATCAATCAATCTCTCTACAACAAGCTCCTTGATTGGTTGCAGTATCTGGTGTCCTACGACAGCTCTTTGGTCCTTATCATGGTGGAAAAGTTGATGTCTGACTGTTTAAGGATGCACAGGTGTGATTTATACAGATAATCAGTTCAACCAGATGACATTAATACAGGTAACAAGCTGAGAATAGAAGAGCTTCTTTAATAAGAAAAAAACATCTGTGAGGGGACTAATTCTTGCTTGTTTGTAGGAGCTAAAAACCTATTTTCTGAAAAATTAAAGAAAAATATGCTTTTAAAACAATGCATACTAAACTAATCTTTTTGAAGTGAGACAACTTGCAGAGTCTGTGACTGAATACTTTTTTGACTTTCAGATCCACAGTTTTAGCAACTGTGAGATGGAAACACTCTAGACTAAGGATCATGAAAAAAACAAATTTACTGAAGTGGATCAGCCTTTTAAAACATTGTGGAAACTTTCATGCACAATTTTATGGTCTGACACACTGAGTTCAAAGAATGTTTGTAACAGTTAATTACAGTGAAAAGAAACACTAAAATATAGTAAAAAACAACATGGCTTTACAAATTCATTATTAACTTGGAAAAATAGAAAAAACATAAAGGAAAACAATGGCCCAAATATTCAACATCAGCGATATCACACATGAGAAGTGTATTTTGAAAAACATCTTTTATCAGGAATATGCGTGAATGGATGAACCATCAGCATTTTAGTGAACAGATCATAGTGTGGACTTAGATGTTGTTAATTAAACACATTTGTACTTTGATGTTTCATGTTTCATGTTTCATGTTTGAACAATAGAGATACAAAAGCTACTGCAGTGCGCCTCTCTCAGGCTGGAATGTGAATCACAGCCCTTTCATCTCAGGTTTGTGAAACACGTTCGGTATGCATTCAACAAACACACTACTACGTGTGTGTGTGTGTTTGCAGTTACGTGTGAGGAAGCAGGTGGGAGGTGTGGGGCAAACCGAGATGCAGCTTGCAGCAGAAGTGTTCTGCTGAACAGTTTGGACCTTTAACACAGCAGCGTTTTATCAAAAACAAGCAAACACACTTACGCCGTTGGGGGGGTACGACGTCCATCCCAGCTCCGCCTGAGTCTCTTTAGAGTTCAGCAGCACCACTGTAGGAAGAGGAAGGAGACGAGAAGGTCAGAGGTCACGCTTCAACCTGATTGAGTCCAGACAGAACAGACTAAACCAGACTGTCTGTACCAGTCTATTAAATGAACCTCAGACTCTGAAGATGCAGAAATGGATCCAAACTAAAGTCCTCCAAACAGTACCATGGACAGCGACACTGAACCACCTTATGAAACACATGAACAGATAAATGACTCATCTCACAACCAAGGATAGCAACAAATCCCTACAAATGTTTCATCCATAGTCTGCATATGAGAACTGGTCTGAGTGACCCCTCCCGCCTTCCGTTCTAAACAGAAACATTCGTCACAATAACCATTCTTGCTCTGTTACCTTTTACTTACATGTTCTTGATATTTCTTTTTTTTCATCAGATTATTTTCTGTAGTGCAAGTTATTCAAGTTATTAACTGACCAATCAGATATTTAAAAAATAGTTTGAGGCCTCATTGTTTGATTGACAAATTCCCCCAAGCCCACTTTTAAGTGATAAAAATGTAGCTTTCAAACAAGCTCACTCCTGATTGGTCAAAGTGGGTGCTATAAAAATCTAGACTCTAATCGACTCGGACCAATTGCTCTCTCTGTCTGTATTGCAAAAAATAGCGATCTGGAAGCAAGTCATTTTCTATGGATTACATCACTCACTTGTCTAGTTTTCATGTAAAGTCAATGGTTTCAACCCACTGTGATTCAAACTTAAAATCCCCTTCCGGACCAAAAAAAAAAAAAACCCAACTCAAACCATGGACAGCGACATAGAAACACTCGCTGAAAGAACAGCTATAGAACTCATTTCAGAACCACGGACAGCGACATTGAAACACCCACAACAGCTATAGGAAACATTTCAGAACCATGGACAGCAACACCAAACTCCAGTGACCTACATAACATCAATAAAGCATCATAATACATGACAAAAAAGTGAGAATAAAAAATATAATTTACATATAAACAAAACATAAAAAGAGTTGTAAAAATAGCCGGAAAAAGAAGTTCTCTGACCTCAATTTCTGCAACACTAATTATCATTCATCTTCTACTTCGTTCTGTTCAGGGTCACAGTGGGTTCATCCTGGATTGTTCTCCAGTCCATCGCAAGACCACACTGATTAATATTAAGGCTTTAGATGCAGACTCTGAGGCAAACATAACCGCAGGAGCTTCAGCAGCATCATTATCCTGATCTGCAGACCTCCAAACATCTGGAGAGGGGTTTAGAGCAGCTGCTCAACTTCCTCGCTCTTAAAGTTACACACAAACCGGGAATGAGCTCTGACAGTATCACCAATGAAGAGTTTTATAACAAATGTTTCAGAGCATGGTGAAAAATGTCCTTTAGAATTTAAGTTTAAAGGGTTAAAACAAAAAAGTCTTCAGAAACCGTCTACTTTCTTAAACTTGCGCAGGAACCTGAAGTTAAACGTTCATCTGAAGGCCTCAGAGGAAAGCTGTGAAAGCTCCACCGTGACTGGTGTGAAAAATGTGGCGAGTCAGGAACTGCAATCTCGCTGACTCATGTTCTGACGCAACAGTGTGATTGAGTTCCAAAAGAGGAGTCTGATCTTCCCCCAACAAAGCAAACCCTGTGGGGCTCTGAGTGAACTTTAGACTGAAAAAGCAATATCTGAAGTTGGTATACGTTCGGACTTTTTATTTAGGTTCCGACTAAAGCTGCTTCTGGAGTAGATTAGAGAGGAGGAGCAGTGCTGAAGAAACAGAAAATTCAACATAAAATAGAGGATAAGCTGACATGAAAGGTAGAAAGGACAAAAGAGCAAAAAAAAAAAAAAAAGGCTGCAAAAATCATTTTTTCAAAAAGCATCAGAAGACTGTACTGTGAATGCAGACGCCCTGTAATTGTTGCCTTTTGAAACACTAATGGATCTGCAGGAGAAATACAGAGGGTAAAAAAAACTGTAAGGGGGGCTATACAAAGACAAATGAAAAACTTGGAAAGCTTCATGTGGCTAAATCACCGTCTCAGCTGCGGTAATTTTACAGGCTGTTTTTATATGTAATTTTCTTTTATAAAGACACATCCGCAATTTTTGTCTTCATTTAGGAAGAATATGAACACAAAAGAATCTCTGAGCTGCATCGGCAACAAGAAGAAACGTTGACAGTTCAAAATCACTCATTTAGCTCCATCGAGTCAAACGCAACCCAAATATCATTTTAATTACAGATAATTACAGATAAAATGTTAAACACTACATTTATCTAACAAATGAAAAAGGCTGAAAAAAGCAGAAAAGCTAGCTAGCTAAAAATAAATTTTGTTATTATAACTGAAATTTACAAATAAAATCCTAAATGCGCAATCAGAACAATGAGAAATGCTAACAAATGTTGCATTTTATCCCTAATTAGCTAACAACAGCTGCAAAGTAGCTACTGAATTAAATACTTAAATACCACAAGATTTCAAAAAGTAGAAAGGAAGCTTAAAAGTTTTAACCTTTAACACCAAGGCTTTAGCTCCAGTTTTGACATGCTTTCGACTTTCTTTAACTTCCTTACACAATTCACTTAAACAGTTAACTAAATTCTGTAAGATTCTTAGCTTCTGTCACGGAAAAAGCAGTTTTTCACCGGTATGCAACACTTTACTAGCTTAAACTCTACGCTGCGGGAAGTGTGGCGCAAAGCCACTTTTCTCTGCTTCTCCAAATGAACTGATTCACGTTGATTGCGTAAATGAAGAAAACCTGCAGCAGGTCAAAAGATATGCATTATTTTGGTGTTGCATCTTCGGTGTTAAATGTTTAACTGAAACCCTATTTGTTGAACTGTCTTTTTTAGATAAGGAACAACATTGTGTTGCCAAAATTTGTAAACCCCTCAAACCTGCAGGTTTTTTTTTTTAAAATTGAAATTGTTTTGTTGGGCTTGGAGCTTCCGTATTTTCTTTGAAGCCAAAACCTCTTTACAATCCGATGTCCACTGGTGGCAGAGGCTGACCGCTCCACTTCTGTGCCACTGCCACTAAAAAGCTCAAAGGCTGATGGGTAAACTACGCAGCAGAAAGCTAAATCATCTGTCAGACCTCATCAGAAACAGCAATGTGGGCTCTTTCAGAACCAATTATCAACAAAGAGTGCTTCATCAGTCTGAGATTTTAATCAAACATTTTTACATGGGCTTGACCTTTCTGCCCCTCCACATTCAGACATTACTCTAATCTCTGGTACAATCTTTTAATGATCCATTTATCTAAAGTTACTTGAGAATATATAGAAACAAACAAACCCTTTTTTACACTGAACTCAAATGCAAGAACGAGGAATAAAAAGAACAAACAAACTAGTGGAAGAAAATTTGATTTGGTGCATCTCTGATCCCAAGTCTAACAGGCCATTGATTCAGAAAAACAGCAGAGATAAACCCGGTGTGTCTGTGTGCGCTTCAAGGAATAAAAGAAGATATTAAAAAAAAAAAGCAGGGAACGAAATTTGTGTTTGAGCAGAAAGGAAAAAACTTCAACTGCACAGAGAAAAAAAAATGACACTGGTTGATTCGAAAGCCTCGGGAACACGGAGAGACTTTATTAAAGTTACTCCTGCTTTTGAATTATTTTCATTCCAACATGCTGTGACGCTGCGAGGCACAGCAGACAGACATCTGCAGGAAGAACAGGAATAAATGAAGCTGTTTTTAGACCCACAATTTAGCTTGTGATTACAAATGAATATTAGTGATGAGTGAAGAGACAGAACCACGACGTCTGTTTGGGTCAAGGTCAGAAATTCACTTTCTTAAATGGTGGTGGTGGTGGTGGTGAGGGGGTGTAGAATAATTACTGAAGTAATTATTTTTCTTTTGAACTTGGCAACTGATTTTACTTTGCCCAACTAATTCCACAGAATATTACATATTTTAAATTGTTTAATTTTAATTTAGTTTTTTCTTCTTTGTCGTTTCTGTTTTCCTCTTTGTTTCTGGTTTTGTATTTGCGATGCAAACTTGGGCATTATTCCACAGGGGCCTCGAAAGTTTGCAGAGAAGGAGGCTACTGAGAAGAAAGTAGGAGGCCAACACTACCAAGAAGAGTGCCAACAAACTTCAACACCTCGGACGTCAAAACGTGCTTACCAATGTTTTTTGTAGAACTCTCACAATAAATAAACCTGATCTCTCATCATCCGTGTCTTTTGAGTTTAAGGAAAAACTCCTCCCACACGCGTCGGTAGCGTCAGATTTTTTTAAACACATTTTTATTGATTTCATCCGTAAATGAGAGCGCTTTATTGACACGTTCTCCCTATAGCTTACAGCTCTCACACCCCCATCCTAACATGAGCGGTGCAACAAACATGGTGAGCAATATTTGTCGTTTTCTAGGACATAGTTTGTGCTGCGCAGCAGTAGTTACTCAGAAATTCACATCTTAGTTACGGGTGGGACTGTTGGTGCGGAAGTAAGCCACAGCTGATACCCCATCATCCCTTTATTTAGACCCTCTCCCTCAGACCCACAATCAAACATTAGTGGTGCAACAAAAACGGCGAGCAATATTGGAGCTATCCAGACACCAACTCAGAAGAGGAAAATAGACATGGATCTAGTAGTCTGCAAGTGGTTGCATCAGAATGGAACGGGACAGGGAGCTTGTTCCCGCCCAGCATATCGTCTACGTCGCAAATACGATCTTTTCCAAATGGCGTTTTTCATCTACTTCTGATTCACGGTGATTTGAATAAATAAATGCTCAGAAATGTAATTTTAGGATTAATTTTCTTTATACATGTTGTCTTTCATCAGAAAAATGCCACACTTTACCATATGAGAAGCTAAAAGCATTCAAGTGTATGAGGTAAAACTGGAAAGCACAAAAAACATTGTGGTAACGCCAAATGAGATGCACTAAAAAAACTAAAAAAAAAAAAAAAACCTATAAATGTGAGACGTAATGCTAAACAATGCTAAAAAATGAGATGCTAATTGTGCTGCAGTGATTTTGAACACTTTTGTAGCTCCAATCTGTTTTGAGGTAGCTGCTGACTAAAGCAGCTTCAGCAACCTGAGCTGTAAAGACGAGGTTGAAAGGAAGACTTTAAAACTGGGTCAAGTTTATAAAACTGCCAGAATAACATCTATTTCAGGAAAGAAAAGTCTTTAGTAGCATGTGACTCGAGTTGCCTGTTTTATGAGAACATCAGCTTCTGAATGAAAAGTCAATAAAAACTCAAAATCTTCAATTTAATTCAGCAAAAGTGTCAACCCAGAATCTGATTGCACACAGTCTGCAGCTGTTTCAGCTTTGATAGAGAAGCCTGCGAACAGATGACGCCTCCGAGTTCAAGTCACAAATTTCCAGAGGAAGTCATGAAATGAGAAAGATGACGAGGAGGAACGATGAGGAAGGAGGCTGACTCCGTGACGGATGTTTGACTCAGCAGATGTTTGCGTCCTCGAGAGAGCAGCCGGCTCGTTAAGTAGGAAGTGGGTCGCGGAAACCGGGGAGTTTGATGCAGGGACAAGAGGCGGCGATGGCGGCTCGCCGATGCGGCGGCAGCTCTGAAAGTGTCAAATGTGACACAAACAAGTAACCTTCAACCATCCACAAATGCAGACTCTAACACAGCCGGTGGCAGTTTGCTTACAACAGTCTGAGAGGACTTTTTTATTTTTAGGATTAGAATCCCAAAATAACCACTATTATGAAATAAATATGTAATTTACACAAAATAAAAATATTTGCCTTGTACATTTCCTCTAAAGAAAAAGAAAAAATGACAGTCCGACACCAATAAACAAGATGCATTCATACAGAAGAAATTAGTATGGTTCCATCTTTATTCAATTAAATGAAATCATTTTAGAGGTGAGGAACCAGTTTAAATCCTGGAAAAAACAAGAACCTGAGAAGTGACTCAGCTTTTTTAAGCTTAGGGCAGTTCTCACATCTTATATTTAATCAAATCACCCTGAACTATTGCTGTATAACTTCAAATAATATTTTTTAATTATTTTTAATAATTTTGTAGCATTTCTATATTTAGTAGTTTACTAATGGCTTAGTCACACCTACCCTTACAGGTGCATACAGGATAGGCAGGGGGGTCCGCATGACAAATAAAGGTTGTAAACCACTCTGTGAGCCCGTAGAGTGAAAACATTAATGAATTGATGAATTCTAATTTCATTTTTTTTCACAAATCCTGTTGACTGCACAAGGGGACGCTTTTTTTTTTTTAGCCAAGAGACGAGTAGTGACTAATGCTTTACTAACGACCAGGGCAGGGGTCTCCAACCCTTTTCCTTGTGAGCTACTGCCCTGCTTCAGTCATTACTGGTAACTGGGTTCAGCTAATCAGCAATTACTAAAGCAGGCTTAGCTGCAAAACATGCAAGGCAGCAGCTCACGAGGAACATGGTTGGATGTACCTGGACTAGAGCGTGGTGTTAGTGCACTGTACAACAGCATCACCAAATCCACATAACTTGCGTTAGCCTTAAGCAACGTTCACACTATCCTCGGCAAGCATTCAAAACCTTTGCGTTCATACGCACATTTTTAAGGCCACTTTCGGGCTGTTCGTACAAGAAAAACACAGCCATTTTACAAGGGTAGAAATTTAAACCAGGTCAAATGTTGACCAATCAAGGACTTGGATGGTGGATGGTGTCATTTTTAAATCATCAAAGTGCCAACCGCTTGAAAGGAGGAGAAATTAGTAATTGCAGTTTGTGCCTGTTGAAAAGTAGAAAAAAAGAAGCCCCTCCCTGCTTGTCCAGTGTGAACACCCTGGGCTAAATATGCCCAGTGTCCCAGGTTTATTCAAGATACATTTATCACACGCAGGACAATCGTACGTTCACTTTTCTAGATGTCCTTTAACAAGGTGGCAAAAGCCTCAGTGGAACTTTTGACAATTTCTGATCTTCTTAATGTGGTTCCTCTTAAGCAAACCTGTTAGTTAACTAAAATTTAAAACTCTGCCATTACACACCACTACTAATTAGGATCAGTCGAGGTGCATACAGCATACGCCTTCATTCTCGCGTTCAAGGGACCACTTTCAATGAAAAGTCAATGCAAACGTATTTAGAGCAGAATTTCTGGCCACCGCGTCTGGAACGCATGTGATCGCATGTTGTTACGCAAGCTTTTAAGTCAGATCACGAGCTCTACGCACAAATCTGGCGTTCATTCATCACCCGCTGAAAATCAAACCTGGTTGAGCATTTTCATTTACTGCAGAATTGCACCACTGTGACCAATCGGAGATTCGGATTTGGGAGTGACGTGTGGGTAGAGACCTTTTCAAAACACGGGAGTACCAACAGTTGTAAATATGATAACTAAAAGAGAATTTAATAATTGCACTTTTTGCCCGGTCAGATCAATATGATACCAAGATAAACATTTAAAGGAACAGAGCTGTGAAAACAAAAAGCCTTGAGCAAGATTTGCAGGATTTGCAGAATTTGAATTTGCGCGTCAAGCCTCTATCAATTACAGGTGGCGAATGAGCGCTAGTAAACAGTAAAAATACAAACGAAGAAGAATTCCCTCCCTGCTGCTACTTGCGTAACCGCGCTGGTCTGGATGACACGTGCTGACTGCGTGTTCATGAAACTACATATAGCGTGTTCTTAAATGGACCACACGCGGCTGGTGTGTGTGCACTTTTAGTGTGTTCTTCTCAAAGTCTCAAAGACTGGAAATGGACCGGTGAACATCTTCTGCTTTGAAATCTGGAAGCTTCTGCTGCGTGGATGCGACATGGATTGATCCGATATTTACTCAAATGAATCGTTAAAGAGATGGGCGAGAGCAGAATCACAACTGCAACACCACCAGCAATTACTCTTTAAGACAATTTGCAAAAAGCTGAATGTAAAGTACTCATGAAAACAAGCAAACCTAAGAAATGTAGAATGTTAATTGTCCAGTTTAAAAAATTGATTTTGATCCCGAAAGATTAATTACAGCATCTCTATAATCTCACTTTAAAAGTCAAAAAAAGAAGCCTGAAGCATTAAGAGCTGATCCCCCACAATAAATGACAATAAATATGACAAATACTAACACATAAGAACATTATTGGTTGTGTTTTTTTTATTCAAAAAACTGTCCTAAAAAAACATGTCAATCAAACCAAATGACTCGTAAGTGACAATTTTAAGTGAAAGAGAGGCTTCTAAAGCTAACATTTATCTTGAGCGTCTAAGGTTGTTTGAAACATTTACTAAAATTAGGATTACTTTCAGCAAAGCCTTGTAGTAATATTTGTGAAGAAATGTTTTTAAAAGATAGACAGTCGTTAGGACATATCCCTTTAGTGTCACTGTGACATATTTGGTCAAAGTGACACTCAAAATTCTGATACAATTGAAGCTGTAAATATAGATTGAGTTCTTGCGTAATCCTGCATCCATATGTCTCCTTGTGGATTTCTGTGGTGAGTAGTGGGTGTGTATGACTGTGCATCGGGGCTGTGTGAAATGTGGTTGCGTAACAGATGGCAGAGACATCTAAGGTTGCACGTGATGAAGACTAAATATATAGTCATCATTCTCATGTGAGCGTTATTCCAGCAGGTCTATGGAGGTAACGCGAGACTGAGAAGGAAATGAAAAAAAAAAAACTACAAAGGCGCTGATTCTGTTCATCAATTTATATATTTTAAAAGGACGTTAAAGAGGGGAAGTAGAAGGAAAAATACATTAAAAAAACACGCATAGCAACATGAACCAGATGTGACGAGTGAAAATGTATGAAGACCTTTTTATTTATTTTATTGAATGCAAATAATTAACTATTTGAGCAAAAAAGTTAAAAGTTACGATAAGTTATTTCAAATGTATCTAAATAAAAAATCTCAATAAGTTTTGATAAAAATATTTAAAGGCCATGTTGATTAAAAAAAGGCTGTTTCAGAACAAATTGTTATGAACAAACTTTGATTACATGGAGACATTAATTTCACAGCAATAAAATTCAGACTTAACAGTTCCAGTTACATTTACACAGAGCTACCTCTCCAGATTTGTGTGCCTTATTTTTAAGGTTTTTTGTTGTTGTGGGAAGCAGATTGTCTCCCAAAATTAGCAGCTATTGCTGGATCTCAAAAGCAGGTCAAACAGAGCTAGAAGTTTGGAGCAAATGCGTCCCTAAAGTGAAAGCAGAATGTAATATTTTAAAACGACTACTTCTTCGACCTGCAGATGCAAATTTTAACATTTTGCTACGAAACAGTTTGTTTGAAGTCAATGCCAGGCTAATGGTGTTAGCCGCACACATAAACCAGTTTATAATCACGTTATAATCACGACATTGGAAACTAATGAAACAAATACAAAAAAAAAAAAGAGAATGAGAAATTGTTCATTTAATTATCAAGTTAGCTAAAAAAGAACATTATTACACAAGTTTTGATTTCACTGTCTACATATTTCAAATTGGTCAAAATAATCTTTAAAGCACTTTTAAGCCTCGTTTCCACTGAGTGGTCCGGTACGGTTCAGTACGATCCGGTCTGGTATTTTAAGCGTATTCATGGGAAAATGGACCCATTAAACCATACATCGGGGGGGGGCATTGGTTATAGGTCTATTGAAAAGTGGAACATTTGGGGCTGAGCCACTGTAGCTACTCGCTGATTGGCAGAAAGTGATGACTTTAGAAAGCGCTAATAAAGCAGTCAATCAAGCTAACATTTCCAAAATTTCTTAAGTCTTACCCGCTCGCAATCTTCTTTCAAATACTGAATTCCTGTTTACACAATGTACCATAAGTAAAGCAATAAAAAGACAAGCTGCTGGATGACCTTCATTGTTGTTGCTTTTCTAGTTTGTCGCACTACAATGGTACGCTAGCGGTCTACATCACGCATGTGCCATGAAGTCAAACCACTCAGTGGAAGCAAGGCTAAACTGAGTGGAAACGCTCACCAGAATTAACTGGACCATACCGTACCACTCCTTACTGTACCGGACCGGACAGTGGAAACGAGGCTTTTAAATCACATTTCTCTATTTTTTTATGAGTTCTTTCATTATCAAAAACTCATTTTTTATTAAACTGGTACCTGTCCTCCACAAACTGGTTATTTCCTGGGAAATCTGCCCTTCAAGCTTCTGGGAAGAGTTTTAAATAATGGAGATGTGCATGTTTGCGCCGTGCCGCTACATCCTCCTCCGTCCTCCTCGGTCTCTGCCCGGTCCAGCCAACGGGCTGCATTATTTAGCGAGACTCTCGTTCCTGCTGCTGTCCTAACTGATGCCAGATGGGCCTCAGAGTGACGGCGGAGAACGCGAGAAATCGTCACGGAGTAGGGAAGTTGTTGGAGAAGGCAGATGTGATGGAAGCTGAAGGAAGAAAATGTTCTCCCCCTTTACCACATCATTTTTCCCATCAGCCCCATCTGTTGCCCCCTCCAATGCCCTCTTCACCTGTAATCTGCCTCTCTCTATCTACTGTGTCCTTCCACTTTCTGCCCTTCACTGCTGCCAAAATTGAATGGGGGAAGGGAACGAGGCTGTTACATAAGTGGATCAGTGGGTTTTTTTTTTTTTTTTTGCTGACATTGTCTTTCATCTGGTTATTTTAAGGGTTTACTTTACATTAAACGAGAGCAGCTTCCATATTATTTTCTGCCCATTCATCGCTCCATTCCTCTTTTGTATTTGGTCATCATTTGAAGAATCGAGTGTAATAAAAAAAAAAAAAGCTAAAAAATTGATAAATGCAAAAGCTAGCATTAAAAGTGCAACAGAGCTAAAAGATTTTGACTTTTTTTGAGGGACATTTAACTGAATAGTCACAAATGGGAAAAATACATTTTAGCAAAATAAATCAAATGAGAACAGCTGTGGCTACAATGCAGTCTTCAGATTGTTTAAACCACAAAGCTATTAAAACTGAACTTTCAAAATAAACTATTTTCTGTAACAATTTAAAAAGTCCACAACAGTTTCAAGTTTTTGGGTAGAGAAAAACATTTTGTGCACAAAAGTTCAGCAAAAAAAAATAAAAATAAAATAAAACATTAACTTTCTGAAATCCTTAACTCATTAGAGTAAAGTTTGCAAACAAATATTAAGTGTCTAAAATAAACATCTTAGTTGAAAAAACCTGCTTAAGGTGAGAGCCATAAATACAAGTGCAAACTTAAAAGGGCACATTGAAGAGGTAGATTTTTTTTTCATCTAATTTATAGGTTGAATGCAAGGAAGACAAGCTGGTCAACGGTGTCTGGCTTCAGGCATGACCTTTTACATGTGATGATGTTCCCACTCGCACTAAAGGCCCTCTCAGACAAAGAACTAGTAGCAGAAATGGCCAAGCACTTTTTGGCCAGTCTGGCCACCAATGGGAGATTCATCCCCATTCCAGTGGGTCTGTTTCTGACTCAGGCCCAGGTGCCTGAAGACACATGGAGAGCTCCAGTTCAATGGAAGCTCTGCTTGACTGGGAGGGAGTGGTGGCTTGAACTACCTTTTTGAAGTACCTACCTAAACCTTTCTTTGTGGGATGGGGAAGCTCTGGATTATCGTGAGCAGAGAGGGGTTGAAGTGGATGCTGAAGCTGTTAGTGCACTTTCTAGAGCTGTGGCTCCCACAATGCCCTCCAGCCCGGCAGCAGCTCTCATCTTTATGAACTCCACCCTCTCTTCCTGCGTGTAGGCCGTCTTAAACCGTGGGTCAACAAGTGTCACCATGTCAAGGAGGCTGTTGGTGGCATTGTCATTATACTTTTCATTGAGGTACTTGAGGATACCCTCTTTGACTGCTTTTGTGAGTTCTGTGTTCCCATCCTTTTGACTTGGGATTTCGTTGTTGAAGAGCTGCAGTACTGGCTTCAGAAAAGATAAACCGGCATACCTCTCCCCTGACAAAGTGTCAATACGCTCAAACAGCGGACCCAGTACCTTGTCTTGCCTAAGCCAAATAGGAAAAAAAAATGCTTTGATAAGGAGGTGAATCTACACTGCAAACAGAATCAGAATGAATATGAATGTTTTCAATGAAAACAATGAATGTGCAATGTCCTGTGGCAATGTCTCCTTCTGGTCTGCAAGGAGGACCTGTGAAAGAGCTTCCTCTTGCTCTAGGAAGGAACCTCTCTGTCCTCATCTATCATCAAGCCGCATCTTGTTGGGGTTTCAGTGATGAGCTGATGGAGGGGCAAACCCAGCACTGCTTGTGCCTTAGCCAAGAGAATGTTACAAATGTAATGGCAGTAATTTGTAATTTGGTCATTTGTTGGTGGCGCTTGGAAGTTTTCTCATGTGGTGTGCCTTGTACGAAAGACTGCCTTATCTTAAGCTGACTGTAGTTTTTCTTTTCACAACTTTCCCCCGCTGTTTTACAAATTAGTTTATCTCTAATTTTTTGTAATCTTGTAGATTCATTCTTGTGGACTTTCCTTGGATAATAGAAGAGGTTTGTTGTGTTAGCATCGCGCAGGGGAATAGCCTTTTTGCATCGTTTGCATATTGCTTTTTCCTGCTCCTCGTCAGACGTCTTAAATCCAAAATGAAGCTAAATCACAGACATACCACCTATTTTTGGTAAAAGTGTTACTTCTTCAGCTGCCTGCGGCGGTAAATCTGTCTTTTTCAACTCTGAGGAAACAACTTCAAGCTGTTGGGCATCCATCGTTCTACACTCATGTGTTAAGTAATATAGATCATGTCGTAAAACCCACGTGAGTCAGAATCAAAGAACGTAAAGCTGCTTTACGAGTTTTTTTTTTATGAAGAATCTCTTTTTAATTCGTCTTTATTTTCACTTATATAATTTTTTTTGTGCAAACTGACGAGGCAACACTTATGAAAATGTCTCGGGCTATTTAATTAGATATTTGGTGTAATAACTGATAGCTGAACCAACAACCTATTTTTTACACAAGCTAATTCCAGTACAGAATTGAAGGGTTGCTGGAGCCTTCCCAGCCACTGTTGGGTAAGAACAATGTAAACACTCAAAAATCATAAATAAATCAAAGATTTTGGTCAGATGTCCACACAGAAAGTGTAAGGGGAAAAGAACTCAAGAAAAAGAGTCCAGATTTTCATCTGATTGTGGATGAAGACAGATTAAGAGATTGTTTCAGAAAATCTGGAGATGATCAGATGGAAAGACATCCAAACTGCTTCTCCATCAGAGTCAAAACAAGAAGTGAAGGATTCGGTGTGTTCCTAATAAGCACATGCAATAAGAAATCTTTAGGGAAACAGTGTTTATAAGGAATCCCAGAATGCATGAAAAATGAAACGTTAGGATGTGTTCAGACTGGAAAAATCATTTTGTCCGAACCGAGTCTGCTTAATTTGATCCAGATTCAATCCTACGATTTGTCCTCACGTGACCACCAGCTTTTGGTTCAAGCTGTTCCGTTCAGACTGAGGAATCTCAGACCTAAATGAAGCTCCGTCTGATTGAAAACAAACCGAGACCACCTCGAAAGACGGGTCAAAGAGCAGTTCCTGGTCCCGGACCAGAGTCCACCTGTGTGCATTCAGACTGAAAATCTGTTCTGGGCTACCGGAGGAAATGAACTCTGGTTCACTTCCAGCAGACCAAATGTGTCGCCTGAATACATCCTTAGATTACTGCTTCTCCAGCAGGATCAGCAGTGTCAGTATTTATTCAAATCAATGAGACAGAAATTACTCTTCCTTTATGATGACACCCACCCATGGTCAACAGAACCCACCGGAACATAATGCAAGAACACAAGCTCCTCCTATCAGCCATTATCCTTTCTTATTGCCGCTCCGCTGATTGGAAACTAATCCACTAACTTTTTTTTTCTTCTCCTTGTGTTAGTGGTGGGGGGAGGAGCTAAAATAGAATCGTTATCAGAACTGATAACTTTGTTTTGCTCTGAAGCAGCAGCCGCACTTCCTGCAGCTGCTGCTATTTCTGCTGAAAGGATGGAGAGACGTCGATGAGAAACAAACAAGCTTCCTCTCCGCCTGCTGTCGGAGTAGATGCCACCCATGCTCCCTGTTCTGCTCTGCTTTGAGTTGTTGTACATTGAGACAACTGAAAGTTTCTCTCCACACAGACCTGATTCTAAACTGGTAACTTCTAAGCCAAAAAAATCTAAGAAAGGAATAATTAACAGGAGAAATGGAGTGATGGAGGGACTCACAGTCATGATGTCCGCTTGGTTTTGTTTAGAAGATTGTTAGATATAAGTTTGAGTGGGGCGAACTTTTTAAGTGAGGAGATTTGAAGCATGAACTGCACCGGGAGAAAACATCGCTCCCATCTCCTCAGGAAGAAAAGTAAATACCGGTTGTCCCAAAAGTCACTACAAGACAACTGATCATCACCCTGTCTGTAGAATCAGGATGTTGTTGTTTAGTGCCACTGTATTAGACGCTAAAAGAAAATTACATATATTTTTTTTCTTCAGTTTTTAAGTCTATAATTTAGGAACACAAATAATTTCTACAAAGAAAGAAAGAATTTAAAAGAAATTACCATTGGCTTTAAGAGAAAATAAAGAGATAAAGAACAGAGAACTGAGTCAGAGAAGTTCTTAAAAAGTTAAGCTTTTCCACATAGCATTTATCACTTCCGAAAGCATTTTAACATTTAGCACTCTTGTTAGCATTTAGCACTAATGTTAGCATTTATCACTCACGAAAGCATTTTAACATTTAGCATTTATGTTAGCATTTAGTACTTACGAAAGCATTTTATCATTTAGCACTCTTGTTAGCATTTAGCACTAATGTTAGCATTTATCACTCACGAAAGCATTTTAACATTTAGCATTTATGTTAGCATTTAGTACTTACGAAAGCATTTTATCATTTAGCACTCTTGTTAGCATTTAGCACTAATGTTAGCATTTATCACTCACGAAAGCATTTTAACATTTAGCATTTATGTTAGCATTTAGCATTTATGTTAGCATTTAGCATTTATGAAAATATTTTAACATTTAACACTTGTTAAATGCTAACATTTAATAGTTAAAACCAGACTATTAAAAAACGAAAAGAATACATTATTTTAAAAGCAAAAATGATCTATAATCAATCTACAAATGAAGCAAATAAGAATTTGGTGCACTTCAACCTCATAAAAATGGAAATTTCCTTCATATATAACTCATTTCTGCCTCACTATATTATCTACGGCACCATAACTGACAGGGCCAATTAAGTTTCCAGTTAAAATACTGATTTCTACGAGTAGAAGTAATGCAGACGGTGGAAATTGTACCACAACGGTAATTTATCATGTATATTTAGCTCTGTCAAACATGCTTTGTCTAAATATTTACTTTCCTGAGAACTCTTCACTTACTGTCTCGTATCACTTAATGTTAAAGATTGTAGGAGGAATCTTCTGTTGGAGCCTGCAGCTCTGACCTGTCACACTGGTAATTATAGCGATATTGTTTAAGGTAATGGTGTGTTGGTGTGTGTGTTGAAGCACAGTTGTCAAAATGATGAACAATAATTGCGTGCCGCTCCATCTGCAGATTCCATCGCCCAACACGCTGCTCCTCCCTCCTCTCACTCACCTTATGTCAGACTGGGATGCGAGCGAACATCCACACGTGTGCAGACGAACACGTGAAGCCATGCATGCTCGCAGCCTCACAGCTGAGGCTCAGTTTGTTGTGAGTATGCGCGCATGTGACACAGAAGCAGCGTTCGCAGAGAGATACCAAAAACTCCTGAGTGCATTAGACGTGCATCTCTTCCCGTAAAATCCTGTCAACATGAAGTGTGTTTAGAAAACTACTTCTACAAAAAATTAATGAAGTATTTAAACCTGGGATGCAATGTCATACTCATGTGACATCACAGCAAAAGGTTGTGATCATGAGAGATCGATCTGTAAACAACAAAAGGAGTTGGTCTGCCTTTGCTTTGATTATTGCTAAACAACTGGACTGCTGGAGAGTGAGCCCCCAAAAAACAAAACAAAAAAAGGTTTAAGGTCCACACTCATGGATAGTTAAATCTCAGGCCAATTTCAAATATTTAGTAACGTATAACAAATGGAAGTTTGATATTTAAGATAAACTTTTTACATGATTTTTTCCCTACTAAATTAACATTGAGCAATTATGTTAGTATTTAGCACTTACAGAGCATTTTAACATTTAGCTTTTATGTTAGCATTTAGCACTTACAAAAGCATTTCAACATTTCACACTTATGTTAGCATTTAGCACTTATGTTAGCATTTATCACTCATGAAAGCATTTTAACATTTAGCACTTATGTTAGCATTTATCACTTACGAAAGCATTTTAACATTTAGCACTCTTGTTAGCATTTAGCACTAATGTTAGCATTTATCACTCACAAAAGCATTTTAACATTTATAAATTATGTTAGTATTTAGCACTTACGAAAGCAATTTAACATTTAGCACTTATGTTAGTATTTAGCATTTACGAAAGCATTTTAACAATTAGCTTTTATGTTAGCATTTAGCACTTACGAAAGCATTTTATCATTTAGCACTCTTGTTAGCATTTAGCACTTATGTTAGCATTTATCACTCACAAAAGCATTTTAACATTTAGCATTTATGTTAGCATTTAGCATTTATGAAAGTATTTTATCATGTAACTATTAAATGCTAACATTTAACAGTTAAAACCAGACTATTGCAATATTCAGATCTGACGTGCCTGAATCAACCTGAGAAAAAGATGGAAAACACCCACAACGCATATGGATTTGTTCTCCCCATCATGCTGCTCTAGTAGATCAGATGCTATAAACAGCATGAAAGCTAAACTTTTTTATCCAAAGCTGGGAAAGTTAAAGGCTGCATAATATATAATAGAGTGGGAAAACTGGATGGGCAGAGGGCTGACATGATGGGGGTTGAGCGGGGTCACCGTCCTTCAACCACTGGGTTCTCTTGATTGTGGGAAAATATGGAATTAGTACTAAAATCCACTCGATCGCCGGGCAGCACGAAAGAGAGGCGGGAGGAAAACAGGGAGGAAGAGCTGTGTGGAAGTCAGGAGAAGTAATAACAGGAGAGGGAGAAAGGAGACAAAGGAGCCTCATCTCCATTCTGCGAGATCGCAGACAGATTTGAATTTAGTGGCCATCGTCGGCCAACGAGGAGCGAGCAATTCCACTGCAATGCCAAACACAATGCCTGATTGAGGGCAAATTAAAATGCAAATGCAACACTTCCATTTTTCCTGATTTCACCCATGAGATAAGAACACCACCCGTTTCTTTCATAAAGCAGGATGGGGGGGCGCATGAGTGTGTCTGGAGGTGAGCTTGTATAAACAGATTAGATTCAGTATTGTCATCTCCAGGCTGAATTTCAATCGCCAAAAGTCCTTCATCTTACAGAGACTGCGAAAAGCATGGCTTCAAAGGAACTTCATTTGACCACAAAAAGGGTGGAGGCAGCGAGACACGTGCCAACTTTTCTCCTCCACTGGAGGCCTTGGGGGTCAGTTTCAGGATAAGGTGCACCAGTGTACAACATGCATTTTTAATTTCATAGTGTTGTGCTACATTGTGTTCTTTGATCAAAGTACTAGTTTCATTGTAGACTTGACAGACACTGATTTAAATGAAGAACGTGTTTGTGTTTTTAAGGCGTCTGCTGTCGTGTCTTGTATTTTTATTGCTTTTTTTCTTAAAACATTTTTGTCCCTTGTGCCACTCTGTAGATTAAACAGCTGTAGTTTGTCACTATAATCTATTAGTGCAGAAGTGTTGAGTGATTGACAAATCCATGGAACACTCCCCCCTTCCACCATATGCATAGCGACTCTTCCAAGTCGTGGCGTGTGCTCAGACGCTGCTGCCAAGGTCACGTGGGCTCGCTGAGCAGAAGGCCGGACCTTCAGGCCAAAAAGAGGGCAAATGTTGGGGGTGAAAAGCTGCCCAGCGACCCCTATCCACTCACCAGAGAGACCCAGGAAGCAGCTTCCATCACGTGCCGAGCAGCGTGACGGAAAAGCTAAGTTTGGAGTGCAAAACGGAGCAAACGGCAAGCGGTTAGGGCGTGGGGGTGTTGGCGGAGGAGCAGGGCGCTGCTGCTTAAAGCCTTGTTTCGACTTGAGATGAATTTTTCATCAGCCTGCACTTTCGGGGCCTGCTTGACTAAAAAACAAGACGCTTTTGCTTTCTTGCAGCTTGTGAACAAACGCTATGTTAATATATGTAGAACAAAGCTAAAGAAATGATCGGCAGTGCAGCAAATCAAACAGACCCCATTAACAGGGCGTTTTTCATTTTACACTTAGCTTAAAAAGTCGCAGTGTGCAGAGACGTGCAAGTTGTGCAGTCATTTTCTTGCCAAGAGAAAGAAGTGTCAGTTCACAAGGACATGTAAATTTATTCACTAGCAAGTCCACTTGCTGTTGGGCATTTCCTGCACTTCTTTGCTGCTTGCGAGTCCCAGAGCAGGCGGGCGGAGAAACAAAAAGACGGATGGAGCCAGAACATGTCCAACTAAGTGGAGACCAAAGAGGAAGGCAGCAGAAGATTACTTTCTACTCATTTCATCCAGATTTGATTAAAATGAGACAAAACTCAGGCTGAACAGTTTGCATACTGATGTATTGCTGCTGCTGTTCTAAAAAACTGTTTGTTGAAGTAAAACATGTGATTCACCTAAAGCCTTAGACACACATGCCCTTATAGCTAGTCTGCAGGTGAAATGTAGAAGGCAAAGCTGTATGGATTACACAGGTGGCCAACACGAAACACTATGACTTTTGACTTCGAGTGAGTGCTGTTCATGTGATTAATGCGTGTTCCTTTTCGGCACAGCCTGGTTGTTAGAAATAAGGAAATTGGAAATAGCGTAGTTGGGTCAACACAAATTACTCTACGTCCTGCATCTCACAAGCACATGCCGTGTGTGGCATTTACACAATAAGGACCCAGTACATACGTCTTACGAATGACAACAGTGTTGCCTAAGGACATCGTATGAAAACATCACCTGGACGTAATAAGTGCGAGCAACATACATTATTCTTACAACTGCTTCACAATACACCAACCACATGCACGACAATCATATGCTCCATTTATGATGTACCCAAACTGGTCAACCCACCACGGGTGCATGTGACTAGGGCTTGATGAACCAATCGTCAAAAAGCAAGCATCTTGGTGAGAAAAGGTCAACTCTTGAAGCGATTATTACGATATGGAAGAAATACAGGATTACGGAAAATTTCCCTAAATCTGGAGCTTCATGTTGGATCCCAACCTGGTGGACTACAAATAATTGTAAGAATGTTGAGGAAACTTCATGTTTGGTTTGCTTTTCTGCAAAGGCGACAGGACAACTGATATGGACTAAGGAAATGAAGAACAGGGCCTTGTATGGGGAGATTTTGGCCAGAAACCTCCTTCCATCAGTGAGAGCACTGAGGATGTAACGTTGCTGGATCTTTCAGAGTGAAGTACCATAGCGATGGTGCTGCTGTCTTCAGTTGGATCTGTCATTTTTGCACAGATCAGGCCTGGACATTGGCAACAAAAGATTTGTTAACTTTTCTTTTGATCTAATCTCATCATCTGAAGCCACGTCGACTGTTTATTGGAGGCGGTTGGCTGTAGCTCTCTCCTCTGACCGCTTTATTAGCAAACGACACTCGCACACATATAGGAGTATCTGAACACTGTCAGAGGACAGTCAAAGGTGAGCCTGTCCCTTTTTTCTATTTTTGATTGGTTTAGACCACAAAATCTGGCCATTGTGTGTCTTAGGCATTCGAAAATTGTATTTTCTTTTTAAGTTACACAACACAACTTCATTTTAAGTTAGAAAAACAAGGTTTGTTAAACATTTTTGTGATTTTTAAAAGTAAGAACAAACATTTTCAACCATCATGGACTCCAAGCATTTTTACATCTTTACCTTTGATCTTTTGAATGTTTCAGTTTAGCAGTAATCCGGGAACTTGGGCTTGAAGCTTTTAGATTCACTTTCATAAATGTTCTTGATCTAGAAATGATGTTTTATGTGAAACTGAGTTCCACTGGACCTTCTCAGAAATTTGAGACTTTTTGACAGAAACGTTGTGCACTCAAACAGCCAAGCTTTCAAAACTCTCAAATAGTTGCCTAACAGGCCATAAATAAAGAAAAACAATAAAATTTGAATTTATTGCACAAATGAAAACTGAGAATACGTATTTTTATTGCTAGAAACATTGACATCAATCTAAACCACAAAAGCTGAACCCCTCCTGAGAGTTTCGGTGACAGGAGGTGGTGAAGACGACCTTCCTCACAGATGCAGGGAGGTAATTCGCTTACAAGTCACGCTGGAACACTTTTCATCACGTGCGTAAAAGAGAAACAGCAGTATTTCCACCAGAGAACTCATCCAGTAACATCGAAGGCTCTAATGTTGGGGAAAAAAATTCCAAACTGGAATGCAGGAAAGAACTCCATGGAGATGTAAAGCCTTAGTCACATGCACCCTTACAGGCGGTTGATTGGTATGGGTGCTGCCTGTGTTTGGGTTGTCTTGAACCGCAGAGGATCATAGACAGGTGGGTCAGAATCATAAGGGGAACAGGTGTGTCTTGCAGTTCCCTTAAGGCTTGTGTGACCACATCTCATCATAAAAATAGAACGTATGATTGTTATGCATGTGGGTAGGTATAGCGTGAAGTATTTGTAAGTATAGTGTAAACTACAAGCTCCTATGATGCATGTCCTAATGGTACACTCTAGTCCAGGGGTCAGCAACATTTACAACATGAAGATCAAATTCAACATTTTTTCCTTAACAAATGTGCCATCACCAACTATAATGCAAACTCCGTTGCTCACCCTTCAGGCTGTCTCCTCAGGGATCGCCACGGTGATTAGTGATTTCACTGATTTGCACAGGTGGTTAGGCAGAGTTTTACACCGGATGCCCTTCCTGACACAACCCTGTGTATTTATTCACAGGGAGACGCAGTTAGAAAGCAGCACGAAAGAACTTGTCTCACTGGATTTTAGCTCATTGCACGCCCTGGGATTCGAACCCATGCACTTCACCCAGCCAACTGAGCTGTCCAGCCACCTCCAACTATAAGGAAAACTTTAATACAAAGATATACAAAAACATTTCCAATATATCTGAAACAATTGTAATTCACAAACAGCAGGTCAAAGACATTTTTGAACATATTTTGGCATTAACTCAAAAAAGTGCTTTAATAAAAATAATGCACAAAGAAAATAGGCCGAAGTGGAAATAGTATTGAAACAAAAAAGAAAAAAAAGTAATGCATTTGTGGTATGTCATACCTACAACAAAAGGATTGGATAGAAACAAAATACCATCAATATTTATAAGAATTTCACAAGAAATAATATTAAAAAATAAATAAATAAACGCATGCTTTTGGTTTACTTGTCTTTTGTTTTATTATGAGACAGGGCCTGAGTAACTTAATGTTAGTTCTGTGATGATGATGTTATTGCATGTTAAATTAAATGTGTTTACTTTTTTGTTAGTTTGTTAGTCGTTTAAAATTTTCTGCACTGGGACAGCTGTAATAGTCAATTTAAAACGTTCACATTTTATATTGACATTTGGCAGAACAGAAAGAAAGTCAGAGTATAACCTGACCTTATTTGGTTATTATTCAACAAACTGAACTTATCAATCTTTGTTTATTCAAAGGTCTTTTCATGTGCTGCAGTTTAAAGTGCTTTACAATTAAAAGCAAACAACAAAAAGCAAAAAAAGAGAAAAAACGAACCCCTTCACTTGCCCTCCACCTCCCATCCATTCAGACATTTACTCCACAATAAACCTAAAAAATAACAAGAATAAAGTACTAAAAATCAATTGAATATTTATATCTTTTGTAAGTGACCAATTGACAAGCTGAAATGTGCCAGATGAAGTGGGCTTTTTCAGAAATTGACCCACGCCGCAGAAGCATGAACCAGAGGAAGACGTTAACAGAGCGTAATTAATCTGCGTTAATATATTTTAATGCAATACTTATTAACATGTATCGCATGCGTTACCGTTACAGCCCTAATCGAAATAGAACTGAGAAAGAGAAAGCCTGGAGCAAGATTCATATTATTTGGACCATTTTGACATTTTGCACCAAGCCTTTTCCAACTGCAAATATATGTGCTAGTATCGGGTAGCGTCAGTGCGGTAGGAACACCATATGCAAAAATGTGGGGAAAAGAAAAGTTGAAAACCAGAAAAATCCATGCTACTCTACCTCACCCCTGCGTGATGTTCAGTTGTCTGCTACGACCTGTCGCTCATACCATGTCTGGTAGAAAAATGTGCATGAACATTTTCACTCTACGGTCTCTGAGCGGTCTACGCCCTGTGCAGGTTTGCTCATTTTTCGAGCATAGACAGCCCGTGTCGACTCTTAAGGGCAGTTGTGGCCATGGCTTTTTTCCCCAGAAGAAGGTGGAAGCCTGCTTTCAGCAGAAAGCTCCGTCAGTAACTGTTGCAGGAGGTCCAAGGCTAAAAACAGCACATCTACTTTATTAAAGTTCAGAGAAATGTGGTAAAACCTCAATCATCTTCCTGCCAACCACACCGCTGCTCTCTTTTTCATTCTGCCTCTTTTTATTGGAGCAAACACAGTCAGAATAACTCCTTGTAAACACAAACATCACTTCATTCATCCACTACACCACAAAAACCAACATTGCCCCTGCATTAAACGTGAGGCCAAACCAATTATAGAGTATAAACCCACCGCCACACACAAGCACGCAGAGGCGCATTGGCGAGGCAGCGGGAACAATAACCAGCTTTCTGTGCCGAACAGAGACACTGGAATGCGTGAAATCATTTCAGAGCTGCAGCGATGCCAGATAAGCTTTTTTTTCTCAATATTTAGCATTAAACATTTATTTTTATTGCATGATACATTTCTGTGTAAAACGCACATCCCTGCATTGTTCAACTTTAAACTGACCCACAGCTCAGCGCTTCACACAGGCAAAAGAAAATCCTTGAAGAATGAATCGCTGAGTAAAAATACCAGTTGTAATCCACAAAAAGTGATTCAGTGCATTGAAAACAGCAAACGAAGATCCTTTCAAAATAATGATCATTTCCTGTTTGAAGCAGATTTCCTGCTTCAAGCTGTTGTTTGGAATCTCTCACTGATTGAGCATTACAAAAGACATTTTTAGAATTACCACCACATTTATTTCTGAGCTTTTTCACTTAAAGCTGTTTAAGCAAATAGCATCTGATTAGGTAATTTAGTTCTTTTGGTTTCACTAATTGCTTGGTTTCTCTTGAGCTTTATTATGATCATTCATTTAGCTTCAATTGTGGCATTTTACAGTTTTTGGTTGGGTTTCTGTTCATTTCCCTGAACTTTTTTTTAACAATAAAGTTGAAGTTTAAGCTGATCAGCTGATTGCATCGCGATAGAATCAGCTGATTTATGCTGATTGCGTAAACACCTCACTAATTTGTGGTGTCTCAGCCGATGTATCTGCACACATCAGCGCAAGGCTTCTGTTTTCTGCTTAATTGCATAAATGGTTGAATAGTTACAGTAATTCAAAGAATGTCAACACCGGAACTAAAACTTTAGTGGTAAAGGTTTAACCAAACAGACTCATCTTTACTAACAAAGTTCACACGAAAATCGCTGGAAAAAAGTCCAACTTAAAGACTTTAAAGATTGAGTTTTATCTAGTCACAACATTAGGATGTTGTTTCTAGATATGTTTATTTTTTTTGCTGCTTTTTACAGATAAAATCCAACTGTTTCTGGCTGTTCCCCCAACAGCAAGATCAATCGGTGCCCCTCTTTGATTGGCTGGCTGAATCATGGACAGGTTGACTTCCAGACGAGCCGTTTACTGACCGACTACCAGTCTGCTTTGGAGCCCTCATTGGATTTACCTGGCTGGTTTCTCCAGGTTGCCTCCACGCCAAGCGAATGATTGACTGGAACACTAATAGACTTGCAAAGAGGAAATTAACAATTATAAGCGAAAAACAACGGGGGCCATGCTGCTCTGATGACGCTGATTGCAATCATGACTGGGCACACAAATGGAAGCACGCAAACGCACAAACAACTCGGAAGTAGTCCTGACAAAAACGGGGTGCAGCAGGCACGAGGGACTCAACATCACAACATCTGGGGTTGAAGTGGTCTCCATGACAACCGTGATAAGATTTATGAGACGCATTATCATGGCACTGATAGACAATTCCCATTAAGCCAAATGTGATTACCACACTTTAAGAGCTCGTTAGGAGCTCTGAGGATGCAGTTTGTCTTCTTTTTTATGAAAAAGCTATAAGCTTAGTGCGGGTGAGCTGCGCGCTTGTAGATACACAGCAAGTCAAGACAAGACAACGGCGGGAAAACTGTCCAACTTCCATAGGAATCAATCTTAACTAATGTGGAAAGTCATTGAAAGACTTATTTGCTGCAATCATTATTCTTATGTTGTGTAAGATAAGAGGTAGGGTAAAAATACCAAGAGATCAAAATGATGACGTCATGATTTTTAACATAAGAATTCAAATTAAAAAAAGAAAATGTCGACCTTAAATCTGTTCAAATCAACATTATTCTAGTTTTCCAGTTAAAAATTAGAAAGAAAAAAAACTTGTAATTCAAATTGAATGGATTTGGTCATTTGGGATTGATGCCCATTGCCCACCCATAACAGTCTTTTGTTTCCTCATCTGGGCAATGACAAACCATCATTAGTGAGTTTTTTTTTATAGTAATGGATAATAGTAGTTTTTACAATATGGAAGAAATACAGGATTACGGAAAATCTCCCTCCACCTGGAGGTCCATGTTGGATCACACCTGGTGGACTACAAATAATCGTAAGAATGTTGAGGAAACTTCATGTTTGGGTTGCTTTTCTGCAAAAGGGACAGGACAACTGATTTGGACTAAGGAAATGAAGAACCAGGCCTTGTATGGGGAGATTTTGGCCAGAAACCTCCTTCAATCAGTGAGAGCACTGAGGATGTAACAAGGCTGTATCTTTCAGAGTGAAGTACCATGGCGATGGTGCTGCTGTTTTCAGTTGGATCTGTCATTTTTGCATAGATCAGGCCTGGACATTGGCATCATCTGAAGCCACATCGACTGTTTATTGGAGGCATTTGGCTTTGGAGTTAAAAAAATTAGTGGAAGGCTTTCATTTTGAATTTTTTACTGATCCGAAAAATGTTCCGAACCACGACTCTATAATTGTGACACGGTCCGATCCGAGAATTTTGTGATCTGTTCCACCACTAATTTAAAGACGTTTGCGGATCAAGCTGAAGGACCTGATCTTGTAGGAGTAGTTCGTAAAAAAGTTTCCAGTGATGAAACCAACACAACAAGCTGTTTCTGCGGGAAAAACTTAAAGGTTTGACTCTTATTCGCTGCGGTTTGTTTCTCTTTTCTGCAACCAAATACATTCAAGTTTTTCTTTCAATCCAAAATAAAAAGGAAATTTTTGGCGATTCTGCACAACGGAGAGGTTCAGTGTGGACGTTTGGTGATGACTGGGATGAATGCAGACACAACAACCATGACATAAAGGTTGCAGGGTGGTTGCTATGGAAACAGCATGTTTGTAGAGGAAGTGTTGTTGAGGACTGGATAATTGACAGGATGAGTGTGTTTGTGGGGGTGAGATGAAGAGTGTAGAAACAAATATGAAAAGAAAAATTCGGAAGCAATAACAGCGAAAACATATCTAAAGATGGAGGTCTTTCATAGTCATATGTTGAGTTCGTGGGGATAATGTAAAAGGATAATTTTGAAGGATGTACAACTAAAAGCTTGTAAATTCTTACAGCTTATAAGACTGTTAAAAAATGCTCAAAGTAAGGATAACCCTAATAACATCACACATTTGTTTGCTTGAGATTTAAAATGACCTCCATTATAAGATTCAGGGAAACTATTTGCAACTAGTGCAGCTTAAGGCGTGAAAATTCTTAGAGCTTATTAGACTTTCATGAAAGGATTTAAAAATTGAAAAAAATTCTTATAAAAGGATAACATCACATATGTTTAATTGAGGTAAGAACACAAAAATCATAAATCAATCTAGAAAATACACTATAAACTTGGTCTGCTTCTTTTAATAGAAACTAAAAATGTGCCACAAATATTTTAGATGCACATCTAATATGAATAGAAAAATGTAAACATTTAAACGAAATATTTAGACTAAGGTAGAGGGGATTAAAGCCGTATATTTTTAATGCCGTTTCTGACAACTAACTGATGAACCACCACAAAGTAGTTCTAAAAATACTCAGAATAAGAGACAAAGTACTGGATATATGTCATTACAAATATCTAAATAAAGTGACAGCAGGTCATCGGGTCTTGTTATGCTATTTTAATGAAAGCATGAGTGAAGGAATTAATTAAACGTGATTGGATATGAGCTAATATAAAATATTATTTAATTAGCTGCATTTAATGTGCAAATTGAGTTTGGAATAACTAAACTTTAAAAGTATAGTCTAACAATAGCGAGCAATGTTGAAGCTATCCAGACACCAACTCAGAGGAGGAAAAGTGGATACATCAGAATGGAGTGGAGCAGGGAGACTCTGGCCTTCCCATTTCATTTGCTGTGTTACAGCTAAGAGCTTTTCCAAATGTGGTTTTATCTACTCCTGATCCATCATGACTTGAATAATTAAATACTCAGAAACACATTTAATCTTTAATTCTTTCATATATGTCCGCCATCATCAGAGATCATCATCATCAAGATCATTTTAAAAACACCAAAAACACATTTTTTTTCTGATTGGGTCTTTAAAATCTGTGTTTTCTGTAGAATGGGAAGGATGTTGATATTTTGGTAAGGATGCTTTAGAAAGAGACCACCAGTCATGGCAACAACCAATTCAGATGAGATGAAGGACATGTGGTGATGTTTTTAAGAAAAAATTGGGTTTATTTGCTTGACTTGGGACCTAAATAACAGATTTTGCTCCAAAAAATGGTCAGACTAAAGATAAGTGAAGGAAGAGTTTTGTAGATATCTAGCTGAAACTTCAAATGTACTTTGATGGTTTTAAAGCTGGATGGTTTTAAAGAGATCATTCAGTTCGTTTATGTTTTTTGCATCCAAGTTCTAACATTCAAGCTGCCATCTTCACCAGGTCGCCATGGAAACAGCCAAAGCAAATTTGTTTACCTTTTGCGAGCCAAGTCTCTGCAGGAAGTTCATCAGAAACAACACCAACAATCTGTACAAGAGTCTGGAGGAGCGAGGATGATAAACGCCAAGCATTTGATGCTGACGGTTTCAATAAAGTTGGAGTTGGTTTGAATCCAAAGTATTGGCTCGTATGGAGTCGTCTAAAAACGCATTTCGGATCACATCGCCACCTGAAGGCAAATGGAGACGCAGGTGAGATGTTCTGACCCGATGGGCTTCTCCTCGTCTTGCTCGTTAAGTTTCAGCCGTTCTCACCTGTAACAGCAGTTTCTTTGCAACTCTGATGGACCGAGCATGCCCCCCTCCCCCGACACACACGCACACACCTCATTACCTCTGTCATCCCCCTCCTCCTCTGCTCAAACATCCGTTCATTACAGAAAATCCTTTCTGCGGGGGTGGGGGGTGTTTGTTGGGTTCTCTGGATTCAACGTTACATCAGTACCCCCCACACACACACCCCCAATGTGAAAGGGAGATTATGAAGTGGTGTGAGTAAATTGGAGTAAAGTGACAGAGCATCCACAGGATTTATGTTTTGTTTCCATCACCCCAAAAACGTGCAGGTAAAAGGTTAGACGGCTCTTAGCCCCACCCTCTCAGAAGAACATGGCCGCCTCAGCCGGTGCATGTGCGGCTGCTCAGCTTAATGAGTCTAAAAGGTCAAACGCCTCTCTGGGAGATTAATGGGGTTTCCTAGTTTAAGAGCCGCCGCCGCCGTTCCCAACACCAAGGTCGTTAGGACTGCAAACTAATAGGGCGGAGGGGGGGGTGCAGGGACAACACACGCTTATTGCAGACAAGGCGTCGAATAATACGTTTTTACGTTTTACCGTAGGAGATTCAGCATCAGCAAGGCAACAGAAGCTGTGGAAAGCCAATCAGAGCCGATCAAAAAAAAAAAAAAAAAGAGCATGTAAAGAGCTCTAAAAACCCGGACAAACCCCCAGACTTTCTGTTATAGACGATCACCATTCAGACAATGAATATGTGACGTGTTCACCAGGTGAGTTTAAGTGGGGAAGTGAAATCTCACGCTACAACACTTGGAGAACGGATGAAAGACGGACCATCATCATGTCCCAAAACAAAGGCTACCCAGTTTTGTCAGCTCGCATCAGCCTTACATAAGTGACGACAAATGCTCTCAGGGTTAAAGCGCATCTGATGACCTCAAACACAAACCACTGACAGACAAAGTCAACTGGAGTCAGCAAAAGTAACTTCACCTTGGGTCACAAATGTTGCGTTTTTCCTAATAACTACAAAAGAAAGACGATATAACAAAACTGTGGTCTCCTTCTTATAAATGATCATCTGATGGTGGATGGTCTGGAAGCCAACATGAGAAAAGCAGGTTGACCTCTGTGACCCCTCCAAAATGAGCCTTAAACTACATACAAAGACATTCAACAATAATCGAGGGTTCGGGAAAGGTCACAATACCCCAAAGTGTGAAACTGATCTGGGATGAAGACGGATTACACACCAGCTGAGCATTCATTCGTCCGAGCGGTAAACTCTGCCAAACTCCACACAAACATGGCGGCAACACTCATCAACTTCACACACCTCAGGATGGAGGACAATGCAGAAGAACCAGTGAGCGTCGAACTCGGGCCGCAAATCATCTCTCAGAGTCTGGCAGCGTGGGAGGCGTGAGACATTTTAATTCACAGTCTTCCTCCTACATGAGATGTTTTTTTGCATATAACCTTTGAAGAACCTTTGGAGAACAAGCCCTGGAGATGCTTGCATAAAGCACTGGCATGAAAGCGAGCACGCTTCTCTCTCTGCAATTCGCTGCCAACGCCGGATGGTTCTGATGTTCGCTTTATGTCCGCAAACCAGCAGATATTCTCAAGATTAGATCAGACACACATACACACACAGAAAAAAATCTCTAAGGTGCATTTAAGGAAAACAAACATTCTGGTTTCATTTACAATATAAAAATACAAGAAACACATTTTTCAGAAGCCAGAAACAAAGTCTCTCGGAACGATGTGGAAACTACAAAACACTCATCTGATGTCAAAGACTTCAGTTTACTGACATTCCTGACAGCACTTTAGATTTTTACTGTTCACACGTTTTTTATTTTTTTCGTTCTGCTTAAATCAATTCTTGTTTTTTCAAAGTAAAATACATCAGCAAATGTTCACAAAGGCAGAAAATTACAGGTTAAAAACGTGTTTTAAAATCCTCACTTAGGATTAAAACAAACTCTTTTTTTGCAAAACTTTTTTGCCCTTTAAAACTAAAATGAGATCTTACAGAAAGTATATTTATAACAACGTGGTATTATTGTACACAGATTTTTATAATTATCAATGAGGGAAAAAAAAGTATACATAAAGTTACAGTGTAAAATTTGTATGTTAGCATTGCTTTGTTTATCCACATTCTCAGCATTTTTCTAAAAGTATTAGCCTTTAAAGCACAAACAAACCATTTCCATCTATTTTCTAAACCCATATTGTCCCTTTTGTTTCTGCTGTCCTTTTTTTTTTTTAGAGTTTTATAAGCTAATTTAGCATTTTGCACATTTAAAAGCTAATTTTAAAGTAAATGAGCATTTTCAAACACTTACGCTTTTATTTTTACTTTAAAATACTTACATTTCAATTTGATTTTGCATTTTACAAATAGTTTTGCATTTGCACGATTGTTCTGTCTACACTTTTTAGGCATAATCTTCTTTATAGCTACATTGGCATATAGTTAGCGGGTCTTTTCAATGTTTTTTGCATCTTTTCCACTGTATTTTAGAATATAGCATTTAAATGACAGCTAACATCTTCTTTTGTTTGACTTCTTTCAAGTAAGCATTTCTTTAGCTGCTGGTATTTTGCATTTCCGGGACAACCATCTAAGAGTGTCACGTCATGCGTGAGCATGCACTAGCTTAGCTAAGATTTGAACTAGTTGGCTGGCCACTTCCCTTTTAGAACAAAGATGGCGTCATTTATCCGTTTGGTGCATCTGAACATAGTGGACATGCTGAAGATCAAAAACGTGAATTTTTTGGGGGAGATTTTGCTTTTTGTCACACCTCTGATCAGACACAGCTGTTCTTTCAGAACTCTTCCACCTGAATTCACAGGTCTAAATCAACAAACTCCAAGGGTTTGTGTATTTTTTTTAACATTGTGTAGCATCAGAATTGTCAACACTGATGCTTTATCTCATCATGTCACCCTTCAGACAGACAACCTCCCTCCACCTCCTTGCTTGGCATGCATTATTCTAAATGACAGCCCTCGCTGTCCTGCTTCTACTGAAAATGATGGCGTCCCTGAGGCTCAGGCAGGAGCAGACCGGGGCTCGCGGCGTTCAAAAATCACCATGACCTCCCAGACACAAAGGTCACAAACATACAATTCAACAGAAGCAGCAGAGAGGCCCTTCACGCCAACCGAAGATGAACCGCCACGTTGGTCCAAGGACGACTGGGATTGGGAAATACTTCTCATTCCAAGACCGCACATTCTCTGCCCAGGAGCAGACATGATGGGGTCAAATTAAATGTTTTTGTACCGACCTCCAATATTCACCAAACATGTTCATCAGTGATGAGTTCAAACCTGAAGCATCTCTGACCAAAGAAAACTGAGTCAACAAATTTGTTATACCAACGTTCCCTGAAAATTCCTCAAATCAAACAGGGTTTACAAACTAAAGTATTTAGGTTTAAAACTGTTTAATCCCATCTTAAAACAAGTTTTAGGTCTCATACATAAAGAAATACATACATTTTAAATTCTGAGATTATATTTTCTAATTGTGACCGGTCTGTAATTGACGCCAGGTCTAACAGTGTTTGTGACTTTAGACGCCAGTCTCTAATAGTGGCCGGGCTCAGTGTGAAAGCAACACTTCTCCACAGGATTTACAGTACAGACTATCAGAACTAAAGGTGGTCATAAGGTTGAAATTAGATGTTTGCCTATTATTATTATTGCCAATGTCAATATTTTTCTATTAATCAATTTGAGTGTTGGTTTGTCATCTGGGTTTGTGTGAATGGTCTTTACACGAAACCACACTTATTCTTGCAGAAACCCACTACGATCATTTTTTGATCCTTTGTAAAAGTGTTCCCAGTGGTCTTTGAATCTGATTTTGCCGTTTAGAAATATTTGTGTCGTATAGTGAAACCTTTGTTTTGCAAAGAGGCAGCAGCTCATTAGAAATTCGCTTCTTAGTTGTGGGCGGGACTGTTCACCTGTCGCTGAGAGCTTTCCGTTTACATGCACATCTGAGGGGCTGCATTTTTTGTGTGCTTTTGATTCACAACAGTTTGAATGATAAAATACTCAGAAATGCATTTTAAAATAGTTTCCGAAACTATAAGGCGCACTTAAAAGCTTCAATTTAAAAAAAAAAAAGGCGGATTTTAATCTGGTGCGTTTTATTTAAGGATTAATTACATTTACTGATGTCAAAGCGATTTTGAGAGGTACGCTCTGTCAAAATGTGGGCGGCAACGGCTCGTGTTGCGCAGGTTGGCCAATAATCGAATGGTCGGCAGTTTGACCCCCGCTCGCCCCAGCCAACTATGGCTGTGTCCCATCATTCTGCCCCAGGGCAGCTGTTGCTACATCAGCAGCGTTACCTTCACCAAGTATGAATGAGGAGTAAATGAATAATAGATACACATTGTAAGCGCCTAGAGCGTCTGGAAAAAAACCCAATCCATTATTATTTTTACTATTAAAATGTCATGTCTGTTATTTCACAAGTTGTAAACAAAGGTTTAGTGTTATTGTGAATACGAAGCTAACGTGTGGTGGTGTACATGTTACTAACAAGACTGGTAACTTACATGTAGCGTGTTGCAAAGTTCTAGAGCCACTGTGAATACAGTTAAAGTCTGACTGACTGATCAGTGATTCATATATGGCATAAGTATAAAACTCATCTATTATTCATTGACGGTGTTCCCTATAGTGTGAAAAATAGGTATATGTACGTGTCAAGAAAACAGGTCGAGAAAATCTCGTGGTTCCACTTAAGATTGCAGGAAGGGCATTCCTGAGAGGGCCTTTCAAATTAAGAGCTTTAGCTTCAAAAAACTTTTTTTTTCTTGTTGTTTTGCTAAATTTGCTTTCATACAAGTATTTCTGCTCATTTTGGACCAAAATGAGAATTTTTCCCAAATTAGACTAAACTTCCAGGACCAGCACAGACGTGGATCTCCATCCCAACTTTGTCCCACGCGTGGCCACGGTGCGGCGGAGGCTGCAGTCACCTCACGCTCTTCATCACTCCTTCCCCTGCCTGCATTGTTCTTTTCACCTCCTCTGCTGCAGAGAGGATGGATGCAGAGGGAGGGAGGGAAGTAAATGAGATCCCGATGAGATGCCAAGGTGCGTTAGCGCTGAAGCGGGGGGGGGGGGGGGGTTAAGGGGGTGTCCTCACAGTGAAAAGCGAATGACTAAAAGAAGAGGAGACGCTCTTCTTCCTCACTACAAACCCAGAAACACAAAGAAATAAGAAGTTTTCTTCGTCTCCCACTAAGAAAACTGGAAAATAGGAAAAGAATGAGCGCGAGCTCTTGGGGCATCTATCAAACTTCAGCATCCAATCCAGTGACACGCGCGTGCACAGCGCACGAGACCACAAGATAGCGGATTACAACAATCTGCATCAGGAGCACGCGCCACTTGTCTTTGACACACCTCCTCTCACGCGCCTTCAAAAGAAAAAAAAAAACATACTAACGATTTGGATCCGACAGGTGAAAGAGAAACACGCACGCGCACCTGATTTCAGGACAAAGAGCTGCGCTGTCCTGTTACCACGCGCATGCGCCCGGCTGTCGAGACTAGTTGATCCGGACCGACAGAACTTTCGGGGGGAAATATACATAAATATAAATACAAAGTGCGGCGGCTCATACATGACTTCTCCTTCATCAGGGCACAGGTGCTCAGACTGACCCCGCGCGCGCCCCCTACGTACCTTCCTCTCCGTGACAGTCCCTCTTCAGCGCGCTGACGGTTAAAATCCACAGCACGAGCGCTTCATGAGGATCCATGTTCGCTCCGCGAGGCTCTCTCTGCTCATCTCTCTGCTGCCTCCCGCGCGCCGCTCGGCAGAGATGTGCTGGAGCTCGCGCCGCGCTCGCGCCGTTTCATACCTCGGTGGGCGGGAACGGTCCGGATGATTGACAGTTTAATCGAGGAATCTGTAGGGGCGCCGACTTTAGCTGTCGACCAATCAGAAGCAGCGAGTTTACACCTGAGCCTCCTGTAAATTCAGAGCTACTAAACCAGGATTTTGTTTATAACAATTTAAATATCAAAGGATGTTTAGCACATTTTACATAAAGCTGCATAAAAAATATGTATTATTTTAAGTTTCTATTAGGAATATCTTGTTTAAACAGTAGTCTATTTACTTGTGCTACAAAACAGAAATAAATGTCCGATTGACACCAGTCTGTGTACAGACCAAACACAAGGTTCAGAACTTAATCTGGAACAAATGAAGCGGACTCGGTCTGAACCAAGAGACCTTTTCATTCTGAATACACCCTTAGTCTATACTTAGAGTGAGGCAGTACACTGAAAGTTTAAATTTTACATAAAATCTATTTATCTTAAACTTAAAATGTTGCAATTTATTCTGAAGAAGTTTTCAGTTAGTAGATTGTAATATGGGATTTCATTTCTCTCTGTATCTTTCTGCCTCCAGTGATAGACTTCTTTTTTCCAGTAAAGGGAGGTTCGACTCCACATCATCATACTTCCACCACTAAAAGTCTGTCAGCAAAACAAGTTGGTGTAGTTCTGTTCATCTTCTTTCTCCGCATGAGTTGCAGAGCTCAGATTGACTGCTTCCACTCTGAATTGGATTGCATTTTTAAGCAACTTGATGGAAGTAAACCCATTTAAGTGATGGTAAAATGAGAAAACAGTCTTCTTGGCATTCTCAGCTATGACTTCCCAGTTGTTTGGACATTAGCCTTCTGTTTGAAGAACAGATGCTGCAATGGTTACTTGGCCCTCCCACAAATGCAGGTTCCAAATAAATGTAACACAACATATAATGGAAGTAGAGCAACTTTATTAACTATATCAGATTACATTTTTAATAATAAAGGAAAAAAAAGACGTATTTTTGTACTTTTTGTGGCATGTTGACATAAGTCATTCCTACATTTATGGTTTTTGCGAGTAAGTTGTGTCACACAGCTGTGATACCATCCATCCATCCATCCATCCACCTTCTAAACCCGTTGAGTCCCTGCGGGGGTCTTATCACTCCGTCACAGGGCCACACACTTACATGGACACCTAGAGGCAATGTAGAGACACCACTGAACCCATTTCGACTGTGCATGAAGAGAACCTGCAAACCCCACAAAGAAAGATCCCAGCTGGAATATGAACCAGCGCCTTCTGACTGTGATGTGAGAACACTAACCACTGCCCCCATTTTTTTTATCTAATCACAAAAAAAGATACACTGTTAAATTCCTACAAGTTGCTCAAAAGTGTCTGACGTTTTGAATATTTTTTGGCAGTCAAACAACAGCGAGGCAGATCGTAATCCCTGCAAACATTCAGAGACATTGTTTAAACTTCTGCATGAATACTGTTTGCTGATGGTGTCTAACACAGTTTGATGAGATGGGGCTTAAACAGAGGAAAAAACGAAACCCTAATCAGTTTTTTCATCCTTTTCACGAACAACTCCTCATATTCCAACTCATGTTTCATTTGACGTAGCAGAATGGAGGTCAGCTTCTTCCTGTTTTTGCAGCCTCCCCACTGTTTTTCTGTCAGATAAATTCACACAGAAAATGTTGTTTCAGGGGTTTGCATCATTGCTGCCCAAAGAGCTGACTTTAAACTGTTCTCTTTTTGAGTTGGTAGAAAAGTGAGTGCACACAGCCAGCAGAATACAAACCATCTTCACTGACATGCGGGACGGTGCTGCCGTCGCAGCCGCTGCTGCTGTGCAGACAACCGAGCGGACAGAATCTTCTACTGCCTCCTTCCTAAAGGTTTTCCTGACCCTCAATGTTTAACACTGACGTCTAAGAGTTCCTCAAAGATTTAAGTCAGCAAAAGAAGTTCACTGCAGTTAGAAAAGGCTCCCTCTAAGCCCCAATATCTGCTAAATTATTTAAAATATGACTGATATTTTTTCGCTGAAAGTTTGCTGAAGTTTTTCCCTCCCAGACTGTTTTCACTCTAAATATTTCGAGTTTTTCAAGTTATTTCTAATTAGCAAAGAATCTAATTCAAAATTCTGAGTAAGAATCTCCTAAAAAAAGTCAGAACATTTTGATCCCATCCTAAAAACTCAAAAAGTGTTTTCCAAATCTGGCCTTTTAATTAGTTAGCATCTTTGTCACATAGATGTTTGGGGTGGAAAATCCAAACAGCAGGGTTTTCCAGCAGGAACCAGACATTTAAGGTCCCTCCTTAATAGGACGTACCAGTGCTTTGGGGTTTTGGGTTCTCCGGGCTGGGTTCGTGGAGAGAAGACGTTGCATCTTAAGCTACATTCACTTCAAGTGGACACTTCCAATGAAAAGTCTGTGTAAACCCATGTTTCAGGCTTCAATGTTCAAATCTCTTGTATTCATGCGTAGCAGGGGCTCGGATTTGATAGTGACATATGGATGGCGTCCCTTTTTAAATTCACAGAAGTGCCGACAGTTTAAAAATTGATCATGAAGGAGAAATAAATCATTGTTATTTGAGCCTGGCTGGAATTATATGTCTGGTGCACGACTTATGAGATTTGCACCACTTTGACATTTCTAACCAAGACTCTTCCACCTGTAGGTGGCAGCTGACAGCAGTAGAAGAAGAAGCCCCTCCCTGCTTGTCCAGTATGAACACAGCGTTCAAGAATGCCGGTTTAGCACATTTAATAATGCGAGTCATCGATCAGTCTATCAGCGACTTTAAAACCTCTTCCTCATGAACGCCACCAGAAGGTCTTTATTCTCTTCTAAGTAACTAAACAAACTAAACTGAGAATAGCTTCATGTGTATAAAGACTACACATATAGCAACAGGTCAGTAAGGAACCAGTACTTGCACCTCATGAAAAACTAGAGTGTGGCAAAAGGGCACCTCATGACAGCATCATCCGTAGGTCACAAGTGCGTGTAACTTTCACTATTTGTCAATCTGTCACGATACACTTACCGCATTCATGACAATGGAAAGTTCCATTTTCAATGATTTCATTAAAGGTGACTGTACAAGCCTCAACAGAACTGTTAGACACACCAGTGCTCATCTTAAGACACAACCTCTCCTCTCTACAACCCTCTACGGGCCCTTGACAAGCCAAAAAAACACCAGCACCCCTACGGGTCAATAGGCATATGGGTTGACCAAGCTTAAATGGCTGCTGTAACAATTCTCAACTTAATAGGTTTCTTTGATGTATTAAGTTAAAGGCTGAAAAAAAGGCAGTTATTTCTATAATATTCATGAAAGTTGCTGAATCCATTGAGTAACAAGTATTTTAACTTTTCGGGGGAAAAAAGGAATTCACCCCTTTCTTTTCCCTTCAACTTTTATTACACTGCAAACATACCTGCTGTTTTGCCGACAAATCAACTGCATAATTTTAAAGAATGACGGGCCTGTCAGTCTGTTAGAGGTCGGTATGGATGAGAGGAACCGCTCAGGTTCATGGTGAATGCACAGATGGGGCTGTAGACCGGAACAAAGCTGACGCTTATTTACCCTTGATCGGAGGTCAGCTGTATTGCTGCACGTCCTCGGTTTTAAATCATGGAACCATCAGAGCTCGTGTCAGCTGTGTTTTGAGATTCTGAACACTTTAGTGGAACAGCATTGCGTTTTCCTACTAAAATAAAGTGTCTACTGAAAAATAAACCATCAAACTGTCAGCTGCTTTTTTTTGTTCTACAGCAAAGACGTTGCCTTTTCAGGATCTGTGGAGCATTTACTTTCAAAGGAGTACATGATTGGTTTACTAACTTGATGTCTGAAAGAGCACTGATGCATGTGTGGCTGCTTTCCTGCTTTTATCAAATACTGGAAATTTGTTTGGGGGTTTAAGAGTAAATGAGAACTGGACTGAGTGAATGTGACGTCACCCTTCATGTTCCAGGTCCATCAAAATGAATTCAGCCGCCATTTTTTTTGCGATATGGATGATGCCATGTTGGAGCCAGACAATGGCATAAAGCAGTGATTGGTCAGAGTCAACATTTCTATACCAATCACTCTTGCCAATGAGGAGTGAGCATGTTGGAAGTTGATACGGTTGACTCCTTGATATGATTACACTCAGAGAATCGATCCAACAGTTCTCCAGAAGTGATTGATTGAAACCAGGTTGTGTGGATTTATATTTTATTAAAAAAATATGGGAAACCAGAATGGGGAAAATATTTTGGCACACCCTTCGCCAAAACACATGGTGAATATTTAAAATTGTATGAAAAATGGTAAATGGTGTATATTACATATAATACATACTTAGAATCAGTCTCGCTGTACCTTTCTACCTCCAACGATGACAGACTTCTTTTTTCCAGGAAAGGAGATGCCACTCCACACCATCATACTTCCACCACCAAAACTCTGTCAGTGCAGCAAGTTGGTGAAGAGTCCTCTTCATCTTCTTCTTCTGCATGAGTTGCAGGCATCAGAGCAAACAGCACTAAACAAGGACAGTCGTGGCAGGTTTTATTACTCTCCTTGAAGACCCAAAGTGCTTTACAGTCCCAGTCCCATTCAACCAGGTATGCCTGTACACACACTAACGTGTGTGGGTAGATGAAGTGGAGGATGTCAAAAGTGTAAAACAGTTTAACTACTATTAAGAAAAGTTGAAGTTAGTGTCTTTGGGATGGTTAAAACTGCCAAAGACAGGCCATCGTCTATCTAGAGGGTGTGCAAGTCGGCTGCGGCGCTGCAGGAGGAAAATTGTTTCAAAAAGAGTAGAGCTCCAGAAGAACCAGGGACACTGTTTCTGACTTAACAACCTGGAGGGACACAGGATTAAAAGATTTAGATGTTTACATGCACATTTATAGCTTCTGTTGGACTCGGGCAGGCCCAGGAGCGTTGAGCACACTCCCAGAAGATAAAGCCAGAAAATTTAAAGGAGGACAGGAAGAAGAAAGCAGGGGAAAGGAAGGAGAGAATGTGAAAAGAGCCCCCTCAGGCCTCTTCAATTTGTTTTTCAATTATTTCCTAAGATCCACTTCTTTGTTTTGGCCCTAATGCCTCCATGTTGTGTCTGTTACTTTCCTTAGGGGGTCAAACAGCCTTTGACTGCACTTGATCAGTTGGCGAAATATTAGTATTTACTTGTTTCACTAATTAAGTTGAAAAAAGGCAGGAGGACCAAGAGAAGAATAAAAAAGAAAATTGGTGTTTGGGCCTGCCGGAGTACTGATTATATCTTCAGTACTCTGTGACATCACATGTTCCCCTGCAATTTTGGGTCATACTCCTCTGGTTCCTGACAGATTGACCTGAACAACCATGACCCAGCAGGAGATTTTTTGCTGCAGGGGTAGTTATTTCACCACTGCAGTCAACATCATGCCATGCCACAGTATTTTCCTGCAGTTATGTTCAAGTCATGTAAAACTATGATTCTATGGGGGCTTTGTCGTGGCCACATCCCTTCAGGTTTCTTGCCTCTAAGGAGGGTCACTGGGGCCACTCCTCTTCATGTGTTATGTCCCTGACCGGGGTCACAGTGGCTGCTTGTCCTCATGTTCCTTATCCACAACGGTGTTTCCTGTTCTCCTCTCTCACTAGTGTTCCTTGTCTCTGAGGACAGTCTCTGGAGTAGCTCCCCTTCATTTTTATTGTTCCTGAGCAGAGTCACTGGGGTTGTTCCCCTTCATTTTTATTGTTCCTGAGCAGAGTCTCTGGAGTAGCTCCCCTTCATGTTCATTGTTCCTGAGCAGAGTCACTGGGGTTGTTCCCCTTCATGTTCATTGTTCCTGAGCAGAGTCACTGGGGTTGTTCCCCTTCATGTTCATTGTTCCTGAGCAGAGTCACTGGGGTTGTTCCCCTTCATGTTCATTGTTCCTGAGCAGAGTCACTGGGGTTGTTCCCCTTCATGTTCATTGTTCCTGAGCAGAGTCACTGGGGTTGTTCCCCTTCATTTTTATTGTTCCTGAGCAGAGTCACTGGGGTTGTTCCCCTTCATGTTCATTGTTCCTGAGCAGAGTCACTAGGGTTGTTCCCCTTCATTTTTATTGTTCCTAAGGAGAGTCGTTGGGGTTGTTCCCCTTCATTTTTATTGTTCCTGAGCAGAGTGACTGGGGTTGTTCCCCTTCATTTTTATTCTTCCTGAGCAGAGTGACTGGGGTTGTTCCCCTTCATTTTTATTGTTCCTAAGGAGAGTCGTTGGGGCTCCTCACAATGGCAAGTGGTTCCTGTTCTTTTCTCTCATTCATGTTCCCTGTCCAGAGGAGAGTCCATGGGGCCGCTCCCCTTCATGTTTCCTTTTCCTAGGAAGGGTCACCAGGATTCTATATTTTCATATCTCTTGTGCCCAGAGAGATATCTTGGGATTTCGTTCCTTTATGTTTCCTGACCGTTGGCAGAGTCATCGGGACTGCTCCTCTTCCTGCCATGTTCCTAAGGGGTTTGCCATCTTATACGTACATCTCCCCTGTGTCTTTTGCAATGATCAGATTTTTTTTTGTTTTTTGCTATTGTTCTGACCCACCTTCAGGTCCTCTATGGTTCCAGTGTATTGGGGCATCTGGAATCTACCAGGTTTTTCAGGTCATCTGTTCTGTCACACATTCTGTTTCTCCCTTGTTTCACAATTTGCTCACATCCAAAATGTTTTTAGACACTTAAGCTCCAGCCACAAGCCCAATCTTCTGTATTTTAGATCCATCCCCACTAGTTCTTTACACACATAGCTCTGCTAGATCATAAAAGAAAGCTCAAAAGGATGTTTCCGATTGATTCCAGCTGACTAAGGCAGTCATTAAAGGGTTCAGAAAGGTTTAGTCTCTGTCTGTCAAAGCTCTGAATCAATTTGACCCAATGTCAGTGCAAAATAAATTGCTATTTAAAGTTTCAGTACCCTCTTTAGACGTTGAATTTGGTTAAATGTCAAAAATTACGCATGATTTAATTTTTCTCCCTGTAGGGGTCATTTAAACTGGAGAAACAAACGCTAAACCAAAAACATACAGAAACTTCAAGCTCAAACCCAGATATTGTGTGTAAATTGTCAGAAGTAAGAGTCATAATCATCCTTCTTCATCCCTTCTCCACACATACAAACACACACACAGATTACTGGCCATCAGGCTGACTGATCCTCCCCAGCAGGGGGCTGGTAGTTCTCCTCTGGAAGCTGAATAACATGATCATCTGTCCGCTGTGGTCGTTACTCACTGAGGACACCTCCCTCCTCCTATGTCTGTCCTCTCAGAGTCCATTACCTCCATCCACACGGCAGCCGCTGTTGTGCTCTCACAACACAAATCCTCCTCCGTCACGTCCGCCATGTGGCTAAATCTGCACAGTGGTGACATTTTTTTTCCAGCTGCTTGCAGGGCCTACAGAGTTCTCTGTGGAAGTGAATCTCCTAAAACTGAAGTGGTCAAACATGTGGAAACGAAGCGTCAAGTTCATGCGGAGCTGTTGGGTTTTCCTGAGCGAATTTGTTGCTGTGGAACTGACTGCCTGAGAGAAGCACGGTGTTCAGCAACGCCTCCACATTGGTGTGTTTGCATTATTGATCAGGAACACGGTGACCTCCAGAAGTAAGAATAGATGTAAATCACAGTGCTGTGCGCAGAAGGAGCACTGAGGCAGTTAATAGATGTAAATTTCACATGAGCTGCAGCTCCTTCCCCAGGTTCGTAACCATGCAGCACAACAGTGCAGGGAGCTCCTCACATGCGCCTGGGAGGAGCAGCGTTTCAGTTTGAAGCAAGACTGGACCTGACAAGCTAATACTCGACTATGGTCCAGATTTCTCTGCAGGCGTCGCTGCTGGTGACTTAAACCAGGCCTTTTTAGTCAATCAGAAGAACCTGGAGGTGGATTTCAGGCTGAGACAGGCTTGACCTCCATGTCGTTTTCTCTTACCTAAAAAGTTATTTGTCAAAGATAAAACATTTCAAATCGTTCAGGACGGCATTTTTTTATAGGTTTGTTTTTCCTTTCCATTTCGGTGCTACAGAATAAAAAGCGATCCAGCTGCTAAAATCTCTTTTTGTCATAATGTTTATCAGATAATCCTTTACTGCTTTCACTAAAACAAAGATTGACAGCACTACTGTGGCATGATTAGAGCATGTTCAGATCACTGTGAGTAACAATCTACAGTCAGGATTTCTTGCCTTTCACGCCAAACACAGAAGCAGAGCAAATCAAGCAAACTCAGAACCTCCTTTTCCATCCAACTCCCAAACTATGGAATTGTTTTTCTTCTGACACTCCTAATACTTAATGCACATCAATAACCTTTTTTTAATAGGTTTTCCAAACATTTTGAAATAACTGATATCACTTACTAGAACCAGAGCAATTGGCCCAGGCTTGCAGTGGAGCGTCACCTCTTGGAATCAGGGTTTGTCCAATTAGCTCCCAAACTCTAGAGCTCTTTTTTCTGGCATTCTTGACATTTAATTGTCTTCAAAATTCAATTCAGTTTTTTAAAAGTTGAATTTACAAATATTTGTTTTACTTAAACTAGAACAAATGTCTCAGGTGTGAAGTGGAGCATCACCTGTGAGAAGCAGTGTGATGAGAGGATTTTATTTGGACCAACATTGTTTCATCCAAAGTGTGGCGCTTTGTATCTGCTTTGGTCATCAACAGCACAAGAGCTAAGCTTGGAACATGTTGGCTGATCGGGGGACAGACTTGCCAACATGATCGCCATCATTAAGTCAGACTCAAACCTGCCAAGCCATGAACACTAGATATCAAACTAAAAAAAACCGTAGCTCAGACTTCGTAAGGCCTACATTTTGGAGTGAACAATTTTCTGACTTGGCGCACATGGATAGTTCAACACAGATAGGTTAGCCAACAGACTCTGTTGATAAAAATAGTATTAACGAAGTGTTGATTACACAAATCATACACGATTAAACAAAGGCAGCTTCAGACTAAAAGTTATAATACTTCCATTTGACTGTGTATTTCTTAAAACATCTTAATTTGAAGGACACATTTCACAAGTTTTGCAATTCATGCACTTTTTCTTTTTGTTTCTGGCATCACTGACCTACATTTTTGTTTTGCCGCCATGGCAACGGGGATTCATAATGTTAAATGTTAGGAATAAACTTGAATGCTTCAACTTTTGATGACAAATGAAGAAAACATGCAATCACCTCCTTCCAAATGATAATGCGCAAATAATTTCACACCCCCTGGTTTCAGGAGGGACCAGAAGTGCGACCTTTGATTGCTGCACAGATGTTGATCTCTTGAAGAGCCAATCAGCAGCCATACATTAATCACATCATCTCATTATGTCATTACAGATTCGCTTCAACAATGTCGGTGTATTAGTTTTTATTGCCTTCATTAGGATCTCTATAAAAGCCTGACTGTGATTTGTTAATGGATTTATTGCAATCGTAATTTTCCTTTTATTAATGCAAATGAGACGATAACCTTCAAGGGTGGAGCGGCCATGACGGCCTTCGCGTTGGAGAGACGGGGAGAAAGGTACGCTGTGTTTCCTTTTGCAGAGGATGAACGGAGATTGGGATGGAGGAGTGTGTGGATCAACGGAAAAACAGGTTCCATGAAAAGGAGTGAGGAAAAGGAACAAAATGTTGTGGTGGGAAGGCGGGCAAACAGAAGGCTGAGCCAGTTGTTGAGTGGCCATGTGGCAGTTTGCAGATAGCGGAGTAATCAGGAGAGTGTCGTGTGATATCACCTATGCCTTCCTGGATGCGACACGTGGCCGGCGGGCTCATTTCTCTGCCGCAGCAGGTCGACTTTAAGGCGCCTGACATGGCAGGATCCCAACCTGATATCTGTTTTCTTTTTTTGGTGACTGTGCCGGGATTTATTTTAAATATCACCTCAGATAGCCTGAACTTATCTCAACTCCAGATAAAGTTCAATTATCCGGTTTCCCTCACGCAGGGGCGTCTCCTCTCCTGCTCCTCTCCGGCAGGACGATGCTTTCATATTCAAATCTGAGTGTGGGTTTATCACTCGCTGAATGCACTCTGTGCTGGAGATGGCAGATTAGGGAGCGCCACTGTTTCCAATTTTTCAGACAGGTGGGAAATGGAACAACTGCTTTTCTCCCTTTCTTTCGCTTTCCTTCATCCGTCCATTCCCCCGCCTTCTTGTTACGCCTCATATTCTCTCATATATCCTTGAGGAGGAAAGGTGAAGAAGAGGAGGGTCTGAAGAACTAAGAGAAACAAAGAGAAGAGCAAAGAAGGGAGGGAAAAGCAAACTGAGAGTGAAGAATGTGTTGGCTGAACAGCGGAGGCTGAATGTCTCGGAAGACGTTGGCAAAAATTCATCACAAGAGACAAATTACACCACAGTGGTGCACAAAAAATGTGTGTGTGAGTGTTGTTATGAACCACAAAGCATGTTTGTTGCATGTGTGCACTTTCATGGGTCATTTCTGCCTTCATTTTAACAGAATGCAGGCCGTTTTTTCCCTTTGTATCGACTCTCTTTGCGTTTGGCCTTTTGTTTTGGGTACATGTGCCATTTTTATTCGTCCAGAAGATGAACATTTTCAACTTCTTTCTTGACACTAAATTTAATTTGAGTCAGGAAACAGATTTGATGCTTCCTTTCTTCCCCTCACTTTTTACAATTTTTCTGTGGCTTGACTTAAAAAAAAAAAAACTCATGGGATGGGGTTTGACCGTCTGGTTACCGCGCTGCTCCTCCAGGTGACCACGCAGGTTTGCCAATCCCTGCAGTTGTGCCGTGTAGAAAGCAGTAACTGATGCTCAGTTTGACTTCTTCTGCTCTCTTCCCTCCTTAAGGCTGATTTCCACCGGTTCGTCTGCGGTGCATCTCCGTTGCTTTGTGTTAAACACAGAACTATTATTAACCAATCAGAATGTTTCCATCGCCTCCATCGTTTTTGCGTTCCACTGCAATGCAACAGATGTTTTAAATGGGAGTTCTAACTCCAGTCACGTCAATGTTACGACAAAAAGCAGAAGAAATAGCAAATAGGTCAGATTTCAAAATAAAAACTTTCATTTAATTTCAAAATAAAACATAGTAAAAATGTACTTTGTATTTAAGGTAACGTGCCCACGCGATAGCGCATGTTACAGCCCCAGATAACACCACTGTCCATTTTCGCCATGGACAACAAAAGTCTTTTTGGAAGTACAAAAACACAACATCATTTATGACACAAAACAGGCATTTTACAAGGAGAGAGCACGGGCCTGATTGCTTAAACTTAAGTTCACTGCAGATTGACCGCTGTAGATTTAGGGTCTGTTTAAATCAGTGAGTGTTTCTCTTGGCTGTGGTGATACATTGCGTAATCACTGAAGATGAATAGAATAAAACATCTGCAAATGACTCTAACATGTAACTCCAAAATAAGACCCTTTCTTGTAGAAATATGGGTATTTTCTTTGGTGTAATGGAAGGGTTGCAGGGATCATCTTAGTCCTCCATTAATAGCCCAAAATCAACAAGGCAGTGTTTTTCTGAACTGCAGATGATGAATATGTGAACACATCCCTGCATCTTTACGTAAAAGGAAAGTTGTCAGTATTATGGCAGCAGTTTATTGAATAACAAGGATGGAGTCAGTGATTTGAACTGTACACCTCTAGAAAAAGAACCAACAATGTTAATGAGGGTAAATCAAGGAAACAGTTTGTAAAAATAAAGTTCTCAATGGTTTTTATAATCAACTGAAAGCAAAATGTGGGTTCAATCCCCCAGTCTGGTTTGCAACAACTCTGCAGTAAAAAAAAAATTCTGCTGTGAAATAACTACCTGTGGTCTTGCTATTTTGCAGTGGTCTGGTGTCTATTGTACAGCATGTGTTCAGCTCACCATATCTACATATATCTTTGATTGCGAGCAGATCTTTGTTTTCATTCTATGACCCTGGACTTTTGTTGTAAAGGTTTAAACTGTGAGAGTTTTAACAAGAGAGGAAAGTTGAAAATGTTTTTGCCTGAGAAAAGTGTATTAAGTGTGAAGTGAGGAGTTTTACTGCCTTAAAACTTCCACGATCCTACTTTGAGGATTTCACCGATCACTGATTATTTTTAGAACTCAACTCACACAATAAACGAGGAATTGACCCTCCAGAAAAGTCAGTCATAGCATCATAACTCTGCCTTCAGAATGGACTGGTACAAACACTCTTGGTCTGTCAGTCTCCACCAGCAGCCACTTCTTCCATTATCATCGGCAGAGTAGAAAGATGTTTCAGTCACTCATTCACTGCCAGAACGTCAGTTTTTCCATGAAGCTCATTTTGGACTCATTAAGAAGTCTGCCAACACTGTCTTTTTTCCCTCTGCCCGGCTCTGCTCCAAATACTGGATTGCCACCCTTGAATCCTGGGCAGCACTATTAGTCTGCCGTCTGCTCTTTTGATCCTCCAGACTTGGTTCATTATGACAACAATAAACTGCATCCACTGCTGCCAGCCAAACAACCCGTCCGGCTTTTTTTCTTTACAACCATCGTGGAGCGTCTTGATAAAATCAAAAAGATGTTGCTACACCCTGATTTTGATATTCAGACCAAGTTCACTGCAAATTTAAAACAAATCAACATATTGACTTCAAAATAATATCAGCTTAATGACAATAATAAAAAAACTTTCCTTTAACTTGAAAGAAATGTGAAAATCTTCCTTTTATTTTCTCAAGTGCTCAGGATGGATATTTGAAGTCCTCTGCCTTCAAGTACTGATGTTCCTTCTCTTGTTTTGGTGGCAGAATTAACTGTACACCTCCAGTTCTTTTTTTAATAAAAAAAAATTAAAGGTCATAGTGGTTCCCTGGGCCCCCACAGAGAGAAAACTCATTAGATGGGTATAACACTACAACTGTCGTGTCTCATCTATGCCTTATTCCAGAATTAAATCAAAATCTTTGCACTTTCCTGCTTTTTTTTGTTTTGCTTTTGATTCATTCCTTAATCTCCACTTCCAGCTCAATCAAAGATCTGTTATCAGGTCTGATAAGCTAAAGATTACAACCAAACAATCTAAGATGTAATGCTACGTTCAGAACGGGCATTTGTCGTTCTTGAATGAGCTTTTAGCATATGGTGTTTGCACTGGACAGTCGCTACCCGATAGTAGCGCACGTACCGTCAGTTTTAAGAAGCGTGGTGCGAAATGTTGAAGCGGTCTAAATCTTGTGAATCTTGCTTAACAAGGAATCCCGAAATGCACATTAGCGCATGCTTGCATAGACTTTTCATTGAAAGTGGTTGCTTGAATGCATGTTGCAGAGAGTGGTGTGTCAGTAGCTTGAGAGTGAAGACAAGCAGCTGAAAGGTTAAGAAAACTTTTCACCTGAACTAACTCTATCCACAAATGCAGGAAACCCTCAGAAAGTTTTGCAGTGCAGCTCAACGAAGAGAAAAAAAAAACAGGTGTCAAGAACAGAAGAAAAGAGACTCATTCCTCTGAAGGTGTGAAGCTCCTGAAGTCTCCTGCTGGGGTCAAACTGTTGTCGTCACCTCTGCTTCTCATCTGCTGGATGATGACAACTTTAAATTGGCATCACTACTGTCAAGATGCAATCTGAGAATCTGAATACAGAAGATGGAGGCAGGTGATAACATTGGTCCAAGAGGTCTACCAGCAGTAAAAACCAATCTCATATCAATAGCGCCTCAGATTGGGCTGCAGAGCGCCGGCGCTCTCGTCGCTGTTATCTTAACAGAAGGCAGATCGTTTTGTTTTGGCTCTCAGAAAAAGAATCAGCCCAGATAGATTACAGCTGATAGCCTCCAGCAAAAAAAGGCGTCTAAGTGCAGGAGCGCAGTGATTATGGCAGGAAGGTCTGAAATTCGTGTCCATGTGTACTTCATCGCAAAATTCACACTATTTGCCACAAATCTCTGTGGCAAATAGTGCTCCTGATGGAGGCACGAGCGCATCTCTGTCTGAGAGAAGGCTTTTTTTTCTCTGTCAGTTTTTATGATCTGTTAGATGAAACTTCAATTTCATAGCTGTTGTTTTTAATTGTATGATCCTCTCCTGTCATCAGAACAAACATGTGAAGACGACGTTTGTTATATGATCTCTAGAGTGACTGTAATGTAACACCTGAGCCCACCTGGAGGTTAAAACTAAGACCCAAGATGGCACTGTACTCCGGTGTTTCAGTGACAGAATCTGTTTTTAAGCTCTTGAAGCATATTTTTACAAATATACATCAAATCCCTTTGGCTACAAAATCTCCTTAATTTAGCATCTATGTTAAAATTATCTTAATTTAGCATCTTTATATTTTTTCGGCGCTGGAAATAAATTCAGGTATCAAGGGGTTAGCAAGTTTTAAAAACCACTTCTCCAAAAGTAAAGAAAAAAAATTAGACAAAATTGCCAATTGGTTGCATGAATCCTATGTGACACTAAATGTTTTCTTAATTAAACAAAATCATGAAACTTACCCTCCAGTTTGGGTAAAGGGGGACATGATCAAAAGTGTAAATACATTCGAATACCTTTACATAATTCTGGAGTCAACATTAACTTTCAAGAGTCACTTGTGTTTGGAATGTATTTAATCCAATTCAAATGTTTGTTGAGAAAATAAAAGTACCTGCTGATCCACGGCTGCTAAGGTCTGTACAGCACTAAGCCAAACAGGTTGAAACTGTTTTTCTCGAGGATGTGACAACAAATGTTTGAAAAATCAGCGCAGAGGTGCCATCCACTCTTTCTCAAACAAACCCTCTGCTTCTCTGAGGACAGGCAGCATTCAAACAGCCTGATGAGGACTTTTATTCTGTAGAGATGGAGAGCGAACTGACAGTTGATTCAGTTGGGATTTCTGGAGAATTACGCAGATTCAAAGCAGAATATTCATGCCCCCTGATTGCAGTCTCAGGGTTTTTTCAGGTTGTTTATGAACCACCTCTCCTCCAACTGTGGCTTAACATTTTTATGTCGTAACTTGATGTTAAATGTGTAATCATAGATTGTTTTCTGCCATCTGAGGGAATAGCAAATTTTCTTTTGCTTTGAACAAACAGGTGAAGACAAAAAAGATGGGGACCTTCAGTTCATTGATGTTCAGCGACCAAAGCAGGCTGCCATGTCTTGTAATTCAGAGTTTGGTTCTGTTTCTTAATATTGTGAGCAAGGGGTTTGAAATGAATCCTAAAATCAGACCTGACCTTGTACTGTTGTTACTGAGGTTTTGTTGGTTAGGACAGTGTTTGGTTCTGTACCATAAGCTCCTGTTGTTTGCATCAACTTTTGTCTTCATGACAGCGGATAAAGTCAGTTGTTTTCAGTTGGTTTTAATCCAGATTCTGTCTCGTGAATGCTCTTGTCCTCTCCAGTGATGTCTCATTTGCGAGGATTGTGTTCTTTTTTGTTTTCTGCTCTTATTTCTTGATTCTTGTCTTGTCCAGTTTTGTTTTCTCCTTGTCAGTCTAACCAAATTGCTAATTATCCACAACTCCTTTCAGTGAAGTTAATCTTCTTCAGGTCCTAAGATCATGTGCATTTTTTGCTTCTCCCTTATCCTTAAGTTTCTGGATTTTTAAGTTTATTTTTGAAACATTTAGAACTATTCAACAAGCCCCATCTGCTACATTATGGGTCTTTTCGGCACCAATTTTTGACAATGACCTGACCAGCCTGGACCCTCCAGGAGAAGCTCTGGTGCAATGGCACTTCTCTTGCAACTGTAATCCACAACATGCCAGAAGAAAGTTCTGTTGCAGTCCTCATCAAGTCAGGCCGTTCCATGTCATCCATGTTCCTACCAAGACCTAATGGGAATTGCCGGGGCTGCTCCTCTTATTGTTCCCTATCCCTGAAGAGGGTCATCGAATTGATCCTCTTCACGTTCCGGACACTTGAGGATTGTTGGCTCTCTTCATTTTCCCTGTTTGACCGGACTGCTCCAATTCATGCCCCCTCACTGAGAAAGGTTACAGGGACTGCTCCTCTTCCAGCTTCCTCCTGAGGTGGGGTTCGACATGATACCTCCTCTCTGCTTGGCAGCAAGATCCCTGACAATGTTATGGTTTTATTTGGTTCTAGGCCTTCTTTATGTCCTCTCCTCCAAATAGGATCAAAAGTTAGGGATCACCACCAGTTCCTGACACTCTGAAATTCTTTCTTTCTCTTTTGAGCTTTACTTAATCAAAAGCTTTACTAACCCAACAAAGATTTTTATGTATGCCAGGAATGATGAAAAAACTTTAGCTGCAATAACAGCAGAGTAGGATTTTATGCTTTATTAGTTTAACCCGAGTAGCTAATTTGAACTCTAATAGAAGAGAACTCACAGAGCAGAAAACCTCTGCAGACTTTGTTCAACTCTCACTCCTCAGGAAAGCAGCTGCTCTCGGTGGTTTTCTGCCTTCATTGATTCAGCCAGGATCAGTTGAGGTTGAAGTGAGGTGAGGAGGCCTGTGTGTCTTGCTGCTGCACTGCCACAGATCAATATGTGAGGAGAAGAGACCTTCAGCAAACTTTTGAAACATTCTTATCACTTACTACAACGGGCTGGGCTTTGGATCTACTAGTTACTTCTTTTCAATCTAAAACTGTGAAGTGATGAATCCAGAAAAGAGGAAAGTTTCCTTTCTACCCAGACGGAGATGAATTTCTCCAAACTAAAGGTGGTTTCAGAGGAGAACTTTGTTTCCAAAGAGCGATCACATGCAGCACACGCAGCTCAGTTCTTACTGCAGATGTGTAAAGATACTCTGCAGCTGTGAGCACAGCTCCTGAAACAACAGAAGTCAAATCAGCTCGCCATGTTTAACCGAACCACTTCAGGTCTGTGTGATGCTGCAGCTTCAAGCAGCTGTTCTGTTAAAAAAAAAAAAAAAACATGCAAAAAAAAAAACAGCAGGACAACTTTGGCTTCATGTTGAGTTTTTCTGAGCTCACGGTGAAGATCAAATACCTTTTTTCACTTCCCTCAGATGAAAGACTTTGCTTCAAACTTCAAACTTTATTTATTTGTACAGCGCCTTTCCTTCTTATGAAAATGATCTTAACATAAAAAAAAAATAATAATAACATAACAAATAAAAAAATATAATAATAAGATATATAAAAATAATAATAAAAATAAAATAATAATTAAAAAAATACAAGCTAGCTAGATTAAAAAGTGTCTGAGATTAACACTGCCTGCACAAAGAGTTGTGGGACCCAAAAGGTTGCGTCTTATCTTCCAGGTGTTTGAGAGGAAACATTTTGGTGGACATGTAGTCAGTAAGGACCTCTAAATTTCTGGAAGATTTTGGACCACAGATGGGCAACTCCAGGTCTTACTCTGGCATGTTTGATTGGGTGGACACCTGAATCAGGTAATCTGTCATTAGTAGGACTTGCATATCTGGAAATCATGGAGACACACTGGCCCTCGAGGCCTGGAGTAGCCTATCCCTGCTTTGAACCATCACTGAAGCTCCTAAATTGATGGCGAAGCTGTGCTTCATGAAAGGGTCATCAGGAAAGTCTGGTTCTTCCAGCGTGGTTTATCATTAAAGCAGGACTGCCTGTGACATCATCATGACATAAAAACACCACAATGGGAATGAAAACAGATCAAAGGAGGCAACCAAAGCCTCAGATATCAGAGCCACAAAGCTACTGGTGGAAACAGAGATTCTTCAGTGTGTCAAGAAGAAAGCTGTAGGTGATGGTGGGTCAAGTGGAAAATCCACCGCCAGTGGAGGTTAGGCTCTCACCTGCAGAAGCAGGTGACACAAAATAATCGTTGCTGCACAGGAACAGTTTGGGAGACTCAGATCAACAGAAGAAATAAAGAAATAAAAAAATAATATTATAAATTAATTTATTTAAAGTACCTTTAAAGCTTGATTTTAAATGTGTTGATGTGTTGTTGTTAAAACCACACAATAAAGATATTTTGAAAGAAGAAAAAAAGTAACCGGCACAAAGCAGTTGGCTGGAAGAGAAAGAAGACAAACGCATACTGCCCGAACCAAGAGGGAGTCATGATCAAAAGAAATGTCTGGATAGAGTTTGAGATGGAAGTTCAGATGTGTTCTGCTAATGAAAACTTCCAAAAAACACTGGAATTTTTTGTGATTAAAAAATAAGGAACCTGAAAAAAGATAAAAGGTTAAAAAAGAAAATAGAGTTAGAGATATATGGAACTGTGAAGTTTTTAATCAACCTTAGCTTTTTGGCCTTCTGGCTTCCCATACCATTCTGTGATGCAGTCACGTCGCTCTGCTCTGCCTGCTCCATTGCAAGTTTATTTAATTAGATCTTTGCGGCTTGGCTGTACGTTGGATCAGTGGTTAGCGCTATGGCCTCATAGTGAGAAAGCCTTGGTTAGAATCCCGGCTCAGACCTTACTGCATAGAGTTTGCATGTGTGGGTTTTCTCTGGACACTCTGGTTTCCTCCCACAGTCCAAAAAAATGCTTCAAAGGTTAGTTGGGGATTCCAAATTGTCCTTGGTGTGAATGTGAGTGTAGGTGAGTGTGTGTGGCTCTGTGACAGACTGGCGGCCAATCGAAGGTGTACCCAGTCTTCTCCCAACAGTAGCTGGGATAGGCTCCAGCATCCCGGTAATTCCAAAAGAGATTCAAAAGTTGGGTCTTTGTGGCTTTCCTGGAGGAGGTTTTCCTGCAGCTGTAGGTCCTCTTTTTAGACTCACACCATGGTGGGTGAGTCTAAAAGCCACTTGTGTCCCACCACAGCAGCCCATTATAATTATGAGAGTGAATCAGTAAAAGCAGCTTTCCGGCCTTTCGGATTGTTTCACAAAGGACCGTACTCCTCACTTTGGGCCACAGGAGCATTTTTCCTCAGTGACTGCTGCACACCCACATGGAAACACACACACACAGGTTTTCGCTTGATTGGCTTCATTCATGGAGCGTTGCTGCTGCCACTCAAATTACTGTTGCATTGTGCAGGAAACAACACATCATCTCGTCAGCTCTCTGCTATTTAGAAATTATTAAATGCTGTGACCACAATTTACGTCGTTCAGAGCATGGCTCACGTTGCCACATGAATTTATAGTAGGGGCTTAGAGGTCACTTTGAGTTAATCTGGAAAATGTTCCTTTTTCCAGGCCGGAGCATTTGGTAAAGGTAAGTATTTTGTTGTACAACATCACTTAAGATTCTCATTAATGATTTTAAACCATATTTTAAGCTAATCTAAATGTTAATGTAATGTTTCAGCAGTTTTGAGCTAAATTTAGAATTTTGAGCATTGTTCAGTGTTTCAAACCTTTGTGCTGTATCAAACTTGCAAAAAAAAGTCTTTAAATCTACAAACTCAAGATGAATAAAGTTAGAAGTAGACTGAACTGATGCGATTTCTATAAAGTTTTATGCTTATAGTGCTCCCTCGTTTATCGAGATTGTTTACGTCCAAAATAACCTGCAATAGCAGAATTATAGCTCTTTTAAAGGTTTGAAACTCCTCATTGCACACTTTATACACTTTTCTCAGACAGACATGAACATTTTTACACTTTTATTTGTTCAAACTCTCAACGTTAACAAGATTAATACGATCTGCATCCAGTCAGGGTGCAGAACACACTGCACGTTGTTTAACAAGTTCTCGCATTGTTATTATTTTTTTTTGCTACACTGGTGTTATCTTGGGCTTGTGAGGTTCTATAAGACAGCGGGACAGAGCGTAAAGAAACAGCTGCAGAAGATATGTCTTAAAAAACAACACAGACTTCTTTATTTAGGCTAAAATCCCCATTATTCATAATTAAAAGGGAACAATTTTACAATTGAAAAAACTAAAGTTGGACTTTTTCAGCACTTCTTATTTAGTTTAGCATGTTGTAAATATCATTTTGATCATTTTATTTGTTGATTAGATGAAGCGACCTCAGTTTTCCCCACAAAACTTGCCACTTTTTACAGCGATCAACCTTTTCCTTCATTTTTCTACACTTTCTTTGACTAATTTAGCTTTTGTTCCCTTGTTTATGCATTATTGATCTATATTTGGGGTTTTAGTCATCTCCCACTTTCTTTAGTTGCATTAGCTGTCAGCAGATCGTTGTGTCTTTCAGGTCTTTTTTGAAAGCTTTCTCATATTTTAACCAACTAGTTTTTTACTCATCTCTTTCTTTTTAGCTGTTTCAGATCTTTTTTTTACCCAACACTGTAGCATTAAATTGGGATTATCCTGTCCAATTTTAACAACAATTGTTAAAATTGTTTTTTTTCTATTTGGCTGTGTAGCTAAGAGAAACAATGAATGAAAACAATGGATGGAAGTTTGAATCCCTTTCACTCATTCACACACACATTCAGGGACAAATGAATAAAATAGGTGTTCTTTTTTCCCTCACATAAAGTTAAGATTTGTAAAAGCTTTGTGTTTTCTCTAAGAATCATCCTGTGAAGCGCATTGCTGATGCTATGCTGTAGCGCTTGAAAATTTGCGTCTGTTCTTCCCACGTGACCACATGAGCGATCAGCATGCTCTGGAGGAAGCCGCCTCCACACGCCTCCAAACACACTCTCCATCGCTGCACTCCAAGCATGCATCTTCATTCAGAGCGACCCGGACAAAGACGGAGAGCCAGATGGAAGCCGCACAATGACTGCGGTGACTCCCTTCTTGTAATGTGATTTGTCACCCTCTCTGTTCACGTTGATGTGATTAAAGGGAGGGCCGGGTCACACAGGATCCTGACGCCTGATAGGAGAAGCTGATCTCAAACCAGGAAATGCAATCCTTCTTCCAAACCCAGAAAGGCCGGGGACCACAGAAGGTGTGTGAGGGCACAGGGTGAGTGTTTCTGACGCTCATCTATCAGAGTCACAACAGAAATCATGCAGTGTTCATGCCCAGCTTCCTCTGAGAAATCGGTTTTACAGCAGTTCTGATTCAACTTTTAGTCTTCGTCATCAACAATACGTACTGGCACGATCAGTCAAACCACCCGAGCCTTCAGACCCTGCTGATGAGTCTTAAAGAGTCTATACCATGCGTTTCTTAAACCTGTCAGAGTAAACTATATTCATGTATATAATCATATATTACCTTTGGAACACAAAAGAACAAATGATGTACTTCTAATATCACCCATCTCCTTGCGCCGTTCATGCAGATTGCTCACCAGAATGTTCTTTAGCGTATGCCACCGATCAATGTTTAAATCAAATGCACAGTAAACAGCAAAGTCTGTGATTCCAGTCCAACCACTACAGAGGGCGGCGAACACCTGATAAACCCGGCAGATATTGGAGACGGGACACAATTGGAAGTTATAAAGAATTTAAAATGAAAGCGTTTTGCCGAGCACCGTTTCATGGAGAAGGTGTGTGTCACCCTGGGGGCAGTGATGGCAGCGCAGACTTTTCGTCGTTTTTGTGGGTTGGGAGGGGCTCGTGCTCAGAGCCCAGGATTTTAGAGGAATACTCAGAAATGCGTGATCGGATCAAAATACCGCTTTAGGGTTGTTAAAAATGAGGAATGAACAGTTTAATACACTTAAAAGCTCAAAAAGTAGATTTTTCATGGTATGGGCCCTTAACAATCTCAAGGGCAAATTCCACTGTTTCATACACAAAATGATAATAGAATGACGTTTTGTTGGTTCAGTGATAAGGAGAAAGGCTTGAAGGCACACAAATCTTCGCAACAACCTATTAGGCTCAACTTGTAGAACACAATTAGGTTGGCATGCTTCTTTATAGCTGTTTAGAGCAATAAAAATACTACAAGGGGAGGGTCACTTTACTAATATCATTTAGTAAAGCACCACATCCGTTTGGTGCCAGAGTCACTGAACCACCTCTGCATGCTGGCTTAGCAAAAAAAAAAAAAAAAAACTTAAACTTTTGTTGAAGAAGGTCATTCTTTTGGTGTTAAGTTGTTCTTATTTGTTTTGCTATCTCTGCTGTGGTGTAATGTTTGAGCTAAAGGCTAAATTATGATAATTAATTGGATCAGTCATTAAATATCTTAAATATTTCATTAAATATTTCATTAAGGTTAAAATTTCTTATTTAAAAAAACATGTATATATATACCGGTACATGCAAGATTTATGAAATTGCACCTTTAAATAAACAATTTAAATCTAAAATCTGTGAATTTGTGTGGTGCAAAATACATCTAAACAATATTTTATGTTTATATTGGGCGTGAAATAACTAAAATGTAACTTTTTTCTTATCTGGGGGGGTTCGGAGTCCCAGAATAACATACAATTGGTGGGTTGCAAAAAAAACCCTCAAATATTTCATTTAATAAACTGAAACATGCCTTAAAACCTAAATGGCAGCTGTGGTACCTAACAGACTTTTTTGGGTAGGAAGTTGCAGAGCATTTTGTGATAAATAACCTGACAATGAAAACACAATCGACAGGGAAAGATACTGAAACACAAGCCCATGACGACAGAGACACAGATGTTCACATGAGCTGTCGGTGTTTGCCTTCTCAGTTCTGGTTTTAACGACCTGCACGGAAATCTACAGCTTAAATCCGCTGACACCAGGAGGACAGTTTCATTAATGGGAGCCAGTGTTTTAAAAGCTTTTGCATGTTTTCTCTCCACAAAGGATGGAAGCTCTCCATCTCCCTTCGGATCAGCGAAACATCTCCTCCCTCGTTTTCCCTATTTCTACTGTCAATCCGCTCTCTTGGTCCAAATCTCCTGTTTCCATCAAAACATCTCTGCACTTCTGTGTCCACTCTGTTTTCCCCGCAAATCCTCGTTATTCTCAATCTCTTTTTTTGATCTTTCTCTCTGGGGCGCCCAGTTCTCCCTCCCCCACTCCATTTCACTCTTTAACTGGTGGCTTAAAGGGCAGTTGACAGCTGGCAGATTGATTTTTGGAGGAGGGGGCAGGGTCAGACTGGCATGACTCGACTACTTGGCACGCGTGGTCGCGGGGACGTAATCAAGAGCTGTGCCAGCCTTCAAGGCAAGCCTGGCTCTGCATGTGGAAGGGGGGAGAAGGCACCAATTGACCCCCATCTGTTCACCTGGATAAGACCATTTTTGGAGTTACCTGAAGTCAGTTACGCCCCGGCACATTGTTTTGTTCCATTTTGGTTGGGCTCCCATTGATCCCCGCTTCCACACACATCCTTAAACCTGCTCAGCTTCAGTGTGCTTCATCACAGCCTAATCTTCATCTGCCTGGAGGGGAAGATTAGGCTTTTGCTTTGCAGCTAAACAGCCTCAGCAGCCAATCCTGTGATGTCCCGTGCTGCTCGGTCAAAGCTTCAGCATCTCTGATCTACTGGGTTTTCTTCCCATTCAGGGTCAAAGTAGTGGCAAGCCTAAAGACCTGAAGCCTAAAGCCATGCGTAAGATGGTTCTCTGTTCTTCTTAAATTCCTACGATTTAGGCAATGATTTCTCTGAAACTTTGCAGAAACAGAGAGAGTGAACTCTTTTACCTCCAGTGTCGATGTGCTTTGAATATAACTCTTCAAAACAGTTTACACAAATCATGTAATTCCAACGGATTGCAAAGCACGGAAGAACAGCTTGGTGCTGATATACAACACTTTGGAGTAGTGAAGTGTTTATGCAATCTGCATAAATCAGCTGGTTCTGATGCATCAGAAACAGTTAGAATTACGTTAATTGCATAAACGGTCAAAGAGTTACAATGGGTCAAAATGGTGTTTTTGCTGTTGCCAGTGTTCTAATGGTCTGTCCTACCTCGTGATAGATGATGCTATCCAAATGTCCTATCTTAGCAGAAAATCCTACCTACTGTGTATTAACGAAGGAGTTGTTTGTTTGTTAGGTTGTAAACACAGCAGGGTAGGACAGAATTACGGGACAGCACAGACTCATGGCGGTGTAATTGGTTAAAATGTACACATAGTATGTTGTCGTGTGAGGGGGAAGTGTGTAAGAAACGTGATTAATAAGTTGTGTTAAGTTATGTAGAAAAAACAAAACAAAACAAAAAACAAAACCACTTTTTAAAATTTAGCATTACATTTGCACTCCTGGTCTAACAGGTTTTAGTTGTTTTAGACGCCGGTCTCTAATAGTGGCCGGGCTCCTTTAAGACCCCCTGCCCCCCTGCGCATGTCAGGCAGAGGCTGGGCGTCTGTGGCTTTCATGTTGCGAGCCAGTGCAGCATGGCTCATTCCATTTTGTTTTAACTTTTTGTTGTGGAATATGCCAAAGAACATTCTGGTGAGGAATCTGCACCACATTGTGTGCTTCATTTCTAAACATACTCCAGAACGGCGCAAGCAGATGGCTGAAAGGGTGGATCAATCCCTAGTTCTCCTGAACTTCATTCATTTTCATTCACTTTCTGGGCAGGGAACTATTGGAAGATATACAGTATTACTGTGTATAAAATTTACACTCCTGGGGTCCTCTCATGGTTGTTCTGTTTGTTTTTCAGCACATTAAATTTTTAGCACTTTTTCAGCTGTTTCAACCATTCTGATATTGATTCTTTCTGGATTTTCAAGAGATTCCTGCTTTCTTTAGGACTTATGGACATTTTTTTTGTCTTTTGCTTATATAGAAGACTGCTTTAATTGACTTGCACACAAATTAGACAAATGTTAAGTCTTTCAAAAGCTTACAGTTAAATGTGTCCCACTTTTTTACCTTTATATGGAACAGTGTTGAACTAGGCGGTCTCACTTCAGGTCTCATTTTTATTGTTCAGAATCTTGTGGGAAACATCTGAGATGATCCATCCAGTGTATTTAGATTTGAGGATAAATGTGGCCACAAAGAACTAGAAACAGGAAAAAAAAAGCCAACTAAAACCGTCTCCAAGACCTTAACTGTCTAGAACCCTAGAAATCATAAGTGCCGTAGCTTAGATGCATTCCAGAGTAAACGTAATTATACAGTCAAACCGGTGCGTTGTTATGTTAACATCTACAGAATTCTAACAGAACATCAGTATGAACCATCTGTTCTGGTTTGGGGGTTCTTTTTCCAATCATGCTGACCCTACAGGTGTGGAGGAAATGATGAGCCTCGCCGTTTCAGACAGCCCCTCCTCCTGGCCTTGTTAGCATAACTGTAGCTGTGAGGCCATTAAAGAACACGAAGCGAGTCTGAGATAAGAACAGCGGGAAGGCAGTAAAAGAGCCTTGTTAGAAAGATTTTATTACTGCTCCGGTGGTGTGGAGAACAGCTTGCATCACTGCAGGATCTGTTCCTGTCCTAACAGAGCTTTGATTTCTTAATTCTGCTGGTGTTTAATGCCAACGATCTCTGAATTCAACCGGGGGCGTTTCCACTAAACCAACTGCGGTGAATTCCTGTGTAAATATCCCCGACTCATCCTTTCTTTGAAGGTTTTTCTGGAGATCTCCAGCCGAGCATGTTTCATACACCTATGGGAATCAGCTCCAATCATTAATCATCATTCTGCAGCTTTGTTTGAGGGAGAAAGAGATAGAACTGCAGATGAGCACACCGAACAGATTGAGCTATTTGTTACCAAAGCTTATCCCAACACCAGGATGCCTGCTATTATCCTGCCAGCGCAAGGAATGGCAGGTGGAAAATGGGATTCCTCCCTCTGTTCTCTTTGTGTATTGGATTTTTTTTTCTTTTTCCTCCCCTGTGTTTTCTGATGGATTGAGAATCTTGTTCACATTCATGGAGGTCACGGCGTGGAAGGCGAAGATGCGGCCCGAGGGCAGGGTGGGCGGAGGTGAGAGGGGCTGACACGCTGATAGTGGAACACAAAGACGTCTTTCTTTGGTTGTGCATCACGCGAGGCTGTGACCTCTCTGGCTTCTAATGCTTGGCTGAGGCGTTATCAGAGCTCCGCAGAGAGCGGCAGATACAGGCTGGAACCTGAGCGCCATGTTGGCTGAACGGGTCTGAGCTTTCTTTATCACAAAACTGCAGCAAGAACCTGGAATTTAATGCTAATAGTTACAAACTTCATCGGCTGGGTGAGGTACACCATCTCATTCGTTGAACTTTCCTGTCAAAGGACAAGTAGAGAAATGAAACCTTTATCTATGAACCACGATTTAAAAGTAGCACAAAGTAATTGGAAGGTTTTTTAAAATAAAATAAAATAGAATAAAAAAATAAAAGCCACAAGTGGTGTGGACGCTACGTTGCATCGACCTTCCTGCCTCTCTTTGACCCGGCCTTACTGGCGCCTTTTTCTCCCCCTCTTCCCCAGCCAAGTTATGATCTCATAACTGTTTGTCCAGCTTGAGCCAGGGATCCATGTATGGAATTTTCACAATACTCCGGTAAAATATGTGCCAGGAACAAGTAAACACCACTTTTGTGAGCTCGCCACGCTAACGCCACCAAAAAGCTACAACTTCTAAAACCTACATTTATCCCGAAGTAATTTTCCAGTAATGCTGAAGGAGTTAGGAAGCAACAGATTGACATCCTTAGGCAGAATTCAAACATGTAGCTGGTGCTAATGGTGATTTATTTAATTTCAGATAGCAGCCTCTTCTCAAGGTCAAAATTCAACAAGACTTTAGCGGTGGTTGTAAACCGTAGCTGTTGTCATGTGTGTGAAATTTAATGACAATCGCTCTAAAAAAAGTTTTCTTTTCCTATATTGGGAAAAATGTGACAAATTGCTAAATTTCACACAAAATGGCCGCAAAGCCGAAGGTCAGGTTTCCATCCCATAATCATTTTAAAACTTCCTTTGGATATTCCTGACGTGTTTTTTCTCAAATGTTTCTTGAGCCCCATAAGAGATGTTGGCCCCATTTATTTTTTGATTGTTTCTGTGATGTCAGCAGTTTTTTTGAAGGGGGTGGGGGTGTTGCTATGTCAAAATTCATTTTTACCAGGTACCAGGTGCACACACATTTTGATAAGTGTTTGAATATGTGGCAGGAACATTTTCGTTTAAAGGCGCATAAAGAAAGAAGTATTGTGAAAACAATATGCAAGTCCCGGATTGCAAGGACCATAACACAAATCGACCATGTTACTAAAAAAACTGAGAGAGGACGTGATTTTTCACAAAGACTAGAAAGCAGAGATTTACAATGACATCGTAAATAAAAGCAAGAGTGTTGACAATTTTCAACTGACCACTGAACATCCTAACAGAGCAGAGCTTCAGGAGCTGGAGCTTTGAGACTTATTTCCGCTGCAGATCAACCAGCAGCATGTGAGCTTTAGAGGAACCTTTTACTGTAACTGCAGAGGAGCTCAGCAGGTGTGCCCACTTAAAGCTGGAATGTTTAAAGTGATGCTCGTTTTAGGATTTAGAAACAGAAAAATCTATGTTTTTATCCAAAAAACTTCAGCCTTCAGTCTACAAATGCATCAACTTGATTCTCTTGTAAAAATGCATTTGCATTGTAAACATCCTTTTAGGGTATTTGCACGTGTCTGACAGAGAAATGCAGCAGTTGTAGAACATAAATTATTTTAAAAGTGATGTAATATTTGGGTCAAATCTCTCACCCTTATTCTAAAAATCTTAAATGCTACTGGAGCTGAATACACTTTAAGAAAGCCGAATAAATAACTAACACTGTGGAGTCGTCTATTAATTATGATAGATTCTTTATCTAGTGTCAAAACAAATTCCTTACAAGTTGGTTTTGGGTTGGCTCTCTGGAGTCAAGCTACATTCACAGTGCCCTCGGCAATGCACGTTCAAATGACCACTTCCCATGAAAAGTTGCGTTTTCCGCCATCAAAACTCTTGCAAGTCGTTACGCAAATTTCTACGACCATTTATAGGCTCTGCGAACAAAACGCTCATCCATTGAAAGCACGTGGAAAATTAAACCAGGCTGAACTTTGACCAGTCAGGGATTGGTAGTGACGAATGGATGGCGTCCCTTTAGATCAATGGAAATGCCAATCGTCTGAACATTGGTCATAAAGGACAAATGTTTTTAACTGCGGTTTGTGTTCGGCCTGAATTATTATGACACCAAGACTTTAATATGTCAGAATAGAGCTGTGAAAGAAAACTCTTGGAATAAGATTCATGACATTTACACCGCTTTGGCAGTAGTGTAGGCAGTGGTATCTGGTAGCGACAGTCCACATTTGAACACCATATGCTAAACTTGTGTCAAGAACAGGCGAAAAGTCGTTCTTGAACGTGTGTCACATGCCCGGTGTGAAAGTAGCTCTACAGGTTTATACGAGTTTGCATGAGATTTGATCAATCTTCATCTCTCCATTACAGTCAGACTGCAGCTGCAGCTTTGGGAAATGAGCTGTAAAGCTTTTGTGTATCTCTCAGACGAGGAGGGGGACAGTTCAGGGAAGAGTCAGAGACTGCAGCTGCTCAAATAACAAGACTTCCTTTAATCAAAGATTCTTTATTGGCCTCAGAGGGGCTGCTTCGTCTCATAAGAAGTCTCACTTGGCCTTGTATATGTTCCTGAAGGATCTTCCACCAAAGAAAACTTTCATCTTGTGGGTCCAAAAGTACAGACTAGCTTGCATATATGAGTGCTACTCAAACACACTGCTCACACTGACAAATCATGTCTCAAAAAACTATCTTCCATCTAGAGTTTATGGACATAATTTCCCTATAATTCCAAAGCCTTTTCTTCCTAAAGTTCTGTTGGCAGCAGGATGACAGAAAAACTCACAAGTAAACATCTAAAGCAAGTGTGTTAGAATGGAGAAGATGACAGGGGGAGGAAGGAAATCAACCTGGTGCTGCTCTGTAATCAGATCTTTGCAGGAGTCTACTTTAGTGTTTTCAGTCATCTGTTCGCTGATTGGCTTTTGTGCCGGAGGATCCTCCCGGAGAGAACGGGCTCTTCGGAATCATCCAAATACTGGGGAAAATACAAACATTTGATGAAGATGAGAAGCGCGTGCTTTGCGGAGGCTCTCTCCCAGAAAACGTAATGAGAGCCTCTCAAAGAAAAAAGTGACGACTCATTTAGCCCAGCTGCAGAAAGACGGCAGGTTTGAAGTGGAAGCAGCTTTGGGTAGTTTTCACGTACAGGTGCTTATTAAAGCGTTACTCACATGTACGCATGCACGTGTTTTTGGGTTGTCCAAGCCGATGGAGGGTTGTAAAGAGGAGCAGACAGTTCAAGGTGTGTCTTGAGGGGAACGCGGGTGTCTTGCAGTTCCCTTGAGGCTAGTATGACCACCTAAAGGGACGTCATTGAAAATGGAATATTGTCTTGTGTTTCACAAGTGCATTGTGAAGTATTCATGAGTCAAATGTAAGTTGCACACCTTTATGACGTATGGGTGATGCTGCTGCACGACGTCTTTAGGCAAAACTCTAGTCATTAGTAAGGCATTAGTCACAACTGGCCTTCCTGCTAGAGAGGAAAGAGAAGTCAAAAACAGGCAAGAAGCGCGCACCAATCACGTGAACTGTACTTACATAGAGAGGGGCAGAAAAAAGAGAAAATGCATACAACACGTCTTCTTCTAACCTACTTTACCCTTGCATATTGTGTCTGACTGAACATTTTCACTCTACTAGTTTACTGAGGGGTTTACCAGCTTGATATTTTGTGTTGGTAAGCCTGAGTGCCCTGTGCAGGTTTGCCCATTTTTCACCTGTAGACAGCCTGTATCGAGTCATAGGGGCAGTTTTGACTCAGCCATTTGGTAGAGCGCTGTGAATAAAGTTGCTTTTCCATTAGGTGCTTATGGGATGCTAAAGAAAGTGAATGTGTCATATTTTTTTTTAATATTTGTATGAAAACAGCTGGGAATGTGGGATTGGAAATTTGAATCCAAAGGAGGCCCATAGCAGAGGTCTGATGTCCCTTTCTTGTCTTTGTGTGGTGCCTTTCATAAACAAACTGAAGTGAATTTAATCAAACTGAATAGAACTTACAGCTTAAAAAAATCAAAATTCAGTATCTTGAAAGTTTAGAATGTTGTGAGAATACAGGAAACTCCTGTTGTTATCGGGACATTTATGCCACCTGGTTGTTTAAGTGGATGAACACAATTACAGAAGGATTTGTCCAGGACACAACATCCAAAGATGCGTGGGTTTTCTCCGGGTACTCCGGCTTCCTCCCATTGTCCAAAAACATGCTTCATAGGTTAATTGTTGTAAATTGTCCTTAGGTGTGGATGGGAGTGTGTATGGGTGTGTGACTGTGGCCCCTGCGACAGACCGGCGACCATTCCAGGTGTGTTCCCTGCCTTCGCCCATGATTAGCCGGGTTAGGCTCCGGCAGCCCCGTGACCCGAGAAGGGATAGAAACGGTTTAGAAAATGAATGAATGAACGACACCCAAAGAGTCATTGCTGAAGAAGCTAGTTGGATCATTTCATTCCACCTTCATATCCTGCTCTGTTCTTGCACAGGGTCACTGGGGCCAATTGTGTACCAAATCTTTTTGGGTTGTGCAGGCAAAAGAAATACATTTTGCCATTATTCTTGAATTTGTTAAAAAAAAAACATATCTTAACTTAGATATTAATTCAGTTTTATGTTTGTTTACGGACTCATTTTAGTCCTCCATACCCAAACAGCAAAAATAGAAAGAAACCAAAAGCACAGAAAAAGTACACAGACTTTAGTGACTAATGTTCAGTGAGCAGCAGAGGCAGAAGAAGCCAGGAGGAGAGTTTTGAAGAGGAGGAGACTTAAAACTTAAAAAATAGGTATGCCTACTGAGTCATTGATTAAATGCTTCGAGCTGAGAAATTCATATACTCCCCCCACCACATGCCGCACACACAAACGCACGCCCTCATAAGCACACACTCCATTATTCATGCCGCCGTGTCGCTCTCCTCACCTTCCACTCCTCCTCTCTTTCTCTTCTATTTTGTCCAGCTGTCGATGCGTGATGACAAACGCCAGCTGCTGTGAAGCTTGTTTCTGTCGTGATTCACCAACAGCTGCAGCACAAATCAAGGCGGCTGCGTGATTATCCGCCATCATTTACTTTACCGAGACAGAACCGGCATCACCACAAGCAGCTGCGTTGACGCCGCTGATTTATCCTAACGAGAAAGCGTTTCCTGCAGTCCACACTTGCGATGAAGCTGCCAGAGTTTGGGTTCTTTGATTAATCTGGAAACTTCAGACAATGTCAGTGGATCGATTTCTTTTAGTGGTGTTTCTTCAACCCTCACTCCTTCATTTTGAGCCTTTGAGCAAAGAGCTTTCAAAGTTGGTCTTCTATAGTGTCTGTTGCTTGTACAACATTCAGATGACACCGAGATTTGAAGTATGATCCATCAACAATAAATCCCATTGATGTTGCCTAACTGTAGGGTCAAGTTTTTACAGCCGTAAAGGTTTGGACGTATTTCCTGTTTGTGGATCTTTTTGTGTTTTGTTGACTTCAACTCACATCCCACTCCCAAAAAAAGATTAAAAAAAATAATATTTCAGAAACACATAAACATCTCATGAGAGCTCTCTAGCTTTTTTTTTTTACTTTTACTCACCATATTTCCTTTTTTCTTTTTGTATGTCTGCAATTTTCCACAACTAAATCTTTTTTTTTTTTTTCTTGTGCCTCATACATCCCCATCACCCACATGCATGTAAACAGCAGCCTGATTCATTCCCTCCAAAAGCTCAGTAATGAGGGAAAATTAGGATTTGGTCAGGCTCACTTCTCATTTCAAATGAAAGACCTTGAATCTGCTCTGTGAAGCCGACAGATTTGAATCAGCCTTGATTATAGCTCAATATTCTCAGCGTAATTAGAGAAACAAACGTCTGACTCATTCCCTCAATTTGAACTCATTTAGACGTATTGATGGCGATCCATCATCAAAACCAAAACTGACGGTTATCCTGATGAAACAACACTTTCTTGAACTGTGCTTTGCTCACCGGGTCACTTTCTAACATGCTCAGGACTTCAGCTGTGGCAGCTTTCAGCAGGGAGCAGTCCCTGTTAGGTTAGCCGTCAGTCTTTGCTTGGTTGGATGCAACTGCGCTCTAAAACAGACTGCTGACCGTGGACATGTAGGTAGTGATTAAGAAAATGTGCCACTTGCTCATGGAAGGAGGAGAAATGAGTGGTGGTCCAGAAGACATAGTGATTGATCCATGAGACGTAGCTCAGGGTCAGGGGCAGAAGATGGTCAAGAACTTGACAGCAGAACAGGCCAAAGTTTGGATCATGGAAAGGCAAGTAGGTTGAGATTCTACTACTGCAACACTTCAGAAGCCACACAGAGGAGGACGACTTGATTTGATTTGGACATAAAAGAGCCACAATCAGGCAGAGAAACATCTGCAGCAGAAACCTCAAATACCTGGATGAACAGAATGATTCTACAGTCACAGTAAAAAAGCATACTATGATAATTTACTGAATGAATATAAAAACAACATGAAGTGAGTTTTGGAATTGTTAAAACAAACAAGAATCGCTCATTCGATTTAGCATTTAAACTTCATATGCCATAGAACATTCTGGTAAGGCGTCTGCGCCACAGTTTTAGGGTGCATACTAAAGGTATCCAAGAATGACGCAAGCAGCTGGGTGAACCAAACCAATTTCCTGGCAAATTAGATGAACTGAACATGGATCATTGAGCAAAGATGGAAAGGTACAGGTGTCTTCAGGAAAATGATCCAAATAAAACATAGGATTTTTGATACATATATTGATGATGCTTCAAAGAGAAAAGAAAAGTTCACAGCCAGTGCTAATCAGAACAGAATAAAATGTTTTCACTATTTTAATAAATCCTGAAATGTTCATCCGCATTTTGTGACTGAGTTTAACTGCAAAATGAACACATTAGCCATACCGATTTTGTCTGTGATGGGATGAAACGTCGGGGCTACTATTGTAAGATATATGGTATTCACACATAACTAGGGCGGTGTTAGTGTTGCGGTTAGGGTTCAAATACGTGTGGGCAATGAAGTCATGTACAATTTGGCTGCACATATTACATATGAACAACATGAATTTCCATCCGTTTTTATGCTTGGTCCATTGGTACATTTCAAATAGACAAGGTTTAGGGTGTTAAACATCTCAGTAATAAAAAGCAAAGACCAGATCCTGAGGTCACCTGAGGTCATTTTGACAAACGCTCATCTGAAATAATGGGTCTGATGTGCTGACAACAACACAAATGTTGGATATGAGTCAAAAGAACACCTTGAATATAATTAACCTGCAAAATTCAGCTCAACAACTTTTATCAGGGTGTTAGACACGCAGAAAGAAGTCCATAAACCATAGAAATGGAGGTCATCCGCAGATGCTTCGTGCATCTACTTGCCACAGATTTTAAAAGGCTCTGGCCTGCTGTCATGTAGGACATTACTCTGCAACATGATGGATCCTGGTGGTTATTAAACTGCCTGTGTTCATTTTCACAGGATGTTTCATGTTTCATCATGAGTTCTACATTAGACCCAGCTGGCAGGCTCCCAGCAGAGCCTGACCTCCAACAGCAGCCGCAGATATATCAACCCGCTTGGCTTAAACTGCGTCGATTCGCCGAGGATTTATTCCACATTAAGCCCACCGACTGCAGCCCGCTGCCTTATATCAGAGCTGGCTTCAGCAACAGCCTCCAGGGATAAATGGATTGGCAGAGGAAACTAAGGACACGGGAATCAGGCCTGCTACCTTCATAACTGAGAGATTTGTAGAAAGCAGGCCGATAAAGTTTGGCTGACTCCGCATGTCCGTGTCCCTCCAGGCCCAGGGCTTGTATTTTGTTCATAACATTTCAAAGGAAAGATGCCATTTTAGAGGGTGAAGGTTCACCTTCTGAATCTCAACTCTCAGTAGAGGAAATTCCAACAGAATTTGAGTCTTCTCAAGGATGCTTTTATTTAGCAGCAGACACTTCAATGCCTCATTGTTTCTTATCCTTCCCAGCTCTTCTGGAGTGCTGTTAAGCTTTCTATCAGATGTGTTAATGAGGCTCTAATGAGATGAGGTCCGTCCCACCTCAGACAGAGATGGGTGCTTTTGTAGACTTGGCAGGATTCGGAGAAGGAAGGATGTGAGGAGGGATAAAGCAGAGATGAGAGAAAGAGTGGAAAGCCGGTTGTGTACATGGATGAGTGGTAAAAAAAAGCTTTTAAAACTTTTTGCAAGATTTCCAGTGATTTCATCTGACTCTAATGCTATGTACACACCGGGCATTTGATGCACGCTAAAGATTGTGCTGAACGTGGATTCTTGAACGCCCCTGCAATGACCTGCAGCAGTGCTTTGTCTGCCGGGCAGCCAGTCGCCCGCGGGGCGTGGGGTTGCACACTTCTAAACAGTAATTCATTACTTTACTTAGTTACTAGATCCAAATTTGTAATTAAATGACTTTACTCATTACCTATTTGAAAAAGTAATCTTCTGAAATCTGACAGGAAGTCCTCTTTTCTTTTGCTCTTCCCTGTTGTTGTTGTGTAATTCAGACATTGGAGAACTTCTGAGCTGAAGCAGACGGCTGACTTTCTCTTCTATTCGTCTTCACGCTCCTTTTCTCCGATGACATATGTTGACTTTTTATTTTTTCTAACCAAGATTCTGCTTCAAGGATTATCTTGGATTATCCCTGATGCTCATCTTTAAGCTCCACTCTCACTTTTGTCTTCTTTCTCTGACTTCTGATTCCTCTTTGAAACCAGAAACTTTTGTCTAGACGATACATGCATTTATCAAGACGGAACAACACACACCTCCTCATTGGTTCCTCTCTGGAAAAGTTTGTAAGCTATGAAACAAAAATTTAAAAGAGGATTTTCAACAATAAAACAGGTCTTTGAAGTCTCATAAAATTATATCTAAAGTCCATAGAATTTTACAAACTCTCATTTGTTAGTGCAGATGATGAACGGTTTATGTTCTAAATGCCTCTTTTTACCCATGTAGACACAATCACACACTGATAGTGGGGCTGCTGTCATGTAAGGCACTAACCAGATCATCAGGAGCAATGTGGGGTTCAGTGTCTTGCCCAAGGACACTTTGACACAGTCAGGAAAGGCAGAAACGGAACCTTCAAGGTGCAGAATTCCACCTCTATACCTCCCACCACATTCAGTATTCTAATGCCGTTCTGGACCTCCTAGCACCACACAGTCTGTGCTGTAACAGAACTGTTTGCCGAGCATTCCCTTCGCCCACAACCATCTAAACCAGAGTGTGGAGGGCACAGCATCCCACATTCCATACTGTAGGTGGCAGCATACAGTCTTTGTTGGTTACCACCCATTGGTTTATGAAGAACTTGCAATTAGAAAAAGTCCTTTAGAGCTAAAATCATTTTCTCCACTATGGTCTGTTCTGCATTTTGGTTTACTCTGAAAAGCCGTTTCCAACAATCACTCAATATGGAGTGTTGGGTAAAAGACATCAAAGAACCATGGTCCACCATCAACTGGGTTTTAGGTGATCCCACCAGAATCTCCTGAACCACCTCTGCAAGCTGGTCTGGTCACAATTTATGTAACTGGACAAGCACAAAATGTTGTCATCAGAGAAGTCAAATGTACTGTGTGACGGTGTTGAGGGCTCTTCTTGACCTGAGAATGGCATCTAAATATTTCTGCATTGACCTGTAAAAATCCCTGTTTAACTGTAATGAAGGGTCATCTTTTTAGATCGTCTTCAAAGAATTATGGGATTCGTTTTAGATAAACATTTCTGCATTCTTGAAAATTGCTCAGTTTCTGTTTTATGGAGATGCAGATGATCCTGAAACAGTAAACGGCATATACTTATATAGCGGTTTACTACCTTCCCTGAAGACTCAACAGTCACATTCCCATTCACCCATTCAAACACTGATGGCGGCTCTGCTGCCGAACACTGGCGCCAACCTTTAACCACCAGGAGCAATGGCACAAAGAGTGCAAAAACGTTTTGTATGATGTGCATGAGTGCAACAAAACTAAGTTTGACAACAACTAAAACAACTTTTTTGTTGTTTTTGATGTTTGACACAAAACTAAATCTTTTGCTTTATTGTCTGAGTTTTGTGGTCCATCTGATCATGTCAGCACACTAAGTTAGGACATTTTGTGTTTGGTAGGTTCATTTTTTTGTTAGAACAATGATTCTTGGCAAAAAAAAAAAATTGTCTGTTGAAAAGCTTTATTCAAATGCTGCCACTTTTTGAAAGAACAAAGCATTTGTGGGACGGGCAGCAGAGCTCAGTTTGTGGGTTGTGTGTATTGACCTACTTTTTAAATATCGTGATCACCAACACATCACTAAACTCATGGGACCATTTGCATGTGAAAAAAGAAACGACCCAGAAAAGTCTTGGCCTGAACAACTTTTCAAGGTTGACTTTATTTTATTATTATTTTAGAAGAAGTGAGTCATAATGCTCATTTTTAGGAGATTATTTTATTATGAAGAAATTAATTTTGAAATGTGTAAATATATTGATTTTGAAGTGTCTAACACTGTTTAAAAGTGTTTTCTTTCTAGTTCTCCTGTAGCTTTGTATGAAAACATTCGGTCCTGCAGTGGGAGAAGTTGTTTCCTGGCTGATGGGACCACTCTGACGGATTTTGTTGAGACCAAGGCTTAAGTCTCCTTTGCAACCTTCCGGAGGCTTTGTTGTCCTTCTTTTACATAAATCCATGGGCTAAACCACTGAAGGTGAATGGAATGAAGAACATTTCTGAAAAAATATATGGAGAGAAAATAGTATCACCACGATTTATTTGTGTGTCACTCTTGATTTGTGCGTAACTTTAGATTTGTGCGTGCATATTTCATAATTTCAAATAAAGTCAATCTTGTAGCACTTTTCATATAAACAACACAAAGTGATTTACACCAAAACAAAACAAATAAATATAAAACAAGCAAAATGAAAATAGAGTCCCCGCCTCCAGATCTGTACACAACCTACCAGCCCTTTTACACCTCCCACCCCTAACTGATGGAGACAGATAATAGAAAATAGGCTGAGCACGTAAATTGGTTGTTGGAAACGCTAATAGTGAAGCCTCTCTGTGAATAGCTGCATCGCCAGCCAAATGCAGCATCCTAGGTGGGGACCCACCTCATCAAAGTTAGGCGGAAATAATAATCGAATTATATAAATATAATAAAATAATATTGTGAACAATATCTGGTGAAACTTGACATTTTCCCACTTTCTTAGACACATTTTCCTGCTAAAAAAATCCCAATTCTTTTCATCCAGCAAGGGAGCGATGAGAAAAGAGAAACTTTAGTGTTGAGTGTTTTCAAAACACATATTTAGACTTTATTATATTGATTAATTCAAAGCAGCTGGTAAGAAAACTCTGATGACCCAGCATTCTAGCAGCATTTAAACGCATCACTTCCGCACAGATCTTGTAGACGTGAAAAGAGTCTCATGAGATTTGTGCGTAAATGCGGTTCTCTGTGTGAATAACAAACGATTTATGCATAATTTTTAAATATTTATGCGTGTACCGGTAGTTAGTTTCAAGCTGTTGTATATTTAAATTGTGCATATGTTATTTTGTATTTAAAATTTTTTTTTAGTTATGCACAAATTGTATTGTATGAGTTACAAATCAAGTATTACGCACGCACAAATCAGGATGATCCTCTTTTCTCTCCATAAAAAAATGCTTAAAGACAGATCTACATTGAGTTATCTGTAGAGGAGCTGCAGCGATCCATTGTTAAGGCCATCAAAGGAGGGCGTAATGACACGTTTTGGGCCGTGGGGGAAAATGTCAATGAAATAATCCACTTCAAGACTTACCGATTTAATAGTGAGAGCGACACACCTAAAGCCTGGTGTGTAGGCATTTGTCTGCAGACAGAGAAATCTTTACACTAGTTGCCAGTGTGACTGTTTTGTTTTTTATGTTGTGCACAGATGGTTTGCACATACATGCACAAAAACACACAGCAGATTTCTCCTGGCAGGCTTCATGTTGATACATGCCAAGTGTAATGTTTATGAGATACGTGGATCCAAACATGGAGATTTATGCAGGGAAACGCACAAAAACACAATCTGACAGACAAAAACCTGTGGGTAAGCGGTGTCTGTATGTGTGTAGAGGGGGGTGGTGGTAAAGTAAAGATGAGTCCAATTAGCCGACAAGTCAATTAATTCTTTTCCCCCTAGGGGACACACTACTTATTAATGTTTTAATAATGTTAAGAGCTGAAAGTGAGCAAACATCAGTGGCTGTGACCAAAGACAAGCAAACCCCCTGCTTTGAAAAAGTAATTTAATTTTTCTTTATTTAGAGCAATAATATAAGATACATAAAAATGGATTAAAAATAATAAGGTGACTGAAAGTTTAAACCATTGACTTACTAAATTGTCTTTTAGTAGAGTCACTTTTCTTGAATTAAGATAAAAATGTAAAGAAAAAAAAGGGTTCTAAACACAATGCCTAAGTATAGCACAGGAAAAAGGGACGGCAGCTACAGGAACAAACGTAGAAAATTATAAGAAAACTGTCAACATTTTAAAAAGAATAAAGCCATAAGATAAGGAAGAAAAAAAGCCCAATATTTTACAAGAATAAAATTGTAAAATTATAAGAAAAAAGTCCAAATTTGAAAAGATTAAACTATAACAATTATAAAAGGGGGTCTAAATCTTATGAGATTAAAGTCAACATTTTACAAGAATAGTTGTAAAATCATGAGAAAAAGAATAAAAACATAAAATACTTTTTTTTTTTTTAAAAAACAGTTTTATGAGAATAAATGATGGGGTAAAAGTTAGATACTGCATGACCTTATGCACATAATTATGATTATTGCGGTCAACTGATTTACAGCAAGATTTGTGAAAAGCTGCAACAAAAGTTGCAATGTTTTTTAAAGCACTTTAAAAACTTTAATTATAAAATAAACGTCACATTTTAAGTCTTTTTATTGTGAAATGTGCATTAGGCAAACACCATCACCATATACAACTTTGTTGTGCGTTCATTTAACATAAATAGAACTGTGGAACCCAAAATGAACTTTTTGTCCTGCCTGCTCACAAAAGCCCAAACATTTCGATGTTGATTAAAACATATTTTAGAGCAGTGGCTCCAACCACTGGGCAAACGGAATAAGAGCAGGAATAGGCAGAAGAACAGGCTAAAAAAAAAACATTAGGCTAACCTGGAATCCTAATAAAAATTTATGTTTGAATAGAAATTTGACGTTCATGAATGGATCTGATCTTTTGAACGGCTCAAGTTGTGAACATGCAATGCATGCAAGTACCTCCATGAAAAAAAAAGGAGCGGCGTGTGCAGCGAGCGGTACGGCGGGTGAACGAGAGAAAAGGGGAGCTGCGCGGGCCTCCAGGAGGGCAGGTGCTCAGTCTTGTTTTTGAGGTGTAGTCATGAGTTTGAGTTGTTCTGAAATGTTTTTGTGTTGAAATGTTTCACCAGAAGCTTTTGCATTGAGCTTCAAAGTAATTTGATATGTTTCTTGTAGCGTATCAGTAATAGATTTGTTGGTTCCATATTGTTACTGTATTTAAGTTTTAAGTTGTATTTACCTTGGTGAGGTAAAATCCTCGCAGGTTGACAGGTCCGCAGCTACAAAAAGGTTAAACTAAAAAAATGATTAACTAAAATAAACCAAACAAAAATAACTGCATTAGCAGCTTAAGCCTCAGATCTACATGTCCTCCACAGAATCTTCCTCTTTATTCATTTTAAAAGCACCAACGATGAGTCTCTGGTTGTGGTAGAGGAAGACCAAGGCTTTGAGGAGCTGATCTGGTTTCTTCTGTCAGTAATGATCTGCCGTGGTTTGGAGAAGGTTCTCAGGTGTATTTTAATCATTTTTTTAATGATATAATACTTTTTATCAAAGTGGTCCTACTCTATGGTAACTAGAGCACTCAGCACACACAATGCGTTTCATAAAAACAATAAATCTAATACAAGCAGCTGCACATGCAGGAGTGCAGGAGTGCATTCCTTCTGGCCTGTTTGATCCGAAGTGGAGTTCATTTCCTGGCAGGTGTGAAAGCATTCCTGAACTCTGGTTCAGACCAAACATAAAAAAACAGCAACTTTAGACTACCTGAAAACAAAGGTCATGTTCTGCTGGAAAAAAAAGAGCTCTGGTGAGACTGACGTCACTGGGATTTGTGACTTTTCAGTGGACCACAGAGAGCAGGAGACCAGCATCTGGAGTTTTAGTCATTAAAAATAAAAACAGTACAAATACAGGCAAGTGTGAAGTACAAAAAGGTTAAAAAAGGTAGTATAGGTGGTGAAAAGAAGAGGTGAGAGTGCTTATGAAAAATTGATTATCCACTTTTCCTTGTGTTTTTTTTTTTCGAGGTCTGTGCTTGCTTAAGGCATTGTTGATTCAAATAAAATTGGAAAAGTTTAAAAGAAACTAAATCAAGAAAAGGAGTAAAAATATATAACACTTCTCGCCTATTTAAACTAAATCTGCCGGACAATTTTAATATGACGATGTTTAATTAAATTAAGTAAATATAAGCTATGCCATGAAAGACATAAGAATGAGCATAAGATTTGACTATATGAAGATGACTAATGGTTATATACTTAAGATGTAGGTGAGTCTGAAAAACAATTAAAATCCAGACATTTATTTTTCTAAGCACAAAAATTAGGGAAAATTGAAAGCTAATTAAAAGTTCGTTTTTGTTTGAATGCCAAAAGTTACCAATTCATGTATTATTTAGCTAAGGAAGTCACCGGTTAGCTTAAAGTTTATTACATTTCAACAATGCTGAACAGTTTCAACACTACATTAGTCTCCTTATTTTTAAAAAAGCTCAAAATAGAGCTAATAATTGCAAAAAAATACTTTAATTAATTTATTGTAATTAATTAATTTATAATAATTTATTGTATAAATTGGTTGAATTGGAAAATTCAATAAAGTGCAAAAAGCTAAAAAAAAATACTTCTGAGAAAAGTATTTCTTATTTTCTGTTGATTGATTTTTAACCTTATAGGTGTGAATTTATTATTTTGCAGAAAAGGTAGACAAATATCAATGTCGCCAGTGATACCTAAAATATTACAAGCTCTTTGCCATAGCTCCTGAACAGTTTATGTGATCAACGTGAATCAGCTGACTCTGTTACAGAGAAAAACGGCTTTTCATATCAGCTTCGAGCTATTATGCAACATTTTACATTTGTTAAGTGTTGCATAATGGTGCGAAGCCACTTTTCTGCCTAAATCCACAATGACCCCTGGAGGTTTGTTGACCTTTGACCTTGGGAAGTGGTTGACATCTCGAGTTCTAAGAAAAAAAAAAAAAAAACCTAACGTAACAGTTACAAACAAAACTCGTTCTAGGGATTTTCATTGATCGTCTTATAACTTCTTGGGCATCATTGAGAAAGAATTTTAAAAAAATTATGCAGTTAGAAGTTGTAGAATTTGGAGATAAAACCAATAGAAAAGTCGGCATTTAGAGAAAAAAATGGTTTTTTAAGCAATTTGTCATACACATCTCAGACCAGCCTTACAGAAAGAGAAGGGGTGGGAGAGTAAGGGGTGCATTTCGCCTGCTTAGCAAGTAAGGTCGGGTCAAAGTAAGGTGGTGAGGCTGTCTGTGGCGCGTAGAGGCGGGTCAGCAGTTAACTGAGGGTTATTAGCATTGCTAGCTATTTGCTAAAACTGCAAACTCAATTGCCCAACACAATTGGACTTTTTCTAATTTTGCTTTTGCTTTAACATTTTTAAATGTGTTTAAGGATGTCAAAACACTTTCTAGAATTTTTATAGTTTTATATTTTAGTCTGACTTTTATAGTTTTACAAATTTAGCAATTTTTTTAAGCACTTCTAACACTGAACTAGCTAAGCTAGCAAATGTTTCCTGTAAAACAAAACCATTTTAAAGTACAATCATGCATTCGCTCAAGGCTTGAATTATTTAAGTGTGTGATTGGGACACACTTCTTAAGAGTTAGGAGGAGGTAGATTTAATTTAATGCTGCAGACACATTGCAAACTCTTAGGGGCTCTGCTGTGTTTTTCAGGGTGACTAATTAAATACCTGTCCTGTGAGTGTGGATTATGGAAATGCTCTGTGGAGCAGAGCGGTCTCTGCAGACCGGACAGAGGGTGTCCTTGTGATAATCAGCGGTGTGGAGCCACGGAGCAGCAGATCATTAGGAGATGTCAACGTGGCGCTCCCCTCTGATCACCCCTGTCTCTTTGTGATGCCCTCAGGGTGCAAATCTGAGGTGTATGAAATAACTCTTTGGAGTTAAACAAAACTTAAGTTTTTCACTGCACCAAACCTATCAGCACTTTTGTTCTTCATTTGACCGTAGCTGAATAGTGAGTTGGTACTTTGTCATTTTGGAATTTAATAACATTCATCCACAGATGTAGCTTCTCTTCACTGGCTTCCAGTTTAAATGAGATTTTAAAAACGTTTCACTTACCAAAACAGTTTAGATGTTTAAGCTCCAAGGTGGCAGACCCCATTCAGAGAATGTCTTTTGATGAAGGGGGTTTTTGAGGCATTACGACCATGGACTAATGGCGAAGGGTCGTCTTCCTGCCCAGTATTTTTCTGTTTCTTTGACTTCTTTCTGTATTCTGACATATGAAGTGATTTTTGTGCCACCATATTGTGAGCAAAAGTCACAGTTTTAAGATCAACAGTTCCTAGTTTTCAAGAAAAATTTAAAGTTTTAAGGATAAAACTTCGTAATTTGCAAATAAAAAAATTAAATATTAGCTTTCAAAAACTTTTTTTTTTTGCTTTCAAAACATATTTTTGCATTTTGCAACATAAACGTTTTCAGATGCGTTGTCTCTCATCTCGCGTTCACACTATCTTTGATTTAGTGTTCCAAAGTTTCAGTTTAACATAAAAAATGTGCCACACTAAACAGCCAATCACAGACAAGCTTCATGCTGATTGGTCTAGATTCTATCAAGTGTTTCTGCCTCACATTTACGGTGCGTGAAGGCAGACACGGACTTTGTATCGTATCTTTTTGAACAGGAAACTATAATTTAAACATTAACATACTAAGGGAAAATTAATCTTTTTCATGAATAATTTGGCTTTTTACTTTGGACAAAAACAAATTTAAGAACAAAAGTTCTTAAAAATAAGACATCCTGTGAAAATCAACCTTAAAAGTTAAAATTACAATTTCTTCTGCTTATACCTAAAGTCTACTTTGGTGAGCCATCATTCTTTTCATTACTGACTACTGCTGTTAATCAAATCCAAAACAAGGTTGTGCAGCAGAAGATCATCTTTTTTTTAATTAAACAAATCTTAAAGAAAATCAAACTTGTTACCAATATTTTGCTCTGGAGGACTTATGGATCACACAGGTCTGTTTAGTGTAATGTCAGCAGATAAACGTTACAGTTTAAGGAGATCCTCCACCATAAATTCACTGATCTGACTAAATAAAATTTAATTCATTCTAAAAGAAATTATGAATTATTTTTAAAATGATTCATTTATTAAAATGGTTCTTCATTAATAGAAGCAAAATTGAGGTCAAAAGAGCCTTTATGGTTTTTGAGCCTCAATAACAGAGACCATGTTAGATAAATACAGCAATTTGATTGATAGAATCTAAACCAATCAGCAGGCTGCTTGGTGGCACAGATGTCACTCTAAACTGAAACTAATGAACTCAAAAACAAGGATATGGCGAAACAAAAAAAAGTTTTTGAAGGCAAATATTTAATATTTTCATGTCCAAAGTACAAGGTTTTATTCCTAAATTTTTCTTGCAACTTAGTACATTTTGATCATGTGACTTTTGCTTGCAACAGGGCACAAGAATCCCTTCCTACTGACATTGTTTGTGGTTACTTGATGACTAGCGGATTGATCTTTGCTCTGTCCCTGTTGAAACAGCTGCCGTGGCAACACAAACTGCATATGGATGGAACCACATCATGGTAGGGTCTTGCAGGTCTCCATCCAGCTGTTAGAACACTTTCTGAGCATGCTCACATGTAGTGGGGCTGATTTACCTGAAGGTAACCCCACGGAGGCCTGGAAGGGGCTGATAATTAAAATGCTTCACTGCAGCCAGCGTGAAACAGTACCAGAAGTCCCAGGTCTGGGCTCAGAACTTACTGCAGGAGGCTTCTCTGACTGTTTTTGTTTTGAAAAGTGAAGCCGCCTGCAGAAGATGAGAAATAATGAAGAATAATGAAGCTAACAGGCTGATGGAGATGGTGACTGGGCGCTGTTCCTCGCCGCTGTGATGAATGACATGTTCAGTGTTTACGTCTGTCAGCGTCTCTGTGGTCCTAACAGTCCAGAAGGAGCCAACATTTTCTCTCAGATGAGGTTTGACAGCAGTGTTCTCTATCGTTCTGTCAGGTGTCAAGACAAACCAGTGAAGGAAAAGTGAAGTATTTCAGTCAGTGAAACTAGTTGGATCAGCACAACAGAGATATTTTTTTGAGGAATAGTCACATATACTGGGTTCTAATGGCCACAGAATGCTGATAAATGTCACGCTTTTAGCTGATTTGGTTTGCTTTTATACATGAGACTTTCAAACTGCCTGGAAAAATCATTTGGAGGGGATCTTGTCCCAAACAAGATCTGACCAAGATTAAAAAGCTGCAGAAAGAAGACAAGCAGCTAGTCCTGCTAGTCTTCTAGCTATTATTTATGAATAAGCGTCTGCAGCGGCTCAATACACCGCTTTTACTCAGCAGATTTTTTCCAAAGTTTTCATGATTTCTGATTCTCAAGTGTCTGTGGTTAATTCAGTTTTCTATATTCTACATTATTGTCTTTTATGTCATTACCTCCTTTTGATTTTCTTCTTTTCTTTAATTTTTGGAAAGTCTGTTTGCATTCACACTGAAGCGAATCACACCAGAGTTCATCAGCAGGGGAACTGACTTCACATGTCGGGAGCATATACATGTAAAACTGAACAGACAGAAGGCTTAAGCATGACTAAACAAAAGGCATCAAGAACAGTCTAAAGCCATGAAGACGTGGCACTGGATATTGAAAACCAAGATTGTGTTTCATTGAAACAATTCTAGTCATAATTAACAACCAAAGTTATCTTAAGGTCCTAAAACCATCGAATCACCACACTGTTTGAGGGCTTTGACTGTCTTACTAAGAAGCACCCAGTGCTTACAAAAATAGAGACATTTGGCCCACCTAGACAGTTGTGACTAAACCGTCACCAAGGCAATGGTAAAAAAGCACATTTTAACCTGAAAAACATTACAGTTTTTTACACACTTTGAAAGTGAAACATATTCTAGCAAATATCTATTAAACCTCTAACTACACTAACAAAGGCAACCTAACTTAGCAAATAAACAATGTTTCTCCCCTGTCCAGGCCACTTGGTACAGTCCAACTCTGTGGCGATCAGGTGATAAATCCCAGCTCGACTCTGGCTTCAGTCATGCATGTGTCCATACCACAGCAACAGGACATGACCTCGAAATACAGAGGAAATAATGCCTTCTTTTTCTTTACGTTTTAGCTCATAGGTGTCAAACTCCCAACATGTTTTCCAACTAACCTGCCTTTGAAGCTCATCATTGACTAAACACACCTAAACCAGCTAATCAGCAGCAGATGAGACAGGATTTCTTAAGAACCAGCAGGGTGCTGGAGTCTGACACCCATGAGCTGCTCCCCACAGCAAATCATCTGCCTCCATCTAACCCTCACATCAACCACCCTCATCCTTCACTGCATCCATGAAACTACCCATTGTTTTTTCCTTCAGGTCTCTTTTCTGGTAGCTCCACCTCAGCATCCTTTAAACAGGATGCTGTGTAAGGTTGTAGACCACTTGCTGAGCCTATAAGGGGAGTTGTGACTACTGCTTCACTAACAACAGCTGTAGAGTACATGATAAATGGCATATACTTCTGTAGCGCTTTACTACCTTCTTAGACGCACTTTACCATCATCTCCACGACCTTCCATGGACCCAGGCAATCCAAAGACCTGCAACACCTATACAGGCCAACAAGGTTACAGGTTCTATACCAATAACATGGATGGAGTCTCCTACACCGTTTCTTTTATTCTAGTTGACACCATTTTGTCACAGATCACTCCTGCTAATGGAGAGATTGGGGAAAAATTAATTGCAAAACTAACCAATGATGGATGTTTAACAGCAGATCATTCCAAACATTCAAGATCATTATAGTCTAGTTCAGGGCAGATTTTTCTGAAGCTAGGTTGTCTTGCCTATACCGAAAAACCACATTAATAAATGAAGTGATTGACAGATTACAAGAGAACGGATTCTGTTACAGATCAAACAGACCACATGTGCCGCTCTGTTGACAAACCTTAAACACTCTTGGAATGGATCAGAAATACAAACACAGTTTAGACAAACACATTATTTGAAGTTTGGCTTTATCTGAAACAAGGAGCTGTGCTGGAAATGTTTGAGGAAAAATGTGGCAGACTTCCGCAATCAGTCACTGCCGCCATCTGTCCATCATGAATACTCAATTAAAAAGTTACTGTTGCATGTTTCTTCACATTAACTCACCCACACTTTGAGATTTGTGTGTAGAAATGTTCTATTTTATTTCTTTACTATATTTCCTATATTTAGAGTCACACACTAAAAATAGCCTATAGTTGAAATCTATGAAGGAGGATTATAGATGTTTTAAACTTTTGACACTTTTCTCTCTTGTTTAAACTCTCAAAGTTCAACCTTTTTAGAAGAGCAATATCCTTTTTTATAAAATGAAAAAAAAATCTGCTTTCAATTAAAGAAGTATATCAATTTTGTGAGCTGAACGCATTCTGTACAGAACACACAGCACTGAGGAGGTTGAATGAAGAGGTCCACAGCCAATCAGGATGTAGGACCCAGTGCGTAGTTAAAAAAAACCCAACAACATCCTAAACTTTACTGAAAGAAATCTGCAAAATAGCGAAACCATGAAAGGTGAACTGTGATACAGTGAGGGAACACTGTATTTTATAAATTCTCTTTGTGAAAACCTTGTAGCTTCTTTTTGACTGAGAAAATTCTGGAAAATTGTCATTTGTTTGGTAATCTTAATCAACAAAAGTTAGACGAATATGCAACGAACTTGAAGAATTACAAAATATGAAACTTGGTCTCTGGAGTGGAACCATTCTGGGATTTAAAGTTCCCAGAATGTCCTGAAGGTTTCAGAAGAAGACGCTGTAAAAAAGGGAAAGAAATGAAGAATAAAAACAGCAAAAGAGAGTCAAAGTGAGGAGCAGACCTGAGAAAGAGAATGTGAGGAAGACAAGGTGAAAAAATTGTTTGCAATGAGCAGATTAAGAGCTTAGCTGGCATTAGAAACGCTTAATTTTCTATTGAAACCTTCTCATCTTCAACTGTTCAGCAACAGAAGATGATGAACAACAAAGCCCTGCTCCCCAGCAGGTTTATTTTGCTCTCTTAGTCTTCTGGCCACTGAAACCCAGAGAGCATCATGGGAGTGACTGTCTGCTCTCCTTATCCTCACAATGAAGATCTCCTGAGAGCAAGATGAAGAAACAGAGAGATTAGTCTGAACTTTTCACACAAATAGGAACATCTGAATTGTCATCTCCATCTCCTCCCAAGCTTCCTCCGTCTCTGATTCCCAGATGTAATCGAACACAACGCAGATGTTGCAGCATCTCACCAGGGACATTTCTGAGACAAGAGGAAGAGGCACAGAGAGGACAAGGAGAAGGGAAGGATCAGAGAGAAAAGCTGCTGCTACTGCTGAGAGTTCATTAGAAAGTCACAGCAGGATGAGGAAGACGAAACTTTCTTGCCGATTCTACACAGCTCATCTGAATTCTGCTTAGTCACCTCATTTTGCAGGAGAAAAGGACCTCATCTTCACCCCCTTTTCCTAATTTAAGGGTAACGGTAAAGTGAGCCAATGAGAAGCTGGAACAAGGCTCCGCTCAGAGCGGCAAATGAGCTGCATGGAGGAAGTTTATGGAGATGAAGAACAGAAACTCTTCACCACCTGCAGATCTGAAGATCTAAAAACAAAGGAGCAACAAAATGCTGCAGTACCAAAGTTTACCACTATAAGCTGGTTTTAAAAAATGCTCATATTAAAATGTAAGCCTTAGCACAGAAAACATGCACCATGTTTTTTGAAGTATAAGTCACGTTTTTTTTTCATAGTTTGGCCAGGGGTGCAACCCATACTCAGGTGCATCTTATGTGTGATTAAAAAAATAAATAAATAATAGCAACAACCTCTAGAGGGCCTTGTAGGTGAGTGTTTTGGTGCTGTTGTTTTGGTGAAGAAGCGTTGCTCAGTTTTACGCGGAATGGTTCCAACGTGACAAAGAGGATATAGAATTCAACAGGTTTAGTGATTTGAAGTGATATAAAGAGTTCCGTTGAATTGTTAGCATGTGCTTTATGCTATGATTATCTGAATAACTGTTCATAGGTTGTGCTAACATATTGGATTCCTCCTAAATTTCATGAAGCTAAATGAGCATCAATGTATTACAGTAGTACGATGTGCATACATTTAGACTATTATTACTATCTATGATGTAAGAACGATTTGGCTTTCAAGATGAAATTTCTGATCCCATTCATTTGAAGTTTGGTGGGACTTGGTGGGAAGTGTTGACGGGGTGTAAATCTCGCTCCGGGCTTTTTCTTTCATGGCTCTATTTGATGAATGAAAGGCTATCATAGAATTCCAGCCGGGCACAAATCACAAGTATTTATATCTCCTTCAGGATCAATTTTTAAAACGGTTAGTTCTTCCGTGATTTGAAAAGAGCACTATCCATGCAACACTACCAAATCCGATTCCCTGATTGGTCAAAGTTCAACTGGTTTAACTTTTTTTTTGTAGTGCCCGAAAACTGACTTGAAAACTTAAGTAACTACGAATGAACATGAGTGTTTTGAAGGCGGAAGCCCAAAACACTCATGTTCATTTCGATTTTTCAATGTAAATGGTTTTTTTGAACACGTGATGCTGAGCCTGGTGTGAACGTGACATAGTGACAATGACATAGTCTAGCTCCAACATGGTGGTGACCATATTGCAAAAAAAAGACAAGTGTATTGACGTCATTTTGTCGTGGCTGGAACTAAGATATATTCTGTGGGTGACGTCACACTCATTCGGTCAAGTTTTGATATAGTGTTAATTGTTAAGTGGCGTATACTTATAAAGCTCTTTTCTACCTTCATTGAAGGCCCAAAGCGCTTTGCAGTCACATTTACATACTGACGGTGGCTCCGCTGCCGAACAATGGCGCCAACCTTCTATCAGAGGCAATGTGGGGTTCAGTGTCTTGCCCAAGGACACTTTGACAAACGGGCAGGCAAGGTGGGAATCGAACCTGCAATCTTCCTATCAGAGGATGACCACCCTACGCACCACGGCCGCCTCATTTAACCATATCTCACCCACTTATCTGTTTTCAGTGATGTGATGAGGATCCATTACATTTATTTATATTTTAATGCGACACCACTGTGTTATTCTTCTAAAACGCAGAAGAGACTTGTTCTGGACTGGAACCAGATTCAGAACTGGAGGTAAATCCAATGAAAAGCTCACTCATTTCGAGTGAGAGGCAGTTTAGCTTTCTCCATCGTGTCTATTATCCATGTAGTAGAGGCTGTGATTCCAAAAAACAAAGACAATAGAGCCAAGGATGATGAAAAAATAGCTGTTTTTCATTGGATTTCAAACAGCAAAAATAGACTGCAAAGAAGGAAGAGGATAGAGATGTTTCATTTCCCGCTGGTTCTTGGTCCTCTGTCAGAGCAGCGCTCCAGTTTTCCCCACAGCTGAATGCAGGATATTTAGTCAAATCCGATGGGAATGCTGTCCGTGTTGAAAACAGAGAACACGCAGCTCCTGCAGTCTCTCCACGACTGTCCTTCAGTCAGACAGAGAGGCTGAAAGCTCCACTGAAGAGCTGCTGGAATAGAAGGACAAAGAGATGAAAGTGGGGTAACCCTGGAAGAGTGCGGGAGGGGGGCACGAGCATCAAAGTGGCTGACTATGCTAGGTGCAAAGGAATTCAGCAGGAGGGAAGGAGAGGTCAGGAAGATGGAAAGAGATGTTTCTGCTCTTTTTATGTGTGTTAATTAGAGGTTTGTCCTGTTTTTATAGGAGAAAAAAATAGTTTCTCCACGGCAAGAAACAGACGATCTCTGACGCGTCTTAAAATGCATTTTCAGCAGAAACGCTCTTTTCAGACACAAAAGCTGACAAAGAAAATGCTTATGGAATCAGCAGTGTTGGAGAAAGAAGAATTCCAACTGCGCTTATTTCTGCACAGCTAAGGAATACAGGAGACCCCAACCCCAGGGGGGCGTCCTAAGGAAGGCCGGCCCATTCATTCAAACTTCCAACTACCAAGTTCCTCTGATTCTAGATCTGCTCTGTTTTATCCTGGAATTCATTTGTGTCTTTTATGTCCACCTTCTACTTGTATTACTAAAGGATGCAAGTCTGAGTGAAATAAAACACAATCTGCTAACTGAGGGTACAGTTGCCCAACTATATTTTTTTCTTTTGTAAAATTGTTCTCAGTGGTCTTGTATTTATCAGTAAGCAGTTTTTAGCCAAAGAAGTGTTGAGTTCTATGCCCTCCAGAACACAGATGAGATCAAGAAATGTTGCAAAAGAAGATTTGTTTTGTTAAAACAAACTACTATGGTGTCAGAAGTGGGCTGTACTCAGACAGCACACTAGTTTACCTGAAATGTAATGAAGACTTTATGCACTAAATTCTCAATCCAATTTCATAATTGAGAAAAATAATAATGCTTAAAAAAATACTGTAAAGAAAATATATTTTTCTCTCAAATGTGTTTTTTATAGTAAAAAGGATTTTTTTAAAGACATAAATATCCTCATATTATACATGAAACAAACAATAAAATAACTTTGCAACTATCAGAGTCAACATTACAAGCTATCATGGTTCATAACTAATAAATTCATTTTGGTGCATCATTATTCCTTCATGTTAGACAAAAAACCTACATTTGCAGTTGTGCTTGTATTTAAATTTGAATGAGTCACTTTCTTCAAAGCAAATCCATCCTAAACTAAAATGTCTATTTTTTTGTACATTTTTAGTTTAATTCTCCAGTAAAACAAGGAAAAACACTCAAATGTCGAGAATGTAATGACAAGGGCAACAAAGACTACCAGCATAGCTGATTCAGTGCTCAGCATGAGCAGTTTCTGCAGTTTCAGAGGGAACGATTTTGTGATTATAGAACCAAAAAGAGTAATGTTCCAAAAAACTGCTGGAGCTGGAGTTTGGGTTTTTTTTACGACATAAAAAAAGCTTATTTTTGACTTTACAGGAAAGTCTTCAAACAAGTAAGTACACGTCTGCTCAGCTTCTGTTCAGAACATTAATAAAACATGGAGCAGCTATAAACAGTTAAGGATTATAATGACTTTGAAGCTACTAATGTGTTCTGACTGAGGAAGACGAGCAGCAAATTAATTAACATGAATATTTGAACTTTGTGCGAACCTTGGAAATATGGCAGCTGTGTTTCCAAACATCCTCTCCTGAGTTCCTCACACATTCAGACGCCTCTGGAATCTTTGTGTTTTCTTCCTTCAAGTCATCCGCAAACGTCTGGACTAAAGTGAAGCAGCAAACCCAACCGTTCCCGGCTGCTTGGGCTCTGAGAGAAATACGGACTGAACTGGAATAAATCTTTATCAGATTTTAAAAAGGGTTGGCCAGTGGCCGTGGAGGGTTGTAGAGACAAATGGCCGGTTCAAGTCCCACCTTAAGGGGAGAGCATGTAAGACTTGCAGTTCAGTTGTTGAAAATGGAGTGTAAGATTGCTGTAGTAAGTGTTTTGTGACGTATTCCAAAGGCTAATGTCAGTTGCCCACACTTATGACGTTGTTCTATGGTGCCCTGACGCCACACTCTAGTCGTTAGTAAAGTATTAATCACAACTGCTAGTCATGGATAGAAATAAGCTGTCAGTGGGCGAAAAAAAGGCAAACCATACCGGCCCCACAAGGAGCCAGCACTTCACGAGCTACACTCATGGGTCTTTTGGGCAGGACTTGGGGGGGCTGAGTAAAGTAAAAATACGTATGACACGGTTGCATCTGATCTATTTCCTCCTTACTTTACCTTTGCGTTTTGTACAAGTGTTTGTTAAAAATTAAAGTAAAAAATCTGAACTTTAGTAAAAAAGACAAATCGCTTTGGCCCGTGATGTCTTCAATGTCCCCAACAACGGCTTGAGTACTTGGAGAGTCTCTGATGATCTCATGAACCCAGACATGGAGACGTGTTTACTGATGTTTTTGTAGAGCTCTTCAAACTAATAGAACCTGACCTCTAAGCATCAGCCGTGTCTTCCACGCATTGTGAATGAGATATGCAGTCAATGCTTCCATGTGGCGATCAGGCTAAAAATATTTGGCTGTAGCTTATTCCACATGTCTGGGACATCAAGTTCATGAGCACATTTTTGGACAAGCGTTGAGCAGGGAATTTGTGGCACGTCCAAATTAGAGGCGACCAATGTAATCTGACACTGATTATTCTATGGGCTCGTAGAGCAGTCTACGACCTTCCTATTTCACGTGGGCCACCTGCGTGTCCTGTACTGGTTTGACCATTTTTGCCTGCAGATGTCCAAGCCGTTGACTAAAGCGTCATTTAGGCAGGTGTGAAAGTTCATCTGAATTGTGGTGTGCACCGCACAAAACAAACCCCAGTCGACTTGAGAATGAGGGTGTTTGTTCGTTTGCAAATAGAGGCTGGTGTGATCCACTTCAGTCCGGATGAAACCGGCATTATCCTCTGCCGCCTCTTACAGTCACTTTTCTCTTGCGACTGAGGAATACAATTATCTCACTTGTATGACAATAAGCACCAGCCCACCCACACACACACAGAATGTTTACCACAGGGGGTCCGCTATCAGCAGCAGTCTAAATGCCAAGTCACCTACCTAACCAAGCAAAACTAATACTCATCTCTGGCTTACAGCTCCCCAAAAACGATGTATTCACACACTCACAGCAAATGAGCAGCTATTAAGATTTAAAGCAAATCCACAAACTCAAACACAACTACACATACACTCACAGAAACACAACAAGGAAAGAAATCTATCACACTTTCTTAGAAATGCAGCAAAAGAGCAAAAACGCATCACAGATCTGAGGACACAGAGTCCCAGTGAGGGTAAGTGTGTGTCTTATTGCAACATAAATAAGATTTGACACGAGACCATTTTGTTTTTAGATGTAAAGAGGTTTTAGGATTATGTCAGTTAACAGATTGTGTTTTATTTAACTCAGACTTTGCTGGGAGGATCATCAGCAACTCCAAATTTGAGAATATTGTTTGCAGCTTTGTGGAGCAACTTATGTGTCGTAGGCTACAGTCACACTGGACTCAGAAACGCACATTTGAGTGACCGCTATGTAAACAAACGTCAAACTTCAAACTTTATTTATTTGTACAGCGCCTTTCCTTCTTGTGAAAACCCAAGGCGCTTTACATAAAAATAAATAAATAAAAAAATATATATAATAAGATAAAAATATTATTAAAAGTATAATAATAACAAAAAAAATACAATTACAATTAAACACAACTATATACGCGTTTTGGGCTTCCACGTTCAAAACTCTCACATTCACGTGTCACTTCACATTCACAAGCTTTTAAGACTATTTTCGAATTCTTTGTACAAAACCTGAACGCATGTTAAAAGTTAAACCAGTTGAACTTTGACCAATCAGGAACTCTGCTTGCTCGCACGGATGGCTTCCTGTTTTACTTCACGGAAGTGCCAACCACTTGAAAACTGATCATGCAGGAGAAATGAAGGATTGCGGTTTTTGTCCAGTCTGAATTATATGACATCAATTCATCTTTCATGTATTGGAACAGAAAAAGCCTGGAGCAAGATTCACCAGATTTGCACCACTTGGACATTTCACACCAAGTCTCTTCCAATTGTAAGTACATGTGTAGCGTAGCGACAGTCCAATGAGAACACCATGCTGAAAGCGCATTCAAGAACTCACGTTCAGTGTTTTTGAATGCACCACAAATGTCTGGCGTGTAGACTTTTGTTCAGATGTTTGGAAGAATACCGACACTATGTGGAATTGGTCCATAGAGAGAGCCGAGACAAAAAGGATCTCAGTTTAAAGCTCGATCTAAAATCCCACCCTCACCTGACTGGCTGTGGGTTGTGAACAAAAAGAGGACAATCTTAGAAACACAAGCACATAAAGCTTCTTACAGGCTCTTGTCCTTCCCCAGAAGATAGGGTGAGGAGCGCAGAGAAGATGGCTCTGTTCCTGGTGAGCTGTTTCAGGCATGTCCAACAGGAGAGATTATATCTGTGGATTAACCTGAGGACACGTTGGTATTGTCTGGATTAGGGAAGGCTGTAGATAGATGTATGAAAATTGATGTGAAGCTCTAAATAGTAAACAGCCTGTAAATACACTCACAGACCCACAATTCAAATGCATGAAATTGCTTTTGACAACAGTGTGTCTGTGTGCTAGCATGTCTGTGTTTATGTGTGCACACAGTGTGTGCAGTATTTCTGTTCAAGTGAAGTTGTATAATTTGTATGCATTTCATTGTATGTGTGTGTTTTGAAATGTGTGGGTGTGTGCTCAAGTGTGTGTTTGTTTAAATGGGCATTTAAGTGCGTTTGTGTGGGTCTGTGTATGACAATGTTTGTTCATGTGAGTGCATACGTGTGTTAATGTGTGTATGTTTGTGTGGGTCTTGATGTGTATTTCTGTGTGTGTCTGAGTACACATACTGTTTATCTCAGTGTATACATTTTGTTTGTGTTTGTGAGTGTATATGTGTGTGTTTTGTGTGCCAAAGCATGTGTGTTTAGGTGTGTATATGTCTAAGTTTGTGTGTGTAATACGTGTCTCTCCAAGTGTGTCTGTTTAGGTGTGTTTATGTGAGTGTATACATCTGTTTACTTGTGTGCATACGAGTTTTTTAGTGTGTGCTAAATTCTGTGTTGACGTGTGTGTGCAGACGGGTTTGTTTCAGGGTGAGTGTGTGAGTGGGAGGCAGTGATGTACAACACTCCGTGCTTGTGTATTCATGGAGATGATTTTGGAACAGAAGGTTGATTGCTCTGATCAGTGCTGTGTTGGATCAGACATGGAATCTCATGACTAACTGATGGTTTTTTGGGGGGAGGTGTTCCTGCTGTTCTGTGTGGTGAATGCTGCAGACAAATGTTCCCCCGATGGACGTTTATCACCAGGCTCATCTTTAAAAATGAGCCTCCTGGCCTCTGAGACTTGTTCCTAATGACTCATATAATGAGCGTCCTAATTTGTTGCAGCAACTGTGAGTAATGCTGCATTGTATCAGCTGTTTAGGGGAGGCTTTCATCTGAAGCACCTTGTGTTATAGTCAGGATATTTTTTTTTTGGAGGACTGTTGGTTTGTGGGTCAGGGTTTATTTCTGCTTTGATCTGTGATTGAAAAAGCTACAGATAAGTCACACACACCAAATTCATGTTCTTTTTTTATCAGACAAATTGTTTTTTTTGTCAATTTGAGGTCATTATAATGGCCGATTTTACTCTACGCCATAAAAATGATAGAATATTAACAAATTACTTCTAATCTGGAGGGCTTTGTTTTCTTTAGCCTCAGTTTGTTCAGCTGGAACATGAAGGGCATCTGCAGGGTTGTCGTCATAGGCTGTGAGAGTACAAAAGCAGGTGTATGGAGACCAATGTGTTCAATGACAGCGAGCTGAGGAACTTTCGTGCAAATGGAAACTGCGGTCAGGCAGTGGGCCAAACACAGCTGATGAGAGGAGAAGTTATTGAACCCTGGAAAAAGGCCGTCAGGCAAATGGAGGACAAACTCTGACACTCGTTTACACATTCACATGACGAAGTTACACACTGTGGCGGGAAGGGGCGAGTCTGACAGATCCACAAGACTGTTTTAGTGATGAGGGAAAACCATCATTTCATGGTTCAGTCAGGAAGTCACTTTTTAATCAAATTTCCCAAAGTATGGAACTGCTGGTTCAGTCATTTACAGAACAAAATCAGTAAAAATAATTCAAAACATGGGCTTTTCACCGTTCAGTGGCCTTGTGGAAGAGTGTCTTACCTGGAATAGGGAGATTTTGGATTCGAGTCAATGGTTGGGTTATACCTATATAAAGACTCTAACAATGGGAGTCAATCCTTCTCTGCTTCACACTGAATATGAAGGGATTGTAATAATAGGGTTTTAATGCCAAGATGGTTAAACCATAGCCCCAAGAAATGGTTTCGAGCTCACACTTTGCACTTTTAAGTAGCAAATGATTTGTGTGCAGGGGTGAATAATTGCCCGTACGGGAACTACAAAGCAAATATGACCTCCCCCTAAAGACTCACTGTGATGAAAATCTTCGTTCTGGTGTTTTTTTTTATGTTTTTGTTGCATTTTTCACATGATGGAGGACATTTATTAAGAAAAATTAAGTTCAAAATAGCATTTCTGAGTATTTCTTTATTCAAATCGTTGTGAATCAAGAGTACACAAAAATATGCCGTGTTTTTGTGACATTGAAAGTACAATGCCCTCTCGCAACTCAAAAGTGAATTTCTAATGAACTCTTGTCGCCCAGCATAAACTATGCTCTAGAGAATGACAGAGGTTTATCATTTTGGTTAAAAAAGGCATGACGAAAAGACCATTTTAAGATGCGTTCTGAACTGGACGCTCCTTTCTATAACCTCTATGGGACCAGACCACCCAAAAATCTGCATCACCTCTACAGGTCAGCCCCCTTACAGGTACAGGTGACTAGAGCTATAGCTGTAAAAGGATACCGCACTGGATTCTGGGTGAGTATTGCTAAATTACTTTAAAAACGTTTTAAAGGACTTTTATGCATTTGGCCTACGACCCGTTACATGGACACCCCTCATGTAAATGTTTATTTAATACATTTTGTGACATTTGCTGAATATCTCTTGGTGACTTTTGTCGGGGTTCAGATGGTCTGGATTGAAAACTCTGGACTGAATGACAATTTCCCTCCAAAACATTGAGCTGGAGTTATTAACCCCTTAGAAGACAACGGAAAAGACATGTATTAACTAATACGTTTAGCTTGATCAGATCCTTTGACTGTAATTTACATGGAATCAATCACCGGATGATGTCACTACCTATAAGGGAACATAGTTTGCATCCAGCCAGCAGTTTAAAGCAAATCTGAGGTTAATATAAGATGAGAATTTGAAAATCTGCTGAGTTTAGATAAAAATACTAATATGATGATCATTTTAACGGAAGAAACTCAAGCTGTAAACCTGCTTCATGACTGACTGACCCCAGATTCTTGTATGAAACATCTCAGCGGGTCGGAGCCGTAAGTGTCAGTTTCAGCACAGCGGGGGACTGAACGGCTCCAGCCTTGTTAATGGACAGAAAGGCTCAACAGGGGGGAATTAATCTGACATACAATCTCCTCTTACAGAATCTGACAGACTGTGGCATCAAAGAAATTACGATGGCCTTCAAACACGTCTGTGGGTTTTTATCTGTCTTAGCTGAAGCACTTAAGCACTTCATCACAGCTGCTGAAACAAACTGTTAGCAGCTTCAAATTCCTGTGACCCCGAAGGCATTTAATTGCTAGTAGTATTCTCTTGTTAGCCTAACCCTGTTTCTTTGGACCATTTCTTTTACCAGACAAGAAAAAAAGGTGCTTAATAAAGAAAGAAGCTTCTATCACTGTATTTCAGCCTTAACTCACCCTATATATACAAACTTTAAATTTTTAAAACATATCTTTACATAGTTTATATTCAAAAGAAAAGTATTTTTATACATTTTATGTTTTATTCATATTTGACATTTCTCTTGTGGCCAATTTAGGATCTTCTATGATGTCAAAAACTCTGATTAGATCTCTTTTTTTCTGGGGAGTAGGGATATTTTCCAACATGGACAAACTAGGTGTTCATCAACTAGCCTGAACAAATTACCATATACTCAATGTTTATTAATGCTGGGAAATTTACAACAACCAACAAAAAGACCGTTGGAGAAGATAACCTGTGTCTGGATATTATGCTCAAGAGTGGGAGTGACATTGACGTATCGTATATCTGTGTTTCCCATCCCGGTCCTCGGGCAGATCACTCCTGTCTTCCTTAAACACAACTGCCTTTGGTGACGGACATTTTCAGGCTTCTCCAGAGCCTGATAATGAGCTGAATCAGGTGTGCTTCAGCGAATGCAACATGGAAAACACGCAGAACAGTGTCACCAGAGGACCAGGATTGGGAGACACTGTTGTATGTAATAAAGATAATAAGAATAAAGATGTTAAGATTAAGATTTAAGTGTGAAAGGCTGTTGGTACTATATCTGTTTGGAGAAAGTTTTGTTCAAGGATCCATCAAACAAGGAACCACCATGATAACAAAGACACATCTACACACTTGCATGAATTAATGTGGCTTTTGGATCCAATAGGAGCTGACCACCCCCCCTCCAAAAAGCAACAGCAGTATTCAGCCTGAGCTATTTCAGGCCGAGGCCAGATTGAATTAAAGCCGGATTAATCGCCATAGAATTTGTGTCATTCTTCCAAGCTACATGAAATCCAAATGAAATTACACAACTTGCCTCCCCTTTCCTGCCACCACTGTCACCGTCTATGGCAGGAGGATCCTTCCCCCCAAAAATATGAAAACATGTGATGTTGCTCCACCCCCATTTTACAGTGCCTTTTGTTCCTCTCCAACTGTGACTTATGTGGGGAACGTTAATGGTGGAGACAGCATTTTAAAACAGCAGGGGAAAAATGCTGCAACCAAGCTTTCTGACACAAGGCAGCACATTTCTCTCCAGAATACCTTGATAGTCTACAGATTTCATTGTACCTTGCACACATTCAAGACACCCTGTGCCAGATGCAGCAAAGCAGCCCCAAAACATGACTGAGCCTCCTCCATGTTTCAGCGTAGGGACAGTGTTCTTTTCTTCGTATGCTTGGTTTTTGAGTCTATGAACATAGAGTTGATGTGCCTTACCAAAAAGCTCCAGTTTGGTCTCATCTGTCCAAAGGACATTCTCCCAGAAGCTTTGGGGCTTGTCAACATGCATTTTTGCAAATTCCAGTCTGGCTTTTTTAGGATTGTTTTTCAGCAGTGGTGTCCTCCTTGGTCGTCTCCCATGAAGTCCACTTTGGCTCAAACGACGACGAATGGTGCGATCTGACACTGATGTACCTTGGCCTTGGAGTTCACCTTTAATTTCTTTGGAGGTTGTTCTGGGCTTTTTGGATACAATTCCAACGATCCGTCTCTTCAATTTGTCATCAATTTTCCTCTTGCGGCCACGTCCAGAGAGGTTGGCTACTGTCCCGTGGGTCTTGAACTTCTGAATAATATGAGCCACTGTTGTCACAGGAAGTTCAAGCTGTTTAGAGATGGTCTTATAGCCTTTACCTTTAAGATGTTTATCTATAATGTTTTTTCGGATGTCCTGGGACAATTCTCTCCTTGGCTTTCTGTTGTCCATGTTCAGTGTGGTTCACACCTTTTCACCAAACAGCAGAGTGACTACTTGTCTCCCTTTAAATAGGCAGACTGACTGATTATGAGTTTGGTAACACCTGTGATGTCAATTAAAGGACACACCTGAGTTAATCATGTCAGTCTGGTCAAATAGTTTTCAATCTTTTATAGAGGTACCATCATTTTTGTCCAGGCCTGTTTCATTAGTTTTTTTTTTTTTTATAATTATGTTAATCAGCAATTCAAAAGTGATGGCTGATTTTGATTATTTATTTTTCAATACATTTTTATTTATTGTTACTTTTGTAAGTTTCAAGTGATTTCAGTGAGAATTGTGGGTTTTTCCTTCTTTAACTGAGGGGTACCAACAATTTTGTCCACGTGTGTATGTTTGAACAACTTACACAAACTAAAAAAAGTATTTTATTATTTTTAAAACCATCCACGTTTTCATTTTCAGAACACAGTAGATCCATGAATAGTTTTCGTAAAATGTTCATATTTATTAGGTTTTTACTTTTGGTGATCTTATATTTGTCGTCTTTTAAAATCCAGGGCACGAGATCGTTTTTTTTCGCAGTTGGGGAATAGGGAGGGAATTCTGACATAACCTCTGTGTGGCGTCACTTAATTATCTATATCACTGCTTGAAAGGTTTTAATTCTAGTTTATAAACTGGATTTACAGCTTAGCAGCACAGTATCTTTCTGGAAGAAAAAAAAAGTGAAATCTTTTGACTGACAGTCACATCAATAACCAATAAACACGAGTTTGTTTAAAATTGTTTTAATGTGAGTAAGATTAAGTGTGTTCATATGGTCCTAGTTTTAATAATGAACTCCGTCAACTCAATTGTTGTTCTGCTAACAGAGAGCTTCATCTAGCTGTGATGAGTCGATTTGTCAGCAAGGGTCAGAGGGTCCGCTCAGTTTGAAGGGTCAAAGTTTAAGTCACACTTTAATCTGGAAAACATTCATCTCAATCTACTGAACCATTTCACAAATCTCCAGCTGAGAAGTCAAAACTCATCCAGACGTGCAGCTTTCCACTGTTTCTCCGCTCAAAGTGTGCCTTCACCAGGACATTTTGCTCTGTCTGAAGATTCAGCTCATCCAGGACGTTGATTTTTCTTCTATTTTTAGTAACTTCATTGTTTTTTTTTTTAATTTTCTACCGTTTAGGGCTCGTGGAAAAGAGATTAGAGCTAGAAACGGCCATGAATTGGGCTGGGTACAGTTTCATTGGTTTTTTTAAAGTTTCTTTTTGTTGATAAAATGAAGTTAACTGTATTGTCTTTCACCTCATGGGTTGACACACAGAGCTTTAAAAATACATATATTATTCTGCTTCCTTTATGATGCTTTTCACTTTTTTAAGCTGATTTTGTGCTTGACAGGTCATTCTTTTTATGATTTTGTTTTTCCGTTTCTTTACAGCAAATTTGCACTTCTTTTTTGTCAAATGTGGGATTTTTTTCCATCCGGGTTTTAAGATTCTATGATGGATGAAATTAGATTCCTTCCTTCTATTTGGTAACTAGAGATGAGGATTTATTCTACAAATTCAAAGCTTTTAAGGATATTCTCATAAACAAAAAAATCAGACAACAGAAAAACACAGTAAAAACCCATGAAAAAAAACAAGAGATATCCCTTTCACATTTGTGAGAGGTCCATCCTGTCCTTCAAGAGTCTTCATGCATTGTTATTGGTTGGATCTTTTTTGTCTTTTAACCAAAAAGTCAGCAATGTCCTGCTTAACCCATTAACACCTGAGCTGTCTCCAGCGACAAGAAATGACACATCTCTATGAACTACTGTAATTCTATGTCTTTTTATGCAATTACAGAATAAGATAAAAGCAGTTTTGCACCAATATAAAACACTTTACTAACACAATGCCAGTAAAGTTAGTAAAATGACAAAATGCTGGATGGAAGGATTCAATTTGATTCAATTCTCCCTTAGAAAGAATCAGTCTGGTTGGATTGTAGGAATAGTAATCCATTAATCATTAAGCAGTCGTACTCTAAAGCATTGAAACTCTAACATTAGTTATGGATTTTACTGCTAATTTTCCATTTAAAGCCTTTTATTGACTCAGATAAATGAGACTTTCTTCAGCTAATTTAGTCATTTTTACCAGTGCTTTCACTTCAACAGTGGCAGATAGGGATGATCTTTTAGCTTTTAGCATTTCTCCAAGAAGAATCATGTGTTTTATGACACTATGAAGCCAAACTGTAAATTTTCTGGGTATTTTTGCTAAACAAAAACAAACGAGAACCTAATTAGTGAGTGTCTCCAACGCCCATATAATTTTGATTGTGTCCCCTTGTTAAAACAAGCTGCTGTGCAGATAGTCTGCTGGGACACGCACATCTCTATGTGCTTTTTAACACACAAACCTGCTGTTACACAGTCCTGCACTTTGACATATTGAGGACTGCGAGATGCAGGCTGAGGTACAATTTATTGCTTCAGAGGTGAGACTCCTGAGATGCTCGATGTCAGGATGAGAAATGACTGAAAATGAAATCATGAGAGACGTTGAGTCCACTGCAGCCGCTTGTACAACTCCCACCTACCGATGAGGGAGATGAAACGTGGGTGAAGGTTCGGGAGGATGTAAAAGGAGCAAGACAAAATGACAAAACAATGAGGATAATGGCGCAGTCGAAAAAGAAGTGAAGTGGGAGTTTTTTCTGGACGAGAAAAAAACATGAAGATCAGTCAGACAAAGAAAGGAATGCACCTGAGAAACTCGGCTGGAATAATGTTTCAGGATATGAAAGTCTTTGTCTGTGAAAGCTTCTCCTTCTCTCTGGGAAAATAGTAAGTAGAAGAGTAAAAAAAAAAGATGAAAATCAAAGGAACAAAGGAGGCAGGACAACAGAGATGGGCTGTGGGGGGAAACAGATGAAGAGGAGAGGGAGTCTACAGCCCCCGTCAGGACAGACTTTTCCTTTAAGGCCTTTCTTTCTGATTACATTTAAATTTGGAACAGTCAAAAGAGAAAATCTTGGAAAAAAACTTGGTAAAGATTTTTTATTTTCCTTTAAAGCTTTTTTTTTGAGGCAAAAAACAATTTGTTTAATCATCTTTAATCATGAAGTTCTACGGTTAAAGAACCACTCAGGTGTTTTTACCATATTCTTATGATATTTTTCTGGTGGAGAACAGATATAAAAAAGGTAAGCTCAACATTGCGTTTATGAGAATGTCTTTATTCAAATCGAATTGAATCGAATGAAATCGAATCGAATGAAATCGAATCGAATGAAATCGAATGAAATCAAATCAATTAAAATCAAATCAAATCAAATAAGCTATGCTGAACCCCCGGTTGCTGGCTGGCGGACATTCAGAGAGCCGCGGCGGCATTGGGGAGGCAGTCCACTCGGGCTTCCTGTGAAATTTTAAACTTTCATTGAGACAACAATATGAAAGGTTCTCTTATTTTAGAGAGACAGAAGCAGCCGGCATTCAGACGCAGCTCCTGAAGCTCACCGTACGGGAAACATCTTTGAAATCTTTTTTAGAGAACTTTTCCAAATAAATAAATCTGATCTCTTAACATCATCCGTGTCCATGCATTGTAAATGTGATACACACAGACACCGCTCTATGTAGCGATCAAGTTTAAAACATTTGGCGGTGGCTGATGCCACACGCGGCTGGGGCGTCAAGCTAATAAATACATTTTTGGACCGGCGTCCAGCAGTGAATACGCCGCGCATTGAAGGAGAGGCGGCCAACATGAGTTTGACTCACTACAAATGTTATACACTCTTCTTAGACAGATGTTTACATTTTTACATTTGTGTCTCTTGTTTCATTTCTCAAAGTTCAAACCTTCATAGAGAAATAAATCCGGGTTTTAGAAAATAAAGATTTGCTAGCCTTCTGTAGTTTAGTGAAATGAACTCATTCTGTAAAATAGACACACTGTTGATTGACAGAGTCAACAGCCAGTCAGGATGTAGAACGTTGTGCACTGTAAAAAAAAAAAAAAAAAAAAAAACAACAACAAAAAAAGCAAGCATCAGCGAAACAGCAAGAATGCAAATAGTACAATATAGAATGGGACAACTGTAGCTGGATAATGTAATGGTATTAAATGTAAAGCTAGAAACTGAGCTCTCTTTGCTTTTTCTTTCAGGCCAAACTCCCCTTCTTTGAGTGAGATATACAGCAGTCTTCTGTTTCTGTGCTTCTGCAGGCTGGGAGCAGATTTTCTCCTTTTTTCCAAACTGCAGAAAAACGGAAACTTTCCGTCCTCAAACTTTGTGGCCGCTGGGTGAACTTGACCGACTCAAATCCCATTTCTGGAGTGCGCGGAAGAGCAACAAACGAAGGGAGGTTCAACTCAAGAGTGAGGGCCCGGTTGTCTTAGCAGATAAGAAATAAGCTCATATAGCTTGAAATCTCTTTGGATGTATTTACAGCACGGTGCATTAGTAGATATGACTTTGCAACTTTGTTGCTGTTCAGAAACAAAGTTCTTAATTTACATCTGTAGATTTTTTTCTACACCAATGTTGTCATGGTTATGCTTAATAGTAAAGGGGAAAAATAACATGAGGCCTCACCAAAAATCCTAACGCTAAAGGTCATGTTTGACTTTCCTGAATTTTTAATTCAGTCAATCTACTGCAGCAGGAGAATCCTATCTGACACATGATTATCTTCAAAAGAACTTTATGTGCTGCTGTCAAAAGGGAAAGAAGATAAAAGTTTTAATAGAAAAAAATAAAAACTTCTTTTTCATTTATTGGAATATTTTTAGGATTCATTTTCTGAATCTTTTAGAGTCTGAATGGTTCAACCCCTGATCGCTGACCTTTGAACTGGATTCCAGGAAGAACCATTTGGAAACTGAAGGGGATAAACCTTAGATTTGTCTCGTCTAAAATGAAAGGTTTGACTGAAGATCTGAAGCTGACTAGAAACCTTAGTGATTTGACACTTTAGCATTGGACCTGTGACTGTTGATGTGGATCTGTGAGACCTGGAACATTCGGTTGGTCCGGAGATGGTTCGAGTTTGAATTTCTAACCGTAAACTTGAGATGTGAAGCCAAGCCGGTGACATGACATGACTTATGATAATGAGCTCAGTGTTTAGCCCCAGCAGGGTCATCTGTGGATGCCGGCTTTGACTTTTCCATCTTTCCTCGTGTGTCATTAGCGAGTCATCATTTCTGGTTGAGCCTGGCTTTAAGTTCTGCACGTGAACCCACCACTGTAGCTTTTCCAGAGAATATCCTTTGTAGAAACCGTCACGGATGATCTTGAGAGGCTTTGGGTGATTATCCGTAATGTGTCACTGGAGATGGGCTCACCATTAAAGTCGGTCATCTGGAAAGGACAAATTATAGGACTGTAATTGTTGTGAATCAGGAAAAAAATTGAGGCCGGTTTTGTTTCTGACAGTTTCCAATAAACCTGATTATAATAAATGATAAGATTTGGATTGCAGTTTGTTTTTGCATTAGCTGGTAAATAATTATAGAAGGGCTGTAGATTATCGTTTGGATGTGTTAGAGGCAGCTTATTTGCTGTCGTTTCATTAAATAAATAAAAGGAAAAATAAAAGGATGGTTTGTTTGGGCCTCTGTGGTTGGCTTGCCCTGCTGACTCATTAGTGATGCTGGAGGAAGCCTCACCTTTGCTTCCAGCCTTTGTTTGACCCTGACGGCGATGACTCCTAACATCTTAAAGCTCTTTTTCTTCTCTGGTGACAAAGCAGCGTCTGTCACCACGCCTGTCTGCACTGTGTGGATTATTTCCCCGGATTAGCCTCTGTCTGTTTCAGGGACTCTCCTGTCATGTGGCTTTTGTGATGGTGCGTGATAAAGACTCAATGGCAACGTGGGCTGATTCCGTGAGCCCAGAGTGACATTTCCTCTGCGTTTTCCTCTGAGACGGTGGCATCGCTGCTGCCTTCCTTTCACGGTGAAGGGAATCGTTCCAGCTGTGGATTGTTACGATCAAAGGAAGTGAGAGGAGATGTTCTGCTGCTCGAGGGGAAATAAAACCGAAAGGGGGGAAGAGAAAATATAGGACGGAAAGGCAAAAGAATCAGAGTGCAGTCACACACTAGCTGAACAATAAAACCCAAACTCTGCACCTTGAAGACTTTCTAAACCAGTTGATTGTTCTCAAATGAGCTCTACTGGAGCTTTTATTTTGTAGGACTGGTTATTTTGATTCAAAACAGGTAAAAAAATTGGGCTCTCATTGTGGCTTGAGGTCTTTGAAGATTTGAAAAAGCACACTTTCCTTGCCTTGTTTTGATAGTAGATGCTGGATCTTTGACAAACAAGGCAGCTTCTCCACAAAGCAGTGATTGTTAAATGGACGAGTTGGATTGGTCCTCGTTTGATCTGAACCTGCTCCCAATCCTGACTCCAAGGTCTGACGCTGTGTTTGACCGCTCTCTGCAATGCACGTTCAAGCAACCAATTTCAATGAAAAGCATTTGTAAAGAGTAAATGTGCGTTCTAAACTCTTTCACGCATCACTATGTAAGACTGTGTTTGGGCTCTACGTACAAAATGCCACTGAACGTGCGTTGAACCCTAAACCAATCAGGGACTCAGTAGTGACTTATAGATGGCGTCTTTTTTAATTCATTGATGTGCCAACTGTTTGACAATTGGTCACAGAGAAGAAATTGATCATTAAGGAATTATATGACACTAAGTCTTTCATATATAGGAAAAAAGCAGTGATAAAAAAAATTCTGGAGCAAGATTTGTACCAGACATGTGTACTGGCAGACATGGGCTAGTATCAGGTGGTGATAGTCCAATGTGAACATCATATGCCAAAAAACTTTTCAAGAATGTGGCGTTCTTTAAGACGCATCACATTCCCGGAGTTAACATACCATAAAGTCATGTAAACACGGAAATGTTTTGATGGTTCCAAACCTGGTTTCTCCAATAATCCTCTTGAAGTTCACCTGATTCTAGTTTGGACGAACCAGGAGAACTCTGATCCTGTTCAAACTTGAGGAGGGTCTCTGCTCATTTGCAAAGAACTCTGGTGAAGGGATGGATGCCAAAGCGCGGTGCCAAGTTGGTGCATGGCCACTGTGGAGCTTTAGTGATCCAAAGACAGCAGGTTGAACCCATGTGAACCCCACATTGCTCCGGGTATAGGTTGGCACCAGTGTTTTGCAGCTGAGTTTGTGAATTGGAGTGTGCGTGGGTGAATGGGGCTGTGTCTGTACAACACGCTGGGCCTTGTAAGAAGGTAAAAAGCGCTTTATAGGGCATTTAGCAACATTTAGGATATTACAGGTAGCGTTTAAAAATGCACGTTTGGGTGCTTCATTTCATTCCTGTACAATTCTAGCCAATCATTTTATGTTTCCAGCAATTGTGAGCAGGCTCTTTTGAGAATGGGTGTGGCCGTAAGGGTGCACGGAGCTTCAGTCAAAACGCCAAAGGCGAAGCGAGCTAAAGTTCGGCTGTAATTCACAGAAAAAGATTTTAAATCAGTGATTTGATGAATAAGAGTGACAGGTCAGGGGCAAAACAGTATTTGGTCAGCCACCAGTTGTGCAAGTTCTCCAACTTAAAATGATGACAGAGGCCTATAATTTTCATCATAGGTATACCTCACCTATGAGAGCAAAATGAGAAAAAAAATCTAGAAAATCACATCATCTAATTTTCAAAGAATTTATTTGTAAATTGTTTCTTTCAGCCATTGTTTGGATTCAGCCTGTATGACATCCATTTTGGCATTTTCTTCATGTGACAAGAGTCTTTTTCTGAAGCATTTATCAGTATCACAGACATATAAAACACTGGACGGGTCATTTTTGACGTCACCTTTGGACTCTGCAGACAGACAACCAAATAGAAAGCGGGGCAAACACAAGTGTGATCAAACCAAACCAACAATGTTCCAAAAACATCATTTGTGTGGGACGAGCTAGTTTGTAGTTCTGTTAGGTTCACCCATCTGCCAATCAAATGTCAAGGAAGAAAAAATGAATAAAGCTCACAAAATGTTGAGCACTTCTTTGATCAAAACTGCTTTGGAGTTGTTATAAGTAGTAAAATAAAATAAAACCATGAAAAAATCAAGACGTTTGTGTTTATTTTGAGTGTACCCCCACAATTTTCTAACGTTAATCAGCAATTTCTTTATGCATAGCAGTTGTATGATACTCAATTAAATTTGGTATGAAGCACATTTAAAAAAAAAGATCCTTAGCATTTATTTTTTAGCTATAATGTTATTCTTTGTGAAAAACCAAAGGTATTATTTGATACAACACTTAGGATGATCAAGAAGTGTGTTTCCCTAATGCATGCATCCCATCATCCTATACACACAAAAAAAATGGATTCTGAATGTAAAAACATCATAAAAGTTTTTCCTGAAACTGGGATTTTCAGATTAATGATTGCAAAATGTATCATTTTTCCGCCTCTATTTCATGCCTATGCCAGTCTTTTTAGTTCATTTTTGCCACGTGTAAATGGCTTTACTTTATTCATCTCTTAAAGTTTTTTCAAAGAACATATGTTTAATTGACTTAATTTACTTTAGCTGAAAATGTTCAACTCTCAACCCTGAAGGAAATAAAGATGGATGCGTATGATTCAGATGAGCCGCATGAGAAAGCGGGAAAGGCCAAGGATTTGACTTCTAACTCCACCCCCTAAAGACAGCCGCTGCGAGCGAACTGTGAAGGCCTGGATGAAACCAGACGTGTTTAGTTCCCCACCAAACTCGTGTAAAAATGGCAGAATGTGTCTCCTGTCAGCGTACTGAACTGCAAAAGCCTGCAGTGAGGGGAAAAAAAAATCTGTTCATTCAGACAAAAACATGATTTCTGATTTCTCCACTGAAGCTTGCTTCCATGTTAGATGCTGAACGGCAGCCGGGCAGGTGGCGTCTGCTTCACAGGAGCGTAATGACACTTTAAGGTCTCGCTGCGGGGGTTTTGTTCACCGCCGCCTGCCTGTAGCACCCCGACATGTCAGCTGTATCACCCTCTGGTGAGGTGTGTGTGTGTGCTGCAGTGTGCAGTTCGTGTGTTTGCTCTCCAGACCTTCTCCCCCACAGTGACAGCAGGAAGTGAAAGCTAGAATTTATTCTGAATATCGATCGTCTGGGCTCTCTGCAGGCGTCCTGCGCTGCAGCGTTCAGTCAGGCAGCAGAGGCTGACACCCCCCCAGACACGCACACACATATACCACGGCGAGGACAGATGCTGCCAGCCAACACTAATCCTAACGACCTTACACCACACCCATGTCACAAGGACTCTGCTGATACGGTGAACACGTAGATGCGGAAAAGAGGGACGAATAATAAGCATTTGAAGAATAAAACTGCTCAGGGGAATGTGGAAAAGTCTGGACAGAAACGGTTTGCACGGTGGACATACAAGAACTTGTCGAGGCAATAAAATATACCATGATGACATGACCGAGTTTTTGGTGTAACCACTGACTGTATATGAGAACTGGACCGAGTGAGTGTGACGTCACCCATAGAAAATGGCTTACGTCTGGCTCCAAGCAAATGAAGTCAATTCAGTCACCTTTTTTTTTTTAAATAAGGATACCGACATGTTGGAGCCAGTCAGTCTGAGTCATTGTTTCTATGGCAACTACTCTCACCAATCAGATGTGAACTTATTAAAGGTCTACACCCCAATCATTTTAAAGGGGGCAAATCTGTCGAACGTTTCAAACGTTCATCATAAGACTTGATACTTTTATTGAAGCATCTGATTTTACAGCTTGAATATCTTGCACTGCTGAAAAAATGTAAAAGCAAGTAAGAGTAAGAACTTGTTTTAAAAAAGGGCATTAGATCATCAGAGAACGGTTGTTCCGAAAAATATACTGACTGATTAATACCTGAATATTTCTCAATTGAAGTCTATGGGATTCTGACTACTTGGAACCAGTGAGAACTACGTATATGGAACACGAGGGGGAGGGGTCACTCAGTCCAGTTCTCTTTTACAGTCTTAGGGTATGACCCGATCTTGGATTTGAATCCTCGACAGGGTCAAACACATCTTAGATGTTTGGTGACAATAAATTCAGTATTTAAGACCTGTCCAACAGAGCTGTTCGTGTCACATTCAGTTAGCCGTTTATTAGTATTCAATTTTTCTCTGCTCTTCTACATTTGCAGTGAACCCTGAAATGTATCCCTCAATTTAGCATTTTGGCTCACCACTCTTTTCTGGCTCCATTTGAGCTTTTTTGCATTCAAAGAATTAGCATTTTGCGTTTGATTTAACACATTTTACCACCGCTCAACCTCCGTGTGTTGCTTCCTTCAGTTTAAATGCCTCAGTTATGGCTCGACTTTACTTAATTGTTGTTCAGATGGGAGCAGAAATCGGGTTTTTGCATGAGAGGATGACAGAGCACGACTCTGGAAAGCTGAAGGGAAGATTGTGCTTCTGCTTTTTTATGAAGAATATTAGAGACAGCCGTATGAATTAGAAACAATCTTCACTAACAAGATGAAATGTACATCCGTCTTCTATATCTGTGCCTTACCGGTAAATATGGGCTGTCTGCGAATGAAAAGAAGGCAAACATGTACAGGACATTCTGGTGACCTGCATGTCATATAAAGGTCTTAGATGTCAATCGTACATCCTCAATTATGTGCCTTGAGGTGGTCGCTCTAGTCTCGAGACTGGTACAACCACAAATGCATGAGAATTCCATTCCAGCTGGGATTTAAACCAGCAGAACTGCCATTCAACAAACCACCATGCACAAATAATAGAAGGTATCAATACATCTTTTAAACTTACCTAATCCCATTTGAGGTCAAAAGGTTGTTGGAGCCTATCTATAGTTGTGCAAAATCGGGTTTTACCCTGGACAGGACGTCAGACTGTTGCAGCTCTGAAAATCCATTTCTAAAAATATATTTTATTTAATTTTTTAAAGACAAAACAACTTTTTTTCTCAGTTTGCAATGTTTGTTCCAACTTTGTTTAGTTTAAAGCGCTGCCTCGGAGAAGTAAAAATAGTTTTTTATTACTATTTTATGAGTTATGATTTTAGAATGAAAATTTTAAAAAGTAAGCAGTTTATTGATGCTGATTTGAATTATTGACCATCTACAGCATTTCCCAAACATCTTCATCGGCTATGTCATGCAGAGAAGTAATATTTAAGACAAAAAAGACCTGGGTGATGCATAGTTTAGTATCTGGACAGGTGCAAGTCAAAAATTGTGTCAGCATCTGTTTGTTTGCAGGCATAGTTGCAGCTTCTTTTGAGAGAGAATTGTAAACCCCTTTGAGTTCCTGCAGAGTCTCAGCAGGGCTTCATTAAGTTCAAAGAGCTTCCTGCATAGCTTGACTGCGCACCTCAGAACCTCCAGCACATTCATATTTCATCAGACTGAGACCAGCGTGTGACTCTGAGTGAATTGTGCTTCATTGTCACCGTGATGAACACTGTCACATTCAGTCACGCGGTAATCAAACCTGAAAGTCCTATTAGTGCAGGAAAAAAACATCAATTTTCAAATAAATCACAGCTATCAGCAGGGAGATGTAAATGTTTTCACCCAATTTGGTCCTGAATTACACATATTTTGCACACCCCCTCATTACGGAGGGAAATGTGGGGATGATGCATGATGCAATCATTGGATGCCGACGGTCTTCAATCTCCCTTTCAAATCCCTGCAGGATTACGGTCCGTGACGGTGTGCTGCCTGCCAGCTGTTACTGCCGCCAAAATGACCGCCATAAAGTAAGAGTTTCGTGACATCAAAATGCATTTCATGAGCAGATGAGCCTGACGGGCTCTCCTCAAACATTGGCCACATCTGTGGCGAGCAGGAACAGAGCGGAAACAGGCCGCGCAGGGCACATTCAGCGGCGGCGTGTGATGCTCAAATGGATGGCACTCACCCAGCTGTCACATGCTTGCTGTGGCAACCAAAAGAAGACCTTACAGCAGGGGTGTCAAACATACGGCCCGCGGGCCGCACCCGGCCCACCAGATGGTTTAGTCGGACCCAGTTGTGAAGAAAAAAAAATGGGGGGAAAAAAGCAAATTTCCAGATCATTCCTGTGGCGATTTATGGTTCTTTACAGAAATGACCGAAATGCACAATTCTGCCACTAGGGGAGCAAAAAAAAACCCGCAAAGTAGGTACAGATCTACTCGGCTTGTCAGAACGGCTCGGGGTCCTGCGACTGATGATGACATCACATTATTTTTTTGGCTGTTAAGTTGGCACGATGACGCGTAAGATAGTGATTGGCCCAGACAAATCGATAGCGTTAATTAGGATAGTCGTAACTTGCAGTTATTCGTGAGAAACATGGATGACTTGTACATCAAAATTTCCCACTACATTGCACAACAGATCATAGCCTCACCCTCACTTCAAAGAATAATTCGTTTTTTAATGCTTTCAACATGTTTTAAAAGGGAAATCTAAACTTTGCAATCATAACTGTTAAATCTGATGAGGTTCTGTTATTCCACAGTGTGGAATTAGATTAATGGTTAGGACTGTAGGTCGTTGCTTTTGATTATAATTATCAATATAATAATATGTATATATATATATATATTTATTAACAGAACAGATCTGTTAATGAAAGTACAGTTTACATTTGGTGTAACAAATAATAATGTCAGATACAACAAACAATTATGTCAGACACACCGTAAAATTACAAATGTCATTATTAGTTATAAGTAAAAACAACTTTAGGTTACAAAAGGAAACGTAAAATGAAAACAACAATATTATGAGCCCAAGAAGATCTCAATGCTACATAGTTTGTTCAAGTGGTGTTACCGTAGGGTGACGTCATCGTCAGTCAAAGGGCCCCGAGCCGTTCTGACAGGCCGAGTATATCTGGTACCTACACTGGCATGACAAGAGATCCAGAAATAAACAGCATGTCTTTCCAAGCACGTACCATGTCTGGGTAAGATGCAGTTTGGATCTCTGAGTCTCACCGCTGTAAGTTCCTATAAAAATGATCAGGAGAGACACCACGATTACCAAATATGTCAAAAAGAAGACATTTTACTACAAACGGTGTCTATGGTTTACCTTCACGATATCACACTTCACTTTTTGAGGTCTCGTTGTTTTGTGGGGGTTTTTTTCAGTACAATTTTTCGTTTTTTTAAATTTTTTTACTGCAAAATGTGTTCTGTGTCCTGATTGGCTGTAGCATACTGTCAGTCTCCTCCATGCTGCGCTCACCAAATCTATATAAATCTTCAATCTGGATCAGATCGTGGTTTTCATTCCATAATACTGGACTTATTTTGCTGTGAAGGTTTGACAGCTTAAACAAGCGAGAACGGTGGGAAAATGTTCCTGTGTGCCTGAGGAAGTGTATCAAATGTGCAGTGAGGGGTTTATAGCCTTAAAACATTCACACAGCTACTTTGTAGATTTCACCAATTGCTGGTTCTTTTTACAAAATTAACTCCCAAGATAAACGAAGGACTACTATATCATATTCTCACATAGAAATCAGAGTGATTTAAAAACAAAAGTTAAAAAAATGTTGACCTGGAAAATAAGAATTCAACAAAAGTATATTAAGGAATCGTAACAGCAGGGTGGGCTGGTGGTGGTTGTTCAAATGGGTGGAGAACTCCCAGAATGCAATCAAAACACTTGGCCTGTAAACATACAGCAGTTTGTGGGACATTGACCAAAATTATTGGCAAGGCAACAAGGGTTTTACTCAGGTTGTTTACTGATTTACAGAAGTCAGACTTAAGGATTTTAAAGATCTTTTCCAGAATACTAAAAAGATTGCATGACTCTGTGTGTGTGGTGTCTGCATTTATCCTGCGAGCCGTTTGCAACAGTTCGCAAGTGGTCTGAAAACCGAGCTTACTTGTTTGGTTTGGCTTCGGATCAGCTGTTATACAAACTAAACATAACAGTGTCTCATGTGACGAAAACTACCCAATCAGATTTCACACCGCTTTCTAATAAAAGAGTGAGTTTAGTGGATTATTATATGTCAGTGATCACCAAGATTTACAGCTAAAATACGTCAGGTTGTAATAAAAACTAAAGTTGTTCAGAGTGTCTGAAACTCAAACTTTTTTTTTTTCGCTCTCTGTGAGTTAGAAAATACCAGTAATGTGAGCCATTTCATTGAGGATTACTGTTGAAACTAAATTGTTTCCGATTGGAGAGCAAAAGGGAGAATTGGATGAGAGTTTGTGTGTTGCTCATTCGTCTGGATACACATCACAACGCTGTCTCTTGCAGCAGAGCGGTGAGGCAGTTCCTGGTTCAGGTACTGTTGGAATCAGAAGTGTTTCCTCTTCAGCCGAGGACAGGCTGCCAGGGTTTGAGTGCATGTTTATTTTTGCTTTTCATCATCTCACTGCTGCCTTTGAATGCTGTCTCTGACTGATTCTAGTTAGGCCTCCATGGAGACAGATCCGATGTTTTTCTATCTGTGTAAGTATCTGTGTTTATTTTCTCTCTCTCTGCTTTATTTATTTATTTATTTTTTACAAATTTTCTTCCTGAAAGTGGAAGAGAAGCAGAAAAAACTTACACACAGTTCAGGAAATTGTAAGATGTGTGTATGTTTTTGTTTTGGTTTTTTTGTTTTTTTAGATAAAATGAATTTTTTTCAAGAAAGCAGTGCAAATTGGAGATACTGTATTTTCTGCTGCACTCCGGAGTATAAGTTCCCCCCCCCCCCCCCCCCCCCCCCCCCCCCGAAAAAAAACCAACCAAACAAAAAAAATATAAAAAACCCAAAAATTTAAATTGTATTAAAAAAGAAAAAAAAATAGTATATAGGTCGCACTGGAGAGAGCTAAGCATTTTTGAACACGTGTCATATGCCCGGAATGTACGTAGCATAAGACTTAGCAGCGCTACTTCTTCTGCATTGCTGTCAATATTAAAAACTTTATAAGTGCCCTCTAGCAGCTGGAATATAATGAACGCATAAACCTACTAAAAAAAAATAATAATCACATATATGTCACACCTAAGTATAAGTCGCACTCTTTGGCCAAACTCTGCAAAAAGTGGTAACTTATGCTCCAAAAAATTCGATAGATAGAACTTCAAAAACACAAATTTAATGCTCTAAATCCGAGGAAGATGGACATGTTTGTGTTGGTTGCAAAAAGAGGAAATACCTGAGCTTTTTGCTGAACATCAGTGATAATTATTTATGTAATTATGCTTTTTTTTCCCATCCTGCATCGTAACAAGAATATGTTTGCATAAATATTGATCCCGCTATGTGGAGCGTTCCCGAACAGGGAATATCATCTGCATAATCTTCAGTGTCCCTCCTGTGATGGAAATAATCAGGAGTGGAAAAATGTTGCATAATTTGGATCCATTATTAAACTAATTCGGCTAATAAGCTCCACAGGCGGCCTTAGACGACAGAAATCAGCAGCTTTCAAACCTCATTAAAGCATTCCTCGTAGCGTCCATAAGCGGTAAGCAGGGCAGGTGTGTTAAAGTTAGCAGGCCTGCAGGTGTGTCGGATACGCTGCTCTCATGTATCAGGCAGTACTGGTTATATTTCAGAGGTTATCACTTGTCTTCTATTACTTGCAAAGTCACTCCTTGCGTGCATGTACACTGCAGGTTGGTATCTATGGAGAGAAATCTTTCTAGAGGAATGTGCCACAGTTTTATGAACCTCAGCATTTTCTTGTAAAACTGGAGAGTTTTTTGCTAGAGTTGTTGTATGCCTAAATTTGTAAAATCACACAAGAAAACCTATCCCCATTAACCAGTACCTATCCCATCTACCTATTCCAGCCCACAGCTTTTTTTAATGAAGCAGATGAACTGAATCAGCCACTGGAAAGGCAGAACAGAAAAAGGTCGGAGGACCCAGAAGGATGAATGTTAATCTCAATTCCACAAAGGTTGTCAAATACGCACAATTCAGGGCTCAGAACAAACGCTGACAGAATTTCCAACAAATGTAAAAGATATTTGATCTGATTTGAAAGATTTAGATTAAAAAATGCAAGCTTTAGTCTGAGCTTCCTGTGTCTTTGTGTAGTGCAATGACATATGAATGACTGCTTTCAAAATAACTTGAAAAGTGAAAGAAACTTGAAAGCAAAAGGTTTTTCTATGTCTGTGTCCTGAAGGAAACAAAACATCTCAACTAGTTTGGTTGCGTTTGCCAACTTGAAAACCTGATATTCAGACTTGAAGCCGTCCAATAAAAGCCCCAAAAGGGTAATGAGTGACTTCAGTTTGATGCAGTTAGGGCAGTAATGGAGTCAACAGATAACATTTATGCTTGCTGCCGTTGAAACGACACGGTGCAGGCACACTCAGCATTGGCGGTTTAGAGTTCAGTGAGGTGTAAATGCCACCGGATGGTGTTAGCTCTTGATGGTTACGGTGGCCCCATAACTCTGACTCCCTAAAAGCCTCCTGAGAGGGAACGGAGCTTTATCTCTGTTGACAACTGCCATCTGTATTTCTGGCTGCGGTTTAATGTCTGCATTAAAAGCTCTATTAATCTGAACTGATGATGCTGCCTGGTTTTACCTTGTTGCGCTTCATTGAGTGCTTTGGTTTTCAGAGAAGATGAATCACACAAATCATATTTATTGTCAGTTGCTGCACTGAAATGATGCGTTTGGTAACATTTGAAAATGACGGTTAATTACTGGAGACAGAACTGTATTCTGAATACACTGGGATCATTCTAAACCCTTTAGGATTTCCCTTCATTTCACCTTAAAGTGTTTTTCCTCTTATTTTGCAGAAATAAAGGACGTGACGTCCACACATGACTTCTCTGTTCATGGATGGCAGAGCGGCCGCGAGCAGAAAAGTCCAAAGTGTGTCTTTATTTTTCCAAAATGTAGATGTAGACAACGCATACTGTCTTAAAAGTAACAAAACGTGGCTGTAAGGGCGGGAACACCAGTAACCTGTCCAAACACCGAAGATTAAGATTAAGATATATTTCATCAAAGAAATATATGTAAATGCAAGAAATTTGAATAAAAAGGAGAGAGAAATTATGACTACAAGCACTGTAAAAACATTGAACATAAAATATTAAATCAGATAAGATTTATGCATTTTTCTAACTTGTTGGCATTATCGGCGGGATGTAGGGATGTGTTTGTCTGATTTATAAATGTGGTTTTATTTGATTTGATTATTACTAATCCATGGGAAGATGACTGTCCTGCACTCATTTCATTGTACAATGACAATAAAGTTATTGATTGATTGATTGATTAATTGACTGACTGATTGGTAAACAGGCTGAAAGTTCATTTTGTGCCTGAAATCATAATAAATTATCTGACATAAAATTACTTCAAATGCAACTTTGTGCATTCTTATTATCACTGCTGTTCTTTAAAGTGATGATGAGGTCACAGTGACAGCTCGTCAGCTGCGACCAGCTTAAAGTAGAAGTCAGCGTTCAGCCACATATTTGCTCATTTCATCAACAAAACTCAGTCTACTGAGAGCTACTGGATCATATTGTGGGACAAAAGGAATCCACCATGTCAAAAGGCGCGCTGACACTCAATTTGACTGCATAAAATGGCATTGAAGTTTCAGTGAGCCGGCTCGTTATACACATGTCACGACTGTGGGTCGCTTCAAATCTCGCGACCTACGAGATGTGCCACCGGAAGTCGGTCGAAGCTGTTTGCAGCGCCTGCTGTCTCTCTTAGTTTATCAACCAGCTATTGTTTATATTTTAGGACTGAATTTATGTTCTTCGGTACAATTACCGGTGTGAAGCCCATTGAGACAACTGTGTTATAATATTGAGCTATGTACAGGAAATAAAGTTGAATTCAACTGAATTGAAAGTTCAACCTGGTTTAACTGTCAACAAGCGTTCAATAGATGCGTGTTTTGTATGTAGAGCTCAAAACTTTTACAGTGACACATGAACGCTGAAGAACGAAATGAGCTTTTACGTGTGTTTACGCAGACTTTTCACTGGAATTGTTGTTAAGGCTGGTGTGAACGTAATCAATTCTTACTACACAAAAGACACTCACAAAAAAGAGCTACGCTAGAAAAAAAATCCCACCAAGACCCAAAAGCCGCTCCGTGCGCACTCGACACCACCAAAGAGAATTTATTGAAAAGATCTCTGCCCTGCAGTTCTGCTCAGACGTGTTACTCACAGACTGCTTTGCATGGCTGCTGGGCAAACTGGGAGAGGCGCAGCAGAGGACCCAGGTGCAGGGAGGATATTGGAAAAGGCACATTGAGGCTCTTCAAATTAAACACAGTTTAGGAGACGGCGTCCTGTCATGACTGTTCCATCAGCTCCACTGTTAGGAGCACGTCTCGCCTTCAGCTCTGTGATTTTATCCGCACTTAAAGAGGCTTCGGTATTATCTTATTGGTAAAAATGAAATGCAGTTTTCATTGGTTTGAGTTTTTGTCTTTTTTTGGGTTTTTTTCTGTCATCTCAACTCGTTTTGTCATTTCAGGGGACACTTTGTTTATCTTCTCATTCCAACTCTGACCAGAACATCATGTCCCAGAAATCTCTGCTGGATTCCACTTTCAGTTCACATGAACTGGGCTCCCATTCGCTCTCCATAACTTATTTTTATGGAAAATGAAGCACAAGGGCCACACAGGCTGTGGACATTTACAGAGCAGAACTCCAGAAATCAGGGGCGGGCCCTCAATTTTAAAGTCAAGATTATCATCGCTACCGACAAATATTAAGAAATCATCAATACAAACTTGTTTAAGAATTGCAAAAACAACTAAAACAATATTTTTAAATGATGTAAAAACAATATTAATGATAAAACTGTTAGAAAAAAGTATTTTTTAAGCTTTGATTTGCCATGGGTATGCCCACTGCTGTTGCCACCCTTCCAAAGTCTCAGAAATGAAATGTTCTGGCTGGGCCCCCGTCATAGAGGCCTGATTTACCAGAGGTCTGCAGTGTGAAAACAAGTCCAAACTTTTGCAGAAAAACACTTAACTCTTGATTTACTGACTGCGTGGTGTCTGTTAAATGGGGCAAATAGTACGCACACTCCATGTTGCATGAAATGTGATTTATCAGATTTTTGCTGCTTTCTGCAGCAGTTGAAAGCTCCTCGCCGCTGATTTAACCCCATCTTTGACCCCTCTTGCGATGGCATTCTTTTCCATCTTCAGTGCAGATCCAGGCTAACCAGATGTGTCTTGCAATGGCCTGAGCAGCCCACCTAAAAGCACAAGAGAAGAGCGCACCATTTGTGGATCATCAAAGTTCTGTGGACTTTAAGGTATGTGTTATTTGTTCCAGCAGAGCCCCAGTCCTTGCACTCGCTTTTCACTTTGCATCAGAGATGCTTTAGAAGTTCTTATTTAGAAGTTCACAGCAAAAACACAAAATCTCACTTATTAGTTGTGTCTAGTGTCTAGTTTAAATAACCCATTAAAATAGATAGAAAAGAGTAAAGTAACTTACTGGTAACTTTTTAGTAAGAGTGAATAACGTCTTTTAAGACAATAAACCTTGAATATCTTATTGAGTCATTAGATTTTGTAAACATTTTTTTTAACTTTCTACTTAACAGCAGTCAGGTTTTTAAAACTGTGTTATGTGAAACATGTTTTTTTTTATTAATTAGTCATAACTAATGTTGTGTTGAAGCAGAAGTGGTATGTGTGAATGGTGATCACTTGATTTTAAGTGCCACTCCAACTACATTTGTTGTATTGTAAAACATTCCCAGCGGTCTTTTCATGATTATGCATCTTTTAGCTAAAATAATATTTAAAAATTGTGTCGTTTTTTTTAAAATATATTTTCTGCAGAGCGGCAGGAGCTCACTATAGAAACTAGCCTCTGAGTTTTGGGTGGGACTGCTGGCACAGAACACAGAAGTTAGCTACTGCTAACATGGACAGACATAGATAGGCAGCAGTGTGACGGGTCGAGAGTTTTTGTGCGAGAGTTTTGAACGAGGAAACCAGAAGCACGTATTTACCAAGAGTTTTTGTTGGAAGTGGGTGCTTGAACACCTGTTGCCAAGGGCGACATGAACGTATCCAGGATCCATAACAGCTCCGTAACAGGTTCTTTATGTTATATCAGCTGTAAACTCTCTTTAAGAGTTTTTAAAAGCATTTATGAGGAAATATACAGAAAGAAATTTCACACAGACCCAAAGACAAACACAGCGATTTTTGATGATTCTGCAGCTCGTCTGTTTCTAATGGCGGCAAATTCTCTCCTATATTGGAGCAGTGAGATCATTTCCCCAGGCAAGAGCTTCCTCCAGGTCCAGCAGGAGGTTTGAACCACACACACACTAATCTGACACACTTCCTCAGACCGGGGGGATGAAAAGAATTTTTAAACACAGCCGTCTGAAGGGCCCTCATACATATTTCATCCCACAGAACTCATCCTGGAGTCATCAAGCAGATTAATTGGACACTTAACTCGGGCACCAATCGATTTGGAAACACATCAGTGCTACATTCTGCCTTACTGCCCGCACTCGTCTGTTGCTCTTATGTTTTCGTCCTTCTGTTTGCTCTCTTTAGGACTTTCAGACCGGACTTTGGGACCGCTGTGATCCGAAGCTGCAGCTGCGTTTTACTCAGCGTGGCTCCAATGGGGATGAGTCCAGGTGGACCCCAGCTTTCTCTTGTCCACGGCGAGGGACACGAGGCAGGAAAGCAGAGATGATGAAGGAACACTGCTCATGTTTTTTTCATGATAAAACTAGCAAATGGGCTCCAAATGAAACCAAAATCACATTAAACAGTGAAGGAAAAGATTATTGTATCAAATCTGAACAATTAAATAGAAAACATCCCAAACTTATTTCACTCTTCAACATCTAAAAACAATTAAACCTGCTGGAGAAGAACTTTTATTTAAAAAAACCAGCTTGGATGGCAGTTGGCTGCATGTAGGACTGGTGCATGGGAAACCAGGGTTCGTTTCCCAGGGTTGGCGATGAGCTGAATCCAGTGTGGGTCCTTGGGCAAGACCCTTCATGCCACTGCCCGCCCAAGCAGCCACAGGGGCCCCTACTTTTGTCTCCCTGTCCGTTTATCCAGTGAGTCTGAATTCAATTGAAGCCTGGTCACAACTTATATAAAATGTGCATCTGAATGGATGAACTTGCCTGAGTTTTTATGTGAACATGTGAACATGTCAGGTTCCTCAAACAACTTTACTTGTGTTGCACACCCTCCGACTGCTTTTAGACTCAAGTGACTGAAATGTAATTGAGAAAACTTGGTCAAAACCAGAAAACTTTCAGAATAAGAGCTCGTTCAGATATTAGACGACTAGATCCATGTACGTCTTTGTTTTACTCATCCGAGGTGGAATCTGGCTCTAAATTGCATGGCTTGATAGCTCCAATTTTGTTTGTCATTTTCCTGCTGCTCTGCAGAAACTATGTCCTTTTTTTAATTTTGGCTTAATGACATCATAATCTTTATTAAAAGACTGCTGGGAAGAAGCTGAAAATACATTAAAAGATGATAGGAGTGGGACTTTGAAAGGATTCCTGCAGGTCAAAACTTTGAAACAGATCAAAACATCTAAATATAGTGCTGGGAAAACAACAGATTTGTTGGAAAATTAAGCAAAGTACTTCCACATCCCACCACTTTTTGTTTTTTACTCTCATTAAATCAATATGTGGCCATAATCTCTAATAAAAGAGAAAATACCCTCATCTGCACAGGCAAGATTCACGTACAGGAACTCCTGTTTGTTCATCTGCCCTCACTCTCGTTCTGATCTTCCACTGAAGTGACCCTCAGCCAGCGCTGAAGTGCTGTTGTGAGTCGCTCTCCGTGGAGATGAAGAGAGCTGGAGAGGATCAGAGCATCGCCGCTGAGAGCTCAGGGAGGGCGGAGAGGTAAAAAAGGCTTCTGCCAGAGGCCGAAAATCTAACTCCCAGCCTGATCCGAGCGTGTCTAGATTTATCCGTCAAACGAATCCCGGCTGACTCGCTCTGATCTGCTTTAGCAGCAGCAGCAGCAGCTGTCCATCTACACTTGTTCGGAGGATGCTGGGTGACAAAAAGAGCACACGCTGAAGTGAAACAGGCACAAACAAACCAAATCATCTTTAATTAAGCCTTCCATCAGCTCTCCAGCTCAGCTTCAATCATTCATTACAAACCTAACCTCGAGTGCAAACAAGCTGGCAGAAACACAAACCTCTCATACTGAAGTCAGCAGCAGAGGAATCGCACATGAAAGGAAAAGGTGAGGCACTTCCAGACCCACTCGCTCCTTTGTGCATGTGATGCTGCAGGCGGTCTCCATGGCAACTATCAGCAGCATGTTTGTGCTGCGACTGAAACCTCAGGTCTGGCTCCGGTCGACCTGCCATCTGCTGCTCCGGCGTGAACCGGGACGACCGCTTTGTTTCCCCTCTGCCCATGGCAGACGGACAACCTCATCTGTCCAGGACGTGAACTTTGTTTCAGGCTGAGAGAAAGCCTCTTAACAGACACCCAACAGGGTGCTCTCACATAATCGTCAGCCCTCTGTCAAACTTTACTGCCAAAAAAAAACACCTTTCATTATCCAACAGGATCAACTCTGTCTTTAAGCCCTTCAGGGGATCTGAGCTCAGGAGAGGCTTTGGTTTGAGCTTCAATAAGATATATTTGCACTTCAAATTGTTGGGGACTTTCCTCTCTGCTCTTTGCAGACGATGTTGTCCTGTGGGCCAGGACCTCCAGCATGCATTGGAGCTGTAGAGTGTAAAGTGGTTGGAGAGGAGGCCATGGTTTCTGACCAGAGAAAGGTAGTTTGCCCTCCCTGGGTGGGTGGAGTGCTCCTGCCCCAGGTGGAGGAGTTTAAGTATGTTGTCAACAAGTGAGGGAAGATCGAGGCATGAGATCGACAGGCCGAAAGGAGCGGCGTTCACGTTATGCTGTCGCTGTAATGGTTCATTGTGGTGAAGGGAGAGCTGAGCCAGAAAGTAAAGCTCTCAGTTTTGATCTTTGCTTCAATACTCACCTATGGTCATGAGCGCTGGGTCATGACCCAGAGAATGAGATCCCAGATACAAGCAGCTGAAATGAGCTTCCTCTGTGGGCTGGCTGGAAGCCCCCTTAGAGATAGGGTGAGAAGCTTAGTCACCTGGGAGGAGCTCGGAGAGAGCCGCTGCTTCTCCACATCGAGAGGAGCAAGTTGAGGTGACTCGGGCATCTGGTTCGGATGCCGACTGGACGCCTCCCTGGGGAGGTGTTCAAAGCATCTCCCACTGGGCGGAGGTCCCAGAGAAGACCCAGGACATGCTGCCAGAGGAGCTGAAGATAGTGGCCGGAGAGAGAAAAGTTTGGGCATTTTTGCTTAAACTGCTGCCCCCAAGAATTGGTCCCGGATGAGCGGAAGGAGAAGGATGGATTAATGGATGGATGGATGGAACTTCAAAATTTGAAGTTTTGGCCTGATTTTATTTTGTCTTGAACTGAGAAAGCATTTCTCAGCTGTTGTCATCAACTCCTTCTTTGCATTTTGCTGAGTCAGCCACTTCTTCTGACCTTTGACCCTTTAACAACCCAACCAAGACAAAATCAATTAAATTTAAAGATAAAATAAAAAGGCTGCTGCTTTTTGCCTTTGGGGAGTAATGATCAGTGTTTTTAAATGTATGTTTTCTAAATGTGCTCTGCAATTTGGTTGAGCAGGCAGTCAAAAGGACAAAGTCCAACTCTGATCATCTTTTCATCTATTTTCAAACTGTTCCCAATGGTCTTTTAATTCTGATTGTGTCAGTTATAGACAAAATCCAAAAACCTGTCGTTTTCTTGGACATAGTTTCTGCAGAGCGGCAGTAGTTCATTAGAAATTCCCCTCTGAGTTGTGCGAATCAAGCCCATCCCCACTTCCTTTCACTCGTTTGTTTATGTGCAATCCCTCTAGCTTACAACCTCTCACACTCCAACCTAACATTAGCAATGCCTTCCTTACAGAAGTTGAGGGGAGGTGAGAGTTCAACCTGAAATGAAACTGTTGCTTGAAAGAATGATTTGAACGCCACATTCTACTGGAGCCAAACCAGATTGATACCTGACCCTACCCTAAATGTATTCAGAGGAGTGTTTGAGCAGCTTCTTCTCTCATCTCTTTGCTCATTCTTTTTCAATCCTTCCATCTCTTCTCATGTCAAGTTTTTCTATAGCTTTTCTAGTTCCCCCCCCACATTGCTGATCCATATATCGTGCAGCCACCTCTCACTCACAGTTTCCATCATGTGCTACGAAGAGCTGCATAAATTATATAGATTACTGCAACATTTTCCTTCAGAGTCGGACTGCACGAGGCCGAGGGGAATCTGTAAAAGCTGTGTACATGCGGGCTCTGAGATTGCCTTCAGATTCCATGACCGGCTCCTGTGAGCTTGCGAATTACTTCTTTGGTTAAGATACTTTGTCGTGCTAAATGCATTTGAAACGATAAGAACAAATTTGCTTTGAACGCGGAGAGTGAGAGAAACGGGGCATGAGAGGAGAGCAGAAGCAGGAACAAGAGAAGATGAGAAGAGTTGCTGAAGGGTGTTTGGAGGGTAAGGAGGAAGATGACAGGAGGGAGGAGAAGGAAGCCGAGGGAGGAGACCTGAAGTGTAGAGTAAGATGTGGTATTGTTAATGCTACAGTAAATTAATATTCGTGTGGGGTCATCCATCAGGGGGAGAGCAGGCGAGCCGTGAGAAACATGATAATGGAAGCTGTCACCGAGAGGGAGGGAGAAGAGGACCGAAACAGAGAACAGCAGAGTCATGCAGAAAATCAGGGAGGGGGGGTGACAAAGAGAACAAAAGGGGATCGACTACAGCCGAAGAGGAGAAGAATGCAGATGTGAGGAGAGACAAGTGATAAAGAGGAGAAGTGAGGAGAGATGTGCCAAAAATGGAAGAAGTGAAGGAAGTGGAGTTGGAGTAGCCATGCAGAATTAATCTGCAAATTACAATGAATAATTAAGGCCTGGTAATCCCACAGGAATAAGACAGAGCAAAGAGGAAAATGAATTGGTGGGTGGAGGAAGGGGCAGAGACCTAAGGTGGTTCTGATACTGAGTCCTGAGGGATGAACAAAGCAAGTCACAAGATGGAGGGTTGGGGGGGTGAGGTCTTTAGGCGAACAAGGAGAACACTGCAGCCACTGAGAGGAAACACAAAAAGACAAAGGGTGACAAGGCAGAGAGATAGCCTGAGGCCTTGATGAAGGAGAGAGTGAGGAGGACGGTGTGACGAAACAAGGCGCTGGACGTGTCAGGGAGATTCATCTTCTGAGTTGCTTCAGGCATCAGCAACAGTCTGCTGTGGAGCAGCGGCAGGGACGGGGCCTCCAACCGATACCAGAGCTCAGAAAAGACACTTTCACCCCCAGTGTGCCCATCAAAGTTTATAAAGGTATACAATGTGCATGTATAATTGGGGGCTTGTCCGGGACCTCACATTGTAATAAGATAAACAAACTTTGGCTTTAAATGAAAACACCCTGAATTTGCACATTTATACATTTAAACACACCTGTGTTTATGATACACCGCACTGCATTGCTTTGTCGCTACAGCTCAAAAGTATTCTGCCTGATTTAATGATACAAATGGATTCCCCCAACCTACCTTTGCCTTTTCTTTTCTGTCATCCCTTTCCCCCACCTTGGTTGCATTTTCCTTAAGAAAACAGTCTACTGGATCTTTGGACTTGACTCAGTTTGGATTGCAGATAAAGATTTTGGGTTTTCTGGCCTTTTCTGTCTTCTACCACCCCAGCACTGGACACACCTCCTTCCTAAATGTATCTCTACTTTCCACCGATGGATTCTGCAGAGTTGTCCGCTATTTTCCTCCAAAGTAAGCTCATTCTAGTGCACACATACTCTTCCTCAAGCCTGTCTGTTTTTAACCTTCTTCTATTGTCTTCCTGGAGCATCTGGGGCCCCTAAGAATTCCTGCACCAAGTCCTTTGCCCCTTTTGATGCAAATATGCATCAAACCCCTTCGGCTACAAAATTGCCTTAGTTTAGGATCAACTTGAAAGCCAAAACACAAGTGATTTTTTAATAGCTGGAAATAAATTCTGAGGTTAATAAACGTCTATTTAAATTTATACAATTTTTGCCTCATATTTACTTATTTCAGGATGGGTTCTGACTGTCACAGTCATCACTAACTTGGATCAAAGCTCTTAACCAACCTTAAAACTTAAATTTTGTAGTGTTGTTCTATTGGGTTTCCCCTGCAGACTGGTTCACTGGTTCAAAGTCTTCAGAAGTTTCCAAATTTCTTCAAGTTAGCATTTGGTGACAAGATGATGCTTTTGTGCTTTGAAAGTACTTTTTCATCTGCAGGTAAAGTCAGTCATTCTGTACAGTTTTCTTACTTGTTTGTAGTCCTGAAATATTTTCCAGACTAAGCTCGATAAACCAACAGTATGCTCACGAGGTGGGGGCCAGAGGACAGAAATCACTTGTCTTTAGCATAACACCAAGTTTGTCCAGGCCCTCTCATGTCTAATTTTTATTGGTTGGTTTTCAGTAGGCTTCTTTTTCGTACTTACTTTTGTCACCAAACATTGATTTGTTTTTCTTACTTTAACATTTATGTACAAACGTTTGTTGTCCTGAGCAATACCCCATGCATAATTCTAAGAGTTTAAAATGGCTTCTGCCTCATTTATGCTTTGCACCACTGAAAGCATTTGCAACCAATAAATGGTTTTGTAAGTGCTGCTTGGCCATGGGAACCCATTCAATAAAGCTCTCTGTGCTCCTCTTGAGCTGATCTGAAGGCCACGTGAAATGTAGAGGTCTGTTGTGACTCTGCAGAAGGTTTATGACCTCTGTGCTCCATGAACTCCAGCATCCTCTGACCTGCTCTGTCAGTTTATGTGGTTTATTGTTGAATTGCCGTTGTTTTCAGTGGCTTTCATTTTGTTATAACACCCCTTAGAGCTGATTTATACATTGCAATCTAATAATTTCCCATTCTGACTTGTTGCACTGGCAATGTCACCTGCAACTGTACAGGGGTTCACCTGTACAGCTGTGCTCATACGTCTACATACCCTGAAAGAAATTAAGGCATTTTATAGAATATGAATAATAACACAAAAAAAATTTCCACTCATAGCTAGTGGTTGGACAAAGTCATTTATTATCAAAAACTTCTGTTTCCTTTTTTTTTTAAATCACATTGACAACAGACGCTTCCTAAATGACCCTGTTAAAAGTTTACATACCCTAATGACTTTGCTCTGAAGCTGAGCAAGCTGACACAAAAAGGTTTGAATTTTTTATTATTTTTATTATCTTTTATTGAACTGGGAGGTCCAAATGAGATTTAAAAACCTTTTTTACAAGGGAGTCCTGGCCAAGAGGCGACAAGATGGCAGCTAAAGGTAACCATCCTCACCTGTAATCAATGTGTGGGCACAAAAGGTCTTAGAGTTTCTGGGCTCCCAGCACTCCCTTGCATCCTTCATCTAGTGCTGCACTGACATTTCTGGATCTTGAGTCATGGAAAAAGCAAAAGAGCTGTCAAAAGATCTATGGGAAAAGGTAACTGAACTGTACAAAACAGGAAAAGCATATGAAAAGACGTCCAACAAACTGAGAATACCAGTCAGCAGTTTTCAAACTTTGATAAAGAAAGGGAAAGTGAGGGGTTTTGTTGAAACCAAACCAGCATTTTTGCCACAACTGTAGTGTGTGTGTGTAATAAGTGCCCATAGGCCGCATGTAGGATGCCCACACAAACTACGCTCTGATTGTCAAGTTTCCTCATTTTTAACATTTGGGCTGCGTAAAGGAGCCTGAAAATAACACAAACTTTTTACTTGAACAGCACTAACAAGCCCCAGGATCAGTCTGCAGGATGTTGGGGGTGTTTAAAAAAAAAAACAAAAAAAGAAATATCTACCCAATATGTCAGCTTCTCAGCTTACTTACTCTTGCATGCTGTATACAGTATGTGTTTGTCACAACCTGTTGCTCGAACATGCCCATAGAAAACAAATGTGCAATGAACATTTTTGTTCTTCAGCAGGGGTGTCCAAACCCAGGCCTCCTGCTGGTTTTCTAAAAATCCTGCCTTATCTGCTGTTGAATACTTGGATCAGGTGTGCTTAGCCAATAAGGACCTTTCAATGGCAGGTTGGTTGAAAAACACGTAGGACACCAGTCCGTGCTCACCGTGTTCATGCTGTTTATGACCCCAATATTTCGTGTCGCCACCTGCAGGAGGTGCACAGGTTTCCTCCCTTTTTTCTGCGTGCCCACAGCCAGTATTCACCCATAAGGGCAGCTGTGGCCAATGCTTAACACCCTGCAGGATGTCACGTGTTTACCCCCCAGAGACTGCATGAGCAGAGGAGGTCATGTGATGCAGCAGACGGATAAGTGTTTGCATCATTTTCTGATCCGCTCAGCTCCATGAAGGATTTCTGTTCTCTGAACGTTCCAGTGATTTTGAAAAAGCAGGAATTTCTTTTATTCAGATGCTCTGTTGTTCATTTCCAGTTCAATACGCACATTAATGGAATGTTTTGCATTTCATTTGAGCGTGTTGTGTATAACCCAGCTTATTAATGCAATTCTGACTTTGCCAGATTGCTTCTGCTCTAAACCCTCGGGTCATTCATATTCCTTATGTGCTCTGCTGTAATTAACACAAAAGTTTGAATTTTATGAGGAAATCGGATTTGTTATGTAAAAAGCATAAAACAAACGGAGGGTTTTAATAAATGCTTGAATTTAGGGCATTTAAAGCAGCTCAAAATTGATGCTTTTATTCTTTATGTTTTTAAAAACTAAACTTTGACATCAGAAATATAAAGCAAATTGAAGGAAACATCAGTTTTTTGTCATCTTTAAAATGTTTCTCTTTCTCTTTTTAGTCTGTCTTTAATTGATTTATTTTAAGTGTTTTTGCTACTAAACAATGGTCTCTTTTCACGGAAAACTTTTGTTTTCCAAAAACAGTGTACAAAAATCTGGGTCCAGCGGAAGAAAGTGGAAGTGAATGAAAAATAACACAGTGGCAACAAAAAGTGTTCGATATTTTGAAATAATACTTTAAAAATCAGGAATAATTGTTAAAAAATGATGAGAACAAATGGATGTAACTCAAACGGCAGGACAAACATTTTTTTTTATCTTAACTGAAAAAAAGCTAAAATAGCTGATAAAGAGGATTAAATAAGCTAAAAGATGCTATACAAGGTCAAAATGCGGATGCTAGGAATTCTAATTACAAGGAAAAAGGTTAAAATAAACACTAAACAGATGTGACCCACCCGACACAAAATATTCCAGGAAAGTTTAGAAGATGGTTGATGGTAATCAATGCTCCAATAGTGCAATTAGATCCCTCAAATCAAAACTTTATTTGAAAGCACTTTTTATTCTCACAAATTGCTTTTCATGATAACATTTTTCTATCTAAAAATAAAAAATAAAGACCTTAACACAAAGTTATACAACAAATACGAAGCCCTGGAGGGACAGAAATCACTAAAAGTACATAAACAAAGATGAATAAATAAATAAATCAAATAAGTAGAATTCAAGTATGAATATAAAAAGTAATTTTAATATCCATAAAATATGTTCCTAGATTTCAGATAAAATCCAGCGTAAAACGGTAGGTTTTCCTTTCTAAACGTCTCTGCAGCCCTGAGGCTCTCTGGGAGGCTGTTCAAACTGGTCCCCAAAAGGCCCAAATTCAGACCAAAAGAGAAACTGGTCGGCATACATAATAAATAGATGAATTTATGCTGTTAACCAATTGAGCAGAGAATGCGTTTTGGAGGTGGGCGGTGGGGGTGGTTACTGGACCTCAGATTCCTGTGTTCATCAGCGAGATCTAATTGAATCTAATTGGGCCGATTAAAGTGAAATTGGACTAAAGGAATGTATTGAATGGGTTATCTGTGGCAATTAGGCAATAATTGGTCTTTTGTTATCTCCACTCGTCTGGTGAACGGACCTACAAAGGCAGCGTCCTGCTCACAGGGGTTATCGGGCCAGTCCATTTACAAACTCTCACGCCGCTCTTTTATTTGTTTATTTGTTTTCCTTCGGCATCGGCTGATCTTTGTGTTTATGCATAAATCGATGCACTGAAACATGTCTTTGTGCTGCGGATCAATGAGGGGCCACTCGTTCCAGACATCCCCACCCCCACCAAAACTTGCTTGCATACTTATGTCATCTTCTGTCAGCCGGATGCAACCAATCTGCAGATTTTTCTGTCCATTTATGCAACGCTTTTATATGTCCTCTCATATTCACAAGAAAAATGTTTCAATTTATGTGGTGGAGAAAAAAACGAACGGAGACCGAGGAGAGAAAGATGAAGCTCAGTGGAGAGCAAAGGAGTAGGAGGTGTGAGTCTGTCTGCATGTTCCAGTTAGAACAATACAACAGGCGTGAATCTGTGAAAAAGCAGCCTCTGAAGCTGCTTCTGGTGTACACGCTCTGTACTTCAGGCCTCTGAACACGATGGAGCATCATTTCAAAAGGAAAACAAAAGCAATGAACAAAGACTTTTCTGACATTTTGTTGCATAATACTCCTTTTTCTTTCATGTGGGACTCAGTGTCTCCCTGCTTGAGTCAAAATTCAGGGTTGGATTTCAGAAACCTGGTTCCAGTGGTCATTTGAGAAACTCCAACATTTGGAACCAAACTGAAAAGTTTTAAAGTAAAACACAAAGTTTAGGTGGTCATAAAGATATGCAGCAGTGGCCTTTCCAAACCTTTGGGCCAGAAAGGTAGGGTGGACATGAATCTGTAGGTTTCCAGGTGGGTTTTTTTTGGGTGGAGGTCTGATTGTGGTAGTTTTAGGAACATAAGGACTCAGGTCAGACTGGAGTGAATGAAATGTTATGATGGTGATCAGAAGGGGAATGATTTAAGAGGGGCTGTAGAGAATGAGTCTAATGATGAGAAAATCCCATTTTCAGTTTTGACTTCTGTCCAGGGTGCAAAAGATAAAATTGAACCCCGATGTTAGAGCAGAATGTTTCCCTGGTCTAATGGAGGTTTTCTACCAGGGGATTCTGGTGTGTTCCAGTTACAGAGTGTGTGCAGTGTCTGAATGCTAAAAAAAACAACCCAAAAACAACTCAGGACAAGACAAGTCATTACTAAATATTTATTAGTAAAATAAGATTCAGGGAGTCAAGTCCAAGTCATCTCAGAAGAAAACTGCCCAGCCACAAACCACAACTTGACAGGAGAACAAGAGGAGGAACGACCAGGGAAGTTTCAACACTGCAAAATTCTATTTCCACAACAGAAAATGAGATTGTTGGAGAAGCAGTGTGCAGATATTCGCCAGCGTTCTTTTCTTCTTCAGGGTTTTAGGGAACCAACATGCACGCTTCTCAGCATCCCACCAACAAACATTCCCTCTATTAACCAGAAATTCAACCTGCAACAAAACAGTGAAGACAAAAAGGGTTTCTATTCATGGTGAAATGAGCGCGAGTGCTGATGAGCCTCTGTAATCGTCTTGTCCATCTCCTCCTCTTCTTCAATCTCCTCTTTCTTCCTGACTCAGGAGCAGACGGCACCTCGGCCACCGACAGTAATAAACGCAGAGACTAATTAAAGGCTCTCTGATAGCTCTTCTTTGCCTTTTTAATTTCCCTTCCTCTGTTGCCCTTTATACCCCTATAACACACACACACACACATTTTCTACTTTCTCTTCTTCCTCCTCTGAGTTCCAAACAAACTGTTTTACAAACGGAAAAACCTTTTAGCTGACATTCTCTGAGCACACGTGACGCTCCCACAGGTTTGGGGGATTAGTGCACACTCAGGGGCGTGCACGTGAGCTGTGGGAGTGTGCAATCTGATGACAGGATTTGAGTGAGAACCAGACTTGATCAGAAAACACACAGATGTGAAGTCTGTGGTTAAAATAAAATAGGAGGTAGAAGAGGAAGGATGATGGAAGTGAGTTTGACTTCACCTGCGTTTCAGCTTCAGATCCACCTTTCATTTCAACTCCTGTTGGACTTGTTTTCCTGATTTCTTGTTCCTCACACAGTCTTGCAACTCATTTTTTCCGAGCTAAACTCTCTCATTTCCTTTTCTTGACTTTAGGGAATGTTGGGATGAGATGATCTGCTCCTGAACTTTGAAAAACCTATCAGAGGTTCCAACGGCAGCGGCTGCTTCTGACCACATGCTGGACATTTTCTAAGTTTTGTACAGAAAGTTGTCCTCAGAGAATAACTAGAAATACCCTGCAGATGTGGAAAAATCTCAAACATTGTGGAACAGGTTTCTGGTCCTTAAGAGAGCAGCCAGAAGGAAAGAAATATCTTGAGATCTTGGATTAGGTGGATTAAAGTGGAGTTGAGTTCACCCACCTGCCATCATACCGCTAATAATTCAGAGATTTAGGATTTTAATGAAACCACATCAACACACGCACACACACAGAGTTGTTTTGAACTAAACAAACAGTTTGACAGTGATCGCTTTTATTTGCTCTGAAGTTGAAATCAAGTGATCACGTGAGGGACTGCATCATTTCATACTTCCCGGCTGGTCCTTTTTTCCATCAGTATCTCCTTAAATATAGAATCAATGCAAACTGAAATCGGTAGATTCTGAACAAAAAAGAACCAAAAGTAGCACAACTAGTGACGGAAGTGACAGTTCAGAGCCTCACAATTCACTTGCTGTTTGATCCAGTTTACAAACAAACAGGAAGAGAATTTTCTTCCATTTGGTACATTAAAGACCCACTCCAATGAAAATCCGTTTTTTAGTGTTTTTAATATTTTTTTAATAATGGAAGACATATATAAAGCAAATTAAGCTTAAGTATTTCTTTACATAAAGTGCTGTGAATCAAAAACAAAAAAAAAAAGAAAAAAAGCCTGTAGATGTGGCGTATGTGCTCCCTGCCCCGCTCCATTTTGATGCATCTACTTTTAGTCGTCTGGTTCTTCGTGTTCTCTCTTCAGAGCTGATATCTGACTCAAAACTGTACAGCTGGAAAGCTCCACTATTGTTTGCCATTTTTGCTGTACCGGTCATGTTAAATTGTGAAGGGCTGTAAGCTTGTGGGAGAGCGTGAAAACAAAGGAATGATTGGAAGTGTTGGAAGGCTAGCGCCGCACAAACAGTCCCGCCCACAACTCAGAGGGGAATTTCTGCCGCTCTGCAGGAACTATACCCCAGAATATGACACCCAAAACTCTCAGCACACCCAGACCCCCCAACCCTCCAGATATGTCCCCTGCACCCCATGGTGGGGTTGGTTAAATCTGGGCCTGCTCTGGCTGTTCTCTGAGGTTGTTTTAGTGCATTTTCTCAGTAATCTTCCTCCACAGATGCTCTGATTTGGCTCCCTCTCCTCCTTTCCTGATCTCGCTCCTCATCTCCTCGTCGCAGCCGAAGCTAATGTGACCTTTCCGTGCCATCAGCTCGCCGCGTGGCCGTCAGTCATCGTCTGCTCTGGATGCCTCCATCAAAAGCTGTCGGCACAGAGCGTCTGGAAGAAGAAGACGCTCCATCCATTTATTCTTTGCTTTGTAGCTCTTTTTTTTTTGTTTTTTATAAAGTTTTAGACAGGAACGCTACCATTTTTCATCTGTTCTTCTACTCCTCTTCCTCTTTCAGCTCAGTGTTTACCTGCTATTGGAGCTCTCTCCCTTCCTCCTGTCTCCCCTCCCTCCCTGATGGCTCCTGCTTCCCGTTCCCTTCCATCCTTTGTTTGTTTACCGTTGAGCAGCCTTCATTTTCTCCATCTGCTGCTGCTGTCTTGCTCTTCTGTTTGTCACTTCCTATTTCCAACACAGCCCCTCCTCTGTTTTCTCCGACGACCCCTTGATCCACCTCATTCCCATTTCCGATTCGCGTCCAGTTTCATTTCCTGCCCATCTTTTATCGCGCACCTTTTCCTTCTTTTAAACTGAACGGGCGCACCAATTTTCATTTAACGTTATCAATATTTTTTACAGTTGAATTATCACGCCGTTGTGCACAGCACATTACAAATACAAAGATAAACCGTAAAACAAAGACAAAACTAAATGAGCACTTGAGAAATGCAGCAATTTCAGTGAAAAAAGAAAAAAAAATTGCAAGTAAAAGTTCAATTTTCTGCTTTAAAGCCAATTTTATAAATGTAATTAACAAGAAGTCAACATAATAGTAAAGGATGGTGTCATTAATTATTTAGTAGAATCTGTAAACTAATAAATATTTGTTTTTTACATTTTTCAAGTTTGTCTTGAATTAAAAAAAGATGATTTAAAAACGTTTGTGCTTTTAACAGGTTCTTTTTCTGATGAAAGAGTACGTATATAAAGAAAATTAAACAGAGAGCTCTCAGCCATGAGCGATGGGAAGAGGGGAACAGGGTTGCTTTCCTGCCCACAACTCAGAGGCAAACTTCTAAAGAACAACTGCCGCTCTGCAGAAACTATGTCCCAGAGAACAACTAAAAACAGCATAATCATAACCATAATCATAAATCACGACGATTTTTTGATCGGGGTGGAACTTTAACTCAAAATTGTTTTTTTTATTGATGATTTGACTGAAGTTTTGCTACAGCTTTTGCAATAGTCAAAAGTGACAGTTTTCTGCATAGCAAGACATTAATTAAGCTCTTAGATGCAAGAATATTTCAGGAAAAAAACATAACCAGTTTTTATTGGTATTGCTTTTGTTTTTACCTTGATTTGACCTGCATAGTAGTTTTTAAAACATTTTAAACAATTTTGTGGTCAAGCTTGAGCATTTTTCAGGGAGAAGGGAAGAGTTTTTGCACAGGAAGATGAATCTTGGCCACAAAGTAATAAAATGATTTGTTTTGGGGAAAGGCAACAAACATGATTGAGATCGGACTGATTCGAACTTCAAAATAGATCATGAAAATGATTGAACATCCCGAATAAAAAAAAACACAGACTCAGACATACATCGAAACTCACAGTTTACATTCACACGTTATCACCTAATTGGATGCAGAAGCTGCAGCCGCAGCATCTGTGCGAGTGTTTGTCAGCCGGTTATTTATGTCCTGGCACACATGAGGAACCAAACACACCTGCTTTTCTCCTCTTGAATTAGGGACCAAAGCAAACAGCGGCTCATTGAGGAACCAAATTTATTACAGATTTTCTGCCTTCACTTTTCCAGTTTATCCTGTTTGGAGTTGAGGTTTACTGAAGCATCTCACATAAAACTTTACTCGTTTGGTGCAGCTTCTTTGAGGTTTGGATGTATTTTTATTTTACTGCTGCTCTGATTTATTCCTTTTTTTCATAATTTTACGTCTAGAAGTATTTTCTTTAAATCTAAACCTTTTGCATCTACATTAATGTTGCGTTTTGTGTTCTTACTTGTTTTTTTTAACTGTCTGTTCTTTTTCAAGATTTTGTTTTCCTTCGTTCAAAATGTAAAAAAATGCAAGAAGTTTTTACTAATAAAATAAGTGCTTACTAAATAGGTTTTGGAAAAACGCCTGAACAGAAGCAAAAGAACAAACAATACGATGCTAATGACACTAAAAAGTGAACGCATAAAAGCAACATTCTTTACAGAAAGAACAGTGCTGAGTCATAGAAAAGATGCTTAATCTAATGTTGAAAAAATGGTATCAAAAACTAAGACAGCGTACGAGAACAAAATATGTAACACATATACAAAATATTCATACAAATGTTATCTTTAGATTTACCAAATATATAAAGAGGACTGAAATGTTTATCATAGATATACTTTAACTGTGAGAAACAATATGTAACAAAACACACCAGGAAAATCTGTTCTTGAAATAATTTAGTTGTATATTAATTTAAAAATTTGTATTTACACAATAGCAAAAGTTTCTCTGAATACTTTGGAATCTAAATCTGATTTGCAATGGCAGAGGTCAAAGGTTGCCTTTTGCACTGTAGCTGCCATTTTGGTCTACTCCTCCATACAGATCTTCTCAAGAGCTGTAAAATGTTAGGGTTGTTGCTGGAAAATAAAGACTTTTAACTTATTCCATACTATGGGACTGAGATCTGAAGACACTACACACTCTAGAAGAGGGGTCTCAGACCTCGAGGGCCAGTATCCTGCTGGTTTTTAAGAAATCCTGCCTTATCTGCTGCCAATTAGCTGGATCAGGTTTGTTTAGCCAATAAGGAGCTTCAATTGTAGGTTACTTTGAAAACCCTCGAGGCCTTGAATTTGACACCCCTACTTCATATGCTTATTCTGAAGCTGCTCCTTTATTGTCCGGGCGATGTGTTTGTGATCATTTTTGGGCAGGCATCCTGCCAAGTTTTATCTTCAAACCTGATTCAAGTTATACCTAACACAGTTCAGTTGCTCTGTCTGTGTTGCAGAAAAGCAACCTCAAAACATGATTCTTTCACCCCCGTGTTTCACAGCAGGTTTGTTGCTTTTGAAATGCAGCTCAGCAATGAACAATTATAAAGAAGACGTGACAGCTATATAAGAAACAGAGTTCTTGCTTTTTTTGCAAGAGCTAATGACTTATTTTCACTTCCAATGTACAGATAAATTCTTTCCAATTCATATAAATGTGATTTTTAAGGAACTACTTGCAGAAACTGTGACTGACGAACTTTTTGTGCAAGACTTAAGGACAGGACCCATTTCTTCTTGGATTTTGCGTTTCCTAAAAGCAAATTATAACTGGATCTAAAGATATAGATAATCTTGAGCCTGTGGTGCTCTTACAGTGTATAAAATAGTTGAATATACATTTCTGTTTTAGGAATTCAATCCTCCTAAAACCCAAGCATGGCAGATGACTGACAGACACACACAACCTTTGCCTCTGCGGCCAGTCTCTGCTAGATAAATAAGGTTTGTCTGAGAGGAGGAAAAGACCTGCAGACAGGTGAGGCCGGTAAACAGGCAGCCTGGAAACAAAGGCCTGAGTGACAGGCCATAAATCAAAAAGGAGGAGGAACTCTGACCCTGCTGAAAGGAGATCTCCGTCAGGACCCCTGCAGTGTCCTCCTGAATCCTCATTCATCTAAGAGAAGACGAATAAGGAGGGCTGCCATCAAGCTGGCTGATGCAGTTGCTCTTGAAATGAGCAGACGCACATACAGTCTGCAGAAGTGGATTAAAATTAGTGCTCATTTATAGATGAGTCCGCCATGCTTAAGTAAAAACTGTTACATAACGATACTGCAGCAGGTCTGGCTGTTGGACTTTGTTAAAACAAAGTTACTCAAACTTAACTGCAAGATAAGTGTGTTATCTTGTCCTAGTATAAATCACAAAAATCAGTCCCATGATTACCAAAAGTCCCGTTTTGTTAGCTGGTTTCAGGATTTTTTTTTCATGGTTTGGCCTTCTTTAGAATTAACAACAACAAAAAAATTCATATTTAGCATTTATCAGAGAAACTTAATCCCTTAATCAACTTAATCAAAGGCAGGGTCTCATTGTACTGGTCCCAAACCCAGAAAAATACAGAGGGTTGTGTCAGGAAGGGCATCTGACTTTAAATCTTTGCCAAATCAATAATGTGAATCAGAACTATGATATCCGTGCCGGATCAGTCAAGTACCGGGCTAAAAAAGACCACCAATGGTGTTGTTCACCGACAGGGTGCCGGTTGAAATTAGACTACTGGAGAGGAGAAAGGCGTGTTTGTAGGAAAAAAAAGAAGAGGAAAGTCATGAAAGCTGGACTGAGAGTAGGAACTTTGACTGTTGCAATAATGACAGGAAACTCTAGAGTTAGTTGACATGATGCAGAGGACGAAGGTAGGCATACTGTGTGTCCAGGAGACCAGGTGGAAAGGGAACAAGGCTAAAAGCCTAGGAGCAGGGTTCAAGTTATTCTATCATGGTGGAGATGGGAAGAGGAAAGGAGGAATTTGTTAGGAGTGTTGTAGAGGTAACAAGAGTATCAGAGTAATGAATCTGAAGATAGAAATGGAAGGTGTGATGTTTAATGTTGTTAATGGATATACCCTACAGGTAGGATGTGAGCTGGAGGAGAACTTCTGGTTGGACCTTGATGAAGTGATGATGAGCATCCCTAGAAGTGAGAGAGTTGTCATTGGTGCAGATTTCAATGGACATGTTGGTGCAAGAAACAGAGGTGATGGGCAGGTTTGGTATCCAGGAGAGGAATGCGGAAGGACAAATGGTTGATTTAGCAACCATCCAATGGATTCTTTAAGAAGAGGCAGGAACATAGAATGACCTACTGTATAAGTGTTGAAGAAAAGACTACATCTTGTGCAGACACTGTAAGATCAGTGACTGCAAAGTAGTGGTTGGTGAGAGTGTTTCCAGACAGCATAGAATAGTGGTGTGTAGGATGACTCAAGAAGGTGATTAAGGTGATGAAGAAAGGAAGGATAATGGCAGAGAAGATGACAAACTGGTGGAAGCTGAAAAAGGAAAAATGTCGCATGAATTTTAAGAAGCAGTTGAAATAGGCTCTGGGTGGTCAGGAGGTATTCCCAGATGACAGGATAAGTTCAGCTAATGTGATTAAGGAGACAGGTAGAAGAGTATTGGTGTGTTATCAGGTAAAAAAAGTTTAAAAGGAGACTAGGTGGTGGAGTGAGGAGTTGCAGGAGTGTATACGGAGTAATAAGCTAGCTAAGAAGAAGTGGGACACTGAGAGGACTGAGGAGAGTAGACTCGAGTACAGGAATATGCATTACATATTATAAAACTAGTCAATGTAAAATAAATTACTCTAATAGACATCTAAAAACATCCCAGGATTAGATGTCATCAGGTAGATGTGTAGTAGACGTCTGCAAGCAGAACACTATTGATAGACAATCTAATAAAGTACCAAAAGAGAATTGTCTGAGATGTCCAGTAGACATCTACAGTAGATGTACATTAGATAAATAATAGACATAGATGTATGTTAGTTATCTAATACACATCTATGTCTGCTAGATAACTGATAGACATCATGGATCCGGTGGGAAGAAACTATCCAAATGGTTTGTTTACAACATGCAAGGCATGATGGGACCGCAATGCAGTTATCCGTGAGAAAGTTGTCTGACAGAGGTCTAAACCACGTTGTCTATCAGATGCATAACGCGTTTCTATGGCTGTGAGCTTTGATACACCCACGATTTCAATATCTCACAGATGTGCCCGTGCCTAGTAGGAATGCTTGTTCCACTTCAGGCTTCATATTTTGCCATTTGGAATTTTATCTGAGAAAAAGCTCTTGAAGTCTTCACTTTTGAGATCTAACAAATAACTTTTCTAGATTAAAAAACATTTGCTTTCCCTTTGTAGGAACAAACCTTCTTTACTGGAGCTGTAAGACAATTGAACTGAAGAAAGAACTATCTTCCTTTATCTTCTGAACTCCTTTCACAGCAGGATCAATACAATGCTATCACCATCACAGCCTCGGGACATCATGTCATCTTCTCCGGGGAAGTTTCAAAGCCCACGAGAGTTCATCAGAATCCACCGGAAGCTTTTCAGGCAACGGGATCACCTCAGGACCAATTTGTTCCTGATGGTTCCTTTAAGGTCATTTCTGGGAAAACGTCAGCAAACTGCAGCCCTGCCTCTCTCAGAGAAAGATCAGGAGCAGCTTTTCCTGAAACTCTCAGTCTACATAAATTAGGTGAGCATAATTATGGAAGTTGGTTTTCAGAGTTTACTGAGGTGAAGCTGGGATGATCCTCGCCGTGCTCCACATCAGCAGATCCATTCATCATCGCATTAGGCTTGAAGGCACTTTGTTCCCTTCGAACTCTGGAACAGCTGTCAGGCACAAGGGTCAGGCTTCTTAACCAGCCATGGGGCTATCTGGCCGTGCACGTGAGCGTGAGTTAGATAACAGAGCATTGGAGCATATGGCCTATTGTTAGTGTGAGCGTGAGCGTGCACGTGTCCTCAGGTGGCGGTGCAAAGTCATGTGAGGTGAACTGATGATGACGGCTTGTTCTTTCCTCCTCTATCTCTTCGTAAATCCAACAGAACGTGAGAGCGCCTCCGCCGCTGCAGGTTTTTCTAACCACCAAACTGTCAGCCGCAGGACTGAGGTCGTATGGCGGATGTGAGAGCTTTTAATGGGAAGGGTTCACCTCATGGGACCCGCAGCTGTACAGCATGAGGCTGAGAACTCTCACTGCAGTTTATGAAATCTATTTTAAAATCACCTTAAGTTTATGCATTTTCAGAGATTGCTTACTAATTTACTGATGGAAGAACAAGAAAAACATAACTGAACTCAGATTAAAGTAAAAAAAATTAAAAAACTCAAGTCTGTGGGAAATTCTGAGTTTCTTGAGGAAACATTTTGGTTTGTCTGATCAGTATTTTTGGCACAGATGTGAGGAAGATGGAAAATCTTCCATTTTCTTCTCCAAAAAAAAAAAACCCAAAATGGTTTGGTCCTCAAGAGGTTTCTTTTAGACCAGACTTTGAATGCAACAGCTATTCAACACAGATTGTATTTCCTGTGACATTTTTCTGATGATATAGCACTAAAAATGGCATTCCTGAGTATTTCTTGCTTCAAATCGCGAATCAGGAGCAGACAAAAAGCGCCATTTGAAAAAGATCGTTCGTGTCATAGAATTTGCATAAGGGATGTCCCCATCAGAGATTTTTGTGACACTGATCCGATTCCGAGTTTTGGATGTTGATACCGATATGATACTTTTGTACAATTACAAAAATAATAGAATAATAGAAGTGATTTTCTCTTAAACTCTTTCTTACACAGTTTTGTGACGATTTTAGCATCGTCAGAAAATTTTTGACCGTATCTCCATTAAAAATAAAAAGTGAGGACTTTTTCCTTTAATTGTTGTAGCATGAATATGATACGATTTCATGATTAGCTCATATCAGTGTAACATTTTATTTGTTTTGATTGTTTATGAGACATATGGATTGAATTAGCTTTTCTTTTTAAATCACCAACTACACTTTGCAGCCGTCTCTGTCGACAGCAGGAGAGCTGCAGTTTAAAAAAGAAATCAAATCCAATCTTTTTTCTTTTAAATGCCCTTGTTGATCGTTGTTTGCATTTAGACAAAAAGCAAGAACTACTTGCTGTCAGTTTTAGGGTTTATTAAGAGTCTTTGAGTTCCAGAGTCTGAGTCTGTGAATATCTCACTAACTTTACTGAACTGTTTTTGTGCTCAATCCTGCTCAAACTGTTGCAGTAAAATGTTGTGATCTGTTCATGACATGCAGACTTCTACTTGGGCATTTATGTGAAATAACAAGCTTGAAATACACAGCAATGATCAAAATAAAAATATCCGATCCTGATTGGGAGACAAAATCTGAGTCTGGAGCTACGTGATTGGGCCTGATTTCTGATCACGTGATCGGGGATCAGGACATCCTAACTGGCATGACACAAGCTCCACTTCATTCTAATGCATCCACTTACAGAGCAATAGATCCGTGCACGTCTTTGTTTTCCTCATCTGAGCTGGCATCTGGCTTAACACTGTTCAGCTGAATAGATTTAATGTTGCTCGCCGTTTTTGTTGCACCGCCTCCGATAATGTTAGGTTGGGGGTTGTGAGGGACTGTAAGATAGCAGGAGAGAATGTAAACAGAGAGCTCACACTCACGAGGAGGGCAAGGCTGCATGCCTTCAAACTAACCTGCCAGTGTAGCTCCTTCCTGGTAACAATCACCTGATCCAGGTAATCAGCAGCAGGTTTTTTTCAGCTGTTTACATACCTGCTTGGTCACTTTGGTGCTTTCTTCCTTCTTCTCTCTCTTGTGCATTTGTCTTCCGCTCCCTCCATCCTTTCTCCCCCCACATTTTTACCTTCCTGTTCTCACCACCGGTGGGTTCTCAGGGCATTAGGGGGGATCAGGTCTGCACTGCATCCTCCCAGCATTTTCTGTTGAGCTTGCACACCTAACCTCATTCCTGCCTACCTCAGGCCTGCCTGAATGGCATTAGCTCTAATTATTGTTTCAGTGTCAAGAGAGAACAAAGGACAGTGCAGGGAAAGGAGGAGGAGAACAGCAGAGGAAGTTCTGAGGGTAAATCAGAAGAGGAGAAAAACTACATTTACCAGTTAAACTTGAAGTTTACCCAATTTTATGAAAGAATCCCAATTGTCAAACAAATACTTTAGAAAACAGCAAAACACAAGAACCTTGAAATGGAAATGAGTTGAGACTTCAGATTTAAGTTTCAAATTTTACTCTAAACCAGCATTTTTTGTTCTTGGCACTAACAGTGACTAAAAAAATGGTTCTTGGCTTGTAGTGAGATATTTTTTTTATTCAGGACATTAGACTTGATTTATATTTGTGGCAATAAAGCCCCCACCTTCTGTTCCAGAATTAAACAACACGACCTGCAGAGGTCACCGTCCTCAACTGGAACGGATAAAAAAAGCTTTATATTAACCCTAACAGTTATGGTTTTTCCCATTTTAGGCTTTAAGTTTTTATTGCAAGTTAAGGTTACAGTAAGTTCTATCATTTTTGCTTCCAGCCAAACATTTCAGGCGCCCTCTTGTCTCCAGCCAGGTCCCTCTGGGATTTGATGTAAACTTAATGTTAAGTTCCTCAAAAGACAATGAGAGAAAGGTTGCAGGAAGGAGCAATTTTCTACTCACCCCAATATTAAAAAGTTCAGTTTTAGACCAATAATGATTACAAAACAATGATGTTTATTCTTGCTCCATGTCTTAATTTGACCTTTACTTTTATGACATTTATTGTTGATTTTGCTTCTCTGGTGCAACAGTTTCATTTGGCATGAGAGGAATCCAAATCTGCAGCAATAACTTCAACCAAGCGCCATGAAACAGAAATGCCCGGGAGCTTGTTTCAGTCAAACCAGAGGGATTTGCTTCTGTGTTAACAGAATTTTTGTGAGAAGTCAGCAATCCTTCATGCAACCGTCCACCTTGTTTACAGGAAGCAGCGCAACAATTTAAGCTCCGATCATCGGGCATGAATAAAAGATGGCTGGCCTTGGCTTGCTCTTCCGTGATTTCTGCGTTTCCTTGTAAGCATTTCGTTTGAAAATAAAAAGGAAGACAATGACCTCTAAACGCAAGGTTATCTTTTAATTGCCTGATGGTGTTTACAGAAGCTGAAACGCTCCACGAGCTGGAAACGAATTCGCTTTTAATTACAAACACAAGATTTTAATTCTGCCTTCTTGTTTCCTTGTGTTTTTTTTCCACATAAAGAAATAACAGCAACCAGCGATCAAAAATGCCTACAGTGGGAGTGACACGACAAATTTAATTAGCGACCAGCGTCCCACTGTCTTCATCAAGCCGAGCTTCATTTAAGCAACACGACATGTCAGAGTAGGGATGTGGGGGGGGGGGGTATGATTGTGCTTTTTGTTCAAGCGGAACAAGGATAAGTGGGATCTAACAGGAAGGTAATCACACACACTCTCCCCCGCCAGTTGTTTTTGTAATACAACAAAACAGACGTGATGTTGTCGTGTGAACAAACATTTGCCGTCTCTGTCTGCGTGGATCGTTCCCTCGATCAACTCCACAGGTGAAGTCGATAAGTTTAAAGAAACACTTCTGCTTCTATGGATTTGACTACAAAAACACGCCTGGACTCAGTCACAGGTGACCAGCAGGTAGTTGACAGGGAATTAACTGATGATCCATAGGTCTGTAAAAGGTGATCAACAGGTGATCAACAGATGATCTACAGCTGATCAATTGATGATATCCAGGTAAACAACAGGTGATTAACATATGATCGGCTGGTTATCAATATCAAGAGATGATACAGGGGATCAACGGGTGATCACACGGTAATATACAAGTAATCAATAGATGATCCACAAATGATCAATAGTTGATCAAAAGGGGAAAACTCTGGTCCAACACTCTAAAAAATAATAAAATAGTTGCTTCAGATGGAGGATGCAGTTAGTTTCCTCTGTTAGTTTGCTTTTTTTGGCAACTGTGAAAGATCATTGACGTACTAGGTTACGTAAACTAGGTTTTCCATTCTTTTTTTTTTTTGCTTTCTTGTTCCTGGTCAGGGTCACTGCAGCCTGTCCAGGCTACTGTTGGGTATAATCCCCCTCAACAGGTTGCCAGTCCATCGCAGGGGCGCACAAGCACTCAGACTTTAAAACTGAGGGACAATTTTAGAGTCACCAATCTACCTATGAAACATGTTTTGGGGGCTTTTGGAAGAACCAAAGGTAAGTAGAAAAAACTCAAACATGCAATAGAACACCTTGCAAACTCAATACTTTTACTCAATACCAGCTGGGATTCAAACCAGGCCCTCTGGCTGTGAGGCTAGAATTGTAACCCAACACCATCGTGCAGCTCCAAAATACATTTCTTTTTTTTGTTGCATCTATTAAGTTTTGTTGCACCTCGTCTGCTTTGTAAGCTTCAAATTAAAGTACATGTAGTAGAACAAGAATGGGTGTCATGGCAACTTTGGGGGGCGGAGTCTCTGAAAGATCTTCTCGTGTAGATACTGAGAGCCTCTTCTTTCATTATGAAAGGAAAGAAAACGATAACAGGTGAGACCTGCAGTGTGCACATCAGGCACGTCCATGACATCATCAGTGTGCACTTTGAGGCCTTTGGCGCGGACGGAGCTCTGACTTTCTTCTCCTGGGTCGCTGGCTGGTAATTAGTTTTGCATCGATGGCTGCCTGTGAGGTCAGGGGATTCCTATAATCCCTCCTCTATCTGCTCGCCTCCTCCTCCTCCTAATCTCCCCATGCCATCTTCTCTTCCTCCTCATCCTCCCCCCAGCATGGCTCCTCCTTCAGGAAATCACACGCTTCCACTCAGGTCTGTCTTTTGGTTGACCTCCCTGAGTTTACTCTGCCTCCAAACACTTTTGCGTTTTCTTTGCCACCTTCTCCCTCCACGCATCCACCTCCTCCTCCACCCCCCACCACTGTTTAAGTCATTCTGGATCCCTCAGATCACAGCTGAGAACCTGCCGGGTCCAACGGCGAGTTTATTATTATTCAGCTGGGCTTTTTTAATTCACACGTTCGCAGTGCTGACACCTCCGACCGTGGAACATTTTCAGGAGAGCGGACCATCTGTGCACGTATCGCAGGCGACCGTCTTCACCCTGCATTACAGAGAACAGATGGACCTGCGGCGGCGCACGCACAACATGTTCATATGCGGCGAAATATGCTTGTAAGTCACGTGCAGAATAAAAAAACAACAACTATGATCTCAGTCAACAGTTTTAAAAAGCAACTTCATTGTTTGCAGACCTTTAAAAGACCACTTGAGGACGATGGGTGAAGAACGTGGGGGTCTTCAGGGAGGTCCAGGCCTCTACTTTGTTTGATCACAACAAAGTAGCTCCTGCAGGTCAGGAGTTTAGTTTCTTCTGAAAACTTCACGGTTGTCACAAAGAAAAGACATTTCTGTGCAGAAACTGGATCGTAACAACATGGCATCTCCTTCCCCCTTTCATGTGAGGGCAGGACTTCAATGTTTCAAAACTACGAGGACACACAATCAAGAGAAAAACCTGTGAATTTGTGGCAGTTTTTCATGTTGTCAGGTGGACACCGAGTGAAGACTGAGCTACAACTACAATGTTAGATTCTCTTTGGGTTGTGAAGCGTTGTCTCTTTGTGTAGGATTGAGCGTGTGCTCAAGAAGTTTTCAGCTCAAACAGGAATGTGTCTAAAACTGAGAAAAATCATCCAAAATACAAACAAAGTGCACAATCCTCACAGAGTCACTTATTTTCTGAAGGAAACAGGTCTTGTGAAAACACTAAAACAAGGAGTATCATGTCGACACTGATGGAAACGCAGCTTGTGAAGTCGAATTCTGAATGTTACTCAGGTCATTCAATTTGATCTATTTACTTCACAAAGATCGTGAAAGATTCTAACCATGTGAAGATGGTCCTCTATTTTGATGTCTATTTTTGAAGTTGAGTGGGCACTCCTCTTAACAACAAAACATCTTTGTTTTGTGACTAATGAAGTTTATTTTGTAAAAAAGCCAAAAAAAATTAGTAGAAAACAGCAAATCAACGGTGACGGTCCCTCCTGACAGACTGAAAGCTTCAGTCTGGGCGACCGTGTTAGAGCGGTCAACCTCTGATCTGAAGATCACAGGTTCAGTTCACACCTTGACCAGCAGTCGAAAATATGTCTCTACTCTAGTCAGTGGGAGTTATGAACCCTGGCCTGGCTCTGGAATCTGCACCAGGGCCGGATCGCACGCAGTGACAGTAATATCTGTCCAGCGCAAGTGGCTTTCAGCTTTTATCTGTGAAAAACAAAAGAAGAAAATATCTCCATACTTTAAAAGCTCCATTTGACTTGTTTCCACATCCCGTAGAGTTGCTGCAATATACAGAATAATTTCAAATATCAAACCAATAAAAAAAGAAACTAGTAAAGATGTCAAATGAAGCATCTTTAGATCTGACACATCATAAATCTAGTTTATGGAAAATACCTTCAAAAAAGTACTTTCAATGTTAAACAATGGGATCCAAGAAAGAGTTTAAAGTCCGTGTTTGTTGTGAGCACAGTTTCCCCTGACAGGATTTTTTTAAATCAGAGTGAGAAACACTTCAAATCTTTTATCAGGTTTATCAAAAAGGCATGAAAATGTTGAAAGAGCAGGCAGGTGGACGATGATCGAGGATGGTCCTGCCGCCAGCACACCTGGCTCACCGAGGAGCTCATCTGCAGCAGAACACCACTGCTAATTACCGCTGTAATTGGGGAGTTGATGAGGGCTACTAGACTGCCCCCCCACCCCCCACCCCCCACCCACAAAACTCCATTGCTGTTGCTTCTGGCGGACACAGCTTCATCAGACCGAACAACGAAGCAACTGATCAATCAAGGTCTGATTGATGGCGGGTTAGCAACCTTTCGCTAACGTCTTGTTAAACAGCCCAGTCAGAAACTGCCACCTCTCCTAAACACTTCCATACCTCCACAGGAATGTCAGCAACCAAAAGTGAGCAGCACTGAAACTGAAATTATGTGGAAAGATGGAGACTGATTCCAAAAAGGCATTCATTCCTCACAAACATAGATAAATACAAGAAATAAGGAAGAAAATGGTTTGAAAATACAAAACTGATTGCATTAACGAAAAACGCAATAATTATGGGTTTTTTTTGTTATATTTTCTAACGTGCAACGAAGAGGCAGAGGCGTTTGGATCAACTGGTTATTTAGAGAGAGAAATCAGATATGGACAAGGCAGGACAGAGTCAAAACCAGGCAAGGGTCAGGATACACACGAAGACAGCAGAGAATCTGTAAGGAAATGTGTACACGATAACTGTATTGTTATATTGATCTCCAAACCACAAACAGTTCTAGTCACAAGGTAATAGGGATGGAAAAAATGTTTTTCTTCCTCCCACACCCTTTCAAGCTACATAAATCATACATATCGTTCATGCTTGATATCTGTTGAGTAATTGCACACAAGCTTGGAATAAATTACACAATCAATTCAAGTTTGGGAGTCAAAACCTGTAGAGCTCCATGAAGATCAACTAGATTTCACAAACATTTTAGTCGACCTGTGTTTTTTCCAGCTCCTAAATCAGCCATTCTTTTTGTCTCCAGACCAGTAGACTGAAGCTGATGATGGTTAAGAACGTTTCTCCACTTCTCCTCTATACTTGTCAGTTTTTCTTAAGGCGTTCGCTTGTTGGTGACTGCATTCGATATTTACTGTCGCCCATAACTGACCTGCTCTTATCTATGTCCAAAAAAACTGTAAAGAATTCTTCCTATGATTGGTATTTGTTGTTCTTGTCTCTCAAAGATGCTTCGTCGTGAAGACCTTCTGTGAGTTTTATGGAGCAGGAGATGACAAATGAGACAGGAAAAAGTTGACGACAGGGTAGGAAAATAGTTTTGTTCTTTCTTCCTAAATATAACTGATGACTCTGCTGTTTTTGTTGTATTGATTCCTGTAGCAAAAAGAGGGAGTAACCCTTTATTAACTCATGCCAGAGTGTAAGAGAGCCTTAAATCCATCCATCAATCAATGAATCCAGATATTATCCATCCATCCAGCAATCCATCCTTTGTCCACACCCATCTATTCCCATTCAGGGTCGATTGAGTCAATCCCAGCAACTATTAGGTCAAGGTGGGGTATGCCTGTACACTGCAGAGCCACAAAAGACAAGCATCACACACACTCGCCTTCACATCGAGAGACAATCAACAGACATGCTCAAGTGTTTGATATAAACGTACATACGAATAAGGTTTACTGGCGTTCTATACAACAAAAATGATGATGTATGGATCGTAAGTCTAAAGCTTGACAGGACATGATGCTGATAAAAGGGTTTTCTTTGAAATAGAAAAGCTGCAAACATCCACACTCAATGATAACACCTGTATTCACTAGAGGAACACATTACGATTTTGTCGCTCGTGGTTTAATTACTTTTCATCTTTTTGATCTGAAGAACTATATAAAATCACAACGATCTAATCTAATCTCTCCCAATGCTTCTCCGAGCCAGCGTGTTTATCTGTCACCTCTGTGATTCCATTTATCCAACGCAGCAAAACAGCTGAATAAACATCTTCTAAGAACTGATTACATATTTTTTTGTAGGTTCACGGTGGATTAAAGCCTGACACGAGCACTCTGTGAAATCCTTGATAGATTACATGAAAGTGTCAAATAAATATGGCGAAAAATGAATCTAGCCGTCCTGAGGCCTTCTCCCTAGTGATGGAAATCAGAAATGTTCATTTCAAAGCGTTTCTGCAGGATGACTAAAGCAAGCTCATGAAAACACAAGTGTAAGAAGGTTAGTGTCCCCAAACCCTCCCCAAGTCCACACCCCTGTGATGGAAACCCACTTATGTGGCCATTTCTGATTGCACGGAGTTGATTCCAAACTTCCTGATGTCAGTCCTTATCGAGCCCTCTGGTGATGCTGTTTGGACCAAATGAAGCACCTAACTGATAGACCACAGAACGAGACGGGGTGGTGGGGGGCATCCTGTAATCAGTTGGCTTTATGGCCTCATCTTAAAACCCTAATGGCTTTCAGACGACGAGGCTGCGTGTCCAGACACAACGTCTGGGTCTCTTCTCTAATAACTTGGCTGGAAAGGATTCCCAGAAGCCAGGAGACATGATCGCTGACCGATACAAGCCTCTCCTTATGGCTGTTGACAAATGTTCTCCGGAGTGGTAGCAACATGCCGCAAACTCTCTGCAGCAGAGCAAAGCAACAAGGAAAAGATGGAGTAACCCTTCATTTGAACTCAATGTTTTCTGAATTGGGACTTTTGTAAAGGTGATTAGGTTTATAGTTGCAGTATAAAGGGACAGCTTTCCAGAGCCTATTAGTGCTGTTCAGGTGTCGGTTGTTAATGTGCACTACTTGTGCAAAGTCTGACTGTTAGAAATGAGAAAATTTGACAATCAGAACATAGTTTGTGTGAGCATCCTACGGGCACTTACATGCACACCCCATGCGTGCAGCATTTGTGGTCTGTAGTCAGTTCCTCAATAATGACTAGAGTGCTGCTTATCATACCATCCTCCACACTTTATCCTTACAAATACTTTATTACATATGCAGCACAATGGTATTTTCCATTTTCATGACATCCCTTGAGGTGAATGAACTGCAAACACGTCTGCACTCCCCTTAAGATGCAGCCACTCCTCTCTATGATTCTCTATGGGTCAACTCAAAAACCCACAGCATTTGTACATGGGGTCCATGTGACAAAGACAAAAGAGAGCAGAAATAAAATAATTAATGTATGCATGGAATCCAATCTGACACTTGCACCCTAATGCTAAAAATATATGAACAAATAAATAGACAGATGAACTTTACTCCTGAGACTTTTGTCTCAAGGATTTATTCTCTAGTCTGAAGTCATTGCTTCAGAAAACAAGAATAATCGTGTCCGTCGCTTTATATTATTTAAAAGTATTATGTATTCATAGTTTGGCTCACTCTGTCACTTTATACCGATTCTTTCTGTTTCTCCTGTCCTTCACTCTGACAGAAGACAGCAGTTACTGAGCCAGAGGAGAGTCAGCCACAGGTGACGGCCAAAATCCAAGCTGGAGAGGTGCGGCGCAGGAATTTGGCAGCAGTTTTGCCAGCGCTGGTCCACCCCTTTGAAGGCAAAGTGGAAACAGGAAACAAAGCCAAGGAAGAAAAACCCAACCCGCTCTGGGCTTCTGGTTCCAGGATTACCAGAATTAGACATCCAGGAAGTTTTCAAATGTCACGGTCTGCTGCCGTCACTGAGAGGATGAGTTAGCGTTCGGTGGATGATTTGAGGTTCCGCCCCCTCCCACTCCCAACACACACCATCTCCTTGTAAGAATCCCTCATTCCTTTTAGGTGTGCCGAAAATAAAATTGATGCAGAAAGAGTGATCTTAGATTGAATTTAAATTGAGCAGAAGTGTGCAGAGAGGCAGAGAATCAATGTCACTACTTTCAATTCATTTTTTGCTTGTTTTCTCTGAACGCGCTACCACCTGAGATGTTGCTACACCTCTGCATATGCAGGTCAATCTGTGCCTCCACCTTCCTCTGGGCTTTCAGAGTGAGCTTTTAAGCAAACAAAAAACCTGGAGGGAAAACAAATCTGCACGAACCTCTGATGAATTTTAGGACATTCTCATATATCTGCGCGTGATAAATTGACTTTAATATCAATCAACAGCAGCTGATTCCAAGCAGAGGGAGTGTCTGCCTGATGGGAAAACTGAGCAGGAATGATTCCTGGCAGAGGAGACAATGAGATCTGCAGATAAGAAGATACCAGACGGAGAACGGGGAGGAAAGCGTTGATGAAATTGGTTCTAAAAAGGAAACAAAATATGAGGATGAATCGACAAAGGTTTGCAGATGAGGGTCAAAAGAGGTTCAAAAGTCCACAATTTTTCTGGGGAAACGTTTTACATTTGAGATGAATTTAAATGATCTGGTCTCATCAAGGCTATGGGAATGACAGTATGACTGTCAGGGCAGGGTACTGATGATGGGAAGAGCCTCCATAAAAGTGAAATCCCAAAAATAACAGTCTATTTTGTAACCTTGGCTCACCACCTTGTAAGGGGGATCCACAAGAAGCTGGTTTGAAATTAAGCCGTCGTCAATTCACCAGATAACCATTACGGAGCTTAAAAGACTGTTAACCCTTTAACACCGGAGTTTAATCTCCAATGTTGACATTTTTTCGACTACGGTAACTCTTCAACATTGTATACGTTTAACGTAAATCCAGCAAATGAAACAGAAAAAAGCAGCCTTGCGTTGATAGGCAGCACTTTTAGTGCAATCAACGTAAGTCGAGATAAACCAGCTAATTCTGACGTGGAGAAAAGCTTTGTGCTGTTTTGTAATACTTTATGATACACACTAGGGATATGACGATTTACTTTTGGTTCAAACTTTGATTCTTTGGGTCATGGATTAGTTTCGGTTTGAACAAATCCACTTGCTGAAAAGCAAATAACACTGAAATAAAAATCAATAAATACTAAAACCTTAAGTTTAGCACAACTGTTAGATAGTTTCAACCTAAACATAGTATGTAGTAGGTATGCAACGATCCTAACGATTCGGTTTAACAGTGTAACATATGGTTCTGTTTTTGATCACATTGAACATGTTGATTACGCTGATCACATTGATCACATTGATTACGCTAATCACATTGATCATGTTGATCACTTGGATCACACTGATCACGTTGATAACTTGGATCACAATGATCACATTGACTACGCGGATCACATTGATCACGTTGATCACATTGATCACGTTGATCACATTGATCACGTTGATCACTTGGATCACAATGATCACGTTGATTACGTGGATCACATTGATCACGTTGATCACATTGATCACGTTGATCACTTGGATCACATTGATCACGTTGATCAATTGGATTACACTGATCACATTGATCAATTGGATCACATTGATCACGTTGATCACATTGATCACATTGATCACGTTGATGGCGTAAACAGTCTAAGAGTAACGGTAGGTCAATCAGAGTGTGTTAATTAGGTGTCGCCTGTGACATCCCTAGTGTGAAAGAGTTAAATTGGATGAAACCTGAGGGTCAAGACTATGCTCAATCTGACACGTCATAACACCACCTGAGTGGGTGTGGCCAGTGGTTGCTTTAGTTGCTCAAAGTATTCAGAAATTGACTTTTGTAAACAGAATTTTCTAGAAATTTTAATCAGCCCTAAAATAGAAAGATGTGATGCTGTTTTATGCTTGTATTGGCCATCCTGTGTGTAGAAAAGAGGTGGTGGTGGTTTTGGTTGCTGTGGGCTGGTGGTTGCTGCTTTTACTTTATTTGGCTCCTTTCCACAAACATGGACCAAAAAAATTAATTTTGTTTCATCATTCCTCCCAAATTTCTGAGCTGCTCATGTTTTCTATTTTTATTTAGTCAATTATGACACCAGTCTGCAGGAGCTACACCTATGGATCTGTCTAAATGACTTCACACCTGAGCTTCATTCACTTCAGTCCCTCTGCTGGGAGCTTAGTGAATTTCGGAATTTCCCTTAAGAGTGCCTTCTTCTCCTTTTTGTGTATCCAGAAGGGTATTAAAGTTTATTTTTCACCCCGCACCTGCCTGTTCATGAGACATCTGTGTCCTCCTGACACAGAGGCCGATGCTTAGCTCACCTTTACGGCTGGTTAGATCGCCTCAACCATGCATCTTCACAGATGTGGGCCGAGGACTCTTTATTTCCCACATGAGCTGAATGTTCGGGAGACGCCATGAGCCATAAGTGCTGGATGACACCGGAGAGAGAATGGAGGAGGGAGTGTAATCCTCTCAAACGGATAATGCTTCATCACATGACGCGGGAAATCAAAAACATTCCTGGATAGAGCTGCGGTGAGAGCGTTCGGCAGGAGAGACCCACTTTAGGAGAAATCAGAAGATTACTAGAAAGACTTTATGTGACATGTAATCTCTGAACACAGTTTGGTTTTTATGCGAATCAATCCCCTCTTCAGTGAGCAACATGACCAGAGGGAGACGCCCTTTTCCTCTGTCCTCACTTCAACTGTAAGTAAAACCAGATTAGAGGCAGAGATTAAAATGACATTTGAGCTAAAAATGTCTATTTAGGCCACATTGGATCATCAGCGGAGGCACTCCGCAGTCAGCCGGCTCCATCGCATCAGGAATGAATCCCATTCATGAGTTATTGATAATCTGTCTGTGTTGACCTCTTTGGAGGACGGCCCTTCATCCTTAGGGAAGGTGTTTCTGCTGAAGATACACAGCCTCAATTAAAACCCTGTCAGTTAGTTTATCTAGTCTGTGGCTGAATTTAGTTCCACCATTATATCCTTCTTATAAAAGTTGGAATTTAAACATGACTTCATGTTTTTCTTCATAGATGTTTGTTCAAGGTCATTAAACCAAATCAGAGTCAAATGTAATTTCAGATTTTGACCAAAAAATCTTAAGCGATAGAGCTCCTGCTCCAGAACCATGACACTCCCACCATCGTGTTTGCTTTGACACTTTTTTATGATTTGAAGTACAAATGAGATAAAAACTTTCCAAAGAGTTCCTCTTCAGTCCCAACAGTCCACAGAATATTTGTATAAGCGTTTTGTCTCGAAGTTGAGTCATGGCATCTGAACGTAAAGTCTTCCTTCTAGAACCATTTGATCTGCAGGGAATGCAGCGATAGCAGTGCAAGGCTCTAAACACTCACAGAGCGGAGAGGGTTGACACAGAGTTTGTAGGTTTTATGGGCATCCTACGGGAGCAAGTCATGCGTACAAAAAGCACAGCCATTGAACATTAAAAGTTAAATTAGGTCAAACTTTGCACGCAGTCAATAGCATTTGTGTGCAGCCAGTAAGGAGCCAGTATGCACAACCTTGTAATGACTAGAACGTGGCAAAAAGACATCGTACGACAGCATCACCTGTGTGTCATAAATGCGTCATGGAACTTACATTATACTTACAGATACTTCACAATACTCTTACCACACACAAGACAATGGTTCCATTTTCATGACATTGTTCAGGGTGAACGCACAAACCTCAAGGGAGCTGCAAGACACACTTGCGTTACCTTTGAGATGCAGCCACTCCTCTCTATGACCCTCCAGGGGCCCAGACAACCCAAAAACCGGCAGCACCCGCTTGGGTCCTTATGACTTAGGGATAGAACAGTGACAATTTGTTTCTTTTGTGCAAACTTTTCACAGGCATGTAATTATTTGTGTGTTTCTAACTTTGAATCCTTCCCTTTTCGCTGACGGTCCGTAGAGAAGAAAGCACATTGGTCGCAGAGCCATGTTTGGTCAGAATCCTCACCTGATTCCGCTTCATGGTTCTGATTTAGTTTCAACTACAAGACGTCTTTAGTTCATTTTCATCAATGACTGGAGGAAACAGCCGCTGACAGCAGAGCGAAATGGTGCTCATGAGGATGATGGACTGATGAAGGAAATGTACTGACATTCTGTGCTCATTTTGCTCTTCATTTAAATTCTTGGAAAGGAGCAGATGTGCCCCCACCCAGCTCTAACAGCAGAGCGATGATTCACCGTCTTTCAGATGAATGTGGAACGAGCTCGGTCTCAACGTTAAAGGGCTCATTTCTCATCGTCAAACAGACTCTCAGTCAATCCGACGTTTTGGGGGAGTGGCACCAACAAGACTAGGACTTCACTCAATGGCAAAAAGGAAAGCATTCATGGAAGACCGTGTCTGGGACTCTCGTGGGACTCCACGTGTGATCCAAGCGGTCCTTTCTAGTGCCAGCATCAGATGCCTCCCTCATTTTTGTAAATGTCCTCCGGAGGGAAGCAGGTCAAATAGCTGGTGCTGTCACACAGAGCAAACATGAGGCAGATGGTAAAAAAGCAGGGAGCAGCCAGGACCAACACCGGCCCATTATCTGAAAAAGATAACTGCAATTAAATACTGGCAGCTGTGCTCACCTGTAACTACAGTCTGTGATCTCCTGAACAAAGAATATCTGTGGCTTTAGGCAGAGATTAATCTGTACGGACTGGATTTAATCATTTCCACTGACAAGCAACAAGAAAAAGGGATTTTACTTATTTATTGGGGTTCTACTTTTGCTTAAAGGGAACCATGGAAACCATGAACCATGAAAAATCAACGTTTTGAGCTTTAGGTGTATTATATTGTTCATTCCTCACTATAAAGAACCCCAAAGCGATATCTTGATCCATTCATGCATTTTTGAGTAATCCTCCAAAAACCACCGCTCTTAGCCGCAGCCCCTCCCATACCCACAAAAATAGGCGGGTCCTCTCCGTGTGACGTAGATCAGTGAGAACACCCCTTATTTTTAAGAGTCCGCTTTGCAAGCCCCGCCCCCCACAGGGCTAACACAAACACATCCACTTTCACTGCGAAAACAACTCATAGAAGAAGCAATTCCTCTTTTTTTTTTTTTTGCAGTGCAATGTCTTTTAAGTGGAGATCATCATCTGATTTATTTTCAAAGTGTTCCCAGTGGTCTTTTAATTAGGGTTATGCCGTTTTTAGTCATTAAAAAAAAAACTGAACTTAACTGAACTGATAACTGAACTTTATCTGATCTAAGGCAGATCTAAACAAAAAAAATTGTCAATACCATTTTTATTTAAATCACAATAATTCCACCACAGAGGACAAGTGATAACAGGAGCAGCTCTCTGCCACGACAAAAACTTAAGAGTCAGGAGAAATAAATAAAAGAGATGCCCAGCTAAGATGGCAGCAGACTTATGGGACAATAACCAGTTTATTACAAAAAAAGAAAAAGGTCTAACTGTGGCTGTTTTATTGACATCAGTTCAGATAAATCAGCCATCAGGGGCTTTTCTGGACACCCAGCTTAAAGAGAACAACAAACAGAGAACAACCGAACAACCGAAATGCAGTGAGTACAAAACACAGTGAATTGCAATGGTTGGTAGAACTTTACAGGTGAACAGAGCGTGCACCCACTGACACTGTCAAAAACAAATCAACTTTATGGGACACCTACACAGTGACAGACTTGTCACACACCTTGGGACAATTTGCAGTCACCATTTAACCAATGCAGCATGTTTTTGGACCGTGGAAGGAAGTCGGAGTGCTGCTAAAAGCCCACCCATGCCACAGGGAGAACATGCACACTCCACACAGAAAGAAGCCAGTTGGGATTCAAACCAGGGTCTTCTTGCTACCATTAGAGATTGGGTAGCGACAAGCAGGACACACACAAGTACAGTTCGGTATACAGTATACAGTTCAGCACAATTTTCACAGATTCTGACATCCGGGCTCAATATCTCTATTACTAAACGATTTAAACGGACAGCAAGAGTCTCTATTAGTTTTTCTTAACTCAAGCATCGACCTACAAAGTCATTTCAACAAAAAAAAGCCTGGAATTTTGTTTCTTTTTGATGAGAACGGCTCTCCCTGCGATGTTGACACAAAGATGATAGAGATTGCTGCCAAGGGACCGTCTGCAAAGTGCAAGTTCTGGGGAAAAGTGTTTAAAAAAGAATCTTAACTAATAACTAATAATTGGTTCCCTTAATATGAGATAGTCATGAAAACTCATCATCATATTGATGCCACAACAATTTTATTAAAAAGTCATCAATATTTTTTTTATTTTTTTGATGGAGATATGAATCAAGTATAATCAAAAAGTTCAATGTTTCTGAAGATACTAACTCACATACAGACACCAAAGTTTCTCACATGACTTCTAGCAGAGTGCCCAAGTCTCAAATTCATGGTCCCGTCAGTCCAAAGACTTCCATAATGAGACCCAATGCCTCCCTGGTTGACATTCTTCATGAAGGGGTTGGATTGGGAGCTTAAAACACCAAAATGGTTCCGGAGCGCGGCTGTGTCTGCAGCTCACCACTCCCCCAGAGGATGGGTTCAAATGCGGATAGCAAACTATTTTTTTGTTGATGGTTGACTGTTCAAGCTACTTCACAGAATTTAACTGTTTAAGAGTTAAATGATTAAATAAGGTTGATTAAAAAAATCAAGGAAATCCTGGATCTGTTTGATACATTTGGATTGGTACATATCAGATTGGAACTTGGTATTGGCAGATACTAAGAATCTAGTGAGTTTGAATCGGATCAGGGTAAAAAAAAAACCTGCCTAAACATTCCTAAATATCATGTCGTAATTTTTCATGCACTCAGTCAGTAGGAACCTGCATCATTCCAACAGAGGAGCTTTCTAATGTTTCCGAGCAGAACTCAGCAGAGATCATCTTCGCGCCTCAGTGCTCCATCAGTTGGAGGTCGCACGGCTGACCTGCTCGTTGGGGAAACGGTAAATCACTGGAGTGGTCTGGTCACACTCCACACCGTCAGAGCTGATGGTGCTGCGTGGGGGAGTTTGACTCATGAGGGGGTTGGAGACGAGGGCGTGGTGTTGGACACCATCATCCATCTTTTGTCCTCATTATCTTCACTGTCGTTTATCACTCATGGATTTTGTCTCTTTCTTCATCCTCTTGAGCATCACCTGCCTCTCCTTTATCAACTAGAACTTTAGAGCTGGAAAAGAGAAACTGGGATTTGGCAAGGAGAGGGATGGATGATGGGAGGACGGATCAGCGTGGTGCTAATTGCTTCCTCTTGCCTGTTGTTTTCTGACGTGTTTGTCTTTCAGACGCCTCAGAGAGGTTCATCCATCTCCAGGCGAAATAACGCTGATTCGACAGAAGTTATGAAAACAGAACTGACAGCTGAGACACGCCGCCATGACACCCAACCTCAGAGACCATGCACAAATGCTGGCGAGGAGGCGCTCGAGCGGTGTATGAATACCAAACGTGATGTCGGAAAACAATCGAGCCGATGGTTACGAATGTCTGACAAGCTTCTGTCCGCTCCACCACTCTGGAGGCAGCTGCCAGCGTTCGTGACATCAACTGCTGTCGGTGAGGAAGGGGCGGGAACGTGTCAGCTCGCATCCTTAATGATGCTTTCTGCAAGAAACTACAAATAAATTAATACCTGAGAAAAATGCATGACGGCCAGGAAGTTCCATTAATTGTTCCTATTTTTACCTAATTTTAATCATTATTACCATTACAAGAATTTTCTTTGACTCTCTAGATCACTGGCGTTAAACTCCTGGTCTTGATGGTCAGTGTTCCACATGTTTTCCAACTAATCTGTGATTGTAGCTTCTCACTGGCAAAACACATCAGATTCAGGCAATTAGCAGCAAGTAGGTCAGACTTTCTGAAAAAGCAGCAGAATGTTGGCCTTCAGTTCAGTTTTATTAATATAGCCCAATATCACAACCAAAGCCATCTCAATTGGCTTCACATCGGTATTCATGCAAAAGAACATAAAGTCAGTCATAAAAATATAAACAATAGATGGTTGCTAAACTAAACTAAACAACTGGCATCCCTGCTCTTAGACCCTCCTTTTCTATGAGGAAATCCTCCTAAAAAAAGATTTTGGGGAAAAATAAGAAACCTCAAGGATGTCTACATGAAGGAGTGATCCTCTCCCAGGATGGACAGGCAATGTGCTAGAACTGTTAAATAAGAATTAACTTATCTAACTCTACAACTACATGTATGAATAGTGAAGCAGATGGGCTTCATCCAAATGAAACTGGGGGACAGCTGGGGATGCGAGACGAGCCAGAGGCGAGGTCCACAGCTAAAAACAGGAACACAGACGATCCAACTGGAATCTCTCCCGCTCCCCCGGAGGGGAGTAGGAAAGAGGGACAACATATGAATCGCACTGCACCAAAATGAGACATGATGATTCAAGACTTGGAGTCCCACACCCCTACTGTAGATTATGCCCCAAAACGTTTTTTCTTTTAAAATCTTGATTTTAATAGGATTAAACTATTGTTTCAAATTCTGAGTACAAGCCCCGACTGCGACAAAAAATTATGAATAAAACAGCTTTTTTGAGTCTTCCTCTTTGTGTAATTTGAAGACATTTATAGACACTTTTTTATTTTTCTCTCTAAGCTCCACGAGATTGATCGATATGAGTTTGCGCTCGCGCTCCGCAGGTGGGGGGGGTGCATAGTTTGGTAGCCTCTCAGCCGTGCAGAACTGTGCACAAAAGACAGATGTAGAAAGAGAGAGAAAGACTGATGAATTGGGTGCAACTCATTGTAATGGAAGACATACAGTTGTCCAGAATGAACACGGATGCATTTAATAGTTCTTTGTGTTTTCAAAAACTTGCTTTGGTTTCAGATTTGATAGAGATAAATATGATGTAACCGTATTCTCCATATCTGACTTTGAGCTGTAGCATAGACCACAAATGTTGTAACTTATTTTGGTGTCATTTTTCACACTGTTGTCTGAATTCAAATGAAGCCAAGGTTATGTCTGGAACCATGTTCATACCTTGCACATGGTTACTGCTTTAAAAATATTGTTTTCAATTATTTGCTTTTATTTAACAACAGATTTGTCTCTTTTTCAAAGGTTTGTTCACAGATCTTGCTTTTCCCTTAAGAATTTGTATATGAGTGGAAAAAACTAAAGTAAAGTAACAAGTAGTGAATTACTTTTTCAAATAGGTAACAAGTAAAGTAAATTGCTTTAATTTTTTTAGATGTTTTCTTTAAATTACAATTTTGATCCAGTAACTAAGTAAACTAATCAATTACTTTTTAAAAGTTTGTGACCCAAGCACACCAATACAACGCATGCAAGAAAACTAAATATCACAGCACACAACAGAAACAAACTCACAAAAAATGATCATTGCAACAAACCTGGTCCACCTTTCAACATATTATCAAAACAGTTTCAATAATTTGAATCATTAATGTCGGTAAAAAAGCAAGAGAAAAAAAATAAGTTTGAATGAATTAATTCAGAAATAAACAGAAATCTATGTAATTAAGAATTTGTTGTACTAGAACTATAGTTACATTCTGTTATTTGCACACAATTAAATTTCTGTTAATTGTGGAGGGAGAAAGTGTGTGATTTTAATTGTATTTTATTGCTTTTGAACAGTTCTATATTGTGCTTTAGTTGGATTGTGAGGTTTTGTTGTCACAACTCACTGACTAGGCTCCACCCCTTCACAAAACATCTGACAAAGTTCCTGTGAGGGTGTCTCCATCATCTGAGGGTAAACTGTTCCAGCTTCTAATTTCATTTCCACTCCTCTAAATTAATTACTGCTCCTGCAGAGAGGAGTTATTTATTTATTTGTAGCTCAAAGGTGGTAGAAATTGCATTAGACGGGTTGAGGTTGCCCTGTGGGAGCCCCCGCCACCAAATGTTGCCAGGTTCTTTACGATTTAATCCACGTTTGTCTGCACAGCGGCGTTTGTACTTTTCATTAACGAAGGCTCAATTAGGACAGCAACTCATGAAGACAGCATGGAAGGAGGGTGAGGAGGAGGAGAAACAAAGAGCGATGTGCTGATTTAATTACATGTTTGCCTCCTCGGCAGAGGATGCATGGATGCTGAGATCTGCTGCAGTGTGTGTGTGTGGGGGGGGGGGGGGGGGGGGGGGGGGGGGTCTTCTAAACGTGACAAATATGGTAATAGGTGTCTTTAAGGAAACAGATTCTGTTTTTAATGTAAGCTTTGAATTTGTGAGGACTGGATGGATCGATAAAGCTTTCTATGTTTGAGTGCTACACCACAACTATGCTTTCTCCTAAGGGCGGGGCCGCTCTGGGCTTTGGAGGAGGACAATTAGATTAGACGAGAGTTTCAGTTCTGCTCTGAAACGGGTGGATCCAGCTGAAACGCTCCTGCCAGAGAACCTCAGCTCTTACTTTTAAAGTGAAAAATTCTTGGACCGATTCCAATAAATGCTAAAAAACAAAAACTGCTTTATTCCTTTAAAATGAAACAAAAACCATTCCATCACAAAGGGAGAAAGTCGCAGTAAACCCAATATTTTTTCAGCCTCTCAAAAACTGAAAAAAAAAAAAAAACGACCTTTGAAAAAAGTTGAGCGTTTCTTTCAGCTAAGGGTCTGAAGCTTCATGAAGCAGTGAAGCAATACATAAAATACAACAAAATCCGCAAGGAATAACAGAGAGCTACAGTGGAATATATCTAGAATTTCTTTGTGTTCACCAAGCACTGGTGATATAAATGCTACATTAGCTGAATTACATTGAAGATGGCTGCAAATAAAAGCTAACATATGTGAAATTATGCTAGTGATAACATGCAGAGCATCCTACGTTGAAAACCATGTTACGGTAGCTAAAGACCAAATGAGACAGATACGTGCAGCCACTCTACACACCATTATCAATTCACTTTAAACCACTAGCTAAATAGCCTGCCTTTTGTTCTCAGCCAATCGCAACCATAATTTTGCATTTAAATTCATGTATGGTGGTCTCTAAGTATTATATACGTATTCACCTGCCCTTCTTAACCTTATTCTATGCCGTGAGCGATGCCTTGCTTGATCTGGCCTCTAACTACCATCAATGTCTAGAGATTCTGCGGTTGATTTCATCTCAGAGGGCATCCCGAGTACGCAAGAACCCAAACACAAAATTTATAGACTGTCAGGGTTGGCGTGTGGACACAAACGCAGACGGCACTCAAAATGGAACAGTTATTCATTTAATGTCTCGAAAACCCAGAAGAACAAATCCTAGAAGGAAACAGAACCACCCGACAACCCGTGCAAGGGGAGACGAGGGTATATAACAGGGAGAGAGGATTAGTTAACAACATACAGGTGTGCCAGGAGGGAGGGAACACACAAGGAGGGAAGTGTCAAATGACCTGAAAAGCAATGATGAGCACAGGAAATACAACAAAATAAAACAGGAAGTGACAAACACAACAACAATTAATGTCCTGGGTCCATAACCCCACATAGACTTGTTTCATCCTTATTTTTCTGTAAAAGGAAAAAATCTTTTGGAATTCCAAGATCTTAACTAATTGAAATGGTTGCTGAGCAATTAAAATTGATTCTATGGGGGTTTTTTTTACATTTGTTTACTATTACATTTACAGTTTAGCTGCATTTTGCCAACTTTTTGTTCCAAACAAAACTGTTTTCTTGTTTATGTTATTCGAAAAAGCGAAAAGATCTTATTTTATCAAGTCCTCGTGAATGTTTCTTCTCCCTCTGTGGTTCTTTGCTCGGTTGCCTTGGTTTGGATGTTCTCCTTCTTCATCCTTCTCCATCTTTCTGACTTTTTAAATTTCTGTTGTTTGTCTGATTTTGTGGATTCTCTTTATTATTCTTCAGTGTATTTTAGTTTTACGTCAAAAAAACGTATTTATTGGTCTTTATTGATATAATTTTTCAAGGTGTTAATATTACTTGTGTCATTTGGTTGAAATATTCCTGGGACTTTTCCATCCTTCTGTTTAATGTCACTGGTGCAGCAGTTGTGATGACCGGCTCCATGCTGGGTCCAGCTCTGTCGACCCGGTGCCAGCAGCCTCAGTCCGTCTGATTGAACATCAGATGGAACGTCGGACGTCTCTTGTCATGTGAGGCAGCGTCCTTGCCGTGTCCTTGTGTTCGACAGCTATGTTGTGGATTTACGTGCGTCTGTCACGGGCGCCACTGTGGTTTGGGTGTCATAAATTAGGCGTGCTGAGTGTACACATACTGCTGCTTTATCTTAATCATGTCTTCATCCTGCTGCTCGTGTGGCTCTTCCTCTGTCTCCCACCGTGCCCTTGGTTTTATAGCTTCTCATCTTCCTCAGTGTCCTCCTCCTTTTGTCCTCGTTCCTGGTTGTCCTTCTGTGACCCGTGATGTTTCCAGAAGAAAGCCAGGGATTGACCCGTTCCATCTAAAGGTTCTTCAACAGTGTTGTCTGCGTTAGGAGGTGGAGGAAAGATAAAGCAGAAAAAAAAGAGAAAAAACAGGAATGGAGGCTGAGGGCTGTTGGGTATTGATGTGTTGTTGCATCAGTGTGTGTGTGATTACAGGTAACAGCAGCAGCGGGGGGGTGATGCAGCAGTGTTTGTGTTTGGTAACCTGCAGCACATAAAGCAAATGTAGCATTCAGTTTCTCTCACACACACACCCAAACACACACACACAAGTCAGCAGTGTTAAATGTAATAACCAGCCTCAAAGATAAAACCCAGTTATGCTCGGCGCTGGTTCTAATTTAATCTCAGATCCTCGTTTTTTTGTTTTTCAACCATGAAGTCATCTTTTTGTGTTCAGCTAAACTCATGAGAGAGTGCAGGAAAACAGGGAATTCTACTGGAAATACAACTACTACTGTAAAGGAAGAAGTCAGTGAACCCAAGGTCTGGTTCTGTGTCTGGAATTGATTGGAATCCAACAACTCCACTTTGGTCTCATGTGTCAAGAAAGCACTTTTTTTAATGTAAGTTTTTAAAATCAGAACATGTGCCTTTTTCCTTATTGGGATCAAATCATTGCAGGAAGACAGCTGTTGGAGAGCATGTAAAGGCACGAGCAGCTCCCTGTCACTGGGAGCACAGGGGACGCCAGCATGACAAAGAAGGAGTGCTTTTCAAAATAAAAGAAGTCTACAACCACATTTCCTCTCAATGAACCTCTGCAAAGCCGCTTCAACTGAGTATTTATGCACCGCAACATGCATCTAATGCTACATTCACACCGAGCAGCGTCTGCTGCCTCTCTTTTGATGCGTGTTCAATTCTCTGGTAAAACTTTGTTTTAAAATGTGTCCATAAACTTGAAGCTCCTGATGAATGTGGGAGGAGAACCTGTGTCGTTGTATAGCCTCATTGCTACAAGGAAGCATTGACTGTATATCTCATAAACAAGCAACGCATAGAAGTCGGGGTGGAAATAAAGCTAGTAACTAAAACCATGTGGCCAGGAATTACGAGGGCGGGGCAAAGCAACAAGAGAACGAATAACGGAAATTCTAAGCTTTGCAATCCTTTTGGGGATAGTTCACTTTTTCAGCTGTTTTGTTTCACTGACTAATTTTGAACACCTTGATTAACGTCTGGTACGACACTATTTACTGCTACTTTGATACGACAGGTAAGAATGTACACTGATGAGAGTCTATGACATACAGATTGTTGGGAAAACGGTGTGAGAGAAATGTGTATCACGTTAAAAGTTGTTTTAATGAACCGGCTGAACCGGAGCTCAGTCCGATTGGAAACAAACCAAGACCACCTCAAACGATGGATCCAAGAGCGGTTCCTGGTACTGGACCGGGTCTCATTTGGGTGTATTCAGACTGCAAATGTGTTCCGGGTTATCGGGGAAAACAAACTCTTGTTCACTTTAAGTGAACCAAATGGGTTTGGTCTGAATACACCCTTAAAGACTCTCCGATATACAGTATAAACCTTCCACCAAAAATGTTACTCACTTGACAGCTCTTCTCATCACAAAGTTTTTTAATATCTTCATTTTTTCTTACAGCCTCACATGAGTGACAGGAGTCAAAGTATTAGTGATTAAAGTAGTGAAAGATGACAAACTGATTTTTCCCTGCATTTTGAATAAATCTTACAGGGCTTCAGCCACACTAAGCCGTGTTGATAATGCATAATTGCTTGAGTAAAAACTCTTTCACAGTCTTTATTTAAATGACACAAACCCCATTTAATAGTAGGGTTATATTTTGTTTGAATTTCTGACATTTTATTTTTGTTTTTTTTTTCAACATAGAGCTCAGTGTGTGAGGTGCTCTTATTTTGGTAACGCCTATGCAAAAAGCTGTTGAAAATTATCTGACAAATTATGAAGCATTGAGAAATATTCCTTTTATTGAACCAATATAAGTTTTAAACTTTAATTAATGAGACTTGCGTCTGAGCTCTGTCACATTTTGATATTGAGAGAATTGATCTCTCACCTAATTTTAAGCATTTTAAACAGACAACAATCACAAAACACAAACAACAAATATTTTTTGTTATTCCACTAATTTTCAACTTTATATATTATGACATTCTGCAGATTAACAGGAATTATCCATAATTTCTATCAGAGTTCTTTCAGATCCACCATCTTTGGGACGTGGCTGGCACCAGCCTGTGGGTTATTGATAACAGATTGATGATAAAACATACTGTTGGAACTGAGTGACCTTCTTTGTGGTTTGATCTATTTGTGGCTGTAAGAGTGCAGACCAAACCGAATGTCGGGAAACCATCCGTTCTTCACCATATAGGACTATTCCAGCAAGGAAGCAATTTTAGGTTTAAAATTCAATCACTGAGAAGAGATTTTTTTTTTATTATTTCATCTTCACATCAAGCCGTAAATGAAAAAAGTTTCTCTTTGCCCCAATAGAGTCAACTTCCTCCCCTCTCTGAGTTTCAGTTTTAAACGTCTGTCAGCTTCTTGAAACGTCACCTTCCTTCTGTCCACCAGCTGTAATGGGTAATTACTTCCAAACAAGCGCTCCCTAAAGGGAGGTCTTGTTATACAAATCTGCTCCTCCAACTCTCTTTCCAGATGCACAAACGTCTCAGAACCCAAGAACAGAAAGCCTGTAGAAAGAAATGTTTAAAAGAAATAAAGTTAAAGAGAGAATTGTTGGTTTGCAAAAGAAGAAAATGATTCTGGTTCTTTAGGACTTTTGGAGAAGATGCTACTTAATGGCACTTGGTGCAGAGAAGACAATGGCAGCAACCCTGTGAGCCTGCCAATGGCTTTTGACTCCTGTGAATGTTTGAGAATGTATTTGTGATTCTATCACACGTTAACACATGCACAAACAAGGACACAAACACACAATCTTGTGTGTGTAAGACCTCAAACATAATTTATTTTAAGAGTCGATTAATGGAAAACCCAAAATAGTAAATCATGTGTAAATGTGTGCAGGAACACACACAGTTAATCTAAGCTTCATTTAAAAATGTAATAATGGAATATTTTGACCTTCCGAATATTTGAGTGTCAATATAAAAAACAAAAAAAAAAAGCTTTGCATGTCTGTTTTGCTCTCATTCCTTTGTCGTTTTTTAAGGTACTCTGCTACTCTACACCAAAACTATGAGGGAAAATGTTTCAAAATGTTTTTGGCCTAAAACATTTCCTTTGTTTTGTGATGTTTTGTTAAAAACATCAAGAGTTTGCATGGATCTGCACTCTTCAAATCTTATAAATTGCCTTCATAATATTCATAATAATATTCATAACATTTTAACATTCAGCCTTTGCTTTAGCCTTTGGTTTCTGTGAAAGCAGTGATTATATCACAAAGTGGGGTTTCCGTAAAAACTGCGTCACTTTCACCCACTGCCTCAAATAAAAATAAAGTCTAGTGGTAAAGCTAGATTTTCATTTTCTTTGGTGGAAAAAGCTATGAGGGTGAGCTTTTCTGGATCATGTTCTTTAACTGTTTCACTATTTTGGGGGGTTTCACAGGGCTCTATTTCAGGACCTCTGCTTCTCCCTCTTTCTTCTGGGCTCCGTTCTGAGAAAACAAAAAGTTAGACTTTACCATTGCAGACTTTACCATGGAGCGAAGCTGGATAAGCTTTGTACTAGTCATAAAACTGACTCTGGCCAGCAGCGGCGGCAGCTGAATTCATACCTTGCTGCTCAAATCGAACCGCGCCGCTCAATTCCCAGACTTTTGCTCCGTGCCGGCAGCTCATATCCTGCCGCGGAACCTCACTTTACATCTGAACTATTGACTTTACATTGCGAATCGTGTTCGGTATGAGTACACCTTAGCACACCAGACAAGATCCACGGTGTAGGCTGTGCAGAGAGACGCTTGAAACAATCCAGCACATAACTACAGGGTGTATACAGGCTGGGATAGTATACAGAAACATGTGTATAGAATATGGACTGGAAACCCAAATTCTCTATGTGTTTTATGGTCAGGAGCCTATTCTTCCTGCTATTTCACATCCAGGTCGGAGCTCAGTCACAGATCTCAGTCTGTGGTTCAGATATGAACATGTCTGCCAGCAAATCAAACAAAGGAGTAAAATGTATCTGGTTTTCCTGCACATTTGAGTTGAGACCCCTGGACAATCGCAGAGCGAAAGCAACCTTCCTGAAGAGAGAGTTAATGTCAAGATGCGCACAGAGTTGTGTGTCAGAGCTCCTGCAGATGGAGGGGGAGCTGCAGCAGGGCCACCAGGGGCCCTCCGCTTCCGCCTCTTCTTCAGGTGCAGAAGAAGAGATATTTACCGCAGAGGAGGGGAAGACAACAAGACAGGTGCTGCAGTGAAGGAGGAAGAGGAGGTGGAAGAAGACAAGCAAACAAAAGCGGGACAAGCTGGGAATAGAGGAGGGATGTGTTTTAAACGTGTGAGGACTGCGCGGATAAGTGAAGAGGTAGAAGACAGACAGCCAACTGTGTGTTTGTGTGTGTTTGTGTTGGTGAGAGACACAGAAGGGTATTGCCGTATAAGCAGTCTGTCCGGCTGTCTGCTCTCTGACCAGCGGCACAGACGATGATGTCAGGCCTTTTCTCCTCAACATCTTCCTCTGTTAACAGTTGCTGCTTCCTCTCTTTACCCTCACACACCTCCTCCTATTAGCTGTTTATTGTTTTATTCATTGTCCACTCCAATGTCTCCAAGCCAGGATCAAAGCTGGAGAACAAGCACGCTCATGAATGTTTGTTTCTCTTCCTGCTTTTTTGTGACTTGAGCACACTCTGCAAGTCACGCGGCGTGTATGTGTATGTGTGTTTTTGTGGGACGCTTGCATCTGCAGTGATCTGAGGTCTCACAGCAGAGGGAATGAACCGCTAATGGGAGGCAACAGCTGACCAGATAGGCAGGTGCTGCACCATGCAGAGACATTAAATTGGTTCTGGGACAGGAGGTGAAGCTGATTTTACATTTAACCTAGAGTAATGGGGGGGGGGGGGGGGGGTAGGAGGAAAGATGTAACGCTGACAAAGATGTAAGACTGTTGGAGCAAATCTGAGCTCCCTTTGAGTGAAGCTGGTTAGGGTCTCTAAGCTAGAGCTAAACAAAACAGTACTTTAAAGATCAGAGATGAAGTTTTTCTCAGCGTTAAATGTGGGAAAATGACAACCGTCTGTGTCATTTTGTGTCAAGTAAAGCCTTGGTCACATGTAGTGACGTGCAGCGAGGTTCATGGCTGGTGAGGCATTGACGTAATCCATCAGATTAACAACCATGAACCCTACAGAGTCGCTTATTCACCATTTGATTGGAAGAAGTTAAAATGTGTTCATTTGAACATTTTTCTTCCGTTTATAAACTGTAGCAGAGGGGAAAAAAATCACCCAAATTGTTATTATTGACTTACTTTTACCTATAATTGAAGTCGGTGTGTCGCTCCCTTGTTTTATGTTAATGCTCAAAAAAACGCATTAATGACCTTTTTCTAGAAATCTTCCTTTTATTTCTTCCGTTTTTTTTGTCTAAACTCATTCTTGAGTTTAGGGGTTAAAAAATGTAATCCTCAATTTAGAAAACGATGCTAAACATATGAAAGAGTAACAGGACGTCTGCACCTGCCTTGCTATCTCTAATTCTATTATTCTTTCGCTGCGCAGTGACATTCTCCAGGCTCACCAGCGCCCTCTGCCTTGAGACAAGCGTACTGCCTGCTTCACCTAGTGTGTTTCTAAAGCGCATTTTGTAGCGGATTAAAAAACAAAATAATTCACAAACTGGCACCAACATAATCAGACAGATGACGAGAAAAAAGGAAATTTTATCATTTTAAAATAAAGCGTTTTTTAATGATGATAAAAAGACCAAATTAGTAAAGCACATGCGTCACCTGCAGCTCCAGCTAGCGTGTGCGGTGTTGGGGAGGCATGGGCTGCAATTGGGCTAACCATTGAAAAGACATTTTAAAAAAGGATTGTATTTTAATTATGCTTTTTTTCAATATTATGCATAATAACAACTATTATGCAATATTTTTATGCATTTTGTTTTGCTGCCTCCCCTGACTGCATGTTGGTCGCATGCACCTGGACAGGGTTGACCTGAATGACTGCTGGGATTTGGGGTTCCTGGGTCCATAGAGGGTCATAGACAGGATCAGCCACATCTCATGCCTCAATCAAAACTGCTCTTACGTGTAGATGAGGGCTATCTTTGGACAAAAAAATGGGCTAATCTGAACAGGGCACGCAGGTAGAGTGCACAAAATATAATTGTAGACCATTTGATGAACCTCTGGCGCAAAAAAACTGAACTGATTTCATTTAGTTGGAATCAATCTAGTAATTTTTCCGCTGTAAGAGGGTTCGCTGTGGTGTCACAACAAGCGGATCAGGAACCATGCAGCACCAGATGAGACTGTCTACCTTTCGGCTGCAGACATGCACTCCGCGTTGACATCAGAGGAAGATCTCCCATCCACATTCACATGTATTCCTGCATTCATGTGAACACAGCTACCTGCCCGCCTGCTTTAGTGGTCTTTTGGACAATGTCCTGGTCTACATTTCTGGAATAGTTGTCAGAAAAATCCTTAAGAAACTGTCCTGTGAAGTGTGCCCTCATCCTTGGATCAGAGCGACCATGTGCTTGACCTACAGAACAACGGTGGGCTGGTGTTTCCTCAGAGGGGACAGTGAAGGTGGTCACTGCAGCAGAACATGTGATGCATCAGAACTCTACAGAGAACGGTGTCAGTATGTTAATCTTTTTGTTCCAGCTGAAAATTAGTTCAGAAAGTGGTTTTATTCAGGAAGGAGATCATTGAGTTCAGGATGAACAACCACAATTTTTATGTCTTATTATTTCTGTCTTCCATAAAACAAGGCTGCACCACATGGCAAAATAGACTACCCTGGAGATTCAAAGTACCATCACATGGAAGAGGCTGTTGGTTTTTTAGAAATTTTAATTGTGATATTTTGTTCTAATCAAATGTTTTCAGCATAGTTAGATCTGTAAATTTCCGCCATTTCTTTTTTATCTTGTTTTTTGCTGAGGAACATGCCCTTGAAGGACTAATAAAGTTATTCTGTTTGTTTATGTTTTAGTTGTCATTAGGTTAAAATTGTGGGAGAAATTATTTTTGTTTATTAAAATAAAAAAAAACAACAACATTATTTTAATAGATTGCTTTCCATTCTCTGATTTTGCTACGTCTACCTACATTTTATGTTTATATATGTCAACACTAAATCCGAGTTCCTGATTGGTCAAAGTTGGATCTGGTTGAACTTTCAATGTTCAGACCGTCGCAGAAACTTGCATAGCTATGCTTGAACCTGAGGGAAGTCCGAAACCTGCTTTTACACGTTCACGTAGACTTTTCATTGGAACATGCAGAATGAACGCAGCTTCACAGTTGAAGTGCATCTATAATATACATTACAGACCTCTCTCATTGTGGTAGAACTTGGAAAACCTGTTACGTTTTCTTCCATTTGGTTTCTATTAACTCTATAGTTGTAAACTGGTTGAGTCATTTTTTTGTGGAACACCTTGTGCAAGCAGATGCTCCCCGTTAATCATCATAAGACCTGCTCTCTTCTGCCTCATACTGGTCCACACAGAGGAGTTAAAAACGAAGAGGAATCAGAAAAAGACGGCAGCAACAAAAATCACGGCCCGATTCTTTTCACTCAAGTTGTTAATTCAGTGCGATTCACCACACTCGCACACTTATCTAAGGAGCTGCTGAAGAATACGGCAGATATGAAATCTCATTCCACGGGAAAAATGAACACAGAGTCGTCCAACAAAGAAACTGAAGCGAGAGGTTTGAAAAGACCAGAAGAAAAAATAACCCAGATGTTAATTCATTTTAGCCCAGCGCTCCACTCGCTGCACAAATCACTTCATTTTCATTCACATGATGAACTGGAACGGCGTTCCCTGCTTATTGCCCTTTTAGTTTCACTACAGAGCATGAGAGGAGAGTGAGCAAGTGGGAAAAAAAAAACCCCACAAGGATCTGCTTCATCATTTTCCCCAACATCCCTTTGGTCATCCCTCAGGTACAGATGGATCAGTTAAAAAACGTCTTCATCTGAAACGATTACCAGCAAATGCGTGGCTCCTAGTTTTGAGCAAGACAAACAATTCCTGAGCTAGAAGAGGAAATGTTCTTTGTAGAGAGGAAAAAGACACACACATTTTTGTTCAGCAGTTGAAGCAGTGTGGACTTGACTGACATGACTGACCAGAACCCAATGAAATCTCTTTTATGGTCACTGGTTGCTGGAGCCTGTCCCAGTCACTGTTAGGCACAGGCCTGGTACACCCTGGACAGGTCATCAGTTTGTTGCAGGGCCACACATTCACATGCACACCTAGGGAAAATTTAGGATAAAAAAATTAACTTATGAAGCATGATTTTGACAGTAGGAGGAACTGCTGAAGGGTGTCAACCACTACACCACATTGCAGCACATCATATAAACAGTTGCTCCTCCGTAACTGATAACCAGCTTTGAAGTAAAGAACAAAGAAGAAGGTCCAGACGACTGTAATTATTATTGAGGGGTTAACCATCCTTTTGAAACACTTTTTATTTAGAAAAAAGCAGTTGGAGCCAAGTATTGAAGGGGGCGTTTCTGCAATGTGTGTATCGAGACGTGCTTCGTTTAGAGGAGGAGCCAAAAATGATGATGACCGAAGCCTCACTGTTAAGCATATGACTGATTCAGCAGCTGTGGTGCAGAGGTAGAGTGGCTGGCTTCTTATTGGATGTGCCAAAGTGTCCTTGGGCAAGACACTGAACCCCACATTGCCCGTGGTTGGATACAGGTTGGCGGCTGTGTTGGGCGGCGGAGTGAATGTGTGTGCAAGAGCAAATGGTACCGTGATTTGAAGGTTTTGGGCCTCAAAGCAAGGTAGCTATATAAGTGTACACCATTTATCCCTTTCTTACAGTTGATATGAATCCCTCAGGGTCCATTCATAATCTAGTGAAGAAGTCCAGAAAACATTTTCCACATTTTGCAGCTAATGTTGTCATTCTGCATTAAAAAGTTCTGCCGCTGGTTTCCTGTCTCGCTGCATGAAGTGCTGCAGCCTGAAATGGAACAGTGGAGTTTTCAAACCAGCTTTTGGTAATGAAAGAGGCTTACAAGTGGCGGCTGAAATGCTCTCTGGACCTGTGCAGCCATTACACGGAGCCCCCCCGCCCCGAAGCGCTGAGAGCTGGAGATGGGCTTCAATGGGCTCTTGTCAAAGGGGGGAGTGAGGGCTCTGTGTGTGTGTGTGCGTGTGTGTTTGTGTATGTGTGTGTTCCAGGGTGTGTTGAGGTGTGGACCGCTGACAGAGACAGAGAGGCAGGACTGTGGTAATGGAGTCTGCAGCCATGTAGAGTCATCACACTGACACATGTGGTTCCCCCCCCGGACGCTGCGGGGGACGAAGAGCTTGCTCGCTGTCACTGCCAACTTCCGAGAGGTCCTGGAGTGCCACAACACACACACACACAGATCAACACCTTTACACACTCATCCATGATTCATAAAAGAACAAACACACAGTTACAGTACACCAGCGTGTCCCAACACCGTTCGTCTGCACTCCTCCTGGTTTCTGTGACAGTAACACCAAACTCAAAGGTTTGTATGAATAAAAATGTTTTTAAAAAAACAACAAAACTTTGTTGTGTTTAACTCTTAATACTAATTTAACACTATTTGACCTACCATAACTCTTCGACCTAACATAACCCTTCCGTTACTGCAACTACCGTAACTGTGGGTGCCGCAATGGCGCAGAGCCGTTTTTCTACGTGACAGAATCAGACAGAGTTAACGTAATTCCAATAGGGATTTATCGGTGCAAAGAAATCCGCTGATTTGCGCAAAAATGTCACTACTGTAAAGTGTTGCATTACAGCACAAAGCTGCTTGAATTCTGTTGATTGCGTAAACAGATAAAGAGTTCTGGTAGTTGAAATGCTTTATTAGAAATGCTACAGTTGCTGAATGACACAAAAATTGATTTTGGATTGTTTTATTACGGAACAAATGCTTTTTTTTAATAGGAAAAGTATTATCCTTTTTGTGGAAGCCGTTAGCTTCTAAATGAGGACAAAGAACAGTTGGGCCTGCTGTGTCTGTTCTCATCACCACTTCATCTTGGTTGGCCCGAACAACAGATAGCATCTTTCTTTTGCGCGATAAAGTGGAGGTGAGGAGGAACGTGCCCCCCTGCTGTGTTTATGTGTGGATGTCTGCAGCTCTCCGTGAGCACAAAGCACAGATAACATCAGTTTATTGAAAGGAAGTGAGACAGAAACATGGATGTCCTCCAGCCGCTACTGTCCGCCAACAGTGGAAGGATGAGTTCATACCCGGATAAGAGCTTAAAGCCCAGAGTCCAGATAAGAGCCGGTTATGTAAGATTAATTTAGTTACACGGCTCTTCAAGGAAATTGGGCAGATTGGGGTAAAATAAAGTTAAGAGTCCAGAACCGACCACGTCTAATACATCATCCTCAAAGAGCCGCTCATTGTGGGTTTGCACAGTTATTTGAAATCCTTGGTAATGCTTGTCATGCAGCATCAAGTGAGGTTTTAGGGGAATACAAGGATGGCTTTTATTTAGATAAAACAACCAAATCCCACTTTACAATTGCCTACTTCCCAAAAATTTCAAAAACTTGAAAATGACAATGTATTTTTAAATTTTATTTAAAAAGTTCAGATTAAAAAAAAAAAAAAACATCTAGCTCATAAAGTGGTGGAGTCTGTGGGCTGAAAAATGAACTCAGGGTTTTAAAAGTTGAAAAAGATAAGTTAATGGAGCAAAATAGGTTAAAAATAAGATCCAAACCTTCGAAAGTGTCAGGATTGGGAACTTTGGTTTAGATTTTGTTGTGCGTTTTGATCACGTTCTGTTTTGTGAATTGTCCCTCAGTCACCAGTTTCAGGTCCATGATCCACAGCTGTCTTCGTTTCTGTTCATTTCTGTTTTTTTATTAAATGTTTTACTAATCAGCCACCAAGCCTGGTCCTGCATTTTAGGTCTTCCACCACAACTTCCTGACAGAACGAAGGGCAGAAAGAGACCCACAAAAAGTGAACATATACATATATATTTATATATATTTATATATATGTATATATATATAGAGAGAGAGAGAGAGAAAGAGAGAGAGAGAGGGAGAGAGAGAGTTGAGTTGTAAAAAACCTTTAATAATCGGTCAGCACTTCACAAATTAAAAATTACACGGACAGGGAAAGAGTTCAAGAAACACAACAGGTAAACAAATGAAATCAAAAATTCAGCACCAAAGAGTCTCTGCTGACAGAACATAAAACATTTGCAATGGTCCAAATTTTAACAAAATCCTCAAGTGAATTGGTAAGACTGTAAAAACAGAACTCTATAGAGAGAGAGAGACAGACAGACAGACAGACAGACAGACAGACAGACAGACAGACAGACAGACAGATAGATAGATAGATAGATAGATAGATGCAAAACTTAACAAGCAAACAACCTAAAAATTATCAGCTGTAATGATCAAACTGTACTGTTGTGTTCTTTTTAAATGAGAATCTGCAAATGCTAATTATAATTCAATTACAGCCAAAAAGAAGTCATTGCTTTTGGTTTGTTGTACATCTTTGCCTCATTAGGCAGGTAGGCATCATTGTCTACTCGATGCTAAGCTAAGGTCAAAGCTGACACTAAGGTCAAGCTCAAAAAAGAAACCATTTTGAGAATATTAGATTATCTTTCTTAACTTTCTAAGCTTTAGCAATACGCCACTTTTCTTCAGATTTTTTTTTTGGTAAAATCTAATTTAGCATTTTTACTCTTTTATTGTACATCCTAAACTTGATAATTGGTGGCAGCTTGTCAACAAAAAATATAATTGTATAAATTTTTAATAATAATATCATTTTTTCAATATTCAATTTTTCTTTTACTTTTTGATTTTTTAAGTTATTGTATTTTCCGCACTATAGAATACATTGGATTATATAGGTCCACTGTCAATAAATGCTCTATTTTTGAACTTGTTATATAAGGTGCACTGTACTATGAGGCACATACTGTAAAGTGAGACAAAGAGTCAATGATAAATGTTTCAGTCAGTCAGACTAGAACTGTGAAATCCGTTCTAAACGTAGCCATGTTTGAAGCATTAGCCAGGCTAGCATATTCACAATACATTTAAAAAACAGGCAGATACTGTTAGAACAAATGCTAGTGTGGCTACGCTAACTCCCAACCTTGTTAGTAACTCTCAAAAAAAAAAAACTGTCCGACATTGATACACTTTAGCTGTATTCGAGTATTCACAATATCTGCAAATCCAAACCTTGTTTACAACACGTAAAAAAAACAGACTAATGCTGTACCAGTGCTGTCAAGACACCCAGCGCTACCAGATTTTAGGGAAAGAAAGCTCTGAATGTCATCTGCGCAGCAGTTGAATGACACGTTGTGTTTCCTAGAAATGGACCCCAGTGGCAGCAGGTAAAGTAAGAATAAAAGAAGGCCCAAAACTTGGCCCTGCGGTATACCATATTTAAGTGAAGACTGAAGAAGAAAATTGTCAAAGTTGGACAGAGAAACTCCTTCCACATAAAAATGACCTAAACCAACTTAGGGCTGTGCCTTTACACTAACAGACTGCTCCAGTCAGTATAATAAAACGCTGTGTCAAAAGCAGCAGTAAGATCAAGAGGAATTCAGACAGCAGAGGACCCAGAAAAGCAGGTCATTGCACACCTTCAGAAGAGCTGCTTTAGCACTGCGACATGATTTAAAACCAAAATGAAACTTCTTAGGTGCACTGGGATTAAAAAAAAAAAAAAAAAGGATTTCATGTGCCCCTTACAGTGCAGAAAATGCAATCATTTAGCTGTTGTTTTTTCTGTATTGTATACCTTAAACATGACACCATAGTCTGCAGCTTATCATTATTTTAGCTAGTGTTTGTAATTTATTGTTTTTGTTTGATTTTGATTATGCTCTGTAAGAAATAATAGTGTTTCCTGTTTTTTTCATGTTTACTTGATAATTTAGCATTTAGAGTTACAGATGACTTTTTGTAAATGTTGGTTAATGAAGAGAAATTGTATCTTCTTAACTCGTGATAAAAAAAACATGGTAATTTGTCTGCAAGAAATCATCACACCTGCATGTTTATCTTATTAGCATTTTAATTTGATCTCAGGTAAACCTATAAAGCTTTTTGTTTTTGTTCAACTTTGCCTCCTCAGAGGTGTGGATAAAGCAAAGGAGATGTGAGTCCAACAAAAACAAAAACAAAAAAACCCTTATAGGCAAACACACAAACATGCACAGGTAGAAACCTGATCAGGCTTTCAGCTAGCACAATCCCAAACCCGATTATGAAAAGATTTCTCATTTTTCTCGCTCTCTCCTCACTTTTATTTCATTTCGAATGTCTTGACACGACATAAATTCATTTGTGTTGCTGAAGCATGCAACAGGAAAAAAAAAAAAAAAAACCCTCAGAGAACAACAAAGGGAATTCTGCCTCACCCAGGTTTTCTTTGTAATAAATCTTTGGTTTTCGAGACCACAACAGACAAATCAAAACATTAAAAGTTCCAAACAATTTTACAGAAATGAAAAAAAAAATCACCAGATTTTAAAAAGCAGCAATGAGAAACATTCAGGCAAACAAAGCAACCCAGTATAGCAGCCCCCCCCCACGCAGACGCACGCACGTGCATGCGTGCACGGGGACCCAGGCCAGCCAGCAGGAACAGGAGCTCACCATAATGTGATTTGGTCTCGATTAAAATGGTGGGAATTGGATCTGAGGTAAAAGGCCATGTCAGGAGAGAACAAATGGGAACGGCGGCGCACGGAAGAAGATGAACGACTGTCTGTGAGATGGAGAGATGAGGTGAGGGGGGGTGTAGGAAGAAATGAAAAAGTGTTTTTGGGGGGGGGGGGGGGGGGGGGGGGGGTATTTATTAATCCATTACAGGGAGCCCTCACTCTCCATGAATTCACAGCCTCCTTTTTCTCCAAAACTGATCTACATGAGGAGGAGAAGGTTGCAGTCCTCCCATCATCACCCTCCCTTTGTCAGGCTTATCTTTGCTCTTGTTTTTTCTCTGTTTAAGATCTTTTTTTCCCTATTTAGTCAATTGTTATTTTCAGAATAGATTCATTTTCCTCATCCAGTTTCCTTGACATTACTTTTAAGCTACAGACACACCAGGGTCATGTGACATGTTCAATAACACGCTAAACGGTCATTCTTGATGCGCTTTTCACAGATGGTGTTCACACTGGACTGCCGTTACCCGATACTAGCAAATGAACCAACAGTATGAAGAGGCTTAGCATGAAATGTCGAAACTGTGCAAATCTTGTGAATTTTGCTCCAGGCTTTTTCTTGCACAGCTCTTTTCCGATATATGAAAGACTTGATATAATTAAATTCTATCTGGCCACAAACTGCAATTATTAATTTCTCCTCCATAGTCAATTTTTAACCGGTTGGTACTTCTTTAATATGAAAAGGACGCTACTCGTGTGTCACGACCAAATCCAGATCCCTGGTTGGTCAAAGTTGATTAAACTTCTAGCACAAGTCCAATTGCCCCTAAGACATCAGAGCCGCAAACGTAGGTAGCGATGTGTGAAAAAACAAGTTTTCCTGCACGTGGAAGCCCGAAGCGGGCATATGGCATGTTTACACAAACTTTTCAGCGGAAGTGGCCACTTAAGCGCGTTTTCGTGCTCCGTGGGAATGCAGCAGCAGAAAAGCTCATCTACAGTTAGGCCTTACAAAAACCTAAATTCTAAAAGTGTGTCAAAAAATAAATTAACCCTTTAAAGACTCAATCCAATGTGTTTTTGTAGGTGTTTTTTAACATGTTCTTGCAGCATTTTAGAGGGCATAAACAAAAGAATTTCAGATTAAATCTGCGTTTCTAACCATTTCTTTGTTCAAATACTACGCAGGCCACCAGAGGGGGAGACAGAGAACCGCCACCTGACAAAATAAAATGTCAGAGTAAAATACTAGATCTGGGATCTACTTAAAAGCTGAATTTAAAAAATGCGTTGAGTTTCTTTTTAAAAACCTTGACATCGGATGAGGCCCTCACATCCTCAGGCAGGTTGTTCCACAGACGAGGGCGTAGTATCTAAATGAAGCCTCACCGTGGATTTTTGTTCTGATTTTAGGGACCCTCAGCAGGCCCGCGCCTGAGGATGTTAGGGCTCTTCATACAGTTGGTTGACAGATAAAATTGGTTCCTTTCTCTCTCAGCTTCAGAACCGGTAACCAAGACCTCCGTTTTGTCTTTGATGAGCTGCAGAAAGTTCTCTCCCATCCACATTTTTATATCTGAAGTACAGTTTAAAAGGCTGTTCTTGGACCCCGTGTCATCAGTCAGGATCTCTGCAACAGAATCAGCCGACTGATTGATCACGTGAATCCTCAAAGATATACACTTATCATGTGGCAGCTGGTGATATCTGCAGTGTTTAAGGGTTAAGTAGTAACTATGCAATTATGGCCAAACTGGCAGCAGTTTTATATGAGAACTGGACCCAGTTAGAGTGATGTCACATGTAAAATGCCTTACTCACAATTCAATTGCTATTTTTTCTCAATATGGACGTCTCTACGTTGGAGACAACGTCAGTAAGTAACGATTGGTCCTAATTAGTCTGAGTCATGGTTTCTATAACAACCACTCTGGCCAGTCTTGTTGGAAGTTCACCCCCCCCCCTACTACCTGAGAGTGGGCATGGGATAATCTGTCAATCAACAGATTTGAATGATCAACCTGAAACCACCTACTTTTATTCAGGCATCTGATTGGCCGGTTTATGACTTGAATAACTTATAATAAAGAAAAAATATGAAAAAAAAGATGATTAGCAAGAACATGTTGAAAACAGGTAATAGATCAAGAATGGTTATTCTAAAGAAAAGAATAACTAAGTAACAGCTGTTTGTTTCTTAATAGAAGTCTATGGGATTTTAGCTTCTTGAAAACCAGTGAGTTCTTCCTGTTTGGAACACGAGGAGGAGGATTAACTCATTCCAGTTCTCATATACAGTCAATGGTAAGAACAGAAATTAAATGTGTCTCCAAACACTTTTTTTCCATCAGTTCTCAGTTTTTTTATTTTGGTTTTTTAGACCTACATTCTATGACTGTGTGGCAAGGCAAATGTTGATTACTGTAATTAATTCTTGCAAAAAAATATTAAACATTTTTCACAAAAATAGAAAATATATGGTTGCTTTGGAACTGTCACCAATGGGATGTTGCTATTCAACTCCTCCATATTTAATTGCATTTCTGTCTTGATTTTTTGCTCAGTCTCATTTCAATCCTTAAAAAAAAAACCTGGCTAAAATGTACCTGATTAAAACACTCATTCAAGCACTGACAAAAACATCCAGCATGTTCCTCATTTCCTCCCATAGATGACAAAGAAAATTCATATTTTTCTGAGCCAGAGTCTGTGTGACACTAAAGATGTTTGGTGCGTTGAAACCCAGCGTTTGTCTAGTAAATGCATTCATAGCAGTGCACAACCATGAGACAGTGATTACATCTTTCATAAGTCTGCATGCGAGTGTCACTCAGTGATGGCAGGTTTGCAGTAAATCTATAACAAAAGAGATGTTTACAGTTGATTTCGTCTGTACTCTGAAAGGACTGGTTCTCAGAAGAATATCCTCGGAATGCATCAAACAGCAACAACTGATGACGTTATTTTTACAGCGAGTCTCAAGCTATTCATGACATTTCCCGTGATGTTTAGGTTTACACTAATGCACGCATACGGAGCAAAAATGCAGAAAAAGCTGAAAGCTACTTTAAAAACTTTGAAATCGGTACCTTAAACTAGTAGATGCAAGGAAGCCTTAAAATACATAGGATATTTCACATAAAAAATTCAACTAATTTAAATGAGCTCAGAACACTTACACGCAAGTGTATGTGTCTCTTTTGTGTGTCCACCAAAAGAGACAAATAAAGCAATATTTGTACAATGCTCCTTAAATAGATGTGTTTTTTTTTCACAGGCTGTGTGAAGAACGACTTGGACTGCAGGAATTTAAGTTGGATGGAAGATTTCTTTCCAAAACCATATTTGCAGACAGGACACCTCTGTCATCTGGATCTCCAAGCCGTTTGAGCTCCTTCAGACCTTCTCACAACTAACAAGCACAAACCAGCCATTCAGCTGCAAGACTAGCTATGTTTTGTTATTATCAAGATCCTATTTTAGCTGTTCTGAGTTCTCCTCAGCTAATTTGCTAAAAAAAAAAAAGCCTTTTTTTTATGACATATTTTAATCTTGTATTTCATTCCACTTATTATTTTTACTTGCTGTCATCATCATTATTATTATTATCTTGCAATATTCAATTGCATTCAGCTTTTTTAAGCGTTTATTTTTTAATCAAAATTTAAATTAACCCTAATACTTTTTATAACTTTTTTATGACGTTTCCTGTATCAAAGTCCAGGAAACTAATTTCTAAGAGATTTTAAAGATTTTTAGTTTTTTCTTTACTCAAATTCTTATAATCATTACAACTCTGACATATTGCCGTTTTATGGTAATGCTAGTATATTTTCCAAGTTAGCTGTCCTGTTTCACTTTCACCCTAAGGGTGCATTTGTTCAAATACGCCTTATAGTTTCTGAAATTAACGTATTTATATTTGCATAGGTATTCATAAAAAGGAGTCCTGTTGACGTCTTTTCAACAAGAAAGATAAAGAATTTTCAGACTGAAGAACAGATTCAGCCAGAGTTCCTCACATCTCAGACATCTAAGACAATGAATGTCAGATCTGAGATCTCTGAATATAAATTTATGGAAATGTATAAGAGACTAGAAGGAAAACATCAGGCAATCATTTCTGATTCTTGTCTTTAGGGAGTGACAATAAGTCAGACTAAACTCTGGATGACTCCATCCTTTCTTCAGTCTGTCCTCGACCGCGATCGATACATCAGCAGCTCAGCAGAGTCGGAGCAGGAAAGGCAAAGAGAGTCAAAGACTCTGGTCTGACAGCCATTCAAACAGACTGCACTCTCTTTCACCCTCTGCTCGTCCTTGCCTCTCTTTTCTTTTGGGACACCCCCCTCACTTTTCCTCTTTACCAGTATTTCTTCTTCAGAAAACTGCCTCTGGTTTCCTTCAGTTTGTCTTTTTTTGTTGTTCTTGTTTGCTCTCCTCCACACTTTCAGGCTTCAGTCTGTCAGAGCTGAGATGCAGCGAGAACGTTTCATCTGCTGGGATGTGCTGCAGCTGTGAAACATTAATCATCTCCACCGAGAGCGCCGGGCTTTCAGCGCTGCAGACTTTTGCGTCGTGTTGTCGAGCACTGTAAACAAAGCGAGTTGTGTTGTTAAGGATCACACATTAAGACAAAGCATTAGGTCTTGGCAAACTTCAGCAGTTTTAAGTCTAGCAGCACAGTTCTGCTGATTAAACAACTATTAAAACATTCATGTTTTTTCACAATAAAATGTTTTCCAGCCATTTTTCCTTGATCAGAGGGATTGAAACTGTTTTATATGGAAGACCCTGTTTCTTCAAGTGATCAAACAACTGTCTGAAGCTATAGACTTTTTTTTAAAAAAGCAGCATGTTGTCATGATATTAAAAACATTTTGATTAATCACAATTAATCACAATCTAAAAATGTCATTAATTTTTTTACTTGATTGACAGCACTAATTTAAGCCATAATTTACATATTAGTTGCTTGGTTATTTGCGGTGTAGTTTACAATTTTGTTTTAGTATTTGAGAAAAATATTCGATCAACTGTGTTAGAAACTTCTTTACACCCTTAAAATAAATATGTTTTAAAATATTTCTCTGTGATCTGTAGCTTCAGATCGGATTTTTTTTTCATTTTATTTAAATGAAAGCCTTCTGTTCTTCTTCTTCTTCAAAAAAAAGGAAGTTGATATCATTTGTGCTCCACTGAGTCCCCAGTCAAATTACACAGTGTTTACTGAGAGAAAATGCAGAGCGCCACCACACAGAGAAGCTCAAACTGACAGAAGTTTGCCACAAACCAGAGTCCTTGGAGGGAAAGCTGATGTCACCGCTGCACATTGCAGATGGATGCTGTGAAGGCCATTCCTGGATCTGTGATTGAATGAGTTCGGATTGTTCCCGGAGTCTTGATGGGTATTTATGGACCACAGCACAGCTTCACGTCCTTCTACCCAACAAACTGTTCTTCAGTCTATTTCTAACTGTAGTGTCATAGACTTTAACATTTGATGTGGTACCTGAGGCCTATAGTATCTGAGATTCAGACCCTGGGAAATGTATTAAATATTTCACACAAAAAAAGGTTAAAAATAGCTGATTCTTCAAAAGACACACATTTTGTCCCTGGAAAAGTTGGTAATAAACAACTTATAAATAAATTTGTGATGCTTGCTAATGTCTTAAAAATTGTTTGTTAGGGAATCCTATTCTTAAGTGTCCATAAGGGTGATGACGCTGTCCTGCGATGAGTCCCAGCATCTTTTGTTTTGCTATGTGCCAAAATAAGACAAATGTTTTCCATAAATTGCAGTCTTTTGAACAACTCTTGTAGATGTGTTCACAGATACTCACCGCCTACAGCAGCTTTTCTTCATTCCATCCATTGTTCAAGCAGTTATACATTAATCCTTTCCATCTTAAGTGGCATTTTATTATAAAAAGTCCAACAATCATGGAGTTGTTGAGAAAAACAAATTGTGAGAGCTCCATATTTTGAGCTGATGATGGTGTGCTTCCTGCAGAAAATGAATCTGCCTTGAGGTTTCCTAAAACTTCCATACCAGAAAGGTACGGTGAACTTCATTTGATCACAAAAAAAAAAAAAAAAAAAAAGCGGGAACGTTTCTCATCGTCATTTGGATTGGCGGGGTTCTCTTTTAGTGGTCAACTGGCGTTGACGTTCTTTGGACTATCGTAATCCTTCAACGCAATGAGCGTAATTCTGAAGTGGAGAAAAGCATCTTTGCTCTGATATGTAGCGCTTTATGATGGGATATTAATTTCTCAAAACTGAAAAGGCTGCTCAAACCAGGACATCCCGTCGTCCTTTGACAGTTGTATATAAAACAGTTTCTGCAGCTCCTCACTGCTCCACGTTTTCCAACTTTTTCATAATTCCTGCGCCTTCAGATTCATGCTGACACATAGAGAATACGACATTTCCTAGCTTACTTCTCTTCTTTTCTTTGCTCTTTAGGAAGGCCTATTTGCATTCACACCAAAGTGAACTGTACCAGAGTTCACATGAGCTTTAACACCTCCTGAGAGAACATATTATGGTTGCAGTTAAAAGACAAATGAGCCTTTAGCTTTTGTTTATGTTCCTGTCTTTGGATTTCCATCTGCTCATTGGTTAAATTGTTTTCTTTAAAAGTCTTTCTCCAACTATATATTATCTATTTTAAAATCATTTCCAGTGTTCTTTTAATTATGAGTTTTTAGCCTAATCCAAAAAGGCTATGTCGTTTTTTAAGACATATTTTCTGCAGAGCGGCAGGAGTTCATCAGAAGTTCTCATCTGGGTTGTGGGCGGGACTGTTGCCGTGGAAGTCAGCTCTGCAAATGTCATCATCAGCCCTTTGTTTACACTCTCTCCTGTTAGCTTACAGCTGCTCACAAGCTCAAACTAACATTAGCGTAGTAAAAAAACAAAGACGTTAACGGGTCCATTTGTCTGCAGGTGGATGCTTCAGAATTGTAGCGGAGATGGGAGACTTTGGCCCGCTCATTGTAGTCGCTGCTCCAGAAAGAGGAACTTTTTCAAACATCCAGATTTCATCTGCTGCTGATCCAGCGCGGTTTGAATACAGAAATACTCAGAAGCACCATTTTTTTTCTGTTTCTCTATTTTAGATTTTTATACATTTCAAATTATGAGAAAAATACTACAAGAATTTGTTAAAAAGACCAAAAACACCATTTTCATTGGAGTGGGTCTTAGTAAATTGTTTAAGAACCCTCAAGTCACACTAGCAGTTCCTTAGCCAGTAATTTTAATTTCTGATCAGTTTTGGTCCAAACTCTAGATGTTAAAACAGAGACAGGGAGGTGTGTTTACTTTCTGCACATTGGACACATGGACAATTGCTCGGAATTGTCAAGAAGAGCAACATGTGCACATCTTCGTAATCTGATCAAAAGAATGCTGACACATTTATGTTTTGGAGCAGGGCTTGCTCTATGATTAGATATTAATGCTTTCAGGGAACCTGCAGAACCAGGGAGCTATTTCTGGACTCCAAATGATCTTCATATCATCTGCACCCCCCCAACCTGAGCCCATCACTCTGCCTGCAGACTCTCATCATGTCTGTGACAGCACCAGGCTGTGGCCATGCCACACCACACCTCGGTGTGTGTGTGGTCAGATGTGCCAGGTCATTCACCGTGGTGTTCAACAGTAAAATGCTGCCCTCTACAGTCCACTGAAAGAGCTGCAACTTGCAGCGGGACTCCAACAGACAAAGACCTTTTCAAACCTAATTTTTTTTTTTTAAAGGTCATGTCAGTCCTGATTACTTCCTCTTAATCCTGTAATTTTGCCTCAAAACACAAAAACTCAATTTTTTTGAATTTGAATCAGAAAAATTCTGAATCTGATCATAACAGTCAGTTCATCCGGTTTGTAAATCTCCATCAAGTGAGTAGTACAGATTTATGAGGGTTTTTTGGGTGGAAAAGCTCCCACGATCCTTCAAAAAAAAATCTGTCCTCTGCGGAGTCACATCTGCTTTATATCATTCTGGTTTTTGTGATTTTTTTTTCCTGCATTCACTGATCATCCCTTAGACCAAAAAAGGCTTGTGACTGACAGCTAAAGAGGAAACAAGAAGGAAACACAAACCCATTAGGGAGGCATGAAAGTGCACTCCTCTGGAAATGGGTCTGGGGGACGAGAGGAAGGAAGGAGCGATGGAGGACTGAAGGAGAATTCAATCAGGAGGGATGATAGAGACAAAGACGAATGAATGCGGTCAGACAGCACAAACAAGTTGCTTTGAGTTGTCTGCGGTGATGCATCACACACAGTGTCAAATTACACAAACGAGTTTGGATGGAGGACGACGGGAACGAAGGGCGAACGAAAACACGGATGAGGAAAAATGAGGCAAAACTGCAACAGGACTGAGCTGTTTGAGTTCACACCAAACGTCTTCAAACTGTACATGGTGGACATGCACTGGTAAACAGCAGAAGACCAAACCCTTCCCTTCTTGTCTGGTGTGAACATTCCTGAACCCACATCAAATGGGATCGGCATCAAATAAGACTTTGTAAACAGTGGGATTTTAGTTTTGTACATGCAGAGATTACAGTGTTTATTCATTTATAGCGGGATTTCAGGTCTAAAAATAACCTGCGATGGGCGAAATTCACATAATATGATTAGAGATGTTTCAAGGTTGTAAAACTCCTCAATACACATGTTGTACACTTTTCTCAGACACATTTCTCTCTTGTTCAAACCATGAAAGATCAGTATTAGAGAATAAAGCCAAAAACCTGATAGAAATGGAAGATGTATGTAAATGTGGTAAACTGAACTCATCCTTGACAGGAAACTGATTGACGAGGTCAACAGCCAATCAGGACACCAAACCCAAAGTACTGGGGAAAAAATCCCATATTGCGATAAACAAATCCACAAAAAACACTGAGAGGTGAACTGCGAGGTACACAAAATGGAGATTTTTGTTTTCCTAAATAAGATTTATGATCCAGAAACATCAACGCAAACTTCAGAGTTGTTCTTTAGCTCTTTTCTGGCACCAAACAAGAGTTTTTTCCTTTTTCCTTTTTCTAAGCATAAACTGTCAGACCATTGGGCACATTTTTTTCTGAAATAATTTGAATTTTCACAGTCTTTTGCCTTAAGTTGTTTTTTTTTCCCTTTATGGTCAAATTGTGAGTTGTTTGTTAGTTTTTTTTAGCAAAATGATATTCTCAAAAGCTCAAATTAACTCAGAATAGACTTCCTGCTGGTTTGGTGTTTTTCGGTTTAGTTGCTCCACGCTGTTTTGTGTGCTTAAAGCTGGCTTTGAAATCTCCAGCTATCCTAAAAATATCATTAGGAAAAAGTCCTCTTTAAAGAAATTAGAGATTATAACAGCATAAATGCAGTGGGTAAATTGTCATATTTAAGTTCACATAATAAAAACCACAAAAAAGGTAATTTGATGAAAATATCCATGATCCTTTGACCTCTGACCCCTGATACTGAGATGAAACTAATTTTCTTTAACCGCAGTTTTCTGGTTCTGCCCATGAATGGAAACCAGCAGGGACCAAACACTGAGAAACACAGGGGACTTTTATTTTTAACACAGTCTTTTCTAAAACATAATCACCCAGCAATTAGACTGCAGCGACATCAGAATGAAGCAGCAGAAGGCAGAGCAGGACCCGTGACACGCTCCCCTTCAGCTGGCCAAAAAATGGAAAAAAGGCTTCTTCATGTTGGCAAGAAATGTCCTCAGTTTCTGTGGAAGTGTCAGTGAAAACGCAGACATCACAGAGTGTGTGCGCAGCTCCTGAAAAGCATCGTCCTCAGCTCGGTTTTGCAGCTTGGCATGCACTCCATCTAAAGGTACGGATCACGCGGAACGGGTTCACGCGTCCTCAATGCTGCCAGTCGCATGTTTGGACGCCGGCCCGAGCCCGTTGGCAGAAACTCGAGTCACAGATGAGAGTCAGTGCACGGCAACAGACAAACAGGCAGAAGAAAGAACACAAATTGGAAGAGAGGGCATGAAAATGTGCTCTTTAACAGGCACCAAGAGCAAAAAAGGAAACACTGAAGACCTTTAATCATCTGTTAGTGTTTACATCTGCACACATGTGCACGTTTGTGTGTGCGTCACATCCAGCTTCCCAGAATTCTCCATCTTATTGCAAAGTAAAAGCAAAGCTGATTTATTATGCTTTTCCCTCGACAGGATATTACAGCTGCTGATTAGCATAGCGGTAGAGGAGTGTGCACACACATGCATGTGCACGCACAAGCCTGCTCACTGACTCCAGTAGTAATTTTTGAGCTGTCAGAGATTTTAAAACAAATGGAAACAGAGAGTCATGACCATTGAAAAATGTGTGTGTGTGTGTTCTCGTATTAGTATCTTAAAGAGGACCGGATGTATTTTCAAAAACGATAACGAGTTTTTTTTTAGATGTGAGTGCATTTTAGTTGATCCTCACACCATTGCATGGATTTTTAAGGATAATACTCAGTTTTATGATCTGGGTTAGCAAAAATCTATATTACGTATCTACAGTGTGTGCTTACTTAAGTACATTTGGTGTTTTATGCATAGAGAAAAAATGTTTCTGCACATGTTTGCTGCAGACGACAGGTCGTAGCAAACACACATACAACACAAGAGTGAACTAGGTGAGACGCAGGCACATTGTACAGATTTTTCACTTTTTAAACCCCCAAAAATCCTGGGCAGTGCACAAGGGTCCGATTGGTGCTGTCCATGCGAAACTGCACCCTCCTTCGCCCCCTGTTGTGTGATCTGATTCCTGCTGACTGGTAAAAATCAAGAAATTAGACAGTAGTTTGTGTGGGCATCCTACCGATGTACTTATGGAGGGTGAATATGGGTTGAACCTTGGACTGGGCTTCAGGCAGCAAGGCTTCCTGCCTCTGCCCAGGCTGGGTCCCACACACTCTTGTGCTCTCTTGTTGTGATGGGAGAAGTTCTTGTGGCCTTTGGATCTACCTCTGTGGTGTGGACTGACATTCTTGGAACGTCGGTTGAAGAGGTTTTGAAGAGCACGCAAACTGCCCATCTGGTTCTTCACCTTCACATCTTAGTTGTGCCGTTTTACACACAACCACACGCCTCAGCTCTGTAGAAACATACACTTTCATGCGTGGAGGTAAGCTACAAAACATGCAAGACATTTGTTTATGTTTATGTTGGTATCAACACAAGTAATTGAGTTAGAAAGTAAATATGTGAGTGCATGAGTTTGCATTGATTTGTGTTTGTGTGTGGATCTATGGTTACATTTGTGCGACTTCATGTTTGCATAGATGTGTGTGCGTGCTGTCAGCTTGGATCGTCCTAAGCCTCGTGCTTCTTGTTTTTTTGTTTTGCTGTTGTTTGTCTTTGATTTGTCTCTGTAATGTTTCTTCGTCTTTCTGTTACTGTGTGCACCCTCTCTTATCCCTGTTTTCCCAGCAACCCCATATTAACCCATATTGTCATGTGACCACAGGATGTTTCCATACGACGGAACATTAGAGCCATCAAAAAAAAGTAATATTTAAGTGTAAATTTAGCCTGTGACTTTTAAAGTTGTAAATACACGACATAATTCTCATAATTTCAGTTACAACTTCTGTCTCATAAATTCCCAACTTTAAAGTCATACTCCAAAAAATGCTTTGGTTTGTAAACTGGCCCTAATACTGCATTGTATGCTCCAGTTTTTTCTACTATCAAATAAAACCGTCACTCTTGTCTTCACTTGTTTGTTTCGTTTGATGATCTAAATTCTTTAGGCGTCAAACTCTGTAACGTTACCAAAAGGGAACAGTTTCTTTTGTAATTTGCTTTTTGAAAACAAATGCCCACAGAGTGTAGACAATCGAGCTAACAATGTGCTTTTGATTGACAGGAAACACACCAAAAAACAATGACTGTCAGGTGAGACAACAGAGGATTATTAAACTCCTCCTATGCGCACCAGCTACCTTAAAAATGTGAGAAAACGCTTTCCTCCTTAATCTCGCCACTCATCCTCCACCCCCTTCTCACAAATCTCGCAGGCTCCACTGTTATGATTGATGATGAAGAGGATAACCCAGGGACAGGTGCCTTGTTAGAGCCAGACTAGGTTGGTCTATCTGAGACTGAAATCTGGCAGCTCTACCCCCCTCATCTAACACTGTTGGATGAGGGGGGTCAATCTCCAGCTCCACTTCCACGCCTTCTTCCTCTGGACGACCTCAGGAGGAAAACGTGGCGTCCATCATCTCCGATGAACTTCTGACAGGTAGAGTGTTGTTAGATGGGATGGGGGACTTCCCTCTGAAAGGATTAATGGTAAGGGGGCCTCAGCATCCATCACTGCCCTGCATCAGCCCAAGAGAGAGCTGCCGATAAATCTGAGGAGTTCATCTGGTTGCACAGGGATTCCTTCACAATAAAAGATCCAGCTTTTCTGGATTGCATTCATGTAAATGTTTTATTGAAGAATAAGTTCAGAGTAGACTTTCAATAGAGTTTAAATAATTTCAAAACTCTAAAAAAACTGAAAATAAACAAACAAAATAATCGTAAAAAAAATAACTCAATTTTGCCCAGCTTTAACTGTAAATACTAAACAACTTAGAAGAGTCAAAAATTTATGGGAAAAATACTTATAAAAATATATAAATAATCCCTTCTAAAAACTGAATTCAAATCATTTTGAAAAATGTATTGCCACAAAAAAATGCTAAAAAGACAACAAATTCAAAGGACAGGCTTGAAAGTCTGTGATGTTTCTCTGAAATAATTTGTGAGAATTGCAACTCTCGTTGAATGGAACACAAACAGTCCACCTTTCTTTAGTAAATGTAAAGTACCAGACATTTATGGTTATCATTTGCTCCTGGCCTGTACATTTTTGTGTAGTGCAGTCAGTGTTGGGGTAACATGTTACAGAAATGTGGTTAATAACGCATCTGCGCTATCGCAACATTGGAGATTGGCCAAAGTGAGATGGAGGAAGAAAGCAGGAACGCGTGGGACCATTCAGCAACTGGAGCCATTTGCTTTATTTCCAATTTGTTGAAAATAAAGGCAAAAACATTTCAGTTAAATGCAAACTGTCCAGGTTTGCAAACTGCTCTCTACAGCGTCACTCTGTCCAAGTAAAGAAAAATCAAAAGGAAAGTAAAGTAACCAGTAGTCTATTACTTCTTACAATAGGTAATGAGTAAGTCATTTCATTACAATTTCATCCAGTGAATGAAGTAATAGATTACTCTTTAAAAGTAATTTAGCCAATATGGAGTGCACTTTATAGTACCGGTTATCATAAATAATTACTTAATGCTCTTTTTATTTATGTAAATACATTTTTTTGTGTATTTCCTTGAATCCATTGCCTTTTGTATATCAGGGCGTTGTCTCAACATAAGCCTTTATGGCTTCTTGCACCTCCCTGCAGGTTTGACTGTAAATGTAAATGATCTAGTTTTGTCTTCTGTTTTAGTATCTTGTTTTATGTGATAATGCTGTTTGTGGGCTAAATACATAAATAATGTTTCACATTTAAGAAAAACTGCCATTAAGATGTCAGACACAGTCTAAAATCTTCAAGTTTGATCTGTTTATTTTAAAAAAAATCTGTCAATAATTCAATTCAAGTGTAAAAACTCTACAGTTGCTGAATTTTACAGTTCAAGTAGTCTTTCAAGCTGAAGATTTTCTAAAGTTCTAAGAAGATTCAAAACTGCACCCATTTGTTTCCAAATGACATTAAAATAACAGAAAGGAACAAAATAAAAGAAGAAAAAGTAGACATTTTGGAAGACGCTGAAAAAAGAGCAGAACAAAGAACGCGCCAAAAAGCACAAGACTAACGTGGGGCCTCCAACAAAAAAACGTCTCAGGATATACAGTCAGGCTTTAGTCGAATCAGATGTTTTAAACGTCATCATTTTACAGCGTAGCTGCAGCCTCATCTCCTCTCTGTGACAAATTGAGTTCCTCCATATTCAATCAGGGAGCTGCTGGTCAAATCCCCAAGCTGCTAGTCAACATAAATTAACCTAAACAGCTTTGGTTCACTGTGTAAGCAGGCTCTAATGAGTCTGAGTGCTTTATGTAACACAAAGCACGGCGTTCTACGTCTCCCAAGCCCGAGAGGATGCTGCACACGGCGGTGATGGATAAAGAAACTAGAAGAGACAGAGCAGCAAAGCTGGAGGGCAGCGTTGGTATCGGTGTCTGGATGGGCCAACGGCACAAGTCATCATCGTCAACTTTATTTTAAGCAGATGAGAGCAATCTGACCAAAAGGTTGGCAGCTCGCGCCAGAGTTTGTTCTGGGATCAAAGGAAGTTTTAAGACATGAACAAATAACTAATTTGACATTCGAATGAGCCGAAACTGAGATCTCAGCAGCAGTTGAAGCAGCTGTGAATAAAAAAGAATATTTCTATCATTTCAGGGTGTATTCCAGTCAAAAAGCAAAAGCTTGTTTTCCTCTTTTGAAAGAACTGAGCATTTGCTAAAACTCCCAGGAACCTGAACTGAAGCTGTTCTGCAGAATGTTTTTTCCTAAAACGACGGTGTAGGGCCAGACGTCTTCATTAATTGAACTCCTCTTTTGTGGAACTAACTGCCTCAGTTAGCAGGTGGTGGTGTAGCGGTAGGTGCTCTTGCCTCCGGGTTTGAATCCTGGCTGTGTGGAGTTTGCATGCTCTCCCTGTGGATGTGTGAGTTTTCTCCAGGTATTCCAGTTTCCACCTCAATCCAAAAACATGCTTCATAGGTTCATTGGGGCTTCTAATTTTTGGGATAGTGTGGTACTGCAACAAACTGGTGACTCCTTCAGGGTGTACCCCACCTTCACCCTGGAGCAGCTGGGATAGGCTCCAGCATCCCCATGACCTCAAAAGAGACTAAGTGGGTTCTGAAAATGGATAGATGGTATTTAGGATTGGCATGGGTGACTCACACTTTTGGTTTTGCTGCAGATCTGGATGGTTTAGGATTCCCTAATCATTTGTCCAAACCGTTTGTCTACGTTCTCTCTTGTCCATGAAGGTCGTATGTCATTGTAAAGTAACTAACATCTCTCTTTTCTCCTAACAGATGTTTTCAGTGACTTTGAGTTTGTCCACCTTCAACACTTATCTTATTTTTTTCCCTGTATCTGATGTTCCAATGATGTTCCATTTTTTCCCGTCATCTGCAGTCACAGATTCTGATGGAATGTTTCAAAATAAAAGATGATTGAAGTGGGTCTTCAAGAAAGAGTTAGTGATGAACTTTCCAAAAGTATTTTCTCACATACATGATCAAGAACAATTACTAGTAAATATGTACTTTTGCAGATTTATCTTTTCTTATCAGTAAATAGACAAACAGACTTTTGGACTCATCAGACGTCATTGTTATTTTTATCCAATTTGTTCCAGATCATTCTGATAATCCCAGATTTCCCAAACCGTATTTCAACAATGGCCTACATAAATGATCATGAGATTACTTTATGGGTTTGGTTTAATCCCATACTGTTTCCTACAGAAAATTCCTCTTTTTAATCTCCTGTTTAAACACATGTACAGTTATTGTGGTCCCAAAACCCTTTTATCATTGATATCTCCAACTTTGACAGTTACCATGGCAACACATGTAGAAGATCTACTGACTATCAATGAGACTGTTTTTTCTAAAAAAAATTAAAAAAGAGTTGTAAAGTTTTCTTTTTTCAATTCAAAGGGTAAAAATGGGAAATGTCTTTATTTAAATTTTAATATCTTCATGGTGGCATCACACTAGATAGTTTAGTCATGTGACCACCGACTGAGGCTCTGGATTACTAAGGTTTGAGGAAATGTCAATGAAATGAAACTTTATTTGCAAAATACAACATTTGACCTGATCAGCTAAAAAATATGAAGTCAAACAAAAATAAAAGCAGGTAAAGCACACATTTTGAATCCACAGAAACTCAGAGCTTTTAAAATCCTAATACATATTTTCAGTATCTCACAGGCTTCAAAGCCAATGACAAAAGGTGAGTTTGAATGTGGGATTTAAAAGCAGGTAACCACCAGGCTAGTGTGATGTACACAGAGTTTGTTCGATAGTTCAAGGCTGTGACAGAAATCCCCAAATCGCCGGCACACGAGCAGCAGGCTGGCTTTAGAAAAAAAGGACCAAAAATATCGCGGCTCGAGTCTTTCAGCGCCGTTTTCCTTTGAGTCTCTCATGGAGGCCTGACAGACTGGCTGCGTTCAGATAGAGTTTAAGCAGCTTCCAGCAGTTCGTTTTTCTGAGCTTCTTTGATTTCACGTCGTCTCTCTGCTCATTAGCTTCAATCATCGGCGTTAATAATAAAACAGGTGCTTTTCTTTTGTTGCTAATCTGTCCTATTTGCAATTCAGACACTTTAGGCCATTTCACTAGAGCTCATATTGGAAGACGGGGCCCAGAGAGCATTAATATTGGATGAAGTGGGAATATAATAATGTGAGCTTCCTTTGACTGGGGGCGATCTGCTCTGAAACACTCTTCTGTCTGTCTCGGCTTCTGCAGCGATGCATGCGCAGGAATATTAATTACAGTGGAAGCATTGTGCTGATTACAATGATTACACTGAGCCCACATTATGCAGCTTCTGGGACAGTCTCCTGCAGGATGCCGAGCAAGTACCTAACAGAATTTTTCCACTTGATTCACTTTCCAGCCTCAAACAAATGAAAAAGTTCAGTTGGGTTCCTCTGGATGCTCTGTGTTTCCTCATAGTGAGAAGGCTTTGGTTCAAATCTCAGCTGGAACCTTTCTGAGGGAAGTTTTTATGATCTCCCTGTGCATGTGTGGATTTTCATTGGGCTTGTCGGCCTCCTTCCACATTTCAAAAACAGGCTTCTTAGCTTAATTGGTGTCTCTAAATTGCCTCTTCAGGCTGAGTGTGTGTCTGATTCCGTGTGGACCCAAGACTGGTGAACTTCCCACTAACCTGCAAAGAACTAAACCAGAACACAAGATGGATGGATGGATGGATGGATGGATGGATGGATGGATGGATGGATGGATGGATGGATGGATGGATGGATGCATGCATGGATGGATGGATAGATGGATGGATGGATGGATGGATGGATGGATGGATGGATGGATGGATGGATGGATGGATGGATGGATGGATGGATGGATGGATGGATGGATGGTAGAATAACGGATGGATGAGACTTTATTCAACTCAACCAAATAGCTTTATGCATGCTCCCTGGATCACAGGGTTAAAGGTCATCAACACCTGCAGAACAGGAGTTCATCTGTCCATCTGATTCCTGCTTCTTCTGTGTCAGACTGCAGTCCAGGTCTCATTAAAAAAGCATGACCCCTCTGATTCATTGATGGAGTTTGTGTCTTCAATGGCCACCTCTGGGATCTGTTTAAAAGTAGCAACAGGAAAGACAAAGAAAAGAATAAAAAAAGAAAACTGATCTGAAGTCAAAGAAAAAGAGAAGATCATCCTGGAGGAGAAGGCAACTACCTGCTGCACTTGTTTCTTGTGAAGATTTCATTGATAATGGCAAATTAAAGCAGTCTGAGACTGGTCTACTTTTATTGGGTTTGAAAGAGAAGTGCAGTGAGAAACCACAAGAGTACATTTAGCTGAACACTACTGGTAAATGAGTGCCAGGGGGTGGAAGGACGGAGGGGTTGTCATCTAGAGTGAGAAGGGTTTTGATTGGTTACCCAAAACCCCTGTACCGTTAGCAGCTTCTGAGGTGTAAAACCATAAACCTTTGAATTGATGTTTGAGTCCCTGTTGACTGAAACTGGACAAGAGGAAACAAAGGAGAAACGATCTGAGGAAAACATTGGCTGATTTAGATCTGTTGTATTTCGTCGATGCTTTTTAATTATTTTGTGGGCATCAATTTTTGCATTTTGTCGACACATTTTAACTAGAGAGCAGAGCAGTTGCTGGGTTACAGCATCTCAGAGTAGCTGCAGTGACAGACTGGTATAAAAAAAGGGAATTTGTGGGAATTCTGAACTTGTTGTTTTCCCCTCTGAGTCATGTTATTATGTCTGGCAGTTAAAACTCTAATGTTTGCTGTTGTGACGGGTAATGAGGCAGCAGAAATCTGGAATCTTTTGTCTCTTGAATTGTCATTTTTTTATCAATTTATTTTTGCTTTGCAGTGTGTTCAAAAGAAACTCTCTTGAGAAAACCGTTTCTAACAGATCACATCTGTTGTTTACCGGCTCCCGTTTCTGAGCCGAACTCCGAGCTTTGTTGTTGATGAATGTTCACACGGTTCCGCTGTGAATCTTCGCTCCCTTCCCACACACTGTCATCTCCTCTGAAAGGGCGTCGTTTCGTTTATTCTTTGCGTCTGAGTCAGGCTCTGAACTCAGACAAAATCTGTTCTTGTTGGGGCTGAATTTAGCAGTGTCACGGACTAGAAGTGATGCAGACAGTTAGACTCATGAACTCTCCAGTCTTCAGGCTCCCAGCTGTGAGTTTCGGTCGTTTGTTTGGTCATCGGTCATTTTTTAGACACTGATCTCATGGCCTGACAAACAACTTTATTTCAAGAACCAAATGGCAATTTTACAAAGAAGTAAAGAACCCTAAAAAAAATGAGTTTAGGATCGACCTAACAGGACCAGCAGATCAAGTGTAAATTTACTGTAACTATGTAATCCCATAGATTTCCATTAGACCACTACAAAAACATAGAATTAACATACAGATGCTTTCAGGTACAGCATTGTTCCAGGCGCCTGTGCCAACTCTCAACATTTAAACCAAAATTATTTCAAGTCATTTCAGCAAAAGTCCCATTAGGATCATCTAAATAGGCTACCCACTCTAATAAAAGTCCTGTTTTTTGTGTGTTTTTAGCATCTTCTTGTAACTTCTTTCTCTTGATGTGTAAAATAATTTAAGATTAAAAGTGTTTCTGAGAATTTCTTTGTTTGAATTGTGATGGATCAGGAGCAGACATGTGACGCAGCATCTGCCATGGGCGGGGCCAAAGTCTTTTCCTCTCCAATTCGGATGTTCGCTAATGTTAGCTTGGGCTTGTCAGGTGCTATGAGCCAATGAGTTCTATTACTAGAGGCGCTACGTTAGCCTGTTTGCACTGTCCAACATGCGTCAAGAGCTACGCTATATTGGACACGTCAGCAAACAAGGAAACACGGCTTAGCAGAAACAGTAAAATGACAATAAAAAGCTCAATTTTAGTCCGATTTCAGAAAGAAAAAAACTTTGATCATCCCAAAAAAAAAGATAAAGCCGTGGTATTATTGTTTTTGTACAAAATGAAAAACACTTCAAACTTTTCTATAAATACATCATTAGGAAACACAATGCAAACCAGATGAAATGTGATTTTAATCAAATCCACACACATACTACGATATACACAAACTGTCAGACTTCTTGGTTATTTCAAAACGAGTCAATGAGTAGCGGTCATCACTTGCGCCGGTTGTATATGGGTCGGTCTATGGCGGCCCGTCGCAGCCGGGTCAATAGTCAAACCGGTCCGGGGGGCTGTGCGGACAGGAGAGAGGGCACAATGCACTCCATGGCAGGGGCGGCACCAGGGGGTAGCCAGTGGTTGCTATAGCAACTGCAAAAAGGCCTAAATTTAATGCTTTATCTGAAAAAACTGTTCATTGTGCACAACTTAATTGCATGTCATCACTTTGCATTTAACATTGAATGTTTTTCATGCTTGTCTATCGTTTATTTTGTGTTTTTTCATTGCTCATGGAAAAAGTAACAATAAAAGCTTTCAAGTCATTGAGATTCACCTTATCCAGTTGAATCAACCTCCAGGAAGCCAAAGAAAATCTTCTGTCATCAGGAGAAAGTTGCTGAAGGTGCCGGACAGTAATGAGATGAAATTTTTGCTGATGCAGAGAAACTCTTCGGTCCAATTAATAATAAAACTTCTCCCCAAAGTCCACCTTCCTCTTTCTCTGAACTTGTGTTTAATTTATGCTCAGAGGGCGCCAACTTCCCATGATAATGCTGCTCCAACCACCAGCCTATAAAAAAAAGGGGGTCAGTGAGAGTTGAGAGGCCACGCTTCCAGCTCGCTTTCTCTCACACGTGATGAAGCTGCTGTGCTCGGGTGTCAGCTCAACTCCAAAGATCAAACCAGGACAAAAGGAGCAAAGTCGGGTCAGCTGTTTCGGAAATAATGAGCAAGCTGGGATTATTGGAGAGGAAGGGCATGGATCTGACAGTTGGGATCTCAGGCATGTTGACATGTCTGCATGATAGCAGAAGAGGCTGCAGACTTACAAAGACTACATTTTTATGACTTTAGAGCGCTGGAGCTGGAAAAAGTTTGCGTTTGTAAAGTTTACGTTTGCATATAAACTAAACCAAAGTTTGGGTAATAAAGAGTTAAATCAAGTCTAATTTGTTTTTTTTCTATAATCCATGAGATCATCCATATTCAGTTTTTCATGATCTCAGGTGTGTGTAGCTGCATAATTTATGTTTTTCTATGGGGGGCCCTTTTGGAGCAGCTGCTGCTCTGGTAGGGGTTCTGAAGGACAGATGTGGCCTCAGGAAACAGGTCCATGAGGCTTGGAGGGGAAGATTCGGTGGAAAACAGTAGAAAACAGACACTCCTGGAAGAACACCGTCAAAGACACAAACTGCTTGTGAGGCTCGAGTGACGGACGGCGATGTGGTTGGAGCCACCTGACCTCTGTCCTGTTCTCCGCCTGGTAAAAACTGCCTCCTGACAAACTGCTGAACGGAGTCAGGCGATGATGGATGGAGAGGCTCTGGAAGGTGGATGCCACCTGGGAGAGCACGATTCAGGGGGAGTTATCGACGGGCTGACAGGGACTGACAGTATGGCTGTCATTGTTCGAAGTTTCTGCAAAAAAAAAAAGGGGGGGGGGGGGGGGGCTGCACTCTGTCAGGACCGACCTGCAGGCGCATGCAGGAGTTTTTAATGAATCATCTGCTGTTTTCCTGCTTTCTTTTTGTCAGAAGGTTTAAATGATGATGCAGTTACACTTATGCATTCTGTCGTTTTTTCCAGTCTGACATTTCTGTAAATACATGAATGAATGAGCTCAATAACTGCGCTTATTAAGTTGTTAAACATTTATGCGTGTTGTTATGGCAACCCTTTTGAGGTGCATTTATATAAACTGATAGGAGGATTGCCATCATTTGTCATAAATGTGCTTTCTTTTCATTAATTTTGTGCCTGTTTTTCAGCATGACTTTAGAGACCCACTCCAGTGAAAATGGTTTTGTTTTTAACATGTTCTTCTCTCTTTTCTCATGATGGAAGACATATATAAAGAAAATTCCATTTAAAACTCCATTTCTGAATATTTCTGTATTCATTTTGTTGTGAACCAGGAGCACACAAAAAAAATGCAGTTTGAAAAAGATCGGATTTGTAACCTTCATTTGCTTGGCATATTTACTGGTTGAAAATGTTTTTTTTTTTTACCTGCTGAGGGTAGGTCCCCTCCAGGAGTGGAGACAGTTAAAGATGTTTCACATGAAGTACTCAGGTCATCCTGTTAGACAAAGATAAGAAAGAACCGATGCAGAGAAAAAAAACCTGAGACAGAGATGCTTTTAGACCCGATGGGTCTGTTTTTGCAGGCAGAAGGTTACCGTCTGCTGTGAAACATCAAGACGCTCTACATCACCGCCTCCTCCGTGACAAGCAACCGCTTTAGCCCCTGTTTCTCAAAGCAATCAGAGCGGCTCGTGACCTTCATCCTGCACTCAGCAGGCCCGGTCTCTGTGCAATCCAACAAGCTGGGAGATGCTAGCACCATCCATCACACCTCAGAGGAACCGAGGCGACGGCTGTCATGCAGGTCCTCGCTCACACTTCATTTTATGTGTTTATCTATGAGCTGAACACCAAATACAGCAAGGTCACCTCACATCATCCCCGTCTGCCAACAGTTCCTTCTGTCACGACCAAAGCTGCAGGAGGGAAATGCGCCAGGAGCAGTTTAACACCAGACTTCTCACCTTATTGAAAGCAAGTAAAGACCTCGGGCTCTCCAGGAAGTAGTCGGATGTTACACATTCCCGCCCAATGGAACAGCAAGTTTTCTTTGAGTTCTGTAAACTTTTCTTTTAGCATCTGTTTCGATTTTTAGGATTTAGGATTTTTTAGATTTTGTCCAAAACACCAAATCTGACGAAAATCATATTTTTGGTGTTTTTGTAGCATTTTTCACATTATGGATGACACAGATAAAATAATTTGAGATTTAAAACTGGGCTTCTCAGCATTTCTTTATTGGAATCGTGATGGATCAAAAGGAAATAAAACCCTGCAGTTTCAAAAAGCTCATATCTGTGTTGCAGCAACTGAAATGAGCCTCTTTGCTCTGCTCAAACTCTGCTGCATCCAAATTATGGCCAATCCAGTTCTCAGACTACACACAAAAATGGATTTAACCCAGAATATGAGATTAAATCTTCTGAAATTAAGATAATGGTCAAACCAACAGTTGTTTCTTGACGATGAAGACACCATGAAGTGGCAGAAGGAAATGGCTTTGTGATTTTTGGAGCCGAGGATGTCAATCAACGCCCATCTGAAACAACTTGTGCACTGTGAATAAGTTCTAAAATTTGGCTAATGTTAATGTATTTGTGTCCAACCTGACAAAATGTAAAAAAAAACAGCTTTTAAACTCTTCTGTGAACTATCTTGCCATGAATTCTTGCTACTCCTCCGAGCCGTCACCTTTCTTTTTCATCCCAGCATCTCCTCATTGTGACATCATTGATGACATCAATAAATAACCTAAAAAAATTGCTGAATGTTGCTGTTTTGGGAAGGCTTTCTGGAGAAAGTAGTGGGAAAGAATCCCAGAAGCAAAATGCATGTGTGAAAAAGTGTTTTGAAAAGTAAAAGAATCAAATGTTAATGTTAAAGAGTTAAGGAACAATGTTGAAGAGCTGCAAATTCAGAATAAAAAATCAGAGGACATGAAGACCAAGTATCCCATACTGGAAGTAAAGAAATCCCACCTGGAAGGTCAGAGCAAGGACCTGAGAAAAGAGATTTCTAACCTGAAAAAGCAGTGGGAGACGACCAAAGACCTGGCTGTTAAATACAACTCACAGCAGAATGAATTGGAGTCCCTTCAAGAAGAAAACAAGAACTTGAAGTGTGAAAGAGACAGGCTGGTAGATCGTCACCAGCACATCCAAACACTGGAATCAGAATATGACGGGATAATGAAAGAAACACATTTGTTCAAGAAAATGAACAAAGACCTTTCCGAGCAAACCGTGAAGCTCCAAGACAAGGTCCAACACTTAAAAGACGTCCAGAACAACCTTGATGCTGTGAGAAAAGAAAATGTCACTGTGAAGAAACAAGTTGAATCCCAGCATCGCATGATCTCATCCCTTCAAAATCAATCTGCACGTCTCCAGGAAGAGCTGGATGACCTGCAGGCATATCCACAAGAATTCAAAGATCTTCTGGACGAATACATGGACACAATGAAGGAAATGTCCCGTCTGGAAGGTCTTGTGAAGAAGCAGGAACATGAAGCTGAAGGATTGAGACAGCAGAAGGATGAGATACAAGAGCTGGTTATCAAACATAACTACCAGCTGGATCAACTTCATTTCCTCAAAGATCGAACAGAGTCCCTCAAAAAGGAAAAGCAGCAGCTGACTGAGCTTCTACTACAAAAAGAAATGGTAGAAGTTCAGTACATGCAGCACAAGACTGACTCTGAGAAATTGGGGCAAACTCGGAGGGATCTGTCCTTGGAAAATGAGAAACTGAAGAACAAAATCCAAGATTTAAAAGATCAGCAGGACAAACTGAATGCAGTCAAAGACGAGAATCTGACTGTGAAGAAACACCTTGAATTCCTGCAAATGGAGAACTTGTCTCTTCTGACCAACGCTGCACGTCTCCAAGAAGGGATCGATGACCTGAAGGTGTGTCCTCAGGAATACAAAGATCTTCTGGACGAGTATATGGAGACAATGCAGGAAAAGTCCCGTCTGGAAGATCATGTGAGGAAGCAGGAAGATGAGGTTGCAACCTTGAGACAGTATGAAGAGGACGTCCAAGAACTGGAACAAGAGTCCCTAAATCCCTAAAGAAAAATGGCGGATGACGCTCAACTTCATACTGGAAACTGAAGTCCATGTTCTCCAAAGCAGAACTTTACTTTTATTATGACCCACAGCAGCAGTTCCTGACTGCAAGGATACATTTAAAAAACAAAAAACATCTTTTGTCACATCCAGGCGTGCGTTGTGACTGCTTCACAAGTGGGATCAGGTCAAAGGTGGGCGGCAATGGCTGCGGTGTCATGCAGAGGTCAAGTGGTAAGGGTGGCAGGAGAATCGGCTCTCAGAGGAAGCCACTGTAAAAATCTAAGCACACACAAGAAACAAGAGTTTTCAGTAATGAAAAATGAGAACAGAACTCTTCCACGTCCGCTTTTTCACTTTTCCAGAACTGTGTCATACTTTTCTGTAGCAGATATGAGTAAATCAAGTTTTTATTGCCTTCAAAGAGACTCAATTTTATTTCACAGCCACCAGAACACTGAGGACCAGATGAATAGAAGCAACATGATCACAAATTTATTGATCTGAAAGATGGATACACCCTTCATTGTTTTGTAATTCTAGACATTTAAACGTTTCTGATTAAAATGATCTTTTTTTAATTCTGCAGAATTGGAAAGGTTTTTTTTCATCCATTTAGACCAATAGTTCTTAGTTTTTTACCAACACCGTGGATTATATTTTTAGGTAAGAACCGTCAGACCCAAAGCAGTTTTAACCCTGAGGCTCAGTTTCAACAAATGTTTTACAGAGACATTAAAAGCTAAAAATGAACATTAATAATTATAATTACATGAAAATGTTTGGAAAAAGAAAATTGAATACAATAGAGCACTGAGTAAAAAAATACTGTTGAAAGTACATACTATTGTGGTTGAAAAAACTGTCTGCCCTGCGCCATTGGCCGAACATTCAAAGAAATCCAAAATGTCTGATTGAAGAATTTCTTTTTCGCATTTTCGAAATAAAAAAGTGTGATATATGTCAAGTTTGATTTTAATGATTTCAAGCATTAAATATATTTCAATACCATATTGAAATTACAAAACAAAGAAACAACAAACCCATTTCACATATAAAGCAACAGAGAATACGGTGACGAAGATGCAAGAAGATGATGCCAGTGTAATTACTCATAATCATAGACCTTTTTTCAGTAATGCAAACACAGAACCCCCCTGCTTTACAAAGAAGTGTTCTGGTTCCCATGACAGCATCATCTCCTCATGAGAGCACCTTTTCTGGGGCATTAAGAGCCTCTGATGGAGCCTTATCTGCTGACCTGCAGACAGGCAAACTTGTGCAAACTTTGCTACGTAATAAGGTCGTATTTGACAGCAGCCAGTTTCCTTTCATCACCTCCGTCTGTCACTTGGTTTGTGTGTGTGTGTGTGTGTGTGTGTGTGTGGCTCTGACACGTATCGACCAAGAATTAAAAGGGTTTCAGGACTCAGCCTCAGATCAATACACAAATACTTCAGCAGCTGGTGGATAATTCCCACTCTGAAACGCCTGGTCCTCGAGTGGCTTCAATCATTCCTGCCGGCACAGCCGAATGCACCCCTAAATTACTTTTATTTGAGTTTTATTAGCAGTTACGTGATAATATGGCGGTGATTTATTTCTCCACTTGGCCTTTTTCAGCAGCAGGGCGCTACGTTTGCACCTCAAAAAGTTTTGACTTTCTTCCAAAGACTGTTTCCTTTTTTTTGTTTTTTTCTTCCTTGAATTCTTAAAAAGTTTTTCCCTGGAAAATAGCTTGCTCATCATTTTCGGTTGGATTCACGTTCTCTTTAGTTTGAGTTCTCCAGACTGTCAGAGTTTGAGGAACCTTCCCTGAGCAGAACATGCTCAGCAGGAGCTTAAAAACACCAAAAGAAGAATAAATCAGGAGGCAGAGGCAGGAGGTCAGCTGTTGGCGAGTTTTTGATGACAAATATTCCCTTACGTGTAATTAAATCAACATTTGCTGAATTTTTTGATCTCCCTTTACAATACTTGGTATTGAATGTTTGCAACATTTTAGAGAACAAATAGATCAGTTTTTCTTTTAGAGTTTTCATAACAGTTGTAGAAAAGATGTGATGGGAAATGTTCATGCTATAGCGCCACCTCCTGTTGGATTTGCTGGAGGAAGTTTAGCAAAAAAATCCTCTGCTAGTCATTCATTTCATGCAGGGTGAACTCCGAGTTTACATGTTTTTGGGCACATTGTCAAATAAATAAACTGCATGCGCCCTTGCTCTTGGTGTTCCCTCCTGTTTGTATTTTGAAAAGCTACTTTTATTTTTCCTGATGCTCTCCAGGACGCGCAGCCTTAATTTTCCAGTAGCGTCGCCCCCGTGGCTGAAAGTAAAAATCCCGTCGACCACGCATTGTCTACCCTTTTTCCCTTTTGATTCAAGAATAAAGCTCGATCGAACCTCAGAAGTAATTGATCAGTTAGAATAACAGCTGGCATTTCTACATTTAGCACAACTCTGCAGGTTTTAAATGACTTCAGCTGAGCGTGTGAAAGGTCAAGGCAGGAAAAAAGTGCAACCTGAAGGTGGCGCCCTTCGGAAAAATTGAATCTTGTTTCAGCTGTGGACTGTTTTTCTTGTCTTGACATGTAGAACACATGCAGTGCTTTTTTTTTTTTTAAGACTCAATAATAACTCCATTCATTCACCTACATTTACACGGTTGCTATGGTGATTTCATGTGGCGTTGGTGATTTGGGAGGGAAAAATGGTGCGTCCAGACGATTTTTTTTTGTGGATAGAGTTCTTTGAAATCGATTTTGACTCCGCCCTCCTCCCTCACTCAGATGTTGACAACAAAACACACAGATAGAAACATATGAACCTGCAAAGAAGTCTTTGCAAGCGGAGGTTTTTTACAGCACAAACCCAGATGTGCTGCAGACTCTGAGACCACCTCCACCACCTCAAAGCCTCTCCAGCCAATTTAAACCACATAATCACACCACAGAACAGCTCAATTGAAATAAAATTGCTTCATCTCCTTCCTGCGAGCGCCTGTTCTTCTGGCTGTTGCAGGACGGTGACACTTGTTCTACACAAAGCCGAGCGTGTCGACTGCCACTTCTTGTAAAGAGAGAACGAGGAGGGCGACGTGGGGGGGCCTTGTTGGCGCTGATCTGTTGTTCCGGCTGCTCAGCTGAAGTGTTTCTTTGACGCCACCAAGCAGGTGAAACAGCACCAGAGACGCTCGGTTGCTGCTGAGAACTCAAAGGAAAGTCAGTCCATGATTTTGGATTTTTACATTGAAACAGTTGCTTTTTCATTTTCTGCAAAAACACTTTTTAATCTTACTAAGAATGTGTCTAGTTCGCCGTGTAAATAAACTCATAAGTCGGAATGAAAGCCACAGGCATTCACAATTTTAGTACAAAATTAAAGCTTATTCCAAGAAAACGTGGCTTACTGTATTTTCAGCACTATAATGTGCACTTAAAAACTTTATTCCAAAAAATGAATGAAACAGTGCTAAAATCCAGAGCCCCTTCTATATTCTGGTTGTGTTTACTGATGTCGAAGTGATTTTGAGAGGTAAGCGGCGCTCTGTCTAAATAGAATTGAGTTTGGAGAGAGTTCCAGCAGCAGAAAAACTGATGGCTTGTTTCCCAGTTTCACTTAGAACACGAGGAACACGTCATGAAATGACATTCTCAAAACTAAAAGGTCATTTGGCCAAACACACTTACACACTTACAACAGTTCAGCTTGCCAGAAAAAGTTCATTTCTTTTCCCAAAACTTATCAGACCGGCTCCAGAAGCAGATTCTTTTTGCAGATAAAGAGTCATCTCAGTTACACTGGCTCGTTCTCATCCACTGGGTCCTTTTCTCAAAATAACTAAAACAACAGCACAGCACCATGGATCCCCTGCAGACGCTCATTTATAACCAAAAACAGTTTAGCCGTGAGTCAAACCAGGTTTATTTCTCATATGAACAGTCAGGGCCCTCAAAAAGCATCGTCCCTTTGGCAGTGTGTGAGCTGCAGCTCAGAATGCTTGGATGTTTTGTCACTATTGAAGAGGTCAAGCTAACAGAATACCTTTGTGTAAAAGTACAAAAAAACTACAGGATATTACATTAAGATCAGCTTAAGAATTTGGACATCACAGACTTTGATGTCCTCGCATGTATCATCCATCGCTTGCAGCAGGGAGCTCTGGTCTTGAACCTGGTGTTCATACACTCTCCACCTCCAAGCGGAAAAAAACTCCTCGTTTGGATTGAAAAAAGGAGAATAAGGTGGGAGTAGCACCATTAGCATTACTGTATGTGTGGAAAACCAGGCCCTGATAAAGGCCACGATGAAAACTGACATTGTTCCACACAATGACATAGTAAAGGTGAAGCTCTTCCAGATCCCTTTCATTTTCTGGGACCTTTTGTGTGTTGTATGGACCTATGCTGGGCATGCGTGTGTCCACACCTTTTTCAGAAATGGCAACACACAAAGTGATATTGGCCCCTTGCTGGCCTGGTACATCCACCGTGGCCCGCTGGCCAGTAATGGCCTGCGACCCTTTGCCAGGTTGAAACCAGCCTCATTACCCTCCAATGTCATTAATCTCTGCTAAAAATGGATTGAAATGAAAAAAAGGACAAAGGATTGTTCTATATTCTCCTCAACAAGTACAGTAGAACCCAAAACTGGCCACCACTCAAAACGTCATTTCAGTTTCAAGGACTGAGCCAAAGCAACAGAGCAAAACTACAAAAGAAACTTTGAACAGAATGGAACCTGGAACCGAACCCTGTGATACACCTTTCTTGATCTCATCCAGCATCATTTAAAACTTTTAAGGTTGCTGTAACACTACTATGTTGTTTTCTAAAACCAGAAATGTATTAAAATTATATTTGTACTTGTTATTGCGAACTTCCTTTCGGCTGCAAAGGCAGCCGGCCTTCTGTCTTTCCCGTCTTTGACATCAGCTGCTCCAGTGGCGACGAAGAGAAACGCAACGTGGCGTCTGAACTTCATGTGAAAATCTTCTGCTGGAGGACACGAGCGGACCCTCCTAATGAATTGCTTTGAGTCTGTTTCACAGCGAATTATCCCTCCCCCTCTCCACCCCAATTTTACAATTTGCTGTGTCATTTAGAGCTAATTGAGGGCCGCACTGGGCTGCATTACGCTCACAAATAGGGTGATGCCGTTTATTGAAGGTCTGCGTGATGCAGAGGGGCTGTAAAGCAAACATCAATTGGAGGCCGCACAGGCGGCGGGCGCTTCTCCTGGAGGCTGGGATCTCTGCAAACAACCTCTAATTATTTCTCAAAGGCGAACGGGGCCGGCGCTCATTTGACGGCCGCTTTTCTCCTCTTTGCTCTGATAGAGCTAATGAATGAGGTGAGGATTCACTTTGTTCTGTTACAATGGCTGCATTTGCATGTCTAATGTGAGCGGAGTGTGATATCAGACAGGAGTTCAGGTCAGAGGAACTGCCGGGACTCACTTCCATGTTTAAAGCTTATTGGGGAAGGGCCCCAGGGGAAGGGCCCCAAACAATTCTCAGCCAAAATACAGTGGGGGTCAGGTTTGTGCTACAGCATAAAACTATAGGATCTATCATTTATTTCTTTGTAATCATATCCAAACTAAATCTCTAAACTTTTACCACAGATCACTGGAGGCACCACACATCTCCAAGGGACGGCTTCTGGCAACGCTGTTGCTGTGGCAACCATCAACAGATTTGTTGTTTGTTTTTATTAATCAATTAGAAGAAATTGGGTAGTTTATTTGATTTTTTTTTTATTTTTAATAGGGTAACCCAGAGATCTCTAAAACAGAAATGATGCTGGCAGAGTTTTGGTTTCTTCTATTCAAGATGCTGCCTGCAGAGCTTTGCTTGATAACCAAGAATTACAGAGTGCAGCTTTCAGTGACTCAAATCAGAGTCAAAGTTGCTTCAACACTCAAAGTCGGGATTATTTTGAGCAATAACTACACAACAACATGACCTAGGTTGTCTTCAGACTGAATGACTCTATCGGTCCAGACCGAGTCCGTTTACTTTGGTCGAATATCGTCCCCTTGATTTATTCAGACTGAAAATTTGTTGTGGATTATCAGGGAAAACAAACTGGTTCACTTTAATTGACCCTTAATAACCATTTAACAACAACAAACACTGGATTTTACCAAAAACTGTTTGGTACATTGATCCAAACAAACAAATGCATGTATTTTTGTTACTTTTTACAACTCTTTTGAGAACTTTATTTCAAGAGATTTTACTGAGGATATGAGTTTGGCCACTCGGTAAGCACTTTAAAGTACTGATTATGAATTAGCATAAATGCAAGCTAATACTATATAGTCTTCCTCACAGACTGACTGTTTATTCTGCAAAGGCAGTCCAATTACAGACAAACACAAAATAGCATGTGAGCAGAACTCCACAAAACTTTATTTCTAAATGATAATAATTTGATTTTTTGCTATATTTTGTACACAGAACCAGACAAAATGCTTTCTATGTATCATTAGTTCTGCTTAAATTATTCCTCTCTGTTAAAGCATAAGAGAAGCACACAAGCCCCAACTTTCTGTTTGGTTTTATAAATCATTGCAGTTCCTCAAAACACCACTGGGGGCTGGAGTCAGAGGACACAGATTTTCTGTTCAGTCCCATGTTGAAGTTTAAGTCCCATTAGTTAACACAAACCTGGGTGTGAAGAGTTTGTTTGGTGTATTTGATGGTTTGACCCCCTTAATTCGACCCCATTTTAACCCCAGTCGGCTATTTTTGGCTGAAAACTCACATCGTTGCTCCCGTCCAATAACAGGCTTCATTTTCATCATTAGACGTCCTAGTGATGTCTGAGATTATTCGTCCAGTGTTTTCATGTCTACAGTAAGATCCCTGAATCTCATTGGTCCATTTGTTTCCCCTCTACCTGACATTTGCACCTGCAACCTCAAAAGCGAAACTAAGAATCAATGTTTGGACTAAAGTTGCTCATCTTTAGTAAGATGAAACTAACAGAATTCTAACTAGAAGCAACATCATGGTTTTGGGTTTAGAACGGCTTCAAACTAGCCTGACATTTGATTATTAGAAAGGTTTTTATAAATCTGCTGCTCGCATTTGCAGAAAAATATTAAGATTTCTTGTTAAAATTAAGTCTTTCTTACATGTATTCAGGTTTTTTCTCACAATGTGGAACTCTATTCACATCAAATGAAATCTAAACCAGCCTAAAAGCTCAATGTAAACAATCTCATATCTTTGCACTTCCTGTGATGGTTTCACGCAGCACGCGTTGTGACCATCAGGAGTGTCTGGTCGACGCCGTTTCTGCCCATTAGAAAACGCCATCAGGACCCTGCTGGACACCAGACGGCCGCGGCCGCTCTGACCTCAGTCCCGGCGCTGGCAGGTGCTGCTGCGTGTGGACAGGTGGCGCTCTCTGAGACGTACCAGCAGCCGACGGAGCTGCTGGCACGAGAAGAAATCGATTAGCGGCGGGTTTGACGGATTAGATTTACAGGAGGCCTCGACGCGCCAGAGGATGAATTTCTGGGCAAGCGTTGTTCGGCTGCGTTCATTCATCTTGGCAGCGTGGGGGGGGGGACTTGGCAGCCTCTCGACGTCTGGGGGCTCAATTAAGCGCCGGCTCCAGTGGTTCTGGGGAGGAAACACTCAAGCATCATACGGACTTTAATGACAGCAGGCTGCATGAGATGGAGAGGATGGTGGGTGGTGCAACAACAGCACAGAAGAAAATGGGCCTCATTTATCAAAACTCTTACTTTACATAAATATTGAAGCAGCGTAAAAGATTTAGCATCAAAACTGCATCTGTGAGCTTAATAGACTTCAAACCAGCCAGCTCCAAACTTTGGCCCAAATCCATTTTATTTCTGGCTCTGAAATGGTGTTTAGATGATGGGAAACACTCCACTCTCAGGTTCACTTTAATGCAGTTCTTAGTTTAGACACTAGGTGGATCACTTAAACAGGCATTTTCTGATTATTTGGTGATTGATCTGCATTTCTTTTTTTTGGCTCAACCCTTGAATATTGGAGTTGTTTCCACCAATAGAAAACAATACAAGCTCGTCAAACTACAAACTGTTTATGGAATTATCGTAAATTCAATGGATTCTGATGCTGAGAAAACTGGCCTTGTGCAAAGCTGTTTTTCCGTCGCTTCAGAATAGTTTGGATTTTGTCATTTAAGTAAACAGCTACTATAAAGTGTTGCACATCACCGCAAAGCTGCTTTTATCGGCTTCAGAATCCGCTGGAATTACACCAATTGCATAAACAGACAAAGAGCTACAATTATTCAAAGTGTGTCTAAACTTGAGCTAAAGCTCCCGTGTTAAGGGGTTAAAACTGCTTCAAGATTAAATCATTTTTACTTCCAACAATATTTCTGCAATAGATTTTGATGTTTTTTAGGGCTGTCAATGATAACGCGATTTTTTAAAAATTAACGCATTAATATTTATTAACGCTGATTGAATAAACGCCGCAAAGCAACCGCAGTCTTCTGCGATTCAGGCTCCCACGATGCGCGTCAAACTCTGAACATAAACTCTTTGTCGGGCACAATCCTGCTTCTGACACGGTCACTTCCAAAAGAAATAAATATTCAAATGATTGTCAGTACTTTATTCTTGTTATTTTTTAAGTTTAGATGACTTTCTCACAAAAGGCGGACTATTTGATACACAATGCGGCCTGTTGTCATGGTAAAACAATGCTTCTCTGAACCGGCAGAACTCGACCACAGCAGCAAAGGAAAGCGATTTAGATGCTGATCGCCATGATAGGTTCAGTAAAGTAAAATTGTGATTATTTCTTTTTCTAATTACATTTCAGTGACTAAATGCACTAATGCTGGTTCAGGTTTGGAACCAGTTTGGTACAGTGCTCGTCATATAGGAAAATGTCTACAAAAGACGGTAAAATGTCTGTTGGCTTCCATACCATCAGGTAATTTCATGAAACCTTAACCTGCGGTTTTTATTTACAGTGAAATCTTAATAATGTCATCCCAAAGTTGAGTTCAGCTGTGAGGACGGAGGGAGGTTGGCGATTTATGACGTTACTTTGTGACCCTAACCCCCCTCCTCACTCCCAATACACACCGCCATACACACAGCAGCCTTTTGCAAGCAAATCATGCTTAAAAAAAAGGAGGAAAGAGTGGAAAATGGTCAGATTCCTGCAAACCAAATCCAGGTAATGTCATGCATCCAACAGGTGTTCAGGTCAGCCCCTGTTAATGAGGGCTAAGCTGCACGCTCTGCCGACCACAACATCTGCCTCTTTTGGAGCAATTTGCACTGAGAGGAGGAGGATGTAGAAATACTCCAGATGAATCCCAACAAAAGGGGTGTTTTTTTTTATTTGTTTTTTTTGTGGGCACAAATGGAACTGTTGACCTATGTCTGGGGCACAAATCCACGAGGAGCTGAGAAACCCCACCCACTCCCACAAATGAACGCTAAAAAAAGCTCCTCTGGCCCAATGAGTTAACCTGTAGAGTCCTGACGTCCTTGAAGTTCAGAGGCTGCTGTCAGCAGAGGGATGCACCAAAGACACCACACACACACACACCCACCCCCCCCAGGGGCTCAAAAAGCTCCTTCCTTAAAGAGTTTGTCAGTCAATGAGGACTCCTGTGTCAGAGACGGAAAACTGATTCGAGAATCTTTGCAGGTCTGGGGTTGAAAGTTGAAACAGAAAATTTTGCAGGGGAATGCTGCCACCTGGTGTTGACTCTGCAGCACTACAGCAGACCTGCTTTTTACAGTTCTGTGGTGAGTTTGTCCAGTACGGAAAAAAAATGGTTTACTTGTTCTCTAAAATTAATCATTTGTGGGCACAAATTGACATTTTACTAGCATATTGGGAGCACAACTTAGTATTTTAGAATCTACAATTCCAACTACTAGTTTGTGCCCACAAATTAATGCCAAAAAAAAGCTGATTAGTGGTAAAGAACACCAATAAAATGCCAATTTGTTCCCAAAAAATGCTAATAAAATGCTCATTTGTGCCCATAAATAGTAATACATGGCCACAAATTAATCTTAGTGAAAAATGGGTATCCAATCTGTTGTAGAACACACTTCCACATATCAGACATTTGATAGCTGCAGTCAGAATGCTTTTATGTTAGCGTTTGATGCAAATGAATAGCTTTTTTTTTTTTACAACTAATGGATTAATGGAAACTTTCAACAATGAGACAAGGATTAAAAAAAAGAATAAAAACATTTCAAAATGAAAAGCTTTGACAGAAAATATCCAAGAGTTGGTTGTGAAGACAGAAAAGATCCTCATTCAGAATCCAAAAAACAAGTGGGGACTTTGCTTTTGGGGTGTCAGTCCTTAAACGTTAAAGATGGGGGGGGGGGGGGGGGGGGGGGGGGGGGGGGGGGGGGGGGGGGGGGGGTGTTTATAGGGTCTTCTATAAACAATCCGGGCGTCTGCATCACGGCGCCATCCCGCACAGGCTGGTGAGGCGGTTCTGCCAAGAGAACACAGATGGGTGAAGTGTGGATGTGGGGATGGAGCGGAAGCTGGGGGGGTGTAGTGGATGGGGTACCTGCAGCAGGCGGATGCTCCTTAGCGCTGTGTCGTCCAGCAGAGACAGATCCACCGAGTCCATCTGACTGGCCAGCAGCTGGATGCTCTGCAAAAGCAGCGGATCAGGTATCAGAAAAGAGAGGGGGGTTGGGGGTGAGGGGTGAGGGAGGCCTTACCTCGCCATTGCCAATGGGAACATTAATGACGATGTCGTTGTTTCCAGCTGCAATGGGGGAGCCGTTGACGGAAATGCTGTAGACCCTCTCTTTGTGGCGAGGAACTCTAACAGCAGGTGTCTGAGGAAGTCTGAGGAAATAAAGCATCATGGGATATAGAGTTTAACCCCATAGAGAACAGAGCTCTAAAGATGATTTCCTTAATTTAGCCGCCATGTTTCTGTTGGTGTAATTCTGTCCTTTTGTGTTTAAACATGAAATAATTATTCACTGAAAAAAAGATCAAAACATCTGTTTCCATGAGAGACAACATTGAATTTAATTTCAAAGTAAAAGCTTTATTTTTTGTAAGCCTTCTTTATTCTTAAATCTTCAGCTAATACAAAACTTACAAGTTCAGCATTTAACTGTTTCTTTAGCTACTTATTTTGCGCAGCAAAAATAACCATTTTATTTAAAGAAACAGACTTCCTTTCCTCTTCGAACTAAAATAACTTCAGCTCACTTTCTGCTATTTAGAATTATTCAAACATGTATTAGCTATGCTATTTGGTAAAAATCAATTTCCTACATTTTCAGAATAGTTGAAACAGTTTATTAAACCCCCCCCCCCGATTTTATTTTGAGGAAGATTTTAAATTACCAATAATTTTTGGCACTTTCAAAATAAACTTTTTAAAATTAAGATTGTTTTCTTTAATTGAGAAAAACTCGATTAGAACATCAAACTTAAACCTATAACTAACAAACGCTCTGATGCTCCTCAGTTGTTTCCATCTTACCTTGGGTCAAAGCGGGGGGTGATGAGGGGCGTCGCCCCCATCATGAGGGATGAGTCCAGCATGTTCCTTGAAGGTGTGACTAAAGGCTTCCTGCTGGACCTGAACGATCCAAACAACACCATCAGCCACCACACTAAGAAGGAGGTTCAGAACGGGGATCTGGAACTCACCGCCTGATGCTGGTGCTCTGCTTGCTGACCGTCAGCGCCTTTGCCCTCTTGGACGTGGTCGGGGGCTTCTTCGTGGCTCTCCCCTGAATCGCACAGGTAGAGCGTGAACTTCTTGTGTTGAACTGTGGGGTTCTCTTGCCATGAGAAGTGACAGTGGACTTTACCTTCCTGGTTGTGCTCGGTGTGTTTTCATCCTCTGAGCTGGACTTGGCTCCGCCTTTCTTCCTTGTGGCTAGCGTGAACAAAAACACAGACAAATGAGTGAAAAGGGTTTGAGTCCGGGTTCCGTTCAAGCTGCTCTCTACGTACTTCTTTTCGTGGACTTTGGTAGGTTTGCGTGGTCCTTGGCAACCACACTCTCGACAATGGCGGCCTCTTCTTCTCTCTGTTGAGGAGGAGTTCCAGTGACCAACAGAGAGGAGATGATTGACAGCTCTAAATAAAAATCGACTCACCTTGACGCTGTCCACCTCTAGAGTCTTGGGTTTCTCCATCTCTGCAGAGACACAGTCAAGGTGGTGAGAAGATCTGAAACTCACATGACCGTTCGCTGTGAGGTCAGACGGCGTGGACTTACTGCAGAACTCCAACCACACCATCTGCCGGACCGCCATGGGCAGCTTGATCAGAGCCATGTTGTAGCTGTTGTCTATGTCCTTCAGCAGGTGGTTGATCTTCTCCTTCATCTGAACAACTCTGGTATTCACTGAGACAGAAACAACCGAGACGGTTTTTATTTTTGGTTATAGATCCTGGTCAGTTTGATTTTTTTGCGTTTAGGAGTTCAAACAAGCTTTATCCTGCAAACAGGTCAGATCAATTCAGCCGACCAAAGCAGCTGGTAATTCAGGCCCCACCACAGTTCCTGGATGCTTCTTATTTCCAAATAAGGAAGTGCTGTTAGCAAGGTAGTGGCAGAATCATGATATGGGTCAGTGTCACTGGAAAAGAGGTGGAAACGGTCATTAAAAGCCCCAAGAAACGCTAAAAACAACCTTTGAAAAGGTTATAGATGCTGACTAACTGGTTTGAATCAGCGCAGTTTCTGACTGACTGAACAAACCTAATCCAGGTGAGCATCAATTACTGAAGCTGGGTTAGCTGCAAAGCAAGCAGGGCGGTAGCCCTCGAGGAACAGGGTTGGACACCCCTGGTCTAGAGATTACAGGCAAAAATGTAAAAAGATTTTATCAAAGGAGTTTTATTTTGAAAAGTACTTGGAAACTTTTAGGCTCCATACTTGATCAAATATATTTTTAAAATAAAAATATTAGAATTAGAAGGACTGTATCTCGTTTTTTATTGTCCTTTTTCTTTGATTTTCTAAATTATTAATGGAGGTCTTGTTCATTAAAGGCTCGAACTCCTAACATATTTCAATGTGTTTGTGTCAACTACTTAGGAAAACAAGAGACAAATGTTATTTCTAAATGAACTTTAAAAAGATACTGATTTAATGTGTTTTTAAATCAAAATTCAGAGTTGTTTTTATTGCTCTTTTTTGTCTGTTCAAACCCCTTTAAAGGAGCAGAACTTTATTCACATTTGACATCATTTAAGCAAAAAAAAAAAAAAAAAAAAAAACACACACACACAAACAAATTGATGACCAGCCAGTTCTGCATGAAATTGAAGATTTAAGAAATAGGAACACAATGAGGGTTTTTGATGAAAGAAAAAAACAGCTTTTTTTAACTATAGTAGCAAATTATGATAGTCAAAAATAACTTCTGGAAGTAATTTTATGCTTTCTTTGGATTTTGGCTTTTTCCCTCGTGTGCCTGTCAGTTTTCAGAAGTCTTTATATATTTTTTTACTTTTTTAGCGAGATTTGTCTACACAATTGCATCAAAATAAAAACATAAATTCTACACATAAAATAGTATAGGGTAAATAAGGTCTGTCACAGCAGACATTATGTTGCCTTTACGCTGTATAACTCCGATCTTTTTCACGTTAAAAACAATTGTAATGATGCTAGCAGGCTAAACACTCCGGATGAGGCCGACTCTTCGTTGTTACCTTCGCTGTCGAAATCCTCCAGAAAAACTTCCAGTTTTTCCATTTTCTGGTTGTTCTTCCGCTGCTTCGTGGTCCTTTTCCTAGGAGCCATGTCTGCTGAGAACTTCACAAACAGGAGAAAAACTCAGAAACGTGGTTTTCAAGATGAAAAAAATACGTAGCAGCGGGCGTTGGTGGCTATGTCGTTAGCTTTAGAGCTGGTAGGAGTTAATCCCGATGATTATTTGTTTCTGTTTCCATTCTGTAGTCTGACGAATTATAATAAAACTAGATTTGCTAGAGTTAGTCTGAGTTTAAAACGGGTTATCTTACAAAGGTAGCAGCTGTTGTCCGGGCTTCCCTCTATCCCGTCTTCTTGACGAAGTCGTTTTCAAATGTCCGCGCGAGGCGGAGCCACAACACGAATCCAGCCAATCAGGACGCGGGTTGAGCTCACGTCATCGGAGTTCAGCACAGTGACAGTTCTATGCTGAGTTCGAAGACCGCCAGGGAAAAAGCAATTTTCTACATCGTGTGACTTCGTGGGATGCGTTTAATTATGTAAGCGTACTGAGTGAGAAAATATTAACCAAGCACAATTGACAGATGTTTTTTACCAACCACTTTAATTGATTTTATCAAGAGGAACGAGAACCTTCTACACCGACATGCCATTTATTAAACTAAAAAGGAAAGCTCACAACAAAACTTAAATCCTAACAAAAAAAGATTGTGAAAATATAATTAAAAATGAACTTGTATAGATTCAGAAAGGAGAGAAAACAAATGTTTACATTTCGGAAATCCTGCGCATCCTCCGAGCAGTCACGATGAACCGTGTATTTACTTATGGATATTTTCAAGGATCAGTGAATCCGTCATACGTCACTAGTTTGCATGATGAGACCGGAAATAGTGTCAAGTCCTGTACAGAAGAGTGCTAGTGCTAAGGCTTCCAGGCTTTCCTAGAGCGGGTCAGAACTACATTTACGGTCCAGTCCAAGCCAGGGCGGAGGCTGCGGCCGTGCCCGTATCTGACATGTCCCGACCGGCAGTCAGCACCCTCCACCAGGCGTTCAGGAACAGCTTTGCCGCGCTGGAGAGCAACCAGCGGCTGTGGCGGAGCGGGTTGGCGGAGTGCACCCCCCTGCTGGGGTCCCTGGGCAACCTGGCGGAGCAGCTGAGAGCCCTCTCCAACATACATATCCCCAGCACGCCGCTCGGAGCCTTCCCAGAGCTGGAGGAGCGGCTGCGCTTTAAACTGCATGAGGCCGTGGACACCGTGCTGGAGAAACTCAACGAGAAGATGTAAGACACGTGACAACTTCACACAAGCGTGCGCGAGCCGCTGACATGCGCTGGACGGCCTCCGGCCTTACGCCAACACGTACAAGAGTTTATTAGCTCTGTTTTTGTGACAGTATAAATAAAGTTTATATTTCAAAATAAAAGCTTCGTAAAGTAGTTAAGTAATTAGCTCCAAACACAGTTCATGGTTACAAACCACTGCTCACATACTTATATATGCGTGTATTCTCCCTGATGAGGCCTCCTATTTATTGGAATTTACATTTTAAAATTTATATACTTTATTAAAGATTTAACACCAAATCAAAACAAGCCACAATTTTAATCAGAAACCAGAAGCATAATTAAGCTATGTTCTCAACAACATACATTTAAGCGACTTCCAGTGAAAAGTCTGTGAAAATGTGCGTAAATGCACATTTTGGGCTAAAAAAATTTAAAATTCAAGGGTGTGCCAACTGTTTGAACATTGATCGTTAAGGAGAAGTTAATAATTGCAATGTGTGCCCGACCACAGTTATAAAACACCAAGTATTTCATAATAAACATGAGAATCTTATCAAATTTAAACCAAAGTTGAGATCATTCTAGTAGGTGGAGGTTAGAATTGAATAGATGTTCAGGTGACCAGGAGACTTTTGACACTTGTGGCTTTTTTTAATCTATTGGAAAAGTGTTCCCAGTGGTCTTCTAATTTTTATGAATTTGCTGTTTTTAGGTAAAACATATTTTTTCAAATTGTGTCATTTTCTGGGGCCTCGTTTCTGCAGAGCCTTTGAGTTGTGGGCGGGTCCGTTGGCACAGAGTAACCCCGCCCCCTCTTCCCCTCCCCGCTGCTGTGAGCTCGTATTTTTCACAACCATTGGAATAAATACTCAGAAATGCACTTTTGAGCCAAATGTCTTTATACATGTTTTCCATCATCAGAAAAATGTCACAAGAATATGTTAAAAACTTCAAAAACACATTTTTCACCAGAGTGGGTCTTTAAAGGCTTCCTTGTCCTGAGTATTAAGACAGTTTCATTTCCTTCTCAGGTGTTGCCTGCAGTCTGCCAAAGATGCCATCAGTAACCAGTTGTGGTCCATCCTGCAGCTGTACGAGCAAAACGCCACCAATCTGGACTTGCAGGCCGTCACCGAGCGCTCGGCTGTCACCCCGTCAGTCGCAGACATGATGGAGTGGCTTCAGGACGCCGAGCGCTTCTACAGACAGCAGTATCCTTTCTGCTCTTATGTCCTGTGGCAGTTTTAGACTGCAAGGACCATATTGTTTTTGCAATTCTTCTTTCCTACTGCGTATTTGAGCAAAAACTTTGGCCCGCCACATACTCCAAAATTTACCAAATTCTTTACCCATAGTGGGAACCCCCCCCCACACACACACGCACATATGTAAACACACAAACAAAACAACAACAAAAAATTGCTTTGGGGAAAACCATCAAAAAATGAATGGAGAAATCTAAAAGATAATGTATCAAAATCCACAAATAAAACCAAAACACACTTCCAAAGGGAACTTTTGAAGTATCATGGGATATTTTATCGCACAGTGTGCAAAATTTGGCAATTTTTACACAATTGTTTAAGGGCTCTTCACAAAATTTCACGCGCAGCTTAAACCTACAGCTGAAATTTTGTTGACCTTTGACTTTGGGAAGAGGCCTCCATTTTGAATTAAAAAATATACATATGTTTGATACAAGCAATAAATTCCTTCTAGTGATTTTGATATATCATCTATCTCCTCGAGCATAATTGGGAAACTATTTGGGGGGAATTAGAAGTTGTACATTTTTTAACAGCGTTAGCATGGCGAGCTCTCAAAAATGACATTCCCTTGTTGTTCGCACATTTTTTATCAGAATATATTGAAAATCTGATACCTAAATCCTTGCCTCAAGCTGAATTAAATTATAGGAAATAATATAGGACAATATTAGGAATGTGGTTGACAAAAACCTCTGTTGCTAAGGAAATCCAAAAATTTACTTTTGCAGATTCTTCTAAAATTACACAGACGTGTTTGTCACTACCAGGTGACCAAAAAATACAATTGTTGCTATGGAGATGAAACCAACAAAAAAGCTGCCATTTGGACAAAAAGTCTTTTGTTCTCATGAATTTATCACATGCGCTTCTGACCAGGGTAGGAGGGGAGAGTGAAGGGCAGCTGAACAGCCAGCGAGGGCGGGTCAAAAGTGGGCTGACAGGGTGGGGCAGGGTAGTGTCTGTGGGCCAGACACTTGCAGCTTTGAATTCCTTTTATTTTTCTTCTTCTTGTCTACGCCTCTCCTGAGCTCATGTTCAGATTCCTGCAGAGGAACGTCCTGCTGCAAACGCTCAGACCCAAAGACCTCGCTCTGCTGGAATCTGTTCCAGAAAGGTGGAAGTCCCTGGAGTCTCCTGACGGCGAGCAGCGAGTCACAGGTGAGGTTAACTCAATGCGGCATGAATTGCAACCTCGCTGACTCTAAGATGTTTGACTCTTCTCTCCTACAGAAACACTTTGCAGAGTGTCCTTTTTCCTGGAGCTGCAGTGAAGACGGAGGACCAGAACCAGAACCAGAACCTTCTGAGGAGAAGGAGGAAGTCAAGGATGCTGACACACAGAGAGGAAGACGAGGTTTTTTTGAAGACACATCATAAAACCGTCTTTATTGTCTACGGAACACAATGGGATTCACTTTAGTCGCAACACCACACACGTCAGAGAGGACTGCTGCAGCCAATCACAACGCAGCGGCGCTCCGGGCTGGAAGTCACACCTGGCGAGCATCATATGACTACACGTACTCCCTCATAGGCAGGCTGCTGGAGGTGATGGGCTTGGGAGGATCGGGAGCAGAGGCGGGGGAGTTGGCGAAGCTCCGTCCGATGTAGCCCCTGCGGTACCGACCACCGCGCTCCATAAGCGGGCAGGTGCTGCTTAGCACGGCGCCGCTGATCATCAGGATGACGGCAGCGGCCCAGCCCAGGTAGATGGCCTGTCCCAGCTCCCGCTTGTGCATGATGGGGACGTTGGGGTTGTAGAAATCCCGCACCACCGTGTTGGCGGTCCAGGAAACGGGGATCAGAACACAGAGGCCTGTGAGAATGAATAGGATGCCGCCCGCCAGCGCAATGCCTGCTTTGGCACGGCGGTCATCGCCGGCGCAGGTTGTGCACTTCATGCCGCAGCAGGACACTGTGCAGGACAACCATCCCATAAAGATGGCAAGGCACATGAGGGCGCGTGCCGCCTGGATGTCCGGCGGCAGCGCCAGCATGGAGTCGTACGTTTTGCACTGCATGTGGCCCGTCGTCTGGTAAATGCAGTTCATCCAGATGCCCTCCCACTTGATCTCCGAAGTCAGGATGTTGTTCCCGATAAAGGCCGACACCTTCCACTGGGGCAGCGCCGTGACCGCGATCGCCATGATCCATCCGGTCACGGCGCAGGTGAAGCTGATCAGTTGCATGCCCGTGTTCACCATGGTGAGGCCGTCGCCTGGATCTTCTCCTGAAACGTTCTCCTACCTGTAGCTTGTGGATTTCTTTATCTTTTTCAGGGATCCGTGTGGGTCCTACAGACGTGTAGCATCAGCGTTCATCTGTTCTTTTTCTTCTTCCTAGCATCTGCTCGCAGTTTCCTGTCGCTCTATCTGCCGTTCAGGGCTTCCAGACGAACGTTCACGGCTGTAGAGGAACTTTCTCCCTGTGATGCATTATTGAGGGGCTGTAGTGGGGGTCTCATAGGAAGGCCCGTGGCTCTGATCTGGACCGCTGTGGCGCTTCTCAGCTCTGTGTCACTCTGCAGTTTTGGTGTTTCCTTTCAAGATCTGGCTGACAGAACTTGATATTAGAGGCTGCCGCCCGATCCCGTAACAGTCCAGCGTCGGAGCAAGATCCAGAGGCGCCAATAACAACCAGACCCACAAGCTTTTCCTCACTGTAGTCCCCTCCCCCCACTCACAATGGTGAGGCCAACTCAGACGTCTGAAGTGGGTCGGTTCCGGTGGAGGAGTCGGCAGCGGGTCAGAGCCATGAGGTGTGATCTGGGAGTGGAGGGAGTCTGCTTCAGTGCCGTCTGCAGCAGCCGCTGTTGAACCTGTGGAAACAAAGGATGGCGGGGGGGGGGCACGACAGAGAGAGTGTGTGTGTGTGTGTGTTTATGTGTGTGTGGATGGATCAGCTAACACAAAGATGAGCCAGGAGGCCTCTTCACTGGGATTACACTCCAAAACACAAACCTGCATTTTAAAGGTTTAAAGGATTTTAAAAATCACAAAAAAATCACAAAAAGTTGGCCCCGGCACTTTTTTTGTGCGGCGCCACAGTCAACGCCACGACCTCACTGCTGTCACACAAACCTATTCATTTCTCACTTTTCAAATATTGAGGTCAGGCGGCACAAGGAGCTGCGTCTGTGAGCACGCTCAGTCCCAGGAACCCCAATGAATTAAATATCGTGACCTCGAGATTCGAGGCTCGTGTTTCCTCGTCTTCTTTTGCCTTCCATGTCCTTGGTAACGGTTGGCATGGCAACCATTGGGGACGCAGGAGATCAGACAAAGGGTGGAAGGTGAAGGTGACTGTCACGGATCGGTTTGTGATCTCCTAGAGTAAACAATGCAGTTGAAATATGAGAAAAATCAGGCACATGTGGCCTCAGACAGACAGAGCCAAGAATGTAAATAATAAGCTGTATTAGTGTTTCCTTCAAAATATGGCTCACGTGGAGGGAACAGTCTGGGAATATCAGCCCAACTTCAGATACAAAACCAGAAAGCTGCATCTCGGACTCTAAAAGCCTCAGCTAGCGAGTCAGATGATTGACATTAAAGCAGAATTTGAAGAAAATGATTAAAGAAGGCTAATTTATTTGGAAGAAACTCTAAGCAGCTGTGATATTAATCATTTAATTAAGCATCTATAGCTTTGTTCTGAATTGTATGTGTCATTTCATAATGTAGGCCTCTTGTATAGCATTAGTCGCAAAATATTGAAATGTTTTTACAGAAATTTAATTGACTTATGAAATTTTTGTACTGTCCTATTTTTATAAATAAAGCTCTTGGGGGGAAAAACTTAACATGTAAAATTTTGTACATTTTTGTCCATCAGAGGTAGACAATAGGTTTTGGAGGAGACATGTAGCTGAGTTAGCGTACTGCATGCTATATACTTTTTTTTTACACATACCTTTTTTTTAAATGTTAAAATTTATAATAATCATTGGTTTTTTTGTGTTACAAAGGAAATATATGATCATATATATATGGATGTAGTTTACTCTGAAAGGGTTAAGGGTTAATCATGGTATGGTCCATTTAATTAATCCCTTTAAGATATAATTGAAAGTAAGAAAAGCATTAGCTTTCATGCTAACTAGCATTTAGCATATGTTCTTTTCAAGAAGACCTGGCCGCAGACAAGAACATGGAGCCAGACCATCAGTACTAGGTAGAAAAACACAAATTCATATGGGTTGGGGTTAGGGTTAGGAATCTTCTAGAATAGATATGCAACTTCTGCTTCCAGTTAAAATTGTGAAAGTACAGCTTCTGGCTATTGATGCATTTGGGCGCCATCTGTGCTAGTCTGCCAGTAGGTCCCCCTCATTTTTTTAAGGGGGTTTTAAGTATTGTCACCATTGTTTGGGGTCATCTTTTGAGCTATCTAGACTTGCTCAAACAAGCTGCAAAGTTAGCACGCGAATGCTGAAGTCTAAATTCAAGTGGTAAAAATATAAACACGTACAGTTGTCTGAAAAGGTTATTTGACTAACTGGAATTGTTCAACACTTGACATTTTTAAATTTTGTCCAAGTAGAATAGACATAGGTGGAAATAACAGGTGATAAGCAGAAGAAGTGGTTCTGCAAGTGGTGGCCACAGACAACTTCTCAGTTTTTATGTTTTCTTGCTGATGTTTTGGTGACTTTTGAATCCCAATGGTGTTGTCACTACAGGAGACGGCGTCTACACCCCAGACAAGTGCCCCAGATAGTGCAAGTCATCCAGGATGGCACATCAATGCGAGCTGTGGCAATGAGGTTTGCTGGGTCTGTCAGCATAGTGTCATGGAGAGAGGCCAGTACAACAGGAGATGCGTAGGACAAAAACCCTGCATCAGGACCACTACCTCCTCCTGCCAGAGCCCTGCAAAATGACCTCCAACAGGCTACTAATGATCACATTTATTTAAATATGGACAGAAATAAAAACATAGACATACAGCAAGGCAGTGATCCCATGCCCATACCACAGTGCCAGTAGCAGGTGGCAACAGCACAACTATGTAAAGAATGAAAGTATTTAAAAAAATTTTTTTTTTTGGTCAGGTACAAGATGCGTTTTTATACTGTTCCCTTTATTATTCTGAGCAGTGTATACAAGTCTACCATTATTTTTATTCACTTTTAGGTACTTAGCAATTTTAAGGAACTAATTTAAAAATTGTTGAACTTATTTAAATCATTTTAACCAACTAATGCAGCATTTAACATTTGATTTAGCTACTTTCAAAATACTTTTTTTTTTAACCAATTTACTTTAATGGAAATGTATGAAATTGTCAAATAATGTAATGACAAAAGAGTTACGGGCATAGAATACCAGTTTATTACTTTGCACATTAACACAAGATTTCCCTGCAGGCTAAAAGAAAAAAAAAACAAAACCAAAAAAGAAAAACGTCTGAGCATGTCACATAAACAGTGAATTAAAAGTTGTGGCTCCTCCCTCTCAAAAGACGAGCAGAAATTGGATCATACAGGACCCATGGGAAGAAAAGGGGGGATGAAAAGAAAAAAGAAGACCCCATACAGGAACCCATGAAGAACAAAAAAAAAATACAATTACAAATTTATTGAGATACAACAAGATATCAAAGTGAAGGATTTTAAAATGATTGGTGCGCTCTTCTAAAACGGTACAGAAACAGTCTGAAAGCTTTTTTTCAGTTTTTAAAAAAGGTTAAAAGCAGCTCGTTCCCCTACATCAAAGGAGTCAGAGTTGCCATGGATACAGGAGGCGTGGCACACAGGAGAGGGGGCGGTAGGCGCTCTTTGGCCAGTCCACATAAGAACAAAGTACCTCGTTTAGATTGAACATAGCGCAAAGAGCTACGCCTACCCCCCTAATGTGGAAAACACCTGCGCCTCCCCCCCCAAAAATAATTTATGTTTGAGACCAAATACGGGACATTATTCCTGAACAAAAACATTCCCACTTAACATCCCCCCTTTGAAAAAGTTTTATAAGGTTTTTTATTATAATTATAAATATGACTCAAAAAGTTTTTATTTTTAAACAGACAATACTCCGGCATGCAGGCGAGCAAAGTCTACACGTAAAGAAAAAGCTCTAAAGCCTAAAACTATTCCACCAAAATGCACGTTCCCACTGATTGATACGAGCAAATAAAAACAACCCAGATAAAAACAGAAAATATAAAAATACAGTCACATTGAAGAGTAATAACAACATCGACAACGAGGAGAATTATAGCTTCATTTGTCAGAAATCTTCAGCTGGGATAATATTGCTTTGTGACGTTACAAACAGGAAGTGACCATTTATCCAAGCGGCGGCCCGTTGGCTCTGCTGCCTGCATGATGGCGTCAGCGCGCACGCCGTCCACAGGAAAGTGCTCAAACTCATTCATAGTAAACCTGCTGCTTTACGGGTGGTTTATTACAAAAGGGTTTTAACTGAGCTGCCCCTCCCCCGAGGAGGCGTGCACGCTGACCTTTTCCCCTCCCCGTCCCGCAGCATCCAACATCACGGGGGGTGCCGCTATTTGCCGAGCTTAAATCTGTTAAATCCAGTGTTTAAAAGGGCATGAAAATACCAAAGAAGCGCCGTTTAAATACAGATGCATGATGGGTATACGTCAAATACGCACACTGATTTTTAAAAAGTCTAAAAACCCAACAAACCGCTCAGTCCTGATTGTCTCCATCCATCTGCGGCGGATGCTGCATGTCTGCTACACAACCCCGCTGCGCTAACAATGCTACAAAATTAAAAAAAGTAAAAACGCAACCCCAATGCTCGGCCCGCTAAACCTGCAGCTCCAGCCCAAGTCTGTTCCTGAACTCACAACTGTACAACCCTAACATCACAACAGTAACATGGACAACAACGACAACAGTAAAGTTCTACTTTTAAACGAGTCTTAAGATAAGCACAAAACGTCTTATATTAAACTTTTACAAATCTGCTTTGTTGAATGTATAAATGCATAAAGGTACGAGAGATCGACAGTGCCCTCTGTTGGTTGCCAAGCGTCCCCGGTCAGTGCAATGAGCAAAAAAAAAAAAAACTAAAACAAGAAAGATAAGAGAATCATGCAGCAATGTATTCTGCGCTCAGGTCCTGCTTCAGGATGGACCCGAATGACCCATGGGCTCAAAATGACCCGGGGTCCAAAATGACCCAGGGTCCGAAGTGACCCACGGGGCTAAAATTACTTGGGACCCGAGCACGGTTTTCACTGCTGCACGTCAGAACCTGGCTTCATCTGCTGCTTCCTCATCTTCAGACTCACTGAAGACAATTTAACCAACGCACGATTCAGGACCGTCGACATGCCTCCACCAGTCTACAGGAGGCGCTGTCCCCTCCCTACACTGCTCTACAGGTGTAAATATATGCTTTTTGTCTTGTATGTGTGAATAGAAAACAACTCATCTGAGGCATTTACAGCAGTCAGCTCCTTGATTTCCCTTTACAGTTCAGTGGCCGGCCATGACACACAAACACACGTGCGCACACACACACACGCACACACTCGCATACAAACCGCCTCGCTGAGATAGGAGGAAAATAGCGATGGGCGTGGTCACCTCGCTTGTAAAAGACCAAAAAGGAGTTCAAACACTCGCTCATAAGAAGGAAAATATATATAATAATCATAATATATCATTCTGAAAGGGTCGCCTTCCCTCCCCACCACCCAAACCCATGACCTTGTGACAGATTTGACCCCCGGGGGGAGGGGGGCTTTGAGGTAAAGTAGATAAGAGTCCTGCTTCGCCGGAAGAGCCTTAGAGCCGGCGCTCCGTGAATACGATAAACGCGCGAGTGCAGACATTCAAGGAGGAAAAAACAAAAACAAACTTTAAAACAATGGCTCAACTGTGTGTCGGGGGGTCGGAGGGAGGGGTTTGTTTTTGTTTTTTCGTTTGTGCATTGGAGCCCTTTCCCTCACGGGGTAGGACTCGCAGTGCTGGATTGCTGGTTAAGAACAGGCGGCTGGATCTGGAACGCTGGTTGGAGATTGTTCCGTGACTCTTTATCCTGCTCCTCTTCCTTGACGAGCCGCTTTGGTGAAGGATCCGAACCGAGAGCGAACAGAAAGACGACAGAGACAGACGAGGAAGAGACGAGTTTCAGCTAGTCGGCTGTCCTCAGGCGAAGTACATGGTGTGCTGCGTGTCGTAGTGGATCTGAACCGCCTTTGCCAGGGCCTGCGGGTCTCGGCCGTTGCTCTGACCAGACACGTGGCTGCCCTCGGCGCTGGAAGAAAACAAAAGCCAAGACAAAGCGAGTCAGAACCGTCCTCACACCAAAGAAGGTCCTCTGATCTTATCTCGCTGGACTCATAGTGATTCTTCAAAATCTAATTGCACAGCTTTGTGTTTCTTCTGGAACCTGAGCACTCTGATGTGCCCTCGAGTAGCGAGATGGTCTCACCTGTCATGGTCTTTGTCCACCAGGTGGTAGCGAGCGCGAAAAGCCACCAGCCTGGCATAGTAGGCAGGCGCCGGGATGGAGACTGAGCGGGTGCAGCGCACATAGGTGTGGCACAGCTGGTAGGTGAGGAGCTGCAGCTCATCGGCCGTGAAGCAGTTGTCATCCCACAGGACGTGGTAGTGGGAGGGGCGACTGGTTCCCTGAGGATGAGGAAAGGAGACGACATTAAAAATTATTATTTACCTATTTGATTTAACTGAAAAACAAATTATTGTATGAACCCAATACTTATTTAGCCCACGATTTCAGTATTTTGAATATCCAAATGTTCGACTCATTATGGATGTGATTGCTCTGTTCAGCAGTTTCATCAAACACCTATAGTTTTTAGATTTTTTTTCTTGCAGCAGTTTATGCCATCTAAATGACCGTGGATGGCTCTTTAGCAGCTTTAAACTTTCACCTTTTAAATTATTTACACAATCACACATGCGGACATTTGCATAAAGCTAGTTTGTTATATTTATTTTGGCAGTAGTTTGGTGCTAAACATTTTCAGAATTCAGTACGCTATCTTTTTTATCTACTTTTGCTGATACTAGCATATGTGGGAGTGTCCAAATCCAGGCCTTGAGGGCCGGTCTTCTGCTGGTTTTTTTTTTTTTTTTTTAGAAATCTTGTTTTTTCTGCTGCTGATCAAACAAATCAGGTGTGTTTAGCCAATAAGAAGCTTCAATTGCAGTTTGGTTGGAAAACATGTAGGACACTGGCCCACAAGGCCCTGGATTTGAACACTCCTGGCATAAAGCAACTGCATTAAGCTTATTTAGACACTTTTTAGTTTTTCTTAAAGCTAATTTGGTGCTAAACCTTGTTGTTATTGGTATCTGTTGACTAGCTTCCTCAGCTACATTTGTTGATATTAGAATGAACTTAGTTCTAGTTCAGGATTTTTTATTTTTAAGTTAATTTGGTGCCAACTCTTGTGTTTATATGGTGGTGGTAGTGGTAGTACTAGCAGTAGTAGTAGTAGTACTATTACTAGTAGTAATATCAGTAAGCTAGCTCCTTTAGCTACTTTTGCTGATACGGCTCATTACTCTTGTTACAGCATTCATTGCTTTTTTAAGCTAATTTGGCACTTAATGTTAGTTTTTTTTTCCTTTCTTGTTTTTTAGTACTTAGTAAAGGAATCTTTACTTTGAATTCTTTCTTATCCACTTCTCATGCTCTTGTTAGCGGCCCACCCCCCCACCTGAATTCCAGCATGGCTGCACAAGTAGAAGTCAAACTCAGACGGATGCGTGATGGTGCTGTCCACGGTGGTGCCGGCTGGAACATTCCCGCTCTTCCCAACCTACACAGAAAACAGAGCCTGTGAGATTCAACATAAGCGATTGTGTGCCATGGCAAGGACACATCCACTGACCCTCTCAGCTTTGTCAGAGCAGAACAGGCGTGTATGGTGGCGCTTCTGCACCACGATGTAGGTGATGCCAGGCCTGTAGTCCTCTTCCAAACTGATGCACGCCTTCCTGATGGCGATCAGCTCCGGCCAGGCCACCTGAAACACGGCAGGAGCGTCAATACAGCCGAACTCTGGACCAGTCCCGCTCTGGACAGCTTCTACCGTTCACTTCACCTGCTTCATCTGTCCCTCGGAAACACCGCCGCGATAATAAATGATGCGTGTGGGCTTGAAGCGCGTGGACTTGTAGAACTGGATTAGCAACTCGCGCACCATGTTGGTCAGGTCCTGGATCACCTCCTGACTGAAGAGCTGCTCCTGTGGAGACCACTTCAGTCACTCCCTGCCGAAAAATTACAGCCCCTCCTCCACTTGCCCTGACATAAGTCATGCAGCCCATCAGGCACCTGGGACATGTCCTGCCGAGATGTCTGGACCCGCACCGTCGCACAGTACCGGCTGGGATGTCCGTCCATGCTGCCCACCACAGCTGCGATAGACGGCTTCTTGCCGTCGCCTGCAGGAGGATGAGTGACGTCGGCACCGAGGAAGATGACCGGTTGCTGGAACACTGATGGCCTAAATAGGATTGTGGAGAGGAGATGTTGGCAGCTGCATTTGTAGAAATACTAAAAACAATTGTCTAAGGAGTCCCCCAGGGCTCTTTGCTGGGCCTACTTTTGTTTTAGTTGTTGCTCGAGATCAAAAAACAAAACAGGCTTATTTATCTAAATTTACAAACTTAGTTATCTCTGAATGAATATTTCACCATGATACCAGTACCAAGTACACTGATGAACCCGATGGAATTCAGTTGCCTGAAAATCTCAACAAGATGGACGAGTACTTTGTCTATTCCTGGATAAAAGCCTAAGTATCTCCGTATACACGTGTCCAGACTGCAGACTAAGTCATTATAAATGTTTTAGAGAAAATCATTTGTTTGGTCAACTAACATAGTTTGTAAGAACTTTCTGGTGTCGGTAAACTGACCTCTGATGAGGCACCAGCACATTGTTGATGCCTCCCAGCTTAGCGTTGATCTTCAGGCAGAGGTTGGACAGAGTCTGAGGAGACGTCTTCACCACATTCTTTACTTGGACACACTGAGTCGCCATGCCAAGGAGGGTGTCTCCCACCCGCTTCACCTCGGCTGTGGATCCAGAGGACACAAAGATCAGAATCACTGAAAGCCAGAAGAACCGGAGCAGGACGACCATCTCGTACCGTAGACAGGGGTTTTTCCTGGCAGAATGACCACGATCAGCTGCAGACCCACGTACGACATTTTGAGGTGTTTAAACATGGGCTCCACGCTGTCAGCTCCCTGGGCATATTTACAGAAACACGGCTGACCCTGGATGGGCATTCCAGCATCCTTTGAGATCTTCCTCAGCTGGTCCGTGAAGCTCCTGTGAGGAGAACATCAGTCTGATGAAAACTCTCCTTTGTTATTAATTTTTGTGACTTGAAAAGCTCAAAGGCACGACTCACTTTAGCAGGTCCTCCCGGCACTGCTTCTGCGGGGCGAAGCAGGCCACCGCCCACACCTTGATCTCTATTCCGGCATAGAACTGCTTCCCTCTCATGTCCCACACACCCTGGTTGGGCGTGGCCACGGTTTTATTCTGCGGAGAGAGTCCCTGCACTCTTAGTCAACCCCCCGGTTGGAGGAGCCTTCAGCAGTGTTAGTGTTACACTTACATCAGGGTAAAGAAAAAAAATCATTGTGCAGTTTATTCTGAGCACTGGTGACTTGTTTGAAGGAGAAAGGCTCAGCTTCAGTCCAAATTAGTAAAAAAAAAAAAAAAAGTCTGTAAACAAGGAGCTTTCAGCAACAGGGAGGGGAGGGGGGCAGGCTTGCTTCATAACAACGGTCCCATCCACAACTCAGAGGCATCTTTCTAATGGCCCACTGCTGCTATGAAGAAATTATGAGCTAGAAAATGATTTTTTTTGTGTTTTTTTTATTTCAGCTAAGAAAAAAAAAAAAGACCACTGGGAAAGCTTTGAAAATGGATTATAAAAATGATCACAGTGGGTCTAAAAATTATCTTCTGTCGGAAGATATTGCCTGGCCAAATAACCTTCAGTTGAAAGTGAAAAAACATCGTCATCCGATGACGTCTCATAATACCTTCCTCGTCTGGTTCTTAATCAGTTTCCTTTTTTTTAACATTTCATTTTGATTCATTCTGGAAAGTACTCGTTTTCCAAATGTATCCAGCACCGCGCAGAAAGCGGGTTGTGGGAGAGGGCGCTCTCATCATGGTGCTGATGTGATTTCTGCCCAGTGCTCTGAATGTCAAAGTGAAGAAATTCAACGAAGCGCAGGTTTACATGTTCTTTGCATGCTTTATTTGTACTTCTTCCGTGGTGTTAATGTGGTTCATCAGTGAAAAAAATTCACGTCAAGAACACAGCTTTTCTCACTTTTTCCATGTATATTCACGTATGACCAATTTTCATCCGAGGAATCTGCACAAAATGTTTGTAGTGGCTGTGTGACACTGCCTTTAACCTAACAAGACTGTTATGTGATGTCATCGGCTCTAACCAATTAGTGTTTTGGTTCCAAAAAGTTACATTTCTAAGGGTTTTTTAAAATAAAGAATTTGACTTAAAAAAAACTGTAAAAGTAAGAAAATAAAAAAGTGCCAGAATCTATGGAAGGAGATTGAACTTTTGACCCCAGATTGGTTGAACTTGCTGAAAATATGCTGATGACTTTATACTTCACTGAACCTTTTTTTCCAGCCTTCATGTCAATAACGCCAAGTTAAAGAGCTTTACTCTGCGAAACAAGTCACCACAGCTCAGGAAGGCGTCTTAAAGAAGCATCACCCTCTTCTCCTCCACATCATTATAATCATCATCATCACAGGAAACAGACTGGAGCTTTTCTCGTTGCCGAGCGCGCTTACATGCAGCTGCATAAAGCTCCTCGCTCAAACAAGAAAAAAAGTTTTCAGTCAAGATTTGAGAGCATTTCAGTGGAAGACGATAAGACTCGTCGACTCAGCAGGGAGGTGGACAAACCTCAAAAATATATATCTCTGGAGAATCAGGAATTTTTGATCACCCACAGAAGAATCAGTGGGTGCCATTTCTCAATGAAATGCTGGTTTTAAAAATGGAGCAGACTTGGTCCTAATGTCCCATAACTGCACCAGTGCTCTGAGTCTCATCGTCTTCGGTTTAGAAACACATCCATTCCACTCTCATGCCATGCTTCTGAATCCAAAATCAGCCTCTGAAGTCTGCAGAGCAGCCAGATTAAGCAGCAGCAGACCTGAAGTTCTGCTCCTGAACTTCACATGAACCATAGGCTTTTTTCTACCACTGCAGCTTCACCAACAGCGGATTTAGAATTCAGGGAGTGAATCTCAGCATCTCATGAACTCGACTCATCCATAAATGGAGTCAGAGACTTTAAAAATTGCTCTGAAAATCTAAGACATTCAAACCTGAAGTGTGAAAAATGACCAACAGAGGGCAGCATTTGTGTTTGTTAAAGCAAGAAGGCAGAACTCCAGTTTGGAGAACTGGCTGATCGACGGATTTTGACTCCCTGCATGTTTGACTTGTTGTGACCTGACATTTCTCTAAGCAGAAAGTGTGAGCAACAAAAGTAGAAAATAAAAAGCAGAACCTGAGGACCAAATTACAACACATTGGACCACAGAAATAAATTAAACAGACAGCGGCTCTGAGACCACCCGGAAGCTTCTTAACATTTCTGATTGGATTGGTGTTCGAAAGTCTGCAGGTCTGACTGTCTTTTGTGGACCAGGCCTATCAGGCACGTTTAACAAGCTCCCGGCCTCAAAGAATCAGGAAATTTTAGGGTTGTGGTTCACACATGGAACAATCCTTTCAGCTCTCTTTATACAGCTATGAGCTACTGATCAATGCCTGCTCCTTATTTATCTGGTTTGCTTAACACACGTTGCTCTCAGGAAAGACCAAAACAGACATAAGTCTGCAGTTCCATCAGCTGCACACTTGAGGGCGCTACCGCCCAAATCAAGGATCTCAAGCAGGCTGAACTTTTGACATCTTCTGTCAGCTCTTGCAAAAGCAAACAAAAAGAATAAGAAAAAACGCCATTGACTCCTTTAGAACACTGCAGCCAGAGTTTGGATTAAAGCAGGAAAGACTGGAACCTTTGGTCTGTTTGTATTTACACTGAAGTGAACTTGCGGGTAAAAAGACTCATAAATTCCAAGTCTCACACCTACCAAACCAGGAGGACCATCAGAGTGTGAACGTCCCCTTAAACGTACTGCTTCCAGATCTTTTATGTAGTCTGTGTGGAGGAGGGGCTGTTGTTGTTGTTGTACCCTCACTTCTTTTTCAACACAAATCTGGACATGTCAGCCTGCTTCCATTTGCAGCCTCAGGAAAGGTTTGTGTTTCTTTTGATGAGTCTCTCTTTCATTTATTGAGATCAAAGCAAAATCAAAGCCTTCAGATTGAAATAAGATTCAGGATTGCTGAGATGCACCCCAGGATCATGAACATCAAGGGGGGCAGGGGTCCTGGTCTGGCATCGTTTGCCTCAGTTCCAGAATCAAATGTTTGTTTTTATTTCTAGTTGGAATCAAATAAAGTATAAACTTGGTGGACTTGGACCCCTTCCCCTCCTCATGTCTCAACAATCACTCTGTGTGTCCCCCCACCCCACCCAGTGAAGCCCCAGCCCATTACTCACCCTGCCACAGTCCCTCCCTGTGTCTGTACTCACCCGGCCCCCATACTGCAGCATGGGCGCTGGGAGGACACGCCCCGTCACCTCCGTCATATCATTGTGCACCACTATGCCGAACTCCTTCAGGTAGGGGTCCGGGCCCCCGACCATGCTGTTGCTCTTCACCTAAGGTAGGGTAAGAGTGTGAGTGTGAGGCTCCTCTCTGAGGTTGGGGTGCAGCACCTCGAGTGCCTCACCAGCCTGCTGATCTCCTCCTGCCGGTCGGGGGCGGAGCGCGCCGTGGCTTTGATCATGGTGGACGTCTGGTTGTCTGTCAACTTCTTGATGCAGCGCTGGCCGGCCACAATGTTGCAGACCTTCAGAGCACAAATAGATGTGTTCAAAGACTCCTTCATAGCAGGACACGTCACCATAGAAACTCAAAGACCAGCCATTTCTTACCTCCAGGGGGAGATAGGTGTGCTTTTGCTCCTGCCCCACCTGCAGGCAGGGCAGGTGTGGATACTTGAGCTGAAGGTTGTATTTCTGCTTGAAGTACTGAGCCACTGTGCACTCCATGGCCTGCCCGTTCTCCAGCTGCAGAGGGAACCTGGAAGGTAGCACGTCTGTGTGAAAAACTTCCCTTCGAGCCTGACGGGACACGGCTGGCGGCAGCACTTACGTTTGATGGCTGGCAGGCCGACGCGTCACATTACAAACACGGTACTTCCTCTTCATCTGACCACAGTGAGTGACCTCCACCTTCAAACCTGCTCACAGACAGATGGGAGACCAAAAACTGTTGAGGGCGGAGCCTTCCCCATATGCAAGTCTCCAAAACATCAAATATTTCAACAGAAGTCGTAACATCCGAACACAAGCTCTTTAAGCATTTTTCTGATCTTCCTGCCATTCAGATAATTCCTCAAATTTCCACAAACTAATAAATGTGGTGAGATTAAGGTTGCCGTTTGAGTGTGACTGTGACTGTAGGAATAAAATTGGTTGTGACCATGTTTGACATATATGCCACATTCTTTAGTTTACAAGATAATTATTTTCAATTTGCGTTGTGAGGAATATTTAGGATGAAACACCATTAAAGATGCAACAAAAGACATTCAACAAGTTTAACAACAAGCAGTTTTTCACACAGTTTATATCTTACATAAAAAACACAAAGCGGTCCCCAACCCTCTAACTGCAGACCTGTGCTGGGCTGCAAAAGAAAAATAAGTGCAACTCACATTTATGCTTAATTTATTATGTGATTCTGAAGGAAGTTTTATTTTGTGAAATTTACAAAAAAAAAAAAAAGGTTTAAACCGACTGCAGATATTTTACAGAGAATGAAGATTGACTTCTCTCAAATGTTAAGGGAAACCAGAAGCTAAAAAAATTAAAATAACACAAACATTGCATTTTTAAAAATTGGATGCCAACTTCAGCGTGTGATCTGAAAATATTTTCCGACATTAAATCCATTAAGGCTGGAGACGCCTGCAAATAAATAAATATGAAAACAAACAAATCGATTGGACTTTGGGGAAGCTCGTCTTGCTAGCCTTTACTTTCTCAGACACCTTCATGGGAACAGCTGCAGAGCATGCTTCTGCTCACCTCTAATCTCCTTGGTGAATTTGACCCTCTGGGAGTCTGTGAGTGGTTTAGTCTGCTCGTTGATGTTCTGGATATCCAGCACCTCACACATGAACTCGATCACTGGCTGAGCGCGGTAGAAAGCAGTCGCAGACACTGAGGAGAAGGACAGACGGTTTAGTCGTGGAGAGATTTGCTCCAGATTACAGATTAACCACTTGTTGAAAAATGTAAACAGAGGCTGAATGAAAATGCCTCACCATCGATGTTCAGCATCATGTTCCACATGGCGGGACGGACAGACTGATGGAAGCCGAACCACACCTCTCGCCCCCCGCCCAGAGGATGGTAGTAACCCTCTGGAGGGGAAAAGAAGGAGCGTCCCACAGGAGTATACCTAAGGGGAGGGTAAAGCGATAAGCGACATCAAAACGATCACCAAACAACATACAATTTCTTATTAAGCACAAGTTAAAAGTAAAAATGAAAGCTGGGACTGGTGTATAGCCCGCAGGTGCTACCGCCCTCCACACACACCAGTGCCACCCACTTTTGACACACCATCACTTATTGAGTGGCTGCCATAAGCCCCTCACTCTCCCCATCTGCTCCCCATTCAGCCTCAGTCACAGATTCATGTATTAAGTTTTCACAAAATTCTGATAAAAGATGTGTGAGCACTAGGGGAACAAAACTTAGGGGAACTTACTATGCTAGCACTGTAAACTATGTCAGAAATTCATTTTTACTGGGTGTGCGTACATTTTATACGTTTATACGAGGAAAAATTTTTGCTCGAAGGATTAGAGGAAAGAAGAAAGAAACAATGCGAAAATGGCCAACTAATCAACATTAGATTTACTCCCAATTTTACAATTTGACCCAAATGTTGCGTTTAAAGGGGTACATTCACTTCTTGATACAATGTTAGGGGGGAGGAGCCACTGTCCTTCAAAATAAGAGTTATTAAGACCCCACTAAAAACAAATAAACAAGAAAAACGTTGCCTTGTTTTACTTTTGTCGTAGCAGGTTTCTACTGTAAGTCACATGAGATTATCCACGTAGTATTTCTAATGTGGGTGTCTGCAAATCAGGACAGTAAATTCTGTTTCTCGTTTTTTCATTTTTTTGTTGTTATTGGGCTTTAAAAAAACAATATCTGTTTTTTTGTTGTTTTTTCAAACTCTAAATACACAGATGAATTCTGAGTAATAAGTGCACCAAAGTGGCAGCAGTACCTCATGGAGGGCAGGTGCCGCGTGATGACGTCCAGGGCCTGAACAGAGTCCTCAGGGACCTCGTTCAGGTGACCCGACAGCGCCTCCAGCAGCATCTGCAGGCTGACGACAGACACCCACTGCAGAGACACCTTAAAAGTCTGGTCTTTCCCCTCGCCAGGAAGAGTCACCTCCAGATCCACCTGAAGAGAAAAAAGACATTTTAAAAAAATGCAAAAATGGACGCTCATTCGGGTTTTGATGACAAAGGGGAAAAGCTCAAGAACAAGTGAACTGAGGGTCTGAAGCATCAGGTTGAGAAGCCTAGAAATGATCGTATTGATTACAGAAACTCCCTGATGGACTTTTCTGACCAGAAAAGCTGCTGATGACTCAATGCTGCTGTCAGTCTAAGTGTTTAATGATTCGGCTCTAGAACTTCTACAGTACCCGTGTGTATTCACTAGCAATGTGACATTCCGTATCAAGGCTTCGAAGCGTGTAGCGAGAAGCCATGAAAAAATTCATTTTATTCCATAAATACTCAAAAATGTCTCATCCATCTTGTTTGTTAAAATCACACTATAAGAGAACAGTGTAAAGGTTGGGGGTGTTTTTGGTACTGACCCGGTCTCTCCCAATGGGCAGTGGGTGGGCTGTGTACATGTTCCTCTTCCCGTCGTAACCCGGCTGCCGGTCTCCAAAGATCTGCATCTTGAAGTGCCGCACCATGGTGTCCACCACCTCCCTGACAGACACGGTTTGCACAGACACAGTTCGACATCTACGAAGCAACTTTTCTGTAGCATCTTGTATATTTTCTCAAAAAGTGTGCCTTTCCTACTACTGCACAAAAGCCTTTCTGGTTTTAGAATTTAAAACATGAAATTTGGGCTGGGCGATCAATCAAAAAAATCGATTATTTCAAATGTTTTGTTTTAGACACTTTATTTTTTGGAGCTCTGCTTTCTCGGGATTCTGTTGTTCGGAGAAAAGTGATGCTGTGACATCCTGTCTCTTTGCAACATAATATCTTTTTTTTTTAAATAACACCTATTGTTTTTCTTTGTAAAGTAATCTAATAATTAGTCAGATGAAAAATGTGCCTGGTCAGTGTAGTTTTTCATCCATCTACCAATTTGGCTGGTGAGTAAAAAAAAATGAAATGTTGACAAGTGGGGTTGTGACTTCAAACTTGTGGCATCAAACCACACACAGCAAAATCTGTTTGAAGGTCGTAGCTGCCAAAAGTGGGAGTACGACAAATTTGTTTCAACAGCTGGAACTGGCACTGTGTCAAGGGCAAGAAGTGTTTCTCTTTATGAGGTGCTTAAGCTAGTGGTAGCTCACAAAACATCTGCTGCGTTGATCTACAAACATGTTTACAGCTTGTAAAGCACAGTTGAACTTTGTGCTTGAGCATATTTCCAAATAAACTGTTAAAATAAAGTAGTCTTTGTTAAATATAATTCTGTCATTTGTAATTTTTTTAAAGAAATAAAAGGAGGGAGGAAAATTTATTAAAATTGAATTTGGTGTGAGAAAGAACAAACTTGGGAAACATGCATTTATGAGTTGATGTCAGTTAAACAGATGGCCGGACGACAGTCAGCTATTTAAGCCTAAATAATCAGTCACTGAAAAAGACAAACCACGTCCTGCCAAGCGCATAGACTGTATATATTACGTTATAGTGAATTACATTACAGTATATTATTGTTTTTACAGTCAATGGCTGAGCATCTCTGCCTGGTGCGTTCACTGAGCTCCGGACATCCGCAGCAAAACAGTTTATCAGGGAAAATGTCAAAAACAAGAAGAACTGATCAATAATAATTGATTGGTTTTTTTGTGTCAATGTTTTTTCTGACAAAATGCTTTGTTTTGATGTAGATTGTGTAAAAATTAAAAAATAAATAATATATACTGTAGGGGACGGAATCGGCCATAGTCCAGAGCTCAGTGAACGCACCAGGGTTCTGTCATTCAACCAGTTGTTGGAGATTTTAAGGAAATAAAGGGAAATAAAGGGCTGATGCATGAGATGGAATTAAGGCATTTTAAGAAGCATAGCTCCATTAATAAGTAACAATAGAATAAAGAAGCGTTTCTTTGCTGTTGTTGTGAGTTGTCGGTGTAAACTGTAAGATGCTGGTTATGGCCTAAAATGAAGAGACTTCAATTAGATCAAGTCTCGGCATCTCAAGGCAGGAAAGGGAGAGAGGGACGAAACCGCATCATGATCTAGATCACGAGAAAAAGTAAAAAAAAAAGTATGCTGTTTCTGGCTTCCGTAGTCAACAACCACGATACCCACATACAGACAAGAATGACAAGAATGACAATGGAAAAATGTGTTGTTCATGAGTTAATCTTAAAGTTGCCAAATTTGCAGCATTTAATGTAATTTTTACTTATTTACATCGATTTTTCCTGTTGGTATCAAATGATTCAATTAGTCAGCCAAAAATGCCAAAAAGTTTAAATAGATGTTACAATTTGTTTTTGGAATCTACAGGCAAATGTATCCATTTTTTATTTTATATTCTAAAAATAAAAACCAAAAAACAATGTTAATAAAGTTAATGTTAATAAGTTGATCCATGTTTTTTTCCTTTTATGATCATAAGGATACAATGTTTTACAGATATACTTTTAATTTGAGCAACTTGACTAATGATAGTTGCAGCAGAAAGTTGTAGTGGGGCCACAAAAGGATAAGCTCTTCAAAGGGGGGGGGTGTAAGAGAAAATAACTGAGAAGCACTGGACTACATGTACATCTGTGCCCTGCCAACGTTCAATACGGATGGGCATGTGTGAGAGCCTGCAGACACGGACAACGTTCAGGTCTTACCTGTTGACCCTTCGAGGCCGTTTCTCAGGCTTGATGTCGATGTCATAGTGATAGACGTCAATCTTGGGAATCTGCACCTGGAAGTGGTTGGCAAGGAGCCGGATGGGTTTCCCCACCGTGCCGAGGCCGGGACGCCGCGGAGGCTGAAACAGAGAGGTGGGAGCAGGCGGGCCTGGGGAGAGCAGAGGAGGAAGAGTGAAGAAGTATCGTCATGGTGATCATGAAAGCTGGAGTAAAAAGTTCAGAATAGAAACGGACGACAGGTGGAGCCGCGCCACAGTTTGTTCCAAGTTTCCAAGTGACACTGACCTCTGACTCAGGAGGTCAAGAAGAAGCTGGTCAAACAATGACCTCCAATTATCCACCAACACACCCCCAATCTCGCCCAAACCCCTCCCCCGCTGCTAAGACAAAGACGCTCCGCTCACAGACAGACTGCAGAGAGGCCATATGGAGCGCCCTACCCGCTGCTGTGATTACCGTTGCACACCGTATGATTACACCAGCAGCCAACATAAAGATGGCAAACAAGTCATGGGGAGTGGAGGGTGGTGGCGGGTGGGGGTACTAGAGTATACTGAGGATCTAGAGGTGGATTTTGGCATCATATAAACCAAACTACTGACATTAAAATACCTCTAGAGCTTGATCAATACAGCACCCCACCCACACACATCAATACATGTGGGTGGTGTTGGGGGCTTCTGCCATTCCCCCCAACAGTGAAAGGACTGCAGGGGTCCTGCTGAACCCCGTGAACCGGCACGCTCCAGTTACCCACTGAAGCGCAAGATTGTGGACAATTAGGACCCTCCCCATCGGTTTGTGAGAACGCGCCGGGCCCGTCTCGCCGCCCCACCAATCAACTCCCCCCAACCCCCAAGTCTGTGGAAAAACTTCTGATGAGACCGTTTGCTGCGTGCCTGCTTCTGTCACGACTTCAGCCTAAATCCATCTCATGACTCATTTCATCCTACAAGCCTGGTTACCAACGGCAACATTCTGCCCCACGCCAAACTCAAATCACGCACACGTTCACCCACGTCCATTTATATCAAAACAATTTAAAAAAATGTTTTTTCCCAGATTGATATTGGCTTTTAGTCTTCAGATTTTCACATCTGTGATGTTTATTGAAACATAACGTTTGACCTCCACCTACAGAGGTCACAGTGGAGCACCTTCACGCCGCTACATCAACACAGAACGAGCAAACCAAAGTCCAGGTCTTCAGCAGAACTTTTTCCCATAGTCACAAGGTGTTTAAGACATGTTTACAAACCAAACATTTGTTCACAGGTTTTAAGTCACAGCTCCACCTTTCTTTAAATGCTCCATGCTAAGCTAGAGGACATTAAAGTGGAAACCGTGTGAAATAATATCGCATCAACGTGAGACGGTTTACTCATAAAGGCTACAACTGTTTTCTGGTCACATGACACACAAACTCAAGAGTATTGAAACTTATAGTTAAAGACTTTATTTACCTAGTAACTAATACTTTGAGTCATTATTGTCAAATCTGTCATTCATTGACTGTATATGAGAGCTGTATATGAGAGCTGGACTGAGTGAGTGTGGTATCCCCCGTGGAAAATGGCTTGAAGTCTATTCAGTCGCCATTTTTATTGCATTACTTTTTTTTGCTGCCATATTGGAGCCAGACAATGTCAGTACTCACTGAACTCACTTTCCCTACCAAAAGGAGGGAAAATGTCAGCAATAAATGAACGGTGTAAAGCTGCACACACACTGTTACAGAGCTGGTAAAGTCGTTGACTGTGAGTTCAGTTCCTGGTCTGTGTTGGTTTTGGGGAGTTGGGTGGGAAGGGTCGGACTCAGTGAAGCTGCAGCAAGACTGTAATGGCACATAATGACACAAATGTCAAAAAAAAGGAAAGCAACTCAAAAAATAAAAATAAAACAAAACACTGCATGTTACTATGCATTTTAACAACCTCATTTCTGAACTCATCACCAGAGAAACCAGCTTGTTGGTTACATGAATAAGAAATATCAAATTTCTTCTATGTTGTTTTTGTCAGCTCATTTTACATTAAATTGCATCTAAACGTAAATCTTTAACGCCTGTTTACACATGCGTGAACATCTGGTGCTGAGGAGGCTTCTGCTGAGTAAAGAATCAATGTTGAGGGGTATTCTACCACTAGCAGTCTTTGAGAAAAGCATCGCAGTGAGCACTTCCAACCAGCAAAGTATAAACCAGTTAAGTGAAAGGAAAGCTAAGTAAAGTTAACCAAACAGGCCAGAAACAGACGTTCAACTTGATGTTTCGGACTGAAAAAAATAAAAGTCACTGCTGAGTGTAAAAAGCTGCTGAAGATAGCTGTGTGCATGTGACAGTTGCGTCTGTCACAGCCGCTCACGTACAATTTTATTCAACTTTATTCATGTTTTTGAGTAAAAAAAAAAAAACAATAGCGTAACATGAAAATAAAACAGCGACCTTCATGAATGAAATACACAAATTACGGTCGTCCTTTGTTGCAGTGCAGTTCTAGGCAGTACTGCGAATTTTTAAGTGCAATTTTGCACTTTCTCCATTGTATTGTGTTCTTCATCCTGACTGACTGCAGACCATTGACAGTCTGCTTCATGCCGTGTCTCTGGTACAGTACAGGATATGTTCAGCTGGCCAAATGTATCGAAAGCAGATCTTTGTTTTCATTCTATAATTTTGGACTCATTTTTTAAATGAAAGTTTGAACTTTAAGCATTTAAAAAAGAGAGAAAAGTGTGAACATGTTCATGTCTGAGAAAAAAGTGTTTACTGAGGAGTTTCACAGCCTGTGACACCAGTGACAGCAAACTAACATTCGCTCTTTGAACTACTGTAATTCTTCGACTGTTTAAACAAGCACAATTCCAACGGGTTCTTAAGAATCATGGTTTATGTTGATTGCGTAAGAATTTCACTACTGTAAAGTGTTGAATATCAGTGCAAAGCTGCTTTTCTCAGCTTCAGAATCCGTCAGAATTACACTAACTGCACAAACTGTTGGAAAGTTACAGTAACTATAAGAATATGAAGGTAAACTCTGGAGTTAAAAGGTTTAAATATCTATAACAGTAAAATACAAAGCTAAATCATTTGTGAATTTTGCATTTTGCAAGTTGTCATAAAGAACGCATGTCCAGCATTTAACAAAGGACTACTGCAGCGGGTGATTTGTGGAGCTCTCTATGGAAGCATCACATTTGATTCAAGTTTATTTTCTGTACTAACTTTTGAAAAACTAAATAAAAAAATGTTAGATAGCCTAATGAAGAGTGTCCACCCTAAAACAGAAATCACAGGTTCTAGTCCATAGCTGGGTCACACCAAAGATTTTTTTAAAATGACACCCAGTGCCGTTATGCTTCACAATCTTTATGGGGGGTGGGGGTGGGGGGTGTCACTCCCACAGGAGAGGGGTCAAATGTCGACAATAGTCGAACTTTAGTTTTATTTTTTGTCCGAAATTGGTTTGCACGTTGTGATTTCATGTGGTGGATGGAACTACAACAATTCAAACATTACAATCTTAAGATTTTAGAAGCTTCAGCTGTCAGTTTAAGGAGCCACTTATGATTTGTTTTGGAGAAACCAACATAAAATTCTTTATGATTCAACAGTTCTTTACTTAATGAATAGTTTCTTCTGTTTAACAGTGGAATTAGGAGCAAATGAAATGAACCCACAGTGAGTTTAAGTCACCCGACATCCTACAAGCAGCTGCAAAAACCAACAACAGAAACCAAAAACATGTGTGCATCTCAATAGAGAGCACTGAGACTCCTACATGAGACCTAGAACATTTCGTCTTCTTCAACCACCAAAAAAACTGAGAAGCAGCTACTTTTAGCGTCTTCAGCTGCCGTTTCACGACACCAAATTCTTCTGTGTGACCTGTGACCATCAGATCAGAAGCGATTCTGAATCCAGAAAATAACCCAACGATGTTCTGACTAAAAGTGAGAAGGATAAGGTCTCAACATAATAATGTTTGATAAAACACACAAACAAATCTGATAAAAAAAATTGATTTGATAGGAAAGATGTAGAAGATTTGCAGAATATTTTTAAAGTTTTGTTGTTTTGCGAAAACACCTCAGTGTTGGACCTTTTCTTAGAAAATAAAAGCAGAAACTGATATATCCAAACTTTTTTCAAGTAAAAAATTGTAAACTAAAATTCCAACAAATGAATTTCTCAAAATTCTACATGAATAAAGAGACAAAGAAACGAGTGCATGAGCAGACCCAGCTCAATGAAAAAGTTCTGCAAAGAAGATCCAGACTACCTCAGAGAAAGGACAAAATTTGGTGAGAATTTGTTTTGCTGGAAAAATTAAAAACAAACAAATGTTTTACAGGAGATAAACACATTTTAGCATCCTAGTCCTTCCATGCAGTTCACCATCTGAGCCTTCTATGTAGGATCAATAATTATTGATAATTCTGCGTCACGTTCATCAAACCTGCTCCATCGTATCAGGCTCAGAAAGCGCGAGAGATTCTCCTGAAGCAGGACAGTCCTGAGAGCGTGTGCTCAACTGCAGAAATCCATCAACTCTTCTGCGGCCTGACATGCACCATCATCTCTCTCAGCCACAGAGTAAAGAGTTGACTAACGCCATGTGTGTCCATGGTAACCGGAGGGTGATGGAGCGGAGAGACAGCTGGGCTTAAAGCTAAAAAGAATAACGGCCCAACTTGATGAGTCAGTGGCTAAGAGACCTGACGCCCACACCTCAAATTCACCTGGATTAAAGTGGAACACCACAAACTGAGAACACAAGGAACCTCTCCAGGTTCAGGTTTTCAGCTTCTGGTCTGGAAGAGTCCGATGTTCTCCACGTAAACGCCAGCACTACTTTCTGACATATCGAAGAATTTCCTGCAGCTCACCCCTCCAGCAAAGGAGACAGTGCAACAGAACAGAAAACCTCAGTTCTTCACCTGAAGTTCTGCTCTTCATCTTGATAACAGCTTCAGCAGGTTAGAACATGGAACTTTTATTGCGTTTTTACTGCACATTGACCTTCGGCCCATAACCCCAACAACAGAAACAAACAGATCTGCAAATGAGGCCCAATCCTCACTCCAGAGAAAACAAAATCTAAAGTTACGTTTTCCAGTTTGTCCTGTATGCGAAAGTGGGACTGAGCAGGAGATCACGAGGATAAAGCCACAGGAACGGTTTCATTAAAAAAAAATGTATACCATGTTCCAGATGAACAGAATTCAGATTGGCTGCAGGGTGTCTATTCAAGTGCAATGAACACCTAAAAAAGAAAGTTCTGGTCAGACAGCCTCAATGTTCTATATCATTGTGCTGACCTAAACATCAGTTGGTAATCAGAACAATACAAATATGTTTATAAATAACTGCATTGCTAATTAATGAAACAAATTGTTTGGTTGTTGATACACATTTAATGATCAGAATGAATAGAGGATATTTTGTCAATAAATGCGATCTAGGGAACCAATTAAGGATTTTTTTTAAACAAAAAACTTTTGCAACAAAATTTGAACCAAAACAAGCAGTAACAGGTGAACTTTCCCTGTGAAATTATGCTTGGAATCCCATTAGCATATATAATACCACTTTTCTCTGCTGTTTAGTCCTTATAAACCACTTGCAGAAAAGCAAAGCAAGAGGCAGGTTCTGTAGCTGTAACCATGACAACAATTCACATCACAAATTAAATAGTTTGCTTCTTGTGAAAAACTAAATGTTAAAAATTACAAGGTTAAAGTATTAATAATTGATGTAAGTTCTTTTGTAAATTATCATAGAATTGGCAGGATAATGCACATCAAGCTGTCCGTTCTCAGGAATGAACTTTGCAGAAGCAACCGTCTGACGAGAAGTCGTCCATTAATTTCTGATTAAGGACACCTCGTCTGTCATTATCCTTTACATTTACATCTAAGAAATAAAACAGACACAGGTCAGATAGACCTAAACAACAAAATGACAAAAACGCAAACATTAAGCTTTTGGACCACTTTAAACTCCAACAATCTTTTGAGTTGTTTTAAAAGCGTTTCCGGTGGTCTTTTAAAAACGATTTTGCCGTGTTTGGCCAAATTTTACAAACCGGTATCATTTTCCAGGACATAGTTTCTGCTGAGCAGCAGTAGTTCATTGGAAAACTGTCTCCGAGTTGTGGGCTGGACCGATGGCGAAGAGCAACCCCACCTAAAATGAGATATCACTGTTTCCACAAGCTCCTGCTGGCTTATAGCTCCTCACACCTAACATTAGCAGCCCAACTAAAATGTTGGAGCTATCCAATCAGACAGCTTTGAGGCAGATGCCAACTCAGACGTATATGAATCATCTCCAAGTGAATGCATCTGAATGGAGTGGGGCAGGGAGTTTGTAGCATATTTTCTACGTTACAAAAACAATCTCTTTCAAACGTATCTGCTCCTAATTCGCAAGGATTTAATATTTAGAATTTAACTCTCAGCCGTGCAATTTTCAGACTACTTTTCATTAAATGTGTCTCCATCATGAGAAAAATGCCACAAAAATGTAATCATACGGGGGGTTTAATAGCATTATTGAACGTCAAACATCAAGCTCTCTTTCTGGAAAATTAGTAGATTTCACAACTTTTCCGTGCAGAGTTTAAAACCAAACCAAAAATCCATATTTAAGCCAGGATTGATCAGATTTTAGAGGGAAAACAACCTGCAGGTTTGTGTGAATTCTGGATGTGCAGAGAAAATATGACTTCTCCAACATAAATGGTGCCAATTCAAAACAGAGGAGCTGTTCTTCATGTGAAGACCAATCAGGCTCTTCAGAATAGAAGAGTTGATTGATAATCAGAAAGCAGCAGACGCAGAACCTTCCCTTCAGCTCATCGATCCAACTAGACCCGTCCAGAAGGATGACATGCGTTACTCTGCCCGTCCAGGGGCTGCTGAACCATAACCAGAACCGTAGCTGGACCCCAAACTCCCACATCAAGCCTGAGCGTGTGCATGGATCACCAAAAAGGCGCTTTACAGGAACAAAAACATCTCACAGGTGGCGACGGTGCGCGTGCGCCACCCCACCCGCGTGCTCTCTGCGGGTCTTTGTTGTCATGCGGGAGCCGCATCCTCTGCGTTTCGCCAAACTGAGTTCGTCCGATCCACGCGCCCCGCTGAGAGGGCTCCGGACACGCGTGAACCGATGACAGCGAAAACCACGAGCCGGGGGGAAAAAGGCGCGCGCGTGTGTGTGTTTTGCTGGCATTCATTTTGTTTTCGCAGCCTCCGCTGTCATCGAGTCAGGGAACCGAAACCGACGGTAAAAACGTGAGGTTTTCGACCCAAAAAACACGATATTGTGTCGCATTTCGACGGAGTTGTGAGTCTGCTGTGAGCAAATGGTGTTGTATCCGTAAAAGAAGGCAGAAACGAGAGACGTAAACACCACACGACGCAGGAGGAAGGAGGAAGCTGCCAGTTAAATCCCCCCCTCACACAAAGCCTGCTCCGAACGACGGGGCTGTGGTGCTCCGCATGAACCCACGCGGACCTCCACCGAAAACACCCACCGAACCACGCTCGGTTAGGCGGTCGGTGGAGTTCCACGGTCCAACTGCGACGGAGAGGCGGTTGGGCCTCGGTTTGTTTCCCCCTGCCAGCTCGCAGAGGCCTCGCTGCAGCCACGGCCCCCAGTGAGCCCGCGCATCCGTGCTCACGCGCCTCACACACGGCTGGCGCCTCCACTCCTCGCCGCTTCTGTTTTTCTGACATTTCTTACCGGGTCCGAGTGCTTCCATGGCCGAGGCCTCTCTCTCCGTCTCTGTCCCGGCCTGGCGGCTCCGTACCGACGCTGAAATTGGGGGCGGTATTGCGAAGCTTAAAGGGGCTAATCTAAAAAACGGAAATATAAATGGACGCGCCGCAGACTGCACACTCTGACCGGAGCTGCCGCGACTGCTTCTGAGGATTTGTTTCTGCGCCTGCGCTTCTCTAAAGACGTGGGGCTCCTACTGCGCATGCGTAATGTTCACTCGCGCACCTCCAATTTAAGAGACTTAAGACACTTCATTTAAGCTACATTTCAATGTTTGTCTTGGAAATTTGGGTTTTTTTGATTCTTTAAAATATAAAATCACAAACTATATATTAAAATAAACTTTCATATATTTGCCAAATACAAGAAAACCTAAGATTATTTTTTAAAAGTATCAAAAATGAACAGTGATTTACGTCACTAATACAGGTATTGTGTTATATGTTCATAAAGAAAATATTTATAGATGTGTTCATGTAAATAAAAGTATATTCTAAATAAAAAAATGTGTTGCAATGTGTTTAGGTAGTGGCAAATGGTGTTTACATTTTTTTATGTGCATGAATATGCAGTGTCCTTTTATTGTGTTTTCTCCATAAAATCAAATAAAATTCAAAAAGCTAAAACTGTTTTTGCCCGCAAGTTATTGTAATAAGATCAGTTTGTCCAGCTGTACTATGACACTTTTGTCTTTGCTTTGCTTTAGTCTGGTCAGCAGCCACTTGGACCTCCTCCCTGCTCTTACAGTGAGAAGCTGCTGGTTGTTGGTTTGTCTTTTAGGCGGGCCTGCCACCTGCACAAGAATCAGCTGATGTTACAAAACAGATTTCATTATCGGCCATATTCTCTTTAGGACACTGAACCAAAAGAAATCAATTTCTAGAATTTTCCTAGTGGACCTAATTTTTCACTGCTGATAACCAGGTTTACCAGGTCACAGTCAGGAGAATGATGAAGCCACTGGGATGAGTGGTGAAATGTTTCAAGAAAGAAAATTTTAAGTCCACATGCCACTCAACTTCAAGTTAAAGCTGTGATTGATCATCCTTTTCTCATTCATCAAGACCAGTGATGTGAATGTGTCTGCTGTGTGGAGTTTGCGTGTTGTTCCCATGCAGGTTTGTCCAGGGACTGCGGCTTCCTCCCACATTTGTGGGTCACTTGGTGAATCTAAATTGGTTTTAGGTGTGAATGAGGAAGATCTACTCCTTCCTTAACCATCCCAATGAAAATAACTTTCACTTTAAGTTGTACAGTATTCCTTTTTTATGTATGTATTCGTTGAAGAATTTTTAAAACCACATTATGGATGAGTATACCATAAAAATGGTAACTGCGTCTCATAAAGCCATTTGGAAGATGAGCAAAAACAAAGAAACAAAAATCTAAAGATAAAATATGTCTAAAAAATACAAAGATCATGTCTTTCACTGGGTTCCATACTGATCATTCATGGTAAATCAGTGAAAGAAATAATAAAATACAAACGTATTTCAACTCTAAGTTAGTGGCAAATGTCATCGTTCTATTAAAAAAAGTTTAATTACGTAGTAACTTCTCAATTTGTCTGTTTTGATCTTCTTTTATTGGGGATCCTTTTAAACGAATGTGTTATTGGTTAGCAACTTTGTTCCTGTGACTGTAAAGCACTTTGGTCAATTGAGATTATTTTCAGGCGCGCTCTATAAAAAATTAATGAAATATTTTAGAATTGATGCTTTAGACTGAGTTTTTCCTGATTTTTCTTTTTCAAAATATACATTTAAAAGCATAAAATATAGTTAAAATGAACCAAGCTCCGCCCGTGTTCTCACACGCGGTATTTAAAACATGCATTGTCTTGACTGGTGACGTCAGTGTAGGTGGATCCATCAGCCCCAAACCGACCAATCGCAATACGGGAAATGACAGATTGACACCTCGCGATAAAACCCAAGCGAACCAGCTGTCACGGCGCGCGAAAGCTCAAACCTTCGAGTTGGTGGGTGGAACAAGCGGGAGGAGAAGAAAAGAGACTCCGACTTTTGTCTAAATGTTCCCTAAAAAAGTAAAATAGCAATTGCTGCTCGGAACTATCTTTATCCAGCATCTGTCGCGCGCGTGGTGGACCAAACCAGCCGTGTCTTAGCACGTTTGTTCGGTGAGAGGAGGTGGAGTGATCGGAGACAAAGATGAGCCTGGTTGTGTCCCAACAAGTGAGGAACTTAAAGTCAACATATTGTTGTGTTAGTTACCTGATAATTGACAGCAGTGGTGTTTGTAAACTAACAAGCTATAAGGTACTAACAAATTAATATACATATTTTAAATTATTTGTTTGTTAGCCTTAGCATCGAAGCGCGCTAGTTTGCTAGCTTAGCCGTCAGGTAGTTTTGGGGACAAAATAATGATTTTTTAAAACTTTCTGAACAGCTTTAACGATTTACTTAAACCATTTTAAAGTCAATGAGGTGTCAAATGTCAGTAGTTATTATGTTTAAAGTTATTAAACTCTAGTTTGTTGGAGTTCGCGGTCGTTCATTGTTTTGCAAGGCGCCATCTACTTTTGTGAAGAGTTCGTTTGTTTTCCGTCAGCAACAGCGTTTGATAATTTTTACTCTTTGTTTTTGTTTTAAAGATTGCATTTTGGGGGTAAACGTAAAAAGGTTACGTTTTCGTGGTTTTTTTTTCTTTTACGTCTATGGAACAGAGGGTATCCGACTGCTGCTCGGACCCTGAACGCGCCATCCACAGGATGTAGTTTAGGTGCGTCAGGCACGTGCACGCTGTCACAGCTGCGGCTCTCGTTCTCCTTCCAGGCCGAGGAACCAGCAGCAGCTGCACCGGAGAGCGACTCGGACAGCGGGATGGGTTCTCCGCCAGAGGAGAGGGAGGCCAAGCCGGAGAGGACGACGGACGACATCCCAGGTACTGAAGCAGAACGAGAACCTCACCTGTCGTCACTCTGTTTCTGTTTGTTACAGATAAAACCGAAGAGTTTTGTTTTGCTAGAGCTGCTGAAGCTCTTTAAACGCACCCATCGTCCATCCTGTTCTAGCCTCATCTCATATTTGCAAGAGTAACTTCAGTTTTTCTTTTTACATTTCGATCTAACAAGAATCAAACCTCCAGAACAGGGGTCTTCAACCTTCAAAATGTCCCCCTTTAGAAAAATAAAACATTGATTTATGTTGTTACTATTATGATAAAAATTAAAAGCTGCTGTTGTTGGGTTTTTTTCAAACGATGAAACAGTTTATAACTTTTGCGAGTACATGACTTCTTTTCAAATAAAATGCACCCTGTTACACATTGAATCATGGCAACTCAGCAAATTAGTAGTTGGAAGTGAAATGTCAGCAGAAATTTATAAATCGAACTAAATAAAGGTAAATTAGAGCTAATTAAGTGACTTTGTCAAACCACTCAAAATACTTGAATTTCTTCAAAATCTGCCTTTTAATCCTTAAGTAGAAATTCTGTTTGCCCATCATGACCTGAAATTGATTTTCTGTGGTGTGACTTGAATAAACCACAAAGAATTGATTGTTGAAGAATTACGGCTAACACAGTCAGAAACCTTGTGGAGTGATACGTACTTTTCTTCTACTGTTTGTGAATGAAATGAATAAAGTTTATTTAATTTTATGACTTTGCAACTGGCTTACTTTTTACTTTACTGTTTACTGTTACTTTTCAAAGCTATAAACTTTATTTTTCTTTAACTAAAGAGCCACAAAGGAGGAGTGAAAGAGCCACGTGTGGCTCCGTAGCCTCAGGCTTCAGACCACTGCTCCAAAAGAACCAGAAATGGCACAAATTCTGCAGCTTAGGAACTTAGAGGGCAGGAAACAGAAAAACTGGATCGTCTGTTGAGAAACAAATGAAATAAGTCAGTAAAGGCACCAACATGTATGTTTTTAACAAATAAATGAGTTTTTTAGTGGCCAGACCTGTATGCTGATACAATAGGAGGCGGGGCTTATTCTGTTGGTTCCGTGATTCACTGTGAGTCCTGCTCACAGCGCCACTGTCTTGTTCTGGAGTCCAGGGACCGGTACTGTGATACACCAGGAGCAACCAGGAGACTGACGTAGAACCAGTTTGTTGTCAGACAAAATGTTCACGGACCGTTCTGTACGAGGCTAAAACTGATTCCAGTTTCCCTTAACTTTCGAGGGAAAAGTTTATCTTCCTCCTCTCTAAAATATCTACAGCTGCTTTAAAGCTTTATTTGTTCACTAGATTTCATGTAAGAACCTTTAGATATGGAATTGATTTTCTCTTAACCCATAACTGTCAAAATGGAAGCAAAATAAATCAGACGCCGATTCAGCCTCATGAAATGTGGGACTGATGCAAAAATAAACCGCTCACTGACACAGTTGGTTTCTCTTAATATAATGAAAAACGTGAGTCAACTGTTTGAACAACTTTATTAGCACCATCCTCAAACATTAGACAGCCGGTTGCCAAATATTATGCATTATTATTATGGTGCGGAAACAGGAAAGGCTCCTGGTTTATGTTTGATAAATACAGATTTGTTTTATTTTGAAATTGAAGGCCCTTCTTTTGTTTCTTTCTGTTTCATTCTAAAATTGAGTGGATTCTGGGTTTATTGGTTTTATATAAACCACAATCTCTTCCTCCTGGTGGAGGCAGATAAAGTCTAAACAGGATAGGACCGACTATAGAGCCCTGAGGTACACCATGTCTGATGTAACCCCCTTCAAGGTTGAGTCTTCAAGCTCTGTTCTTGTTTATTTGTTTACGGATTTTTTTTTCCCCCAGACTCTGATGATGACATCACAGCTCACAGAAAGCCTCGCCGTATTGCCATCAGAGACAGTGACAGCGAGGAGGAGAAGGGTGTGACAGGAGCTCAGCTGCTATCAAGCGGGGAGGAGGAAGAGGATGAGCAGAGGAGCAGTAAAGTGATGCAGAGGAGAGTCGCAAACCGGCTCACCGACAGCGATGATGGCGAGTCGGATGAAAGGGATGAGGCACAGAAGGCAGAAGTGAAGAAAAGAGAGAAGAGCCAGAGGCGGCGTGAGAAACAGGAGAGGCGGAGTAACGCGGTGGAGAAGCTGAAGAGGAGGAGGTTCGGCGATGAAGACGGGGTAAGTTCTGTTTGCTGAAATGGGCGGCGAGAGAAACAGCGAGGTAAAAATCTGGCTCGTTTTGTTAGGGCGGCGCTCTGCCGAAGTTGCTGAATGACAGCGGGTGTCCGCTGGGCGACACGGACCTGTTTGACACCGGGCTGAATGATGAAGATGAGGAGGAGTCTTTGGACGCCATTCGAGCTGCAGTCAAGCAGAAGCTGACAAATAAGGAGGTGACGATAAAGATCTGAGCGAGCTGCTGGAACTCCATGATGGTGCCTTGCTGAAAAGTTCTGTTTCTTCAGAAACGCATTCTAAGTGAGGAAGAAGAGGGTGATGAAGAGGCAGCAGAGAAGCCTCATCGTGTGGTACGTGGAGCCAAAGTCTCCACCCAAACCATGGATGTGTCAGTCATGTGACCCACCTGTCATTCTTCCGTCTGCAGGAGAGGAAGGCGGCGCGAGCGAGCCGAGAGGCCATGAAGCAGCTGCACAGCGAGTCGCAGCGCCTGATCCGAGGTGGGCGCTCTTCCGCCCGTCTGTGGCGCTCCCGCCCGCCCTGCTTTAGCTGATGTCTCTTCCTGTCCCCACAGAGTCCTCTCTGGGCCTTCCGTACCACATCCCCGAGCCCAAAAGTATCCATGAGTTCTTCAGGAAAAAAGCTCGCCCCCAGGGTCCCGCCATGGCGCTGCTCAAGTAAGATCCGCCCACCGCTAACAGGGTTTGTTCTGTTCAGGAGGTTCAAATGTAAATCGAGTTTGGATCTGAGGTGTTGGTGTTTACATCCTCTAGCAGAATAATTACAGTGCAAAAAAGGCCAGAAGTAGTTTTTATCTCTCAAAATAAAAGCCCCTAAATGTAAAGGCTGAGTCAACTTCCAACTAGGGAATTGAACCGGCAAACAAAGCAAAAATATTTGCCTCAAAAAGTTTTTCCTTTCATCTTCCTCCCATCAGATCTTCAAAGTACTCTCAGATGATGTTGGAGACGCCGTCTGCTGCTCCACCCATGAAGGAGTCCAGCCAATCAACTGCTGAGCAGGAAGCTCCACCCTCCCTGGATCCCTCCTCCAATCAGATCGAGTCTTTACCTCAGCCCTCAGCAACCTCGTCCCCTCAGCAGGAGAGTCTCTGTCGGCCCGACGGGTCTACTGGGGGTTCTGATCCGGAGCTGGAGTCGGGCCCAATGCTGTATCTGTCTGAGAGCCTGCAGGAGTCGGGCGCCGCAGAGAAGCCTGCTTCTGACTGCGAGCTGAGAACAATGGCCCCGCCTCTAGAGGAAACCAGCGCTACAGCAGAATCAGGCTCTGAGGTCCAGCAGCAGTGTCCCCCTGAGGAGTCTTCTGCTCCCCTGCCTGTCAAGAACAGGAAGTTGAGTAGACTGAAGGAGCTGGGCTTGGACCCCCCGCCTGTGGCGAAGATTTGTGCAGACGACGGCGATTTCGTTCAGCTTGAGCCCCCCCAACTCAACCCAGGTGAGTCTGGTTCTGCTTCAATTTTGACCTCTCTCTCTGTTATGCTCATGGTTGGCCCCCTCCACAGGCGTAGCGGCACTGAAAGAGCGCTACCTTCGTCACATTCACCCACCTGCACGGCCCCCCGGAGAGCGCACCCTCCAGCTCAGCATTGTCCGCAAAGATAGCGCCCCCTCTGGTCAAGAAGAGCTGCGGTCCGAGACACTTACCGTCACCGTCAAAGAAGGTGCAGAGGAGCCGGCCCCCGCCAAACCAGGTGAGGAAAAGCAGCAGGTGTGGGCGGAGCTTCAGGTTTGTAGTGGGGGTGTGGTTAATCAGCTTGTTTCTGCAGGAGAGAAACTGCTGAGTCTGAAGCAGCGCCTGCAGCTCGCCATGGCCCAGCGGCGCAAGGAGGAGCGGGCCCGGCGGGCCGAGCTGCACCGCCTTGACAACGAAGACTGTGAGGAGGAGGAGGAAGAGGAGGAGGACATGACGGATGAATCAGAGGAAGAGGAGGTGAGAAATTGGAACTCATTCAGAGGTTTTATCTGGAAGATGGAAAAAACAGACTCAAGCTGTTTTAAGAAGAAATGAAAGTGTTTTAAAGCAAAGTCTCTGTCGTTTGCGGTTTTTTTGGCCTCGGAAGTTACTCCACTAAGATTTCGCCCCACTTTATCTGAAGTAACATATTTCATATTATCTCAAAAGACTTAGGCTTCAAATAAAAAGGCTTCTAACAAAATTAGCTTCTTTACCGTCAGTTCGTTTTTTCCCCCCTGTGATGGAACTGAGCCGCAGTAGTTCCCCCTAGTGGTTTAATCAATCAAACGCAATCAAAAATCATTTTTAAAAGTTCAGGATTCTTTGAATGGTTCCCCGAAAATGAGCTGTGTTTTTTGGAATGTGTTTCAGGGGTTGGAAGACTTGTTGGGCGGCACCGAAGAGGAAGTGGGGCCCGCGTCTGACCCTGTGCACGCTGATAGTACCCTCATGCTGTTTCCCGGCAGCTCATGCTCTCGCACCGGGTTCGTTGTTTTCTTTAAAACTAAACATCAAAAAAACCTTTTGGAAAAGCTAACAGTATGTTTGTTTCCTCAGTGACGGCGTCAAGAGGGCGCCGCCTGCTGGACCCGACAGCAGCAATAGGACAGGTGAGTGTGTGGCTGTGTTGCTACTTCCCTTTGGCGCAGAGGCAATTGGGTTGAAAAGAGCGCCGTCTGTCTGTGCCCCGCCCACAGAGGAGGAGGACTCCCTGTCTCTGGTGAAGGAGATGAGCCACAACAGCAGCTTCGAGCTGGCAGGATCCATGATCACCTCCTACCAGCCCGTCAACAACCAGCGCAACGCTGGCAGAGCGGCTTTCGGCTCCGCTGCCTTCCGCTCGCCATCTCCGTGCTTCTTCAGGCCCAGCTTCCTTGGCTCGGCCTCAAAGGTGGAAAACATTTATAAAAACTTTTTTACTTTTACATTAATAAATGTTTGGATGTTACAATAGAGGTTTGAGGGAATTGTTTTTTGAAAGTTCTTAAATCTGTAATTTCGTTCCTGACAGAGTTCTGGAAAACTCTCCGATCCGTCCCTGTGCCTCCCGGTGGAGGACTCTCAGGACCTGTACGCCCCCCCGTCCCCTGGTGCAGACTCAGGCCAGCTGGTGGGGCCCGCCTCCAGCCGTGGAGTGGGCGGAGACTCTCAAGGAAGGTTCTCCCTTGAGGACGACGCCCAGTCGCAGCTTCTGGACGCGGACGGCTTCCTGAATGTGGGACCCAGGCCCGGGGCCCAGCCCCTCAAGAGGTCGCTAGTCCTGGACAGTCTAGATGAGAACGCCATGGACGGGAACATGGGGGAGCTGCTGGGGCTGTGCTCGGGGGGGTTCGGCACCGGGGAGAGCGCCTCAGGGCCGAGCGGCGGCCTCGGGGCCACGCAGGAAGACGAGCTGCTGGGGCTCTGCTCAGGGGCGTTCCCGCCGACACAGAAGGCGGAGCAGCAGGCGTCGGAGAACACCATGAGCGAGCTCCTGGGGCTCTGCTCGGGAAAATTCCTCAGTCCAGGTGAGACCACGATGGGTCCAAACACTAGACCGGAGAGCCATCCAGCTCTCAACCTTCACCTGTTTTCACTCCAGGTTCTCCGCCCCAAGCATCAGAGGTGGAATCCAAAGAGGAAGAGCAGGAGGAAGAGGAGGACTGCGAGTTCCACCTCCTATCGGACATTGAAAGTGCTCCGGTGAGTTCTCCTGCAGAACCAGTGGTTCTAGAAGCTTGAAATGGGTCATGGAAAGCCCCTTTACACAGGAGGAAGATGACGAAGAAGAAAACGAGGAAGAAGAGATCGTGAGCGAAGAAGAGAATAACAAGGTGGAAGAGGAGGAGCTGCAGGGTTTGTTTGCCCGTCAGCGTGTCAAGAAGAGGAAGAAGACAATGTGAGTCCCTTCTCATCCGGACGGATGCTCCGTAGCGATCCCCTCTGTAACCCTGCTGCTGTTTCCAGGACTTTGATGGACTACGTGGAGTCGGAGGCGGAGCTTTCGGGGAGCGACCTCGGCAGTGAAGACGAGGATGATGAACGAGGAAGCGAGTATGAGGATGAGGAGCTCCTGGAGGAGCTGCCCTCTGACGAAGAGCTGCAGGACCAAGTCAACAAGATCCACATGTAAGTGACAGACAGACACACGGCAACAGCAGCTTGACTCGGTTGCTTAGCAACTGGCTAAACGATGCCCTTTATAAGCTTTGAGTCTGTAGGTTCTGACCTGCTCTAAATCCTGTTGATGGTTGCAGGAAGCAGGTTCTGGACGATGACAAGCGTCGCCTCAGGCTCTACCAGGAGCGGTACCTAGCTGACGGGGACCTGCACTCTGACGGGCCGGGTCGGGCCCGCCGGTTCCGTTGGAAGAACATGGGTGAGCCACAGGGTAATGAGGGAACACAGAAGTTCACATCTAAAAACTTCTAAAATGTTTTTATTTTTTCTTTCTGGACCAGATGAAGGTTTCTTCACAGAGCAGGGGGGACTTGATGGGGACGAAGACGGCGATGAAGATGATGTGGACCCAGCTGAGGTCCAGAGGAGGAAGGAGCGCCTGGAAAGAGAGCAGTGGCTCAGAAAGCAGGTACAGAACCGCCTTCCCCTTTTTCCTGACTGTCCTGACTCCAGCTTGACCCGCTTCCTCTCAGTCCGAACAGAAGAAAGGAGGTTTGGACGCCGACGACGAGAAGATGGGAGACGAGGACGGTCGGTTCATGAAGCTGGCCAGGAAGCTGACGGCCAGGACGCTGCAGCAGAAAGGTCAGCGCCGTTTCCGTGACAGCAGGGGATTAGCTCGTTTTTCACACCAGCATCAAGACGATCAGAGAGAAAAATTTGCAGAACAGCCCACTGACTCTGGAGTCACAGGTTGGATGTCGCTGTAGTGGGTCACATCTTTTTCATGCACAAACAAATCCAAATTGTTTACAACCAGCTCAATGGCATTGTGGTAGAGTGTCCAACCTGAGACAGGAAGTTGTGAGTTCAAATCCAGGCGGAGTCATATCAAAGACCCATTTAACTTTAATACTAATTTTTGATTTAAAATTGAGACATTTCTTACAAAAAAACCCAAAATGCTGATTTTTACATAAAATTGTTTCAATAATCTAAGATGGCAAAAAGGCAGCAAAAATAAAATATTATAAAGGATTGGTTTTTGGTTTATTGAAGTTACATTCTCTGGACACTTGGGGTTGCTAAACTCCCATTGGTAGCAGTCAGATCTGCGGCTTTGTGGGCCATTTTCTGGACTTAAAGTGCAGCTTTTTGTTCATCAGAACCGTCTGCGGCTCCTCCACCAGAGAAGAATAGAACATCTGCTCTGAACCCGTTCCAGAACTCCCAGCAGCCTCGGCAGGTGAGTGTTGCCTTTCTACGGCGAGCATCTGCTTCTCCTCTGCGGCCGCCGCTTTAAAGGTTTTGGGTGTCTCTCTGCAGGTGAGGAGGGGCTCATTGCTCAGCCAGCCTCAGTCCGTCCTGCAGAAACTGGCCTCCATCTCGGAGACGAACCCCCTAGCGCCCAGAAACAGTCGCGGGTTCCTGTTTCAGACTCTGTCCCCCGAAAAGGCTGCCGCAGTTGACCCTCAGAAAACAGTGAGTTCTTTATTTTTCTGCCCCTGTCCTCCTGTAGCTGTATTAATAGAGAAGATGTTCAGATCTTCTGCTCCTCATTAGTCATAAAAAACTGACACAAGAGCAGTTTTATGAGATGACCAGCAGGAGGCGCCAGAGTCCACACTGCTACATTATCCATTTCTCATGAACTCTGAATGTTTCCTCTTCAGGTGATGAGGAAAAGGAGCCAGGTGGAGGTTGTGAAGCCGTCCGCGAAGAGGCCGCGAACAGATGAAAACACCGTCTTGAAGACCAAGAACTCTCAGAGGAGTATTTTCAGCTTCCTGGACCACTGAGGAAGAGTGCCTGTCACATGACCAGTCACATGATCTGACAATTCAGCTCCTTTACATGAATTTAACTGATGACTTTCTAATCCTGTAAATAAGTTAGATTTTATAATCCTGTATGATGCTAATGTTTTACAGTGTAAATAAAAGTGTATTTTAAACCCTTATCACCTCTCTTGGCTCCCATGATGCTTTGCAGCAAGACAAAACATTGAAAGTAGACCTTGAAAGCTGAGTGCTGCAAACCACATTAGCTTAAAGTCTGGAGGGGAAAAAAATAAAAATGTCGGGGAAAAAAGTGCAGAGGATTCAAACGACTAAAGTTTTTTTTTTTTTTTTTTACCTATTTAGTCAAAATAAGATGTGACAGGGGAGAGGGGTTTTATTTGGGTCATTTTGACCCGCCCAAATGTGAGGACCTTCAGATATTGGTAGCCAAGATGGTGGTTACAAACAATCCGACTGACATCAAGTCTCGTTGTACAAACTTAGATGTTTTTTGTGCTAATGATGTGGGTGTGGCCTGTAATTGCCAAGCTCTGGTTGCCACTGGAAACTGAGAAATGTAATTTAACTTTAATTGTAATAAATCTACATAATCTTCAATCCCTGAAATAGAAACTAATCAAAACAGTGGTTGCTATGGTAACTTGCAATGCTAACTTTGATTCTGATAAATTACCAAGACTGATCTGGTGGCGTGATCGCATCAGCATGATTTACTGGTTTGAAGCCATTAAGCAACTGCAACTTGAAACCAATTTGAGGTGAAGCTACTTCCCGTCTGCTCCTTTAGCCCCAAACAGCTTCTCGCTCTGGAAGATGCTCCGATCCACCGTTTCCTCCTCCTGGTGTAAAGTATAATCGCAGTTTAGATACTAATGACTCTATAAGTTGCTATTAACACCCCAGCGTTAACGAGCCCCGTTCATGTCTCTTCATCTCATTAGGAGACGCAGTGATTAAAGGAGGGCCCCTGTTGTGCGTCATTAGGGGCCCGATGCTGGCGGGGACCTGCCCTGCAGCAAGCTGCAAGTGTCCTTCACGTTGCTGCTCCTTCTTACTGTTTGACCGTGAAAAACACCAACTTTAAAAGTCATTTGTGAGATTTTACAATCAAGCTGCATCCATCTTGGGGGTGTGAGTGATTAGGGTGGAGATGAGGAGTCCTGGGGCCGAGGGGTTGGTCTCGGGGTCGTAAGTCCAGATCTGATTAGAAATTAATGGGAATATTTTCCCACCAGCTTCTTTCATGCAACATCACAACTGAGTAGATAATGAGGGGGTCAACCCTCACCAGATCTCCTGAGGACCTGAAAGTAGAGGAGGGTTACACGCTCTGGCATGGAGGCCCGGCTCACAAACATCCAGAGGACACGGATGGGTTCATTCAGACTGTCTCGTTGGATCCTTTAGTGTGCTGGAGGTCCAGCGAGCACCCTCCTCGGAGCAGGGCCCCGTGGGGGGCCGCGCTGTCAGATCCAGGGTTGGTGCCGCAGCAGACGGGGTGCTGCGGAAGTGGGTCATGCTGCTGCGGGCTGCGTTCAGTCCAAACAAGGCCTCATTATGCACAAGGTAAGTCATGCTGCCGTATCCAGCCGGGGTCGTTGCAAGCATCTTTGCTCCCCCAGGAGGGTGCAGACCCCCGCCTCTGCCTCTCCATCCATGTCCTCCTGCTTTGTAATTCCTCCCCTCCTTTGTGTTTGTGTTTGTGTGTGTGTGTGTGTGTGTGGTGGAAGGGGGTGGGGGGTGAGCAGAATTGACTGCAGTGTGACGGAGCCGCCGGCTCTTGCTGGTGTTTGATGTATTTTTTATGCACTCCGGCTACTGGTAGGAGAAAAGGGAGGAGGAGGAGGAGGAAGGTCCGCCTGCAGCTTGAATGGGAATGTGAAAGGAGCGGAGGCCTATATAAATGAGTGTGTGGGGGGTGGGAGTGGGGGGTGGTGGGTTGGTTCCTGCCAGCAGCAACAACATGTCAGAGCTGCCATGAACCTGGGTTAGGCCTGACTGATGTCGCCCGAACACTCTGCCGCTGCGCCTCTGCAGGCTGACACTCACAAACTCAGCACAACCCCACAGGCAGTGGTGCATTGTGGGTAGTGCACACCTGAGACCACTCCTGTGGATGTATATGAGTGAGTCTTATCAAGAGAAAATCACAGAATGTTGGAGATTTCTAGTATCAGGATGCTGAGCTTGTTGCCAAGCAACAGCTGACAAAATGACATCACACGCAGAATCAGCAGAAGTCTTTGGATGATACAGAGGAGACCTACAGAGCATGTTAGGCCCAAATTCTTGTCTGAGGTTTTATTTTCCATTTTGTAGACCCATTCCGATTATCTTTTGATCCATTTTTAAAGCTTTCCCAGTGGTCTTTTAAACATAATGATTCTGTCTTTAGCCAAAATGTAAATAATAACTATAGTTTTCTAGGACATAGTATCTGCAGCGCAACAGTCGTTTGTTAGAAATTCGCCTTTGATTTGAGGGCAGAACCATTAGCAACCCTGTCCCCCCACGTACACACCAGGCATGTGGTGCCCGTCATTCTTGAACTCGCTTTTAACATACGTTGTTCACACTGGACTGTTACCCAATATTAGCAAATGTACCTACAGTTAGAAGAGGCTTGAAGTGAAATGTTGAATTGATCTAAATCTCGTGAATATTGCAGGGACCTGTGAACGTGAGAGTTTTGAACGCTTATGCCCCAAAACTCGCATTACTGAGAGCTCTCTGTTCACAAGCTCTAATGCTTGCTTACAACCCCTCACAAGCCCAACCCAACATTACCGGTGCAACAAAAACACAATGTTGGAGATATCCAGCTGTACAGTTTAAAGCGTTGTATGATCACGTATTCACGTTGGATAACCAGGCGGTTATGTGGAACCACAACCTGTCAGCTATTAAAAACTACACAACATCTGAACAGAACAGAGCTTCTCTGTTTAGGTCTTCAAAACACAAAAAGACACCAGAAGCTGCTCAGACCAAATGCATGTTTTCAGATGGATTTGGTTATTTGTGGCTGCTGGAGAACTGAACCACAAAGAAGTGCTTTAGCACATGAACCGGACCACCGTGTAACTACTGTGACACATCCAGATGACTCCAGAGTTCAAATCCTGTTTAAAAGTTGAAAAAACTAATTATACCCAGTAGCAGAGGCGGGTTGAGATTCCAAAAACTGTTAGTAAAAGAAGTGCAACTTCTGGAGTCTTGCATAGTGTAAAAACTAATGTTTCACTGCAAAACTTTCCTTTTGTAATGAATTACTCCAAACAACGCTGAGTAAATGTAACTTATTAGCATCCAATTCTAGAAATAAAGCTTTAAAAAGTGTAAATAATCTGTTTTGACACTTTTTCTTCTCAATGTCTATGATGCTAATGCCTCTGTTTAACCTCTATTCATCTCTTTGCATTTAAAAAAAGTTGAAACAGCATATTACTAAAAAATAAACAAATAAGAAAGCTAAAACATGCTGTAAATGTTAACCTTTATCATTAACATTTTATATATTTGATACAAAAAAAAGCTACATTTGCCAGACAACGCTACATTAGCATGCTAAATCCTAAAAAGCATTAAGAATGCTAACAAAAACAAGAAAATGCTAAATATTTTTTTAGGACAAGAAAAAATTAGAGCGCTGAAAAGTTAAATGGAAAATGAATGAATGAAACCAAAAATGCTCAACTTTAACATTAAAATGTTACATTTTAAGTTTGATTCAAAAACGATTTTAAAAAGCTCTAAATGCTCAATTCTAACACCAAAATGTTGATATTTGATGCAAAAAGCTAAAAAATTGTAAGAAGTCTAAATGGAAAAAGTTAACTATGTAAAAAAGACATGCAAAATAAACTAAAAAAAAAATTATTAACTTGACGATTTTTCCAACATTCTCTAAAAAAATGACTGATATTAACAATTCCGAACAAAGCAAAATTGCTGAAAACACATGAGCAATGTCTATTATATTGTCTGAGAAGTTAAAGTTTCCACTTAGTAGAGGCTTTTATCCAAAGTGAGCTACGATTAAACCAACGTCAGAGATATCTGACCAACCGATCAGCAAATAACAGGGAATCAAACCTTCAAAAAAAGTCATTTTAATTCAAAACAGTTTTATCTTTAATCCCTTAAAAGACCCAAACGTTTGAGTTCTTTACACTTTCATCATCTTAACATGTGCAAAGCTAGTTACCAGTAGATAGAAATGTATGGATTGACAGAAACCGAATGAAATCCGGAATAAATATTGTTTTTTTTTTTACTCCTCAGACAGAAAGTCTTTGACATTTTTAAACCCATTCCTGCTTTGTCTAAAACACCACTGCCTTTGCAGCGTCAGCTGAGTCTCCCTGACAATGGCTGTTTATTGCAGAAGCAATAATAATGAGGCCAGAACATCTTTGCCACGGTGACACCATCACATGTCTTTGGTGGGATTTACAGTCACATGGAGAACATTTTATTTTTCTTTCTTTTTATGAGGTTTCATGGATTGGGATCTGATGAAGACAACAGTCTCTTGTCTTCATCATGTCCTAAGGGGAGCTAAATATAGCCGGCGGAACATGACACAGTTTTACTGAGTAAAAGTGCTCATGAAACGCAACAACGGGCTTAAAAACAAACAAACATTAAGAAACATTGCTTTAAATGGTAAAGAAGTTGTTCAAAAATACTAAAATCTGTGCTCAACTAAATAAGAGAAGGTGACAAATCGTTTTTAAAAAATGAATCATTTTGCAAATGTGTGATCTACTAGCAAAACAGATCTGTGTTGAAAGTTTAGATAAGTTACTAATAGCTACATCAGACCGCAATACACAGTAGAGACCGTTATCTTACATAAAAACGAATGTTTTTGAAGCAGATTGATTGAGCTCACCACCAACTGCAGCAGCTTTATCACTATAGCATTTTTTAAAATCTTTTCTTTATTCACGATTTAAATGAAGAAGTACTCAGAAATGTTCTTTTGAGCTTTTCTTTTTCTTCTGCTGTGGTGCAGCAGGGTGGTTCACCTCTGCAGGATCCATGTGCCAAAGTGTCCATGGTCCTCCATATGTCCTCCATCATCATAAAAGTGCTACAAGCACATGTTAAAATCACCATTTTCATTGGAGTGTCTTCAAATTTGCAAACACTGAGCTTTTAACTCGGCTCAGTTTGGATTTTGCCGCATTTGTTTTGGTTCTTGGCACTCTACCTGACGGCCTTCTTTCTGTTCTGTTGGTACCTATCATTAACCATCCAAAGTGTCCTGTCCAGCAAGTTAACATAAAATAGTAATAGTATAATAGACAATATAATAGTCCAGGTGAAAGGTAGCAGGAATCTTTCTTTTCCTCATCTGAATTGACATCTGGCTTTGAACTGGCTTGGGGTTGTTAGGGGCTGTAAGCTACCAGGATTACTGTAAACAAAGGGATGGTGGGATATCAGCATCAAATATCAGAGGCTTACTTCCACTCCAACAGTCCCAACCGTAAATTTCTGATAAACTCCTGCCACTCTGTGGAAACTATATCTTAGAAAAAGTCTACATTTGAGCTAAAAACTGCATCATCACAATTAAAAGACCATTGAGAACTATTTTGCATTAGATTTAAATACGCTTGGAGCGCTTTGGTATTGATTTATACATTAGAACGATCAGATCTTCATGGATGTCTCTTAGGCATTTGCCATAATGTATTTTTTGTTTGTTTTTTGTAAGTAAAGATTTCTAAACTTTGACCCTTTTTGTGTGGGAATTCCTGTCCCCTTTCCAGTTTAATTTAAACGATGACAACCTCCCATAATCCATATGTAACAAGTGGACCGATCAGGTGAAAACAGAAATCAGGCAAAGAAAACAGCCAACTTCCTTGATGCTGTTGTTGGGTAAATCCATTTATTTTGTCATGTTGCAACCATTTTCAAAACCTCCGCATGTAGACAGGAACACTCCCTTCAAACTTTTCCTGCAGCCAATCAGAACATCGAGTTGAGAAATTAAATATTCTGAGACGAGACATGAAAGCGTAACATGAGAAAAAAAAGAAATAATAATAATTCCTTTAAATGTGAACGTGAAACCTCAAAACAGGAAGAAGAATTTTTAAAAACATTTAGCTCTTTATACCATAGCACCATTTATTATTGTTCATTATAATAAAAATAGTAAATATTTATCATATTAATGTTTAATTAAGTACACAGTTAATTGCTCTTTAACTTATTATTAACTAGTGTTACTTCTTATTCATTTTATTGTAAATAACAATAGCATAAAAAGCCTAACATGTTATGTTTTCCTGTTTTTGTGCATAAAACTGTAACATCATGTATGTTTACATCCACATGTCAGTAACAAACAGTGACACCTACATCCCGCCAGTGTTTTTCCCTTTGATCCCAACCCAATTTAGGAAATGATTCTGAGTCACTGCTTGGCTTTTCCCAGAATCCGGAAGGGAGGAGGAGGAGGAGGAGGAGGAGGAGGAGGAGGAGAGAGGAAGAGCATCACAGAGGAGGGACGCTGGGAGGGCGCAGCGTCCAGCAGCGTCTGTGCAGCAGAGAAAAGCGGCCAGAAAAGGTAAGAAAAGGGGACTGTTTTAGCATCCATGACTGTAGGTGCAGGAGCGGCAGGAGGCGCGCGGGCTGTTGGTGACAGAGGATTTTGGAGGCGCGCGCGGACATGGGGTGAGCGTTACGCAATATGACTGCGCTCCTGTCCCCGCGCTCAGGGAGGAACTGACTCGAAAGAGAGGCTTTTACTCTCGTTTTGGACGCTTTCATCCGCGGTGATCCGCCGCTGACAGGCAATCATGGAGCCGCCGCGCGCGCTCCCTGCGCGCGCCCCGTCGCATTCAAAGGCCGAACGGAACCGGTTCCGTTTCTCTCCAAACCGTGTTCCAGTGGAAAAGGCGAGCTTGTTTTTCCACGCGTGACCTGCAAGCATCCGCGCGTGCACAATGCTGCAAGCGCGCTCCCTGCGGTGGTGTCCCGTAGCAGGAGGCGCGCGGGATGATGGGAGCGTTACATGCTGAGATGAGTGATCTGGATTAACCGCCGCCATACTGCTGCATTTGTTATTGTTTATGTCTGAGAAAAGGGGCTGGAATGATGCAGATGCGTAAAAATAAACCCGGAATTTGGCACGTGCCTCGTGCTAGGAGTAGATGCAACTTCAACAATCTAACACCATGTCGCAATGGTAACCAGACAAGAGTTAAGGTTGTGAGGATGAGGCCATATTGTTTCACAAAAATCAAAACAAACAACACCATCGATTTATGATGCACATGACCTCTGACCTTTGTGTTCAGGAAAAGTCAGTGGAAAACCTTTCAGAAATCATTCGATGTGATTACAGCTGCAAACATTGGCCAATCTAGTTCAGATCATTGCCTGTAAATGAAAGCTGGACCGAGTGGGTGTGACGTCACGTACAAAAAGTGAGTGAATCAAATCAATCCAGTCGTCTTTTTTTTTTAAATATGGATGCCCGCATGGTGTAACCAGATGACTTCAGTAAGCAGGGATTGGTCCGGTCTGAGTCATTGTTTCTATGGCAACCACTCTTGCTTTTTAGAAGTGAGTTTGCCCGTTGTCCACATTCCTACCACTTGAAATCGCTCAATGAAACGTTTTGATCGTTCTATGTGAGACCACATACTTTTGAGGCATCTGATTGGCCTGTTTATGCCTTAAAAAACTTGCAATAAAGAAAAATATCAGGTAAAAAAAGAGGATTATCAATAAGATGTAAAAAAAAAAGATAAGATATATAAGAAGTTTATAGGATTTTAGCTTTTTGGAACCAGCGGGTACTTCCTGTTTGGAACGCCAGGGGGAGGGGTCACTCAGTCCAGTTCTCTATATACAAGCAAAGGCTTGGACACACTCACTGAACAGATGAGACTTCATGACCAGGTCAATCAGTACATGAAGGGTTATTCATGTGATGTTTTAAAACTTTGAATTTGATGCACCCAAATCCACTTTTATGAATCTGCAGGCTCGGAGAACCAACAACACTCTAAGGACTCTCGTTTTTTGAAACAGCGCCACCTTGCTGCTGGGTGCCGCTTGATTTTTTTAATGATAAATGTTACTAGTTTTGAAAACTGGGTATGTTTCATGCACCGTGAACTTTATTGGTTATTGGTTCTTACTGATGAATTATGTATTTTTAACACTTTAGGCGCCAGGGTTTTTCATATAAAGGCTTGAAACTTTTGTCTGGAGAATCCAAACTGATAGAGAGTTGAGTCTGGTATTTCTAAGAACATGGTGCAGAATTGCTACTTTTACTATTATTGTACTATTTCCACTACTTTGTAGCACAAATTTAACCAGTTTGACTTACCTCACATGTGCGATGTGCCTCGGACGCTCTCTTGAAAATAATAAAACAAACTTCGCCCTGTAGATAGGAGGCGCTGTCTCAAAAATCCTCAGTCCTGAGAATGTTGGGCCTCCGGGCCTGCAGATACACCCTTCTCCTCAAAACTGGTCTTGGTGAACGGACCTCCAGCTTCCTAACAGGTTCTGGCTGTTTCATGACGGTACCATGTGAAGAAGCTGCCATGTTGGTAATTTAAAGCTTCGGCCTGCAGAGCAATTCGCCTTTAAGTCCCATTTCTATATTTTGATCTACTTTAAAATTGTTCCCAGTAGTGTTTTAATTATGGTGATACAGTTTTTTGTCAAATTTTAAAAAACTTGTGTGGTTTTCTAGGACATAGATACCCATGAGCACTCACACCACCGATGCAAGCTGTTGTCATTCTCCTCACTCTCCTGAAGGAGCCGTGCGGCTCCTGTGACATCTCCTGAGATCAAAAACTTTCACAAAAGATTCAGACGAGGAGCTCAGATGTCCCACCTTCATTCCTCCCATCTTCTCTGCTCTTCTCAGCTTCTCCATCTTCTGTCTCTGCAGAGAGTCTCAGTCGAGGTCAGTGATGCTTCACCATCAGGACCTGAATTCTGCCTTTGAGGACGCCGACGATGGCTCCTCCCCCCTGCTGCAGAACAGGAAATGCGACAAGGACAGGAATTTCAACTTCTTGCCCGAAAAAGGTAATGACTGCCTCCCCGGAGATGAGAACCGGAACCAGATGCGCCCCCGCAACCTGGCGTTGGGGCGCGACCCCCCGAGATCTTCCTCCTCGCCTTCCTCGGGTTTCCAGCTGAACGCGGGTCTCAAGTCGCCCCGCTCCCGCCTCCCCTGCTGGAGAACGCTGGAGCCGCTTCCCGAAATCGAGAGCGGCGATGACGGATATGGTCGCGTTCCCCCAGATGGGGCAGAGGAGGAGAGGATGGAGGAAGAGGAGGAAAGGGTGATGATGATGATGAATCAAAGTGGCAAGAAGGAGGAGGTAATTAAAGTTGACGGGAGGCAGGAGGAGCTGGATGACGAATGGGGGGACAGCGACTCTGAGTCGGAGGTGGGGTGCCGGTCTGGCAGCAGTCAGTCGTCTTTCAACATGGAGAGCGGTGGAGAGGTGCCCCCCCTTGGAAGCTGGAACCGCATCGGGGTTGGGGAACTCAAAGTGGGCCAGACAGATGAGGGGAGCAGCCTGGGGGGGGTGCTATGCCTCCCAGGCGACCAGTCCTCTGACTCGGACGGCGAGCTGCCAGAGCTGATGGACACGGTGTGGACACTGCGCGACCGCGAGCGCTTCAAGGTGCAGGAGATGGAGAAGCACCAGGCGCAGCTGACCATGTACCGCCGGCTGGCGCTGATCCGCTGGGTGCGCACGCTGCAGAGCCGCGTCCAGGAGCAGCAGAACCGCCTGCAGTCCAGCTTCGACGTCATCCTCACTCACAGGAAGGAGCTGCTGCGCATGGGAGCCGCCGCTGCTGTGGCAAGCCCCGCCCCCACGGCAGCTATGGGCCAATCATAGAGAGAGTTCAAGGACTAAGAACTTAACGCCACTGACTGTCACACAACTTCCCGTTTGTTGGTTTGTCCTGCTGAGAGCTGAACGTCTTCGACACACACTTTAAGTGTATTTGTGTGTTTGTCCTGATGTGTGTAGAACCCGAGTCCTGAAAAGATTCTGACCCTGAAATGTGTTATGAGTGTAAATTAAAGAGGATATCTGAACCTCATCTGTGTGTGTTTGTGTCCCTGACTGCCCGTGTGTTTGTGCATGTGTGTTTGTGTGTGATTTTGTCTGTGTATGTGTTAGTCTTTGTGTGTGAATGTGTTTTAGTGTTTGTGTGTGTGGGGTCTGGATCTCCTGATGTGTTTCTGCTCAGAAACTGCGTGATCTCAGTTTGTGGATCAGTTGATCTCAGTTTGCGGATCAGCTGACGTCCGGGTGGCAGATCGTGTTCCCTTCGCCTACAGGGGACCGACCTTTGTGCACACAATTGTGTCTTTGTCGACGGAACATTGCTGTTTGTCTTGCAGCACACATGTGTGTGTTTTTCTGCGGATGTGTTCAGCAGCGCCGCCCCCTCAGGCACTCTGAGGCAAATGTGCAGATGTTCACAGAGATGCTGGCCTCACCCTGAAATTTCCTCCCTGGGAGGGTCGTGTCCCCGCCCCTGGGATCCTGTCACTCCGCCTGGAGAGCTGCAGGTCCAAACTCCGGGGTGGGTTTGGGATAATCCCGCCTTTGAGCCCCACTTTATTTGGGAGCTTACCTCCCAGCTTGTTTGCAGTTGGCGACCAAACCACATGTTAATGCCCCGTTTGCTGCAGGATGTTTTTCTGTTAGGGGGGTGGGCGGTAAGCTCAAAGAGGAGATTGCTCGCCACACTTCCTGTCATCACTCCATGTCTCGTTGGCTCCCTTAGATAAATAAAAAAGTCTCGACTGAGATCCACTTTTGCTCCTTCTTAGCCAATCAACAATGACCTCCCACCAGATTGCACACTGTCAATCTGGGTTAGTTGGTGATCAAGACTGAAGATGACCTGAACGTAAAGACAAGAACCTGGAGAAAAAAAAGACTCCTGACCGGATTGACCTTTTGCGTGTTTGATGTCTGATTGCACAGAACCAATCCCATTTAAACCCATTTAAAATGACTCACTCCCGGCTCCAACAAAATGAAATCAATTGAGTCGTCATTTTTTGGCGATCAGGCCTCCACCATGTTGGAGTCAGATGTTATCAGTAAGCAGTGGTTGGTCTGAGTCATCATTTCTATGGCAACCACTCTCACCAGTAATAAGTAAGCATGCTGGAAGTCCACACCCCCACCACCTGAATGCAAATCTGTTAATCAGATGTTGATGTGAGACCACATGATTTTAGGAAGGCATCTGATTGGTCAGTCTATAACTTGAATAACTTGCACAACAGAAAAAAATACAATGAAAAAAAATGAGGATCAAGAAGACGTTAACAAAAATGTATCAGAGCAAGAATGGTTATTCTGACCAACACAATGAATGACTGACTATTTCTCAATAGAAGTCTATGGGATTTTGACTTCTTGGAGCCTGTGGGTACTTCCTGTTTGGAACGGGAGGGGTCACTCAGTGCAGTTGTCTTACTCAGTCAATGGTACAGACACAGCATGCCCACCATCCAAGGTTCTAAACATACTACAGCTCCTAAAAACATCCTGACATTCATGTTTTGGCTCTAATAGAACCAATAACACTAATAAACTATGAAAATGTTTTTTCACAAGTCTGTTTAGAAAAAAAATCTGTTGTGAAAGGTCAGAAATGTGAGTGAGTCTGAACAGAAACATTCTGATGAAGAGCTCTAAATGATAGGTTCATTATTGGATGGATGGATGGATGGATGGATGAATGGATGAATGGAAAAATCCTTAAAATAAAGGATTAAAATGACTGCTGGCTTGTGAGTATTTGTTACTTTAGACCTCAGTGCTGTTTTGTTATAACAGATCACAACATTTGATTGTTTTAAGTTGTCTTGATGAATGTTTTTCTAAAATGTTTCAGTTGGTAAATATAAATGATGAGTCAGTCATGGTGTTCCACAGGGGTCTGTATTAGTTTAAATCCTATTTGGTACATAACAGTATTAGGCAGCACAACAGATGTGTATATTGTAATGCTGATACTTGGCTATGCTTTACTGTTAAACTCAAAGGTTTTGAGGGCTGGTGCCCTACATGTTTTCCAACTAACCTGGTATTATGGCTTCTTATTGGCAAAACACACCTGATCCAGGAAATCACCAGCAGATACAGCAGGATTTCTGAAAAAAAACTAGCAGGAGGCCGACCCCTCGAGGCCTGGAGCCCGACATCGCTGCATTAAACAAAAAGCTGCAGGAAAATGTTTTTTTAAAAACTGTCTAAATTAATTTTTTTAGATTTAAAAAAGTGCATGAACTGAAAAGCTCACAGGAAAACAGATAGAAAATAAGAAAGAAAAACATAAATTTTAAAATTTGATCTATTTTATTGTAGATAGAGTTTTCTGAAAATGTTTCCAACAATTACAAAAAAGTGCTCTTAGTTTTTTTGCATTTATGTTCGGTTTATAGTTCTGATGCTTTTATTTATTTATTTTTTTTTCTGTGAGACTCAGATCGCTCTTCTTCTTCGTGTTTTTCTTTCTGAATTTGTGCACAATGTAATTTTGGACCTGGAACACACACTGCGGCTGCCACTAGGGGGAGACAACTCACCACATATTGACTTGAACCGCACCTGGACTCCTCAGAAACTCATCAGAACCGGTCTCTGAGGCACAGAAGACCCCACGTTCTGGAAAATACACTTAAATGGGACATAAAATCCAACAAGATTAAAACAATGAGGAAACACGCACATGAAGTCCTTCCGTCTCCACCACTTGACAGCAGGGGGCAGCAGCGTGCAGGAAGAAAAATGATGTACACTTCACTTTTAGTTCTTAAGTTTAAAAAAGGGATGAAAAAAATATTTTTTCATGGGTGGAGGGTGTCTGGCCATAAAAACTGATTTAGTTAGATTTCAGTTTTCCTTGATCTGACCTTTGAACTTCTTAATCCTCCTAATGGAGACTCACAGAAACGCAGCTAAAGTCTAACAAAAGTCTGGTTACTGAGGCAGTTTCTGTCACTTTTTTACTAAGTAATTATAAGAAAAATGAAAATGTTTGATTTTAGTTTTTTAAGACAAGTTATTGATATAACTGTGATATTTTGAAAGAATTAGTTTTATTTTAGGTCCGCTTGTCTTCTCAGGAGGGGTTTCTGTTGGGTTAGGAGTGAAAACATCACAGAAAACAGAAATGTGAGCAGAATTATTAAAAGAAAATGGCTGGGTTTTTTTTTTTTTTTAGGAAAAAAACTACCATTTTATGTACTCAAGAAAAATCTTAAAACAATTAAAGGTCATGTTACTTTGGAGGTGTCTTAAAAACCTCTGCGTTTGACAGAACGTTCTGCAGCTTATGTGTGAAACCCCTGATGTTTGTGTTTCTGTTTAGCACAAATTCTGACTTCACCAAAAAGCTAAAGTTCCGGCTGTATGTGTTTTCCTCCTGGAAGTTCCTGATTCAGGAGCTGCTGAACTTCCTGTTTTCCTCGCTCTTTCCCAGCTCCTGGTCCGAGCTCCTGCACACTGTGTGATGGGAAAGTTTTGGCAAGCACCACCAGCACCACTGCAGCAGAACATACAAACAACACACACACCCTCTCCTCCTCCTCCTCCACCACCTCCTCCTCTGCCTGATGTAGTGTGACAGTGTGTTCGCCCTTGGCGCTCTGCTGGCGTGGAAAAAATCAGCTCTGACAGAAAGGGGGTGGTGGAGGGGGGGATGAGAGGGGAGGAAGGGGAAGGGGGGGAGAAGGGTGAGGAGGGGAGGCTGCGGCCCGAGGCCTGTGGATGATGAACCGAATGGAAAGACCTGTCGTCAGAGGACAGGCAGACGGATACTGATCAGAAAGCATCTTTGGGTTTCTGTGCGTGAACTTTATTTTGACAGAAATTATATTTATTGGAAGGAAACCTTCACCAAAGAAATGATGAGCAACATGTAGGCAATATTTTTGTCCCATCACAGCACTTCCATTCGGGTTGAGGAGCATCAGCCAAGCGCTCCTAATGACCTGTTACTCATCCGTCTTAACAAAATAAAAGTTGCAAGTATTATCAGAGGATCATGATTGATCTTAATAGACGATCAGCAGTTGCTGCTCTTTGACCCCCAAAAAAAACCTTTTTCACGTGATCTGAAATCCACCACCACACAAAGTGCAGAGTATTCCAAACATTTAGAAAATGTTTATGAAGGATGATCAGACAAGCTGCAAAAGCAAGAAGAAAAACTCTAAGCTGCATCTCAGACTCTAGAAGCCTCAGTCAGCCACACAGAAGACAAAAAAGCTGAAAGGGTTTGTAAAGCAATGTTTAGCCTATTTTTAGTCTTTTGAGACACATTTGCACTATACCGTTCAGCATTTTAGCAAGTTTACATCCCTTTCTGCCACATTTTTAACAATTAGGGTTTTTTTTTATTTAGTTGATTTTCTAAGGTCAGGATGCACAGCTTAGCTTTGTCTGTTTAATTTAGTTTAGTTTAGCAACCAGCTATTGTTTATATTTTATGACTGACTTTATGATCTTCTGCACAAATACCTGTGTGAAGCCCATTAGAGACAACAGACAACATTGCTGTAAAATTGAACGATATAAATGAAACTGAATTGAATTTTTAGCAATCCTTCATCTCTTTTAGCCAGTTTAATAACTCAATAACTCAGTATGTTTTACATTTTTACAGTGTGTTTTGTTGTATTAATTGATAGTGTAGAATTTATTAGACACCTTGGATGCACAAGACAAAAATCAACTGGAAAAATGTTTTTGTTTTTTAGAAAAAGAAAAAACACTATTCAGTTGATGCATTTTATAGAAATCTATTTTTATATATATTTTTAATATTATTGATAAATTATGTATTTTTTTCATAGGAAATCTAAAAAACAGAAGCTATCTGTAAAAAGAAGACAAACAAAAACTTGCTAAATATTAAAGCTAAATACTAACAATAAGACCTCTGGATAAAAGCAGAATGTTGCTGAATTTAAAAAAAAATGTCCGTTGACAAAACTCTAAAGAATAGCTTCAAAATGAATAATAAAAACTGTAAGTTTATAAAATAGATGGTTTGTGACATTAAAATTCGAAAGTAAAGGCTGAATATTTCCTTAGATTTACATTGTTTGGAAAACTTGTGATCACTAATACATTTGTGTTTGAACACTTCCTGTTTTTGTTGTGGTTGAAATCAACAGGGAAATCTAATAGAGCATTTAGGTGACATCAATGTAAAAAGGATAAAAGGTGTTAAGAAAATAAAAGCCAAATCAGACATTTGAAATACAATTTTTGCATTTGTTTATCTTTTGGTGAAAGTGTGTTGAATGAGAAGAAATGTAAAAAATAATTTCAGAATTTATTGAAAAGTTACATTTCTCAAAAAGTAAACAAGAGAAGAGTAGCAACCTGTTCACCGTTTGACCCGGGGGGCCCGCACCCACTCGACCCTCTTGACTGAATTAAAGACATCAGACGCGGGACGTATGTGTGTGCGCCTCAGCTGCTTCGCCCGCTTTAACCAGCTAATAAATATGAAAACAGCAGGTTAAACTGCGGCCTGAAAGGATTACCGTCGTCAATGGAGTCCCGTGAAACCCCCGCAGACCTCATAAAGGCCCATGTTGTCCCATAAAACTGAGCAGAACAAAGCAGGGGAGCGGGGGGCTTTTTCACGCATAAGGGGTTTTCTCAGGAGTTCATTGAGGGGCGCCGCGTCCGGGCCCCCGCCTACAGATTATCCGGCTGCCGGTGAAAGCCCAGCTGGGAGCGGCAGGTGTAGAGATATTGAGGGTTTGGGGTGGGGTGGTGACCATGCAGATCCAAACAGAGTGTGACTTCCTTTTAACTTGCTCTTTTTTAGTCCCCCCTCCACCACCACCACCTCTGAGATGGGGCTAAACGGTGACACCCATCCTCACAAAAGTGACAAGCAGTGTGGGTCGTCCCGCCTCTGCGGCGTGAAATCGAGGATTAAACTGATAACTGTGAAGAATGATACAGATCCAACGTGTTTCTGGGTCTGGACCCCCCCCATCAATCCCAGACAGTTGATTGACGATCAGATGCAAACAGACGCTCTATCACTTCCTCATCAGAGGAGACTCACCCCAGGTCTCCTCCTGGAAATGGCCTCCCCACCACCAAACCCCGGTCTGTAATCTCTACAGTCCAAACCGTGTTGCCTCTCCAAACGGTGGCCCGAGGCTACATGTGGCTCCTCCACATAATCCCCTCCAAAGTGCTGCAGAGCTGCATGTCAGAGCGACACAAAGCTCGCAGCGCTCCCACACCGTCTCCCAGCGAAAAGGGGATTAATGTCCTCCCCATTATGAGGAATGAGAATGAATGACAAACAGGCAACTGTTTATCCGCTCTGTTAAAGAAAGAAAAGAGCATCCTCCAGATCTTTGTGAAGCTGATTGAGGAGGTCACGCACTGAATCAGACGAAATGCAGAGGTTCATCTCCTGGCAAAAAGACTTTGGCTCATTCTGAAAGACTCATCAGAGAAAATCATTTTAGGTTGTAATGAACAAAAATTCAGAAAAGTTTAGCTAAAAAAATAATCCAGGAAGTTGTGTTTGAACATCTTCCAGCTTTGGTTTGCACAGGAACAGACTGCAGAGGTCTGTCAAGTCCACAGATCGGGTCACCAGTGCCAATCTGTCCTCCATCCAGGACTCAACAGTAAAGTGAGGAGGTGACATCACAAGCGGCACCTCTGGACGGAGCTACAAATGCATTGTGTTGCTACAACTACACAATGCAAGAATTGTTATTTCTACCAGTGCGTCAGTACATTGTTTAAAAACACGAAATCTTCATAGGTAAAGTTCTTTATGTGGAAATACACAGTAGTTGGTCAAACAAACCGGATTCAGATTCTTTAGAAGACAAAATGACTAAATTAGCCTCAAACAAAACCGACAATGCACTTTTATCTCTTTTTAATTCAAGTAAATCTTAGATTTTCTTTTATTACCCAGATTTTTTTTTATTAATTTGCTAAATTTGAGTTCTTTTACTCTATTTAGATTTAAATGTTGTCTTTTACAAATTTTTTGAACAGGTTGCCACTGTTTTCATGTTTAATTTTTGAGAGTTGTCATTTTTTGACAAAGTTTGAAATCATTTGAAAGACATTTTTTAGATTTGTTCACTCTTTTAACACACGCACGCTAAAAGATTTTTAAAAAGAGCTGTCTTGCAAAGCATAATGAGAAAAAAACTTACATGTTCTTTAAAAAAAAGACCAAGAAATCATGCGTACACTTCTGAACACTGTAAAGCTAAAAAGAGGGATAAATGTGTCACTCCGCTATGCATGTACGCATGTAACGTAAAAAGAGGCTGACTGACACTTAACAGTGATGAAAAATGGCTCAATACATGCCAAAAATGCTAAATAAAGTGCTGCACTATTTGAAAAATATACAAATAAAAAATAGGAAGCTGAAAAAGCTAAAATGCTAAATCAGATGCGCTGTTATAAACTAGCAAAGGTGTCATTGAAAGTTATAAAGAAAGAGCCAAACAGAGAATTTAAAAAGCTAAACAATGCTGAATGCTGCTAATAATACCAAATAAAAAATAAATGGGGTTGTGACTTCACCATGAAATAAAGTGAGGAGAAAATTGAAAGATTAGGAATTAAAATATTAAAAGTTTCTCAGCAAAAAAAAAAGACTGAAAACTGTAAACATTATAATAATAGTATAACATGACTTCCTATCGTGAAAAACATCCCAGGGGAGTCGACAGTGACACAACTTGAAAGCATAAATTTAAAATTTCCAACAGTATGTCTTAAAAAAAGGCTAAATGCTACATTTTATAACAAGCTTTTTGTAAATGTAATTCAAAATCCTGACTTTTAGCTTTTTCTAATATTATGTGAAGTTAAGTTTATTTTTTAAATTCATTTTAGCCTCATTACCAGCCAAAATCTTTCACACGTAAAAACTATTTGTTATGAAGACATTATCAAGTACAGGAGCTTGTAGAAACACATTTGAGTTCATTTTTTGTGTCATTTTGCTTAAAATCATAATAAAAATGATTTTAAATGTGTCATTTTTTGGCCAATTTTTTCAAATGAAATCTTTCTTTTAGTGATTTTAGGCACCACCCTGTGGTGGCTGCAGAAATCTTCAGACTTTTGTTTTTATAGGTCAAACCTTAAGTGTTCATGCTGTTCAGTTGAGAAATTTACAGTGAAAAAATGTAATTTTTAAGATTTCAGTGTTTTAACTGAGTTAGAAAGCTGTAAATAAGTCTATCGGAAAGTCAGGCTGAAAAAGCCACTGAAAAACCTTCATCGTCACATCCTCCATGGCCGATACATTACTTCTCTTTCCCAGTTGCCAGGATGGAGGGAACTTCTCAGAGCACTTGAACGAAGAAAGCAAGGATGAAAGAATGAGTGGCGATAACGTGGTAGATAATCATCTTTTCATTAAACTTTCATCCCAGCTGACTTTAATATTCAAGAGCTCAATTACTGAGGGAGCAGAAGAGTCTCAGTGACCTTCCATGGAGAAAAAGAGCAAGATAAACGACAGAAAGCAGGAGCACAGATCCAAGTGAAAGGGATGGAAACGGGGAGAGGAATGATGGTTTTTGGGATAGTTTGGATCATGGATTAATGGACTAAAATATTTTAAGAATTAAAGGGCAATGTGGGATAACTGAACGATACGTTGGGGTTGTTTTTGAGGTGAAAAGGGGTCATATTGGAAATGTTGCGGGCATGATGGAAATATGACCAATGGCGGATGGAGAAATGGTGGAGAGACGATGAAGAAATGATGATGGAGCATGATTGATAAATGGAAAAGTGTATTAGTGATGGAGAGATGATAGTAAGTGCGTATAAATATGTGGTGATGGGTTATGATTCTGGGATCATAAAGGTAATGTGGGGCATTTTTCCATCAGTGATTCTGCAAGTTGTCCCTCTGGAAAGGATGAGCTTGGTCTGTAATGTTCATCATAAAGACACATCAACTGTGATAGACAGGGAGCAAAGAAAAAAAATCAAAGACATCACACTGTAAAAGAATTTATTTGTATCATTTTGCCGAAAAGAAGTATTTTGCTCCGAAAAACAAGCAAGAATTGTCTCCCTCGTGTTATTCTTCTTGAAGATTCCTTCCTCCATGTGTTACTTGTGACCTGTTGTTATCTGTATAAAAGACACACCCTGAAACAATCAGGATGCAACCGGTCCACAATGACCAAAGAGCTGTCGAAGGACACCAGGGACAAGACTGTACACCTGAACAAGACTTGAATGAACAAATCTACTATGAGCAAACAGCTTGATGAGAAGAGATCAACCATTAGAGCCATTGTTGCTAAGCTACATCCCAAGAACACTATGCCCACTCTGAAGCATGGGGGTGGAAACATCATGAACTGGGGCAGCTTTTCTGAAAGGCCATAAAACAACTGATCTGTTATAACCCTTTAACACCAGCGACATTCAAACACTGCACACTCTTTGACATAGTCTGTACTATTGATGCGATCACATGAATCAGCTCATTCCAAGCAAATCAACTTTTCATATCAGCTTTGTTTTGATGTGCAACACATTACTAACATAAAGTACTGCACAACGGACTGACACAACATCATCTGCCAGAAGCAGAACCTATACTTTACTCTGCTTCAGAACCTGCTGGAATTAGGTCAATTGCGTAAGAGGTTGAAAAGTTACAGAAGTCAAAAGAATGCCAGCAGTGGCACTAAATCTCCAGTGTCGATAAAGGTTAAGGAGTACAAGGGGGCGGTTTGGGGGGATTTTGGACCGAGTGCACCGAGAATAAAAAGGGTGGATCTTACAGTATGACATTTGTTCGAAACACATTGCCCGGGCAATAAAGAGGTCGCTACGTAGAAAGCAGTTCAAGTTTCTGGGCTGTCCTTGAACATCAATCAAGTAGAAAATAGGGGCGTAACGATTGATTTTAACAACAATTTGTTTCATATCATAGTTTGTGGTTGTCGATCCAATTCACTGACCTAAAATCGACCCAGGACATTTCTAGCCAGAAAATCAACCAGTGTGACTCAGTGATAAATACCTGAATACTGAACAGTGCAGATTATGTTTTCCAGATGTGTCCCACATGTTGCCTGCTGTGATGACACTTGGTTGTTTGTATGGTGTAGTAAAATAAACCTCAATCCAAATGGTATTTTTCAATATCAATTATTGAATTATCTAACTTTGAAGTGATTTTATAATTATATAGGTTGATGCGATTTAGTTTGATTCTCCCTCAGACAGATCGGTCTGGTTGGATTGTAGGAATAGAAACTGATTCATCGATTCATCGCTTGTTACAACCTAGTTGAGGATCTGTGGAGAGAGTTGAAAGTCTTTGTTGCCCAGCAACAGCCCTAAACTTCGCAGCTCTAGAGGAGATCTGTATGGGGGAATGGATCAAAATAGCAAGTACAGTACACACCTGGTAAAGATCTACAGGACACCTTTGACCTCTGTCATTGTTAAACAGACTTACATTACAAAGTTTTGAGGTGAACTTTTGTTTGTGATCAAATACCAATTTTCTGCTCCTTTATACAAATTTTCCTGGATTCTTTTTTTTTACAGACCTGTCTCATCTGTTTAAGTGGAACAACTTGCCGAACCTGTGATTGACAGATCCCTTTTTCCTTTTCGCCTCACGGTATAGTAGAGGGCTGTTTTAGGAATGACGGGGAGATGATTGAGGGATGTTGTTGGGATAATGGAGGGAAAGATGTGGAGACACAAACTGACACACTCAGATGAGTATAGATTTTTTTTTTTTAGCGAGATAATGGAGAGATGTGTAGATGTGTGTGTGAGCGTGCACGGTAAGTGTATTAGCAGTCGGAGCGCTGAAGCCCGCAGGCGATTCCTGTGTGTGCCTGTGATAAAGGGGGAAAAGAGGGGAAGTATAATGCGGGGGTGGGAGTGGGGGAGAGAAGAGAGGAGGAAGTTGGATGGGAGTGTGTGTGTGTGTTGGGGGGGGAGGTTAGAAAAAGAGAGGAGCTTCCTGTGCGCCATCAGCCTCTGGATTGTGTCCCCGTTGGTCCTTCTCCTCTTTCACACACAGACTCTTCCTCACCCCTCCTCCTCCTCCTCCTCCTCCTCATGAAAGAGTGTCTTGGCAGGGTAATTAAGAATGGCCTCTAAACACAGGAGTGTGGCAGGAACGCTCCAGATGAAAGTAAATGATTAAAATAATTACAGGCTGAGAGCTGACGAACCCGAGTGCGGGCTGGCCGCCGGACATTTGTCAGTAATTAGATAATTAATCTGAATGCAAATGATGAGCCCTAACGAAGCAGTCAAGCTGAACCAGCGACAACTGCCGAGAGTGCAATGCAGGGGGTGCGAGGGGTGAGGACGGGCAGATTTGGTGGGGTGGATGGGGGGTGGGGGGTGGAAATACATGAATATGAGAATTAAAAAAAAAAAAACTGCAGGAACACTCTGAGCCGTAAATTAACAGCAGCAGCTCCAAAAATTTTCCAGTGAACGTCTCGTTAAAAATACACAAAAGGCAGGAAAGGCACAGGGAGGTGAGGGGGGGGGGCATGAAATGGCACCTGAGGAGGTAAACACGGCCTGAAATGTGTGAACAAACTGTGGATTTACCGTCACTCAAACTTACACTTGTCGATTCCGCAGCCCCCCCACCCCTCCTACCCAACCACGCAGAGGTAAACAGCTCCCACGAAGAGCAGGTACAGACGTACCTGCCGCGTGAACCACCGCAGGCTTTATTTACCACAATTCCAAACGCGGCAGCAGACTGCGCGGCTGTTATTATGGCGCTGAAGCTCGCTCATTACTCACAGCAGCTCCGGGCCTGTGATGTTAGACGTTCTGAAGGCAGGTACACACCGGCACGAACCGGCAGGGTGCCACTCAAACCCGACAGCTGCAGACAGGGGGTTTGGAGGCCTGGTTCTGGTTCACACTTGGCCTCGTGGATCTCATGCAGCAGATGGGCCTTCTCACAGAATGATCTGAGCTACAGCAGACTGACTGACAACTAGTTTTAGTTTGGCGTAAAATTTGAAAGATGTTTCTGTAAATAAAGAAAAGAACTATTTTCTTCCGGGCTGTTAAAGTTAATTGGACTTTTTTTTGGGTTGCAGCAATTAACAGCAGCCCCAAAAATTCTAATAACAAGAAAAAATAGAGCAGGAGTAAAAGGAAAATAAACAAAAAAAATCTTGTTGTTCTAATGCACCTGTACTGCATGATACAAACTGAGCCGTCACGTTAAAAAAAGGTGGCCAAATATGACCCAGTGGGTCATCCAGGGCTAATCTGAAGGATTGTGGGTGAGGATTCATCTATTGGTTCAGTTGAACAGTTACATCCCCAGGAGATCAATGGCTTGGAAAGAGACCTGGCTGCAGACAAGATGGCGTCTGACATCATCTGCCAGAGGCAGAACCTATACAACTTACCCAAAGCCTAACCATAATCTTGAACTCAAATTCCAGACCATTTTTCATTCTTCCTGGAGACCTGACCAAGGAGGTCATTGGTTTGAAAATCCCTGTCAAAGGGGAGGCTGGACAGTTAAAGCTTAAATCCTGCCGAAGCGAAGGCCCGACGAGTGCAGAACGGCGAGGAAGAGCTGGATTCAGCGACTGACATGTCGCCAATCGCTCGATTTTGATTGCACGGACTCGTTTTGACATCAACCCTGCTGTGGAACTATTAACACATCATTAAAAAAACAGCATTTCACACCTTGACAGCTGATCTGAGGAGCCTCGGTTAGTGAGACGATTCTTGTTAGTCTGGATGACACCCTGCTCTCCTCAGAGACCCAACAGGAAGGAAAAAAACTTCTGCGCTCTCATTAAGTCAGCACTTTGTCATTGCTGGAGAGAGCAGTGGCTAGTTAGCAAGACTTCCGTTCATTAGATAGTGACTCTCAGTCTACCAAAATGTTGGTTTCTAATTTTGTACATTTAGATCACTTGACAAAATCTAATCATCAGAAGGATCATCATCATAGATTACAATATCATGCATTAGAAAATCATCTTATATCGTATAAAGATCTCACCAAGATATCGTCATCAGGATGGACTTTTTCCAAACTCCCCCCAAAAAAAATGTCTTAAGAGAGGAATCTCATCCAGAATCTTACCACACTATGCATCATTAAATATGTCTTTGATGAGGACATGGATGTTAGAAATGTGAATGTATACACGGGACCAGGAGAAAACATGAACATCAAAATCCAAGGAAGGAGGCGAGAAACTGAGGGGATGCAAGAAATGTTCTGTAAATAACTAGATATTTTTCTTTTGGTAGTGTACTCTGAAATTGGCACAAAAATTACACAATAGATATATAAAAAATGTACTAACAATAAAAATGTTGTCACAACAAAGAGATGAGAGGTTTTGAACAGCACTAGATTCTGAGATACGAGATAAGAGCACAAATTCTGAATATACGGGTGTGTGCACTTCGTTCTGCGTAAATGTATTTTATGATAATAATATTCAAAGAGAAATATCATCTATTTACTTGATATCATTGCCAATATTTTTTGCTTTATTACATAATCTACACTTGGACTGATCATTTCTACTTAGAAATCATGTCTTATATTTGAATAACCATGAATTATACCCGTTTTAAAGCACTTAACCAAAGATCATTTGAAAAACATTATATTTCACGTATTTATTGACCGTTTATATATATTTATTTTATGTATCTCTTTTTTTTTTCTAGAGTTTTGCTAGATACATGGAGACCAAAAACAGATCTATCTGCTCAGGAAATGTAAAAGTGTTATAATTGCATTTGACCTCTCACCTTTATTGAAGTCTTTTATAAAACTCTGATTTACAAGAAAACATTGGAGGATAGAATCTGTTCAGAGCCTTAAAGAACTTTTTAATTTGAATTCTTTCTAAATGTTACAGTATTTTTACTTCCTGTGTTACCTGGATCCTGCTGCAACTTAATCATATTTTACTTCAAATGACATATGGTTGAAAAAAATGGTTGTTTAACATATTTTGCACTAATATGTGTACATATACAAATAACGACAAAACAATAAAATGTAGATTTTAAAAAACAGATGTCTGCTTTTATTTAAACACATGGAACAGTGGAAATGTATTTAAAAAAAACAAACAAGATAAAACAATTTTAAGTGGATTTCTCTTTAACTAAATGCACAAAAGAAAAACATGATTAAAGAGCCAAGAATGCTGGTTACAGATGCCACGAGCTTACTTTCCCCTAAAATCATCTGAAGAAATGATTGATTAGTCCAAAACAAACTAGATTAAAAAAAATCTGGTTTCAAACTTCAGAATAAAAGCTTTTCAGCTCCAATCTTCAAAATAAGAGCTTTCTATATTCAAACTTAAGAAAAGCGTTTCAGAGCCAAACTTCAAGCTTGGAGTAATGCTGAACCCATAACAGTTGGAACATTTTTGTTCTGCTAAAGGTTAAAGTAAGGCTTAAATGAACCTAAAACTGAAGTTTCTTACAACCAGCAAATGCGATAGTGAACATATATTAAAAAATAAAAACTCATTTACACCAAGTAAAGGAATAACAATATTCGCATATTTTTGTTTTTTAACTATTTTTATCACATGGAGGAGGCGCCCCCTCCTGCAGTCCTTGGTTAGCCTCCCCGGGGGTGAGGAGAGCCAGCCAGCTTCTACTCCACCACCAGCTCAAAGTCCTCCGCCTCCTGGAACTCTGCGTTCATCCTGGCAGCCAGAGTGTCCAGCTCCACGCCGTCAATCTGCGCCACCTTCTTCCTCCTCCTCTTCCTCTCCTTCACCACAGCCACCCCGGGTATGTTCGGGTCCGGTTCGGCCGCACCGCAGTCGTCGGCCTCGAGCAGGGACATGAAAGAGTTCAGGGCAGATGAGGAGGAGAGGTCCAGTGCGCTCCTGGACTGCACGGCCGTCCGATTCACCTGAGGGGTCTGCAGGTGCTGGAAGCCGAATAAAGTATCGCGAGAGTCCGGGCTGTGGACGGACTTGTCGCTCAGTCTGCTGTAAGAGCGGCGCACCTTTTGAGCCCACGCTGCGTCCTCCGGGGTCACTGGCGGCTGCTCTGTGGGATTTGAAGCCGAGGGAGAGGAAGGCAAGATCGGAGACGGCATCGAGGCCTGTTTCTTCTTTTTAGCCGAGGAGATGGCGGAGGCCCTCCGGTCCGGGATCAAGTCAGGAGTGGATACTTTCTCTTTTTTCTGCCCGCTGTTGCTCGGTCGCCTCAATATGTTCTCCTTGTCCTGTTCCGCCGATACGACAGTTTTTCTCGGTACTATTTTCCTAAGAGTGATGGAGCGTTTCACCGGAACGGCCTCCAGCGCCATGTTGGTGTCAGTCTTCTCCGGCGGCTGCTGTGGAGAACTTAGCCGTGGCGAGCGCCTCCGCGGCGGGTCTGTGAGTCGGTTGGACTCCGCCATCACGCTGTGAGTCTCCCCTTCCTTCATGGTCAAACCAGCTCGGCTGGAACCTCGAATTTTACCCGGGAGATGGACGTTCACCGCTCGGTGTCTCTAAACAAAAACACTCCCGCGCTTCAAATCGCCCGCCCGAGTCGCGTGTTCTGACGTCACCATCCTGCGACAGCCACCTAGCTAAACTTTTGCTGTGTAATATTCAGAGCTGACCCGGCTGTCCGCGGATGATTTATCGAACTCTTCTTTAAATTGTTTTGCTTCTCGTCATTCTTCACGATGGAATATTTAATAGGAATTCAGGGACCAGATTTTGTTCTCGTCGCCGCTGATAACGTGGCCGCCAGCAGCATAATTCAAATGAAACACGGTAAATTAGCTCGTTAGCTTAGCATTATCCGCTCCACCCGTTTTGATTTACCTTTAAAGGCTAAAATTCAACACGCTTATCAACACGGTTATTTAGCTTATTAAAACAAACTTTTATGTCTGATTTTAAGCATATTTTTTTCTTTAAACTGTTTTTTAAATAACTGATAATTGAATATATCAAAGTTGTTTGTGTTTATTTACTATTTTGTTGATATTCTGGTACAAAATAGGTGTAGCTTTGCTCCTGACTTGAACTTTTGTTGTTTTGCCACTGAATTAATTCGAGTTTTGTCCTGAATTTGGCAGATTATGCATCTCCATGCTGTTAAACAGTGAAAGTGAAAGTCCTTTAAGCTTTTTTTTTTCTTGGTGGGTCCATCAGATTATGATAAGATGTTTAAACTGAGCGAGAAGATCCTGCTGCTGTGTGTTGGAGAAGCAGGAGACACGGTGCAGTTTGCAGAGTACATCCAGAAGAACGTCCAGCTCTACAAAATGAGAAACGGTAGGATGGAAACACTACGTTTTATCTGTCTGCGGGTCATCGGTGGCGATGATGAAGCCAGACAAGTCATTGATGAAACTTTTTCTGTCCCAAAGGTTACGAACTGAGTCCATCTGCAGCAGCAAACTTCACAAGGAAGAACCTGGCAGACTACCTACGGAGCAGGGTAACAGTGCAATGGAGCAAAAGCTCTATATTCTGTATTTTAAGAGAAATTTTGTGACACTAGGAAACATCAGAAACATATATTTTTTTATGTTATTACTTTAATGTACTTTAATGAACCAAGGTTTTACCCATAAATATCTAACACTCTCCCAAAAAGATTAGTTCTTACTAAAATTTATTTACAAGCATGCAATAAAAAATTAAATGTAAAAATAAGGTAAGTTTATTTGCATAACACATTTGTTGGACAAAGACAATTGAATGTGCTTTACATAAAACATTAAAAGAAACAAAATAAATATTAAATCATAAAAATAAGATTTTAAGAAAGTTAAAAAACATAATTTTAATCAATCAATCCAGCATTTGTCTGTTTTCAGTTGCAGCTGGTGAGTCGATCATCTGTTCTAATCTGGAATTTAATTTGAATTTTGAATATTTGAATATAATCCTGCTAAAGCAACCCTTTCCTGCTCAGGTGGACCTGCACATTCAAAACAAACCCATTTGAACAGCTGCTGCATTCTCTCCGCGACTTCATTCCTCATAATAACGTCTGATGCATTGCACAGGGTTCATCTTGGAAAAACTACTGTGTGAACAGTTTAATTTCTTGTCTGAAATAATTACACCCCTCCTCCAGGACCTATAATCTCATTTTGCTTAGAGGGGAGCACCGATAAAGATCAGCAGCTAATTCCTGTTGAAGTTGGTGAGCGTCTTCAGAAGATGCACTCATCCAGTTTCCAAGTGGCTTCCAAATGTAATAGTTTCCCCCATTTTTACTCTTTTCTGACAACAAAAGCTCTCTGATCTGCAGTTTCATATTTTAAATTCACACAAGCTGATGAATTCAGTTATGACAAAAAAAAATTAAATCCAGATTTATTGTATTTGAAAAAAGTTAAGCTAAAAAATCAATACATTTGTTTTCAAAGTTTGAAGGAACTTTTAAAAACACTGTTAACAACGTATTAATTTTTTTAAAAACAGAAATCCGTCTAAAACTTAGATTTTATCATCCAGATTTCAAAATATTTTCACATTGATGTTACATTTTTAATATCAGTTTCTTAAAAAATAAACTTGAGGAGAACATCTTCATCTGTCGCCGAAGAAGATGAGCTAGAATTGTATAAAACCCCAAAGCTTTTAATTAAAAATCTCAGCCGCCTTATTGATGTCAAACATTTTAATGATCTTTTTAGCTTGTGTTTTTCTGTAACTTAGTAAGTGGTGGTTTTCATTCAGGATTTATCAATCTGATTCCTGTTTTTGGGAAATCTGAGTTTAAACATGTCAAAAAAAGGGCTCATATCTGCTCATGAAGTTGACGTTATGAAAAAAGAAACCAAAATGTTCTGCATCGGTAAAATCAACAGTAACTAATTCTTGCTGTAAAACAGCAGGTTTCTGTGATACTCTAAACCTTTAAACAGCAAAGCTTCAGTGAGTTCTACACTTAGAGGAATCATTCCAGAAAAAGTTCAGTTAGATGAGCCTCAAATGATTCTCCTCCTTAATTCTGCTTTGTTGAGGAAACCTTCAGGTTTGGAGGCTCTCTGGGAAACAGCAGGTGAATCCAGAGAGAGTTCACATACCTGCATGCTCTACATCTCATGGAAAATCCTCCAAACTTTCAGCAGTTCTAACTGTTCTTCATGAGCTGGAAAGGTTTTAGATACTAAAAAAAAATCATTGTCTTTAGCAATTTGTTAATATTTTTAGCTTGTTTTCATTGTTTAGATATTTTCTTCTTTTTAGGAAATAATTATGTGGGGAGGTCATTATTTATATCTGTAGATGCAGTTTTGCATTAATTGTGCAGCCCTGTACTTTCTTTTTTTTAAATACATTTATGTTTTGAGCAGACAACTTTTTAATCTGAAAGTGAAGATACTTTTTAATTCATGTTTTCTTTAGTGCTGATTTGGTTTTAGTTTTAACATTTTTCTCTTAATTAAAACAAATATGTAGATGATGATGAAATAATGGACGTTGGAAGCAGCCGGCGTGTGTTTGACAGTAACTTCAGATATCCAGAGCATCTTTTTCTACCAATGCACATAAGTATACCAAAGAACCTTCAGCTTTTTCAATTAATTTACTTCATTGTTTTTTGGTTAATTTATTCCGAAAAAGTAGCTTTTGTTAAATGTTTTGTGGATTTCTGCATCTTTTTTAGTGCTTAGCAGTCAAATATGCACTTTCACAGGAAATTCTTAGTTTTTTTGTTTTGGGTTTTTGGTTTTAGCTAAGGTTTTGCAGCCCCACTGAAAAGCAGCTTTGATCAGCTGTTGACTCCTCGTGACCCAAGACAGGAGGAGTGTCCGGATCCCGATCAGCGTTCTCCTATTGCGACTTTATAACGTATGGCGGCTGCGATTAATTTGGAGCTGCGCTGCCACTGCCTGTCACAATAACAAAAGGGTGAAAATAATTATGAAAAACAATTAGTGTGGCAGAGGAGGGAATGTGGGACACACCGAGTGGAGGGGGTGGGGAGGCCTCCAGGGGGGTGGCAGAACACAACAGCGCACAGGCTGAAGTGTGAGTGGGAGTCAGTGTGCGCACCGCGGGGACTGCAGGAGCAGGTTGGGTTTGTTCAGTCAAGGTTGAACAGACTGAGAAGGAGATCATTGATATTCAAGCTCGGCCGTTATTTTTACTGCCTTACGGTGATCAGCTCGGATTTTTGCAATAACGTGTCCTGAGGAGTGCCAGGGGAGCCGCAGCCGTCTGCGCTCTTCATCCCACACCGTCCCGAAGCTACGCCCGCACTCCACCAACCTCTGGAGCGCGGCGCAACGGCAAATCACTATAGTTTACAGAAAGGTTTTCGCATGCATAACATGTGGAATTTCAAATATGCAAAATGGAAAAATGTCTTATTACATCAAATATATGAGAACTTAGCTTAAACCAGAATTAATTGAATTTTCAAAACATTCATTACTTTCTGTTATATGCTTTAAATTTATAAATGAATCATTTTCATGATTTTACGTCTTTTTGTACATTTAAAAAAATGTCACTTGACTCAGCAGCAGCAGACTTCCTATAATTTATCAATCAGCAAATCAAAAAATCCTCAAATGTCCAGAATTTGCTTCCGCATCTCAAAACAAAACTTGAATATTTCTTTAGTAGTCAAATTCACTATTTTTTACCCTAAACCCTTTAGAAATTCAAAAATTATTTAGAAACACTTCTGGACACTGACGGTTTGTGTACAGTAGCCAAGGAGGATCAAAATATTCTGAGTAGCTGAATAGGTTTTGTTTAGTTTTTTTAAAAGGAAAATGTGTTATTTTTTAAAACCTTAAATTGAACAAGGTTTAAACACATGCTGTCTGGACACTATGACAGCTTGGGTATGGAAGCCCAAGACTATCAAAATATTCAAAATGATTTCAATGTTTAAAAAGTGTGTAAAAGTTTTTTTTTTTTTTTTTTAAATACTTCCTGTACAAAAAATACATACTCTGTATTCGGACTGGGATCTGACAGAGATTTCTGTTCCAGTCCAAAGCCAGTAAACAAAACCATGTGACTAAAGATCTCTTCAGTCATTTGCCAGCAGTTATAGGGATGGGGTCAAATCAAAAAGAGAAAGATGGGGGGGCTGCCCTTTGCAAATCCTCAACAGGATTGTTCACTTATTCAAACTTTTTCTTTCGTTGACCAATTTTCAAAGTCTGTCAAGGTCAGGTAAAACTCTTTTTTGCTGCTTCTTTGTTACGGCGGCGGCGTGCTGCAAGGCGGTTACTGGGGTTACAGTGATGAGTGTATGAGAAGCAATGTGTATCATATTAAAAGTTGGTTAAATGAGCCTGCATTCATCTGACCATATCTAAATGGTTTGCCATTGCATCGCTGCTCCCCGTTTGTCCACTGATGAACGGCTACGCTGGCCGTTTTGGTTCAGATCTACAGATCCCAGGACAGACCGTATTCAGACTGGGGAATTTCAGAGCGAACCGAAGTTCAGTGCGATTGTAAGCAAACAGAGACCACCTCAAAAGATGCATCAGAGAGCAGTTCCCGGTACCGTATCAGGTTACGCTGGCTTATATTCAGACTGAACATTTGTTCCAGATTATCGGGGTAAATGATCTCTAGTTCAGTTTAGGATGACCATGTGTGTCCAGTTTTAATACACACCAAATGACTTGTTTTATTTTTTCAAAATACAAATGAAAACAGAAATGTCCAGAAACTCTGGGGAAAGTGAAGGTACTTAAGATGTTTGTGTGTGTTCAGGTGTGTGTGGTCGATAATACCATACCCCTGCGACTGTACACCTCTGGGAGTTGTAGTTCTCAGCAGCCACGCAGTGTTCACATGCAAAACAACCCTACAAACCCCAGGAGTCCTGCGTTCGCTTGCTCGCCTCCACAGCAAGAGGATGTGCTTCTGTTGGTGTGGGTTTTGGATTGTGCATGTGGGGAAATGCGTGTGCACGTGAGGAGAAGCCTGTTAGTAGCAGCTCCTCTCTCCTGCACGCCGAGGGTCTGGCAGGTATCTTCTGGCAGAGCCCTGCAACGTGCACAAATAATTAGTGAGGCCATATTGCACACATGAACAATTAATGCACAAACTGATGAAAAACGCCGGGAGATGGCGGAGGATTTAGATTTCATATCTAGACCGTCACTGGTGTAGCAGCTGAAGTTTGGCACGTTTAGAGACCCTATTGTTGACCGCCTCCAGAACCCATTCAGAACCACACAGGCTATAGCAGATGATCTGAAAGCCAACATCAAGCTGATGGGAACAGTCGCAGCGATCGATGGTTTGGTGAAGCTTCATTTAAAGACAAACACATCAACTCAAACAGCTATTGACAAGTGATCTGTCGCAGCAGCTTTTACAAAAGCTGCACTGTTGCTACAAAACCAAATATTTGTTTTCATTGTCCAAAGAGGAAACGAACCAATTTACGTTAAAACTGAATATTAAAATGCAAATTGTAACGAATATAATAACAAATATGATTTGACACATGAAGAAATCTATTTTTCTCTCTTTTTATGAGTAATCTTCACTGAAAACTAAACACTTGTTTTAAAATTAGAAGTTGTTCACAGCTTCACGCGTTCTAGTACATGAATTTACAACAGTAAAATTAGGAGTAGTACAAGTTTTTAAATTGATCACACTCACTGCTTTACCTCAAAACAACACTTTCTGCTCGTGCCAAATTTTTAAAGACAAATGTCCATGTGGGGGGGAGTGCACAAGTGTTTACTGCATTTTTTGGGGGGAGAAGTTCCCTTTCACTTTAAACGGTTACTATGGTAACAGTTGCAGAAGGCGGTTTTTATCTGATGGTGTGATTCACACTTCTTTGCTTTTTTTTGTCCTATGGTTAATCACATTAAGGATTTTAACAGTGAAAAAAGTATTCTGCGTGAAATTATTTTATTTTGAAGGAGCAAACACAGACAGTATGTTTGACGATCACTGTCCTGCAAGTAATCGGTGATCTTGAGCTTAGACAGGATCAGACTGTTCGGGACGAGGCTGGGTATCTGAGCTTAACCTGAGATTAGAGGCATTTGCTGTTCTTTGTATGTTATTCCATTAGATTCTGATGTAAAGTGTTGTACAAGTCACTTTTCTCTACATCAGAATCGGCTGATTTACGTCTATTGCGTAAACACTTCACAACTGTAAAGCCTTGCATATCAGGACAAAATTGCTTTTATCAGCTTCCAAATCTGAAATTGCGTAAGACAGAGTTACATTACTGTTACAAAAACAACCAAATACATCATTTTCATTTCACTGCCAACAGTTTTATTTAATAAAAGTCAACAATTATAATTGAAATGATTCGCGTCTACATGGGAAGTAGACATCTAACAAAATGTGATTGGTCAATGGCGTGAAGGACCCCACATTGGTTAGCATGTGCAGAAACATTTAAAGTAACAATTTATCTCCGTTGACGCCATCTTTTGCGATGCGTGTATCTCACGGGCTGATATTGCGATCATGATCAATTTTCGATTTATTGGACAGGCCTACTGCCACCTGCTGTCCACTCAGGCTCTTGTTTTTGACTCGTTCAAACACGCTGACGCCTTGCATGTTGCGTTCAGTGTGAGCGGGACGTTTCAGCTCTGCATCGCATCAGATCCCCAAAAGCTGATGTATGCGAGGTCTGTGTGAGTGGTGCATCAGCGTGAGCGCAGGTGAAGCTTTTGTCTGCCCGCCTGTGAGCAGGAGTCACTGCTGGAGGCGGCGGGGGGTTGTACGAGGTGGGTGTGAGTGCAGGTGGTAGGTTAACAAGGTTCCCTCCGAGGCGACTCTCCGAGGTTATTTTCATGCCAGGTCCACGTTGTTGTTAGTGTAACCAGTGAGACAGCTGCCGGGGGCGGGTGGTGCCGCTGGGGTGTTCGCAGGCTCACAGAGGAGTTGGCGCGCGCATTAAGATATTCATCTGACACCCTCACAAACAGCCTGTTTCTCACGAGCGCTCCTCGGGGAGCCGCACCGGCGCACACCTGTGAGCGGCGAGCAGTTGGTCGCTCCTCACTGCTCACCTGGTGTTACAGCCTCCAATCCCCACCTTTTTTTTTCTCTCCATATTCCTACCTCCTCACTCAAAGAATTCAAGCCACAGAAACGACGATGACGGCACAAAGAGGAGGGAGAAGGAGGCTGCGAGCGCAAAAGATAATTCCAAAAAAGGAGGGGTAAAAGAGGGGCGACTTAAGAAGTTTTAATGAGGCCTGGCGTTTCTCCAGGGCAGAGGGATGAAGAGGGAGGGAGGGAGCGATGAAGGAGCGACAGGGGTGCTGACTCCCAACAGATGTCACACTGTCACTGACACCCCCCTCCCCGTCTCACCCTCTCCTCTGTCCTAGACGCCCTTTCTCTCTCTCTCTCTCACACACACCCCAATTCTCTGTTGCTCGTGTTGCGCTGAAGTTGCCTGGTCGTACGTCACTTCTCTAAGCTGAATATCAAAGCTGATAATGAGACGTTTCAAAGGGGGGAAAGAGTTGCACTTTTCAAGTGGTGGGGGTGTTTTCAGTTGGAGGGGTGGCTTCAGTGCCTTGAAGCGTCAAAGAAAAGCAAGAAAACAACGAAGAGCCTCGTCATCACTCTCTGTCTGTCAGATGTTGAACATTATGTTTTAACTTCTCATCTCCCAAAAAACCTGGTGCTTGCTGCCATTTTGGCGTGTGATGAAGCCCCGCCCACATTAAACAGCGTCGAAACAGGAAATGCGTTCACATTGATAAGAAGGCTTCATCTATTAACCCTCATGGTCTTTTATTTAATAAAATAGTTACAGCATTTTAATTCTTACAAAATGACATTTGTTTTCTAGACCTGAAAACAATATATGTACAGCCAAATATTTTTTTTACAAAAATCCATCAGTTAAAGGTATTATTGGTATTTGAAAAAAAAACTATTTAACAATAAAACTTTAGCATTAAAAGACTGACTTCTAAACATATCTAAACTGCTTTCAACGTTTTCATAAAAGGGCAGATTAAAAAAAAGTTGCTAACTGTGTTCCTTAGAAACCGCAATTAAAAAAAACACAAATCTTGAAAATTCTGATTTGTGCTTAATTGGATTTCTTTTCTCTCCTGAAGCTGGTTTTAGAGCTCTTAAAGGTGGTATACTGAAACTTTACAATGTGGAAAGCAAGCTTCCTAACTTGTGACACTTGTTTTTTGGCAAGCCGAGAGGATCAAAAATCGTTTCTGTGACTGCTGGTTTCTAGTTGTCCAATAACAAAAATAAAAATGCTTAAATTTTAACAAAGATGAAGAGGTTAGAGATAAAGTAAGTGCAGCAAAAACTATTTAAAAACTTGACATTTGTGTTGATACAAAACTCCCCAATGTTGACATTTGACAATAGATTTTTACTTTTTTTGAAATGTAGCAAATCTGAGTTGTTGCTTTTATTGTATGTAAAGAAGAAAACAAAGCACTTTAGCAAATCCATGATGCAACAGTAAATCAGGTCAGTTATATACTGAAGGGGGATTATTAAAAAGACAGAAGTCTCTTAAAGTTCTCCAACTATCCTTCAAACTTCCGCTTCAGTCTAACAAAAACACTTAAAGGCACATGAGTCTGTGAAGCACTGAGAGACGGTTAAAATGTCAAGATGAAAAGTTCAAGTTGTAAAGTTGGATGAGCAGTCCCACTTATTTGTAAATTTTGCAAATTGTTTCTCAAAATTCAATAAATAACATTAATGTGTTTCTGTAGAAGACTTATAATTTGAAGCACAATGACGTGTTTTGTGTAAATAAATGCAATAATCTCATTTTACTAATGGAAGACACTTATTCTCAAAACCAAGACCATTTTCTAAAAGAAGTTTGTAAAAAATTCCAATAATATGACTAACAGAAAATTATTATATATTATAAAATATTTTTTTGCCAAGAAAAAGAATCTCAGTAAAAAAATTTTAAAAACAACTAGATCTCTTAAAACCGATGAAGCACAAAAACCTGACTTTTTACAGGTATAGTCACTTGTATACTAGCTTCAAAGTCAACCGATGTTTATCTTATGGGAAGAGAATTGTTTGTAGGAACTATTTTTGATCTTTATTTTCACTTTATGGGTTTGATGCTGCTGTTTGTAAAAACTGATCCCATGGGCTTGCCATACTTTGCTTATCTGCAGACACCGTATCACGTGAACCTGCTGCTGGCAGGTTATGATGACACCGACGGTCCTGGCCTCTTCTACATGGACTACCTGTCCTCTCTGGCCAAGGCGCCCTTCGCTGCTCACGGCTACGGGGCCTTCCTCACTCTGTCCATCCTAGACAGATATTACAAACCAGGTCTGCGCCTCTGCAGGTTTTCCTTCACCTTCACTGTCACTCGACTTGTTTTCAGGCATAATTAGATCTTTATTTTGTGCAGGTTTGACCCGAGAAGAGGCCATGGACCTTCTGAGAAAGTGCATCGAGGAGGTGAGTCTCTCCTTGTTTTTTCAAACCAGCAGGAGCAATGAGGTCAGACAGCAGAAGATCCCACAGGAAAAGCAGAAGCTCCAGAGAAGTTTACAGGGAGATTTATTTCAGGTTTTGGGGGTGTTTCTGCTGTCACATTGAATGCTGATTTCTCCTCCTCCTCTTCCTGCAGCTGAACAAACGCTTCATCCTGAACCTGCCCTCCTTTAACGTCCGTTTGATTGACAAGGACGGCATCCACGACATGGAGAAGCTCACTGTGGGCACCAAGTGACCGCGCTGAAACCACCACCCTCACTCAGTTCAGTCTGTTTTGCTTGTCCTCTTTTGTACCACTGATTTCCCTCCCCTCAAATAAAAAGTGACAAACAGATCTCCAGACTCTTCCTTCCCCGTGGTGCTTCTCCTTAAGTCACTCATCGGGTCAAAGGAGGAACATCCTTGCAGCTGCGGAGACTTGTCCTCACTGAGGGGATGTTTGCCTCAAGCACAATGGTGTTTTCACATCTACATTTGTCACAAATATGTGAAATTTTCCTAAAAGTTAATTTAAGATCAATCCACTAACAACTTTTGAGAAACACTTTAAAATTTGGAAAAGAAAAAATAACTTTAACTTTAGATAAATGTTTCAGAGAAGCTTATAGTTCGTCTGCACAAAGAACTAAAAAATATAGAAAAAATATGAAAAGATGAGGAAAAATCTGTAGAGCCCTCCTTCAAGTGGTGAGGGTGTGGACTTCCAACAAGCTGACTCCTGATTGGCGAGAACGGTTGCCATGGAAATGACTCAATAACTGCTTACTGGTTCCAACATGGCGGCATTCCTATGACAAAAATGGAGTTAAAAGTGAATCATTTACTACTCAGTCCAGTCCTCATGAACAGTTAATGGAATAAAATGTTTAAAATTATTTTTTAAAAATTCATAAATAGTACTGCATAATATTGACATAAATTTGCTGATGTTTTCAAACATTTTTCAGCTGATAACCAATGATTCAAATCTTGTTCATTGTAAATATGCTATTCCTATTCTATTTTAATACTTTTTTTGCCAGACTAACAGCAGAAACATTGATATTCTCCAAACTTAATTGTACATTTTTATGGAAACGACAGTTTCTCCCAAAAAATAAAAACATTTGTTAAAAGTTCCTGAAAGATTTGTAGAGGTGTGTGGGAAGGTTCTAGAAACATGTTTCTGGAAGATGCTTCAATTGTATTATTGCTGTGACTCCAATCTAAACAACTTCAGACTTAATGAAAAAATCCTAAAATACGGCATTTTTCAACTTTTTTAGCTAAACTGACAATAAATTCTTCAGAAGTGAAGACATTTTATTGTTTTGTTTCAAGGTATGACCGGATCTGACTGTATAATCAGCTTTGAGACCAATTTTAATTTGCTTTTCCCCTATAAAAATAACATCTTTTTTGTATTTTACAAACTTTTCCTTTCACTTTACACAATTTAAAATAATTGTGCTTTTAACTTGATTCATGGAAAACTTGTGACAAACATTTCTAAAAACTTGATTTCCACTTTTTACAAAAAGAACAAAAAATGAACATCATTCATGTGTGTAAATATGAACCCTGTTCTGAAGGTTCTGCTCTGCGGGTCCACATGCAGCAGGACTGCAGAGCTCAGGGCTCAGTGATCCGGCCTGCAGACAAAGTGCTTGAACGCCGTCTCAGACAGGTGATTAATAAACATTGAACAAACCTCCTCTGAAACACAGGAATCTGACGAGAAGAGCAGCATATGTTTGCCTGCAGGCGAAGAGAGGCTTGCTGAGAGTCAGGGAGGAGGGTAAAGGGATGAGCGGATGTGTGTGGGGGGGACACAGGAGGGTAATGAGACAGGAGGAGAGGGAAGGAGGTGCAGCAGGTAGGAAGCAGTGTGTGAGTATTCCCTGGAAAGCTGGGATTGTGTTGTTAAACACAGCAAGAACGGGATGGGGGTGGGGGTGACATTCACACGTGGCCTCGAGGAACATCCACAATATGTTCTGTGCTTCAGCGCACTCGACTCAAACATTTATTATCACTCATCAGATTCAGTTAAACTTAGTTTCTGATTAATGCACACTTTTAGCTTCTACTCTCTGTTTATACATGGAACTTTCCTGATTTCCTCTCCAAAACCAACCTGGAAAACCAGAAAATACCAAATGTTGCAGTACCTTAAAAGACCACTTGTGGGTGGTTGCAGATGGGATCAACTTCCTATAATATCACAAGCTACAAACATCAAAATTAAACATTCATGTAGTTCAATTTCAGAATTATTTTAAACTTTATTTTCTGCTCATGATAGCTGTGGGAGGGTATGAATATTTTTTTAACCCTTTAACACCCAAAATGTCTTTGACAACACCTAAAAATACACGCACTATGATCTACTGTAACTCTGACCAGTGACACGATTCACGTGAATCAGCAGAGAAAAGCGACTTTGCACCAAATTGTAAATATTTCCTGACGTAACATGTTCTACAATAGCTCGAAGCCATTCTTTTGTGCGTCAGAATCAGCTAATTTACATTGATTGTGTCAATGGTTGAAGAATTACGGTAGTAGAAAGTAAGTCAGCCATGAAACTAAAGCTGTTAACAGGGTTAATCGGTCATTTTGGTTTTATTACAGCTGAAAAGGAGGGTGGACATAACATCTTTAAACTTTTTTTTTTCCCGGTTTAGAGTAGCAATTTATACCCGTGTCGCCTACAATAAAACGCAAACTAAATTTTCATTTTCTTGAAGCTTAAAGGTGGAAAATGTTCATTTTTGGAATTAAATTCTGAAACTCTGTGTTCTCACAGTTATCAGTGATAGCCATTTAGCTCAAAGACTAGCAGGCGTACTGCTTAGCTAGCTAATGATGACAAATGTCAGGGTTTTTTTTCTTATAAAGACGTTTGTCTGCATATCTTTTGGACATTAACTTTTCGGAAAATTCGTTTTTTTACATTAACAGAAGTGATTTTACCATAACGGCTGTGGGTGGAGAGTGAATTAAAATGAGAATTCTCCAAGCTAAAGTGAGTTAGCATGTTAGCTTACCTTACGATAAATTATTACTTTTATTTTTTCAATATTGTTTTTCTCTTATTGTTTTAATTTTTGTTCCATTTTATTTTTTGTCTATCAAGTCTTTCATTGTCACTTTGCTAAACTTTAAGCCTTTATTGTAACATACAGGACTATAAAATATTCCAGATTTTTTACTAAACATACTAGCTACAATGGTATTTGAGACTTTAAAAAATACTATCTTGTTAAAAACAGCCTTTCAGGAGCCTAATAACTGAAGTCACTGATCAAAATGTATCAAATCAAAAGATGAGCAACAACAGTACAAATTCTTAATTCTTTAATAATATATTACATTTATTCAGTAATACAATAATAACAACAGTAATAATAACCAGTCACAGAAAGTACAAAATGATTTTTATAAGTTACCAACACTTTGAAATTAAAAGAAAAAAAAATCTGCGTTAGCTGCCTCTCAGAAACTCAATTTTCCATGTCCACCTGTTGCAGAGAACTTCAGACGGCCTGTTGCGTCCATCACAGTAAAGCCTGGCAGAGGAGCACAGAGTGGCTGTCGGATATGGCTTCTGACGCTTCCCAAGTGAGTGTGTGTTGTTGGGATTGGTGTTATGTCTTTCACAAAGTAAAATAAAAACAGGGTAAATAAATAAATAAATAAGATCCCCTCCCACCCCCAGCATTTTCAGGAGAAGTCATGTCTGTCGTGGAGAGTAAAAGGTCCGTGCGTCAACATGAGTCCTCTATGCCAAGCTAAAACGGACAAAAGGAGTTAGGAAATGCAGAATCATGTTAACCAAAACTCTGTATTTCCAGTGGGTTTTTTTTGTTGTTGTCCCTTTTGGCTTGCTATAATTCCCATTTCCGGGAAATGTTGCAGTACGAAAACATCACCAGCCTTGGATCCTCGATAGAGCGGGGAGGCATAAAGTCTGTTACACAGTCTGTGCCCCCCCATGCATGCTTTGTAATTTCATTTGCGGAGCTTCATCTCCTTGTCGTGGTGGCTCTTCCCACCGCCCTCGCCTTTGTCCAGCATTTTAATGGCCTCCATCAGGTAGCTCTGGAAGGCGGAGAGCGCAGCGCAGATCGCAGGGGTGCCGAAACCATGGGTCAGCAGGCTAAAGTGGGTGAGGCTTCCCTGGACGCCAGGTTCCAAGCAGGGGGTGGGACGACTTCCGCCAAGTGGGGAGCGGTCCTGGGACATCAGGTCCACAAATTCCTTACAGACCTCCCTGAGAAAACAAGACCAGCCATCAAAACACAAATGTACTGTGGTTTATTCAAGCTGAGAGTGAGTTTTTTCCTCTGGTTTGTCACTAAAAAAACCTTTTAATTTACATTTTCAGGTTAGTTTTCAAATTTTCTGCCTAAAATGTTTCATTTTTCCAGAGACTGTAAAAAGGCTTCCTGCTAATTGTCATATTGGCGTAAACTTTTATTTAGCTGGATATGAAGGCATAAAAAGGATCTGCTTGTATTTGGTAGCAGTAAATGACATTTTAAATTAATTGACAAAATCTTAAATCTACCTCTGAAATAAGCTAAGCTTATGTCCGTCAAAGTCATGCATATAATTAAACTTTTTATTTGTCATTTTACTCCAATTTGTCTAAAAATATATATATGCAAATTCTGACATTTTTAGCAAACAGGTTTCTTAAGTCGTGTTTTATATTATAGTTTGATTTCTGAATTAAGAACATTTAAATGTTTTGGATGCTTTTAGGTTTGTGCTGTTCAGACGTGGAGCTGCTGTTTGTAAAGCACAGATGTGACTCACTTTGTGGCCAGCAGCATGCTGCGCCGCGTCTGCAGCTGGTCCGGGTCACTCTGCCTGCACAGGTACTCCGCCGTGGCTCTGGCTGGAAACTCTGTTTCGCAAACGTAACCGAAGTCCCGCGCCAAGTGGACGGCCTCACCTGCAGCAGGGTGGAGGAAGAAAGTAACTGTCATTCATTTGGAAAAACGTTTTAGTTGTTGATTTTCTGGCAGAACCTGCAACGATGCAAACATCAGAAAACGTTCACTTATTAAAATGGAACTCTTTTTTGTTTTCCAGAAGAAAACAGTCAGAGCAGAAGATGCAGCAAAACAAGTGCTTGCATTTACAACTAAACCAACTGTATTCTAATGATTTAAAACATTTAAACACTGATTGTTGTCACAATCTTCCAATCTATCTTTATTTTTAGATAACTTTATTGAATATTGACAAAATACAAATGCAACCAAGCAAAAAAGTGGCGTTAGAGGACATGAGTGCTGCTTCCAGTGTGTGTGAGTAACAGTACTCCACTTTATTCTCTTTGACTTGAAGTCTCTAAAAGCGTTTTTCAAACGATTTCTTCCTTTAGGAAATGATTCCTCAGACCTGTTTTTAGAATCAAACATAAAAAAACTCGTCGTTTGATTGGAAGCTCATGATGTCCCACCTATGTCCCACCCACAACTCAAAGATGAATTTCTAACGATTTCCTGCTGCTCTGCAGACACTATGCCCCAGAAAACGACACAGATTTGTTGATTTGAGCTAAAAAGTTCTCATTGTCAATAGTTCAGAAGTATTCTCATCTTTCTTTAACAAACTATATTGTACAAACAATTTACCATCAATAACAAAATTCAAACCAATTGCAATGAAAAATGACCAGACAAAAGATATTTATAGATGAGCTTTTAAATCCCTATCTTTTCTCTTTCTTAAATCGTTTTTTTATCGAAAGTTGACTCATTTAAGAGTCAATTTTCAAAGTTTTGTGTTTATATGATTTGATATTTGAGCAAACCTGTGATCACATATAAAATGTGATCTTGTTTTATGTCTTCAGCTATTTCTAATTTCAAATAAATATGAGTTATTATCTGAAATATATTTTATTTTAACATTTATATGGGATTTATTATATTTTAATGATCTATTATCATATTGGGATTAGCCTTTAAAAAAAGTCAGGTGTCATCTGCAAACTGAATAATCTTTTGTCTTAAGATGTTTTTTTTAAATATCGATAAATCTTTTTTTGTTAGGTAATTTGCTATGAAAACAGCTTCAGACTTGAAGGTTTAAAATGTCTTTTTAGTGTTTTATTTTCTTTCTGGTAATTGGAGAAACATTTATTGTAAAGATTTGAACTTTATAAAGTTAATCAATTCTAATGAAAATATGTGGAATTGTTCAGCTGCTGTTTGAGAGAAAAAGGAAACCTCCAGCTTCTTCTTTAAGAGTTTGTGTATGTGTGCGAGTGCGTGCGTGTGTGTGCGTGCGTGTGTGTGCGCACCTACCTTCCACCAGAGATGTCAGCAGTGTGACGTTGGCGGCCTTGCGACGCCCGGCAGGCAGATTGAGGCCAATCTTCTCTAGACGCTCCCTCAGACAGCGGCCACCATTCTTCGACTTTGCCCTGAGGTCAGAGAGGGTTGGATGGTGGGTGGGGGTGGAGGGGTGCAGCGAGATGGGAAGCGTTGGGAGATTGTGTGAGTTTTTTTGTGTGTGTGTCGTGCATCAGCTGTTCTCTGTCAGCTCTGATAGGATCCAACTTTCATCTGGTTTCTTTTATCTCAACACACTTGTGAATAATTCTTCCCATTTTTTTACAGGAAAAGCTTTCATTAAAACTATTTTTTACTAATAATTTAAATCTGATCAGAATGATGATAAATGTTGATGTCGTTCATATATATATATATATATATATATATATATATATATATATATATATATATATATATATAGTCTATGATGGCAGGGACGTCCTTAGAGGAAGCTGCATCGTTTCCGAGTTTCTTCTCGGAAAGTGAGACTTTCTCCGCTGTCCCGAGGCTGCCATTCATTAAACTGCATCTCTTCTCTTGTGATTCAGTCTCATGACCCAGTTTGGGTCCTCAGCTCAGCCTGCATTTAAATTACAGATGAGGAAAAAAGGCTCAAATGTCCTCATGTTTGCAGACACGAGGTAAAAGGAAAAGATAAGATGTCATTAAACTCACTGGATTTAAAAATTCAGCAAACTGTGCCTTAAAAACAAAACAAAAAAATCTGAATGTCAGTATTGTATGGGGATAGACTCTAATTCCCATCAGCCATTGCAAGCACTGGTTTTTCTAAATCCTTCCTGGGGGTTTTCTAACATAAAATGTTTAAAACAAAATAAATGGTTAATAAATGAATTCTACTGTTAAATGGGTTGGGGCTAAAGTAATAACAAAAACACTGTTGATTTTAATTATTACATTTTAGGTAAAAGATATAAATAAAATGAATAACATGTGAGAATAAAATAAAAATTCTGTTTTTGTCAGGAGTTATTTACTTGCACTAATGTGCAAAAAATTAACAAGCAAACATTTTCAGCTCTAAAAGAAAAAGCTTGAGTTTGCTTTTGCTTGTTGAACTGTTTTAATGTTTACATTTAAGAATTTATATTTAAAAAAATTATTTATTAATAAAAAAATGAAGTACTTTCATATGCAGTTCTTTTTTTTTTTTTGCTCTTTATGAAATTAGAATTGTGTTGATTTACTAACAAAATACGGTTTAGTGAAGATAAATACAAATTACTTCTAAAATAAAGATCAACGATTTGCGATTTAAAAAAAAACTGATAAAAACTTTAAAAAAGAAAAACGTAAATAATTTAAAAATAAGGAAATGAAAAAAGCATACTTTTTTTTCTAAATTGCCAAACTTATGTAAGTACTCTTATGAAACTGCATTATTCAAATCTGTGTTTTTCCAGATTCTGCATATGTTGTATTGCAGTTATTTTTATTTAAAATATATTCACTTTCCAGTAAATGTAAAGAAATAATTATTCACCTTTTTTCCTCTTCATTCTTAAAGCTTCAAAACTTTTGAAACTTCAAATAGTTTTACCAAAAGTCTGATGTAATAGACAAACGCTCCGCCTTTTTCCCCGCCCTCCTCTCACCTGCGCAGGACTCCGCCCAGCAGGGAGGCGTTGAGGCACTCAGGTGGAGAGAGGCGGCGCTGCACCTCCCCGACCGTCACCTTGTACTTGGAGTTGGAGCTGAGCAGCGACAGGCGGCCCGGCACCGAGCAGAAGACCTCAGCCGGATTGGACACGGCGCCCACCCCCAGGCCCTCCTTCCCCATGGAGAGCGCCGACAGCGAGGAGCCGTTCAGCTTGGATGGGAGGGGAACTGGAAGGAGAAGATAAAGAGGAGAGGCTGAGAAAGGTTAATCCATAACACCACCACTTCCATGAGCAGGCAGCTCAATCCTAAAGCGCTGCTGGCAGACGTTCTGCAGGAACTTCCTGTTGACCTTCACTGCTTAGAAAGCGACCCCTGCAGCTGAAGGGCCAGAGCTCCATCGTCTTCTCCAACCTCATCATGTGGAGCTGATCCTCATGAAGTCCAAACACCTGCAGACCGTTTGAAGGTCCAAAGCTGCTTCAACTTTAGAAATCCTCACATGTGATAATTTTCAGTTCCTCAGACCATAGAATACGTGTCCGAAAGGTTTCCTTTTGGTTCTGCTGCCTCATGGATCCATTTTCGTCCAAAAGTCTCTTTCTGACTGTTGATTGGTGACCTCTGACCTCACACGAGTCACGTGACGTCTTTGATGACCTCGAGTGAATCCTGGTTGTGTTTTTGAAGGCTCTCCACAGTTCCAGGTCTCGATCCTTGATGGATCTGAGAGTGGTTCTCTGGAGTCCCAGAGCTGCAGAAAGGTTTCTGTGACCTGTCCAGACTCAAACACGGCGGAGTCTGTGATTCTTCTGGATGAGATTTCCTTCAGAACCTTTGAGCTGCTTCAAGTTCTCCAGAAAATGTATTTGAGAACATTTTTATGGGGACAACCATCCTACTAGCGCTGGTTTTGATCAAAATCTGATCAAAGGATCTGATGAGCTGACAGTGGTCCTGGACTTTGTTCTGGTTCTGAAATTCTGGTCTGGCTAGAACCGTTTCAGATGTGATAGGGGAGGGGTTGGTCAGGATTTAGTTTGATTTTCCGTCTCTGATATAAACCCCCCCTCACACACGCACACGCGCACTTCTCTGCCCCACTTCTTTGTGCTAAACGCGCACGCGCGCTCCCTCAGACAGTGAGCGGTTCATTACGAGCGCGGGCCTTTGGGCTGCAGCTCAGCCTGGAGGACTCCGAGTTCAGATGAAGACCCCAAAACAGAATTATTAATGGCGCATGCGCGTGAGTCAGCGAGGACGCTGCAGCCACAAAAGAGAAACCGCGCGCGCGTGCACACACACAACACTGTCTGCCCGCTTGTTTCGCGCACGCGCCTCCTACCTTTCTTAATGACGGAATGGTCCAGGATGCCCAGAGCGGATCCCTCCTCCATGCCCTGCAGAGACACACACGCGCACGGTCACTTCTATTTGCAACGCTCACGTGCACGCATTTTCACGCTTTAAAACAACAACAACAAAAGACAAAAAGGAAACAACTTTGTGCGCGCACGGGGGTAAAAAATATTTCTAGAATTCACATTTATTGTAAAATTATTGTTTAAATTGATTGAATTTTGTAGTTTTTCTTAAGGAATTCATTCATAATTGATTTTTTTCTGGATTTAAAAAAAAAGCCGCGCGGAACTCATCCTCATCCTCCTCTTCATCAATCATCAAAAGAAGCGTCAAACGCCACAAAAGGCCGCGCGCGCATCGATTCGTCTCGGTGTTTCATTTTCTTGCAGCTGCTGCACGCGGGACGAAACTCCCGCCGCGCGCACAAACGGAGCCGCGAGACACCTGGAAATGATTTTTGTTCTTTTTTAAAACGATATCTTGAAATATATATTTAAATTAATTTACTCTTGAATCGTAGAAAATTTGATATTTCTATTTTTGTCGATGAAGATGCTCGTTTATTTGTAAAAAAAAAAAAAATTAAATGTGCCGCTTTCTTTAATTCTTTTTAAATGTATAGTTTGGGCTAAACCACAAAATGACTCATTTCAACATAGTATAGAAATTAGAAAATGTTTTTGGTTTATTATTTGAAATACTTGGATCAATGTTAAAATGCGGTTTGTTCTAACGTTTTTAAATAAATGTTAAACATAAAAAAACATTAAAATACAGTAAAAAGTAAAAATGGTCCATTTTAATGAAAGAAATCATTTACTTCTGGTTTTTAACAATATCTGTAATTAAGATCCTGTTCCAGGAAAGGGCCTCGGGCCTTGTTGGTTGTGCGTCTGATCAGCTGATCTTTATGATTCAAACAGAAGGCTGACAGAGGTCAAGCTTTAAGAACAGGAAGAAGAATTTCTCACCTGCAGATCGTCAAGGCCGTGATGTCCCAGGTGCATCCCCAGGGGCCCCTCCCCGAGGGCCGCAGCGCCCTCCCCGAGGCCGTGGAGGAGCCGCGGCACGGCGGGGTAGTCCCGGCGGGGGTCCAGGCTGAGCGCGCGGTGAGACTGAGCCAGCAGCGCCCCGTCCTCGGAGCGCGACCTCTGCGAGTGCCATGCCGCCTGCTGGTGCTGGTGGAGGGAGTTGATGGAGGAGTAGGGGTCCGGCAGGTGGGAGTAGTCCTGGCTCTGGGAGTACGGCAGCGAGGACTGCGGGTACGGCGGCGGGAAGTAGGGCGGCTGGAAGTCGGAGGCCGGCGTGTGGCAGAGCGGGGGGGCGGACGAGTACGCGGCCTGGTTCAGCGAGGACAGCTGGGAAAGGCGCCCCCCAGGAGAGGAGGCGCTCAGTCCGTCCGCGCGCTCCTGCACCAAAACCAGAGCGCACGAGGTCAGCACCTGTTATCGCGCCAGCCCCGACGATTACAGGTGATATTCACTTTTCAAAGATGCGCGCGCATCACAGCAACAAACAATCAACAACTGCTGGGGGGGGGGGCATATCTGTCAACAATCAACAAACTAGAGCTGACCCCATCGCGGGAAAAAAATAGGGAGCAGCATGACGCACGCGCGCCACTTTCTACTGTGATGGATTTTAGAGCGGCTGGGTCAGTTCGATCAATGCGCCCATTAATTGAGAGCCAAACCAGGCCAGGCCAGACCCGGTTACTGCGGTGGCGGGGACGCGTCACACGGAGACACGCAGACTGGGTCTCTGCGGCAGGAAGTCACGCTGATCCAGCCATAAAAGTGAGAGTCAAGAGTTACAACAACACAAACTCACACAAGGTATTTGTTTCATTAAGTCCGATGTCATTTTCCCGTCTGAGCTGCTGAACTCCTGTGCGTCACGCGCAGGACTCACCATGCTGGAGTAGGTGTGGATCAACATCTGGAAACCTCCAAAAGTCTTGACTCTTGCAGGACGCGCAGGGGACGCGCGCGCGCGTGTGTTCCGGCTACAATCCGCGGGTCCTTATCGCTCCATCAAACCTCAGCTCGACTCGTTTTCTCGCGGAAAAACACAGGCGCCTGGAGAACGCACACGCGCGCACACGGACTCCAGCAGACTCTCCATCAGCGCACTACTTATAGGTTTTGCGCACAGGCGGCGGGTCGGGGGGGAGGGGTCGGCAGACTCCGCTGCTCTTAAAGAGATATAATCCAAGCAAGGTTGGACTCACGCGCACGAGCACCTATGACTTCAAATCAAACTAAACTTGTTCATTTTTTAAATTTTCAAATCATTTTTCTTCATCGATAATTCTCTTTTTTCACCACAAACACCCTCAAACACAGATGGACCCTCCAGGCCCCCGTTGTAAAAAAAAAAAAAGAAAAAATACAAGCAAAACTTTTTATCGTTGAAAGTTCCGCGGCTTCACTTCAGCCTGAACGCACCACGCCGCCGCGCCAAAAAGACGCGCAGAGCTTCTGCGCGTTGGGTTTACCTGCGCCACCTCGGTCTTGGTTCTGGACTTCCACAGCATGCCGGAGGATGAGGAGGAGCGGGAGGACGAAGAGGCTGAGCGGAGGTCGCGGAGTGGAGTGTGTTAGTTGGAGAGACGAGGCTGGAGTTTGTATGGATGAGGAGGAGGAGGAGGGCGGGAGGTGAGGGAGGAGGCGGAGAAGAGGAGTCTTCCTCCGCTTTTGTTCAGGTCGGAGCTGAGACTCCGCAGATCTTTGAAAGAAGATTCTGCACCAGAACAGGAGAAAAAGCGAATCAGTTTTGTTTAACGAAAGCATTTTTCTTCAGAAATGAACAAAAACGTCATCTATTGTTGCTTAGCAACAGATTGATGCTTTTATATGCAGGTAACTCAAGTGAGATCGGATTTTTCTAACCATCAGTTTTTGAAAAGGATGAAGGTGATTTTCACATCTTCTCATTTTAACTGTATCACATTTGAACTTTAATCTGCCCTCTGTTTCGGATTAAAACCCTCAACCTCGGAGCTCCGAGTCTGAAGGAAGTTTGTTTCAGGACGAACTCTGGAAACTCTGAACCCCTCTGGTCACCCGCTGCGCACTCAGGTCTCTGCGCGCCACCTTGTGGCGACTGACGGAACCGCGATGATGGTGTGAGAGTTCAGCTGCTGGCATGCAAACCAGGACACGACAATTGTGTGAATGAGGCCACTAAAAACCCAACATGTAACACAACACAGGAAAACTATGAGAGCAAAAAGTTAAACTAAACTGATCCAACCACTCCGAGTTAAAACACCACGAAAAAGAAATACATAATCATCCATTTATGATTTTCCTAACGCTCAGTTTAGTATCTTTTTTAAAACTGCTTCAGAGCGGCAGGAATTCGTTAAAATTCACCTCTGACTTGTGGGTAGAGCAACCCTGTTCCTCTTCCTGTCAACCCCTCACTGAGAGCTCTCTGTTTACATGCTCTCCTGTTAATGTGCAGCCCCTCAAAAAGCTGTACAGCAAAAATGGCGAGCAATATCGGAGTAATCCAGCCGTACTCAGACAAGGAAAACGAAGATGTTCGTGGATCTATTTGTCTGCATCAGAACGGAGTTCGTGACCTGATTGCATCTTCTATGTCACACAAGCTCATTTCAAACAGCATTTTTTTCCTCTGCTCCTGATTGACAATGATTTAAAATAGGCAGAAAAATCAATTTTAAACTTAATTTTATTCTTGTATGTCCTTCACAATAATGCAGCAAGAACATGTACAAAAAAACGTCCTGCTGTGTCTCAACTGTTCTATGTACAAACAAAAAGCTTCTACCAAATATAGGTCAAAGTTGGCTAAAAGTGAACCACAGTGAGGGATGTGTTCACCAAACATCACTGCAAACAATACCTGCATAAATAATATCAATATTTGTAACCACAAAGAACAAAACAGTCTAAAAGAACCAAAATCCCAGAGTCTAAATTTGAAGCTGTTTCATAGACATTAAAAAAGCATTTTTATTTCTTGTTTTAAACACCAAATGAATCAATAATATATCTGGATTGTATCTATTTCGATAAAAGAATTGGACTGTATCGCATGGTCTCTGTGGAAACTGCTAAACATCGATTCGTGGACCATGAACAGAGACGTACACGACGGTCTTCTCGTGTTGCTTTTAGTTTAGCAGTAAACTGTATTTTTCCCCTCACCTGATGTTCACAGTTTTGTATTTGATTTATTTTAAATCAAGATTTTAAAATTAAATGATAAAAACCATTCCCAATGAAAAGAAAAACAGATTTTAAAATATATATGTTTAAAGTGAAAGTTTAAACAAATTAGTTACATTTCTTTCCTTCAAAATAAAAGACTGCATAAGAGCTATAATTAAGGACACATCATTCAGATGTCTCGTTACTCCCTGAAATAGAACGTTGTGTATTACATCATCACTATCATAACTTCTGCTGACTTTGCTCCTTCACAGCAGATGTCGCTAATTCTCAACGTACCTTAATTTAGCTTCACCTCCAAATGAAAAAACACTGAAGAATATTTATTTGTATGTTTGGTAATGATTTCAAGTATGAAGGGGTTAATGTCATTTTTTTGTTTGCTCCTCTTCCAAAATCATCTCCTTCGGTCTAGAAAAAGGAGGAGCAAAAGAATCCGAGTACGTTTGATGGAAAAATAGTTTTATTCAACATTTTTGTTTCAAGAATGATACCAAATACAAAAAAAGTTTTTTTTCAAACATGATCAAAGCAGGGACAAAAGAGGGCGGAGCTTCACTGTGGTCCAACCATCACCTTTAGATTTCTCATTGTGCTCAGGACTCCTCCATCACTCCTGCTCATCGCTTCTGTGATCTCCTGCTTGCAGAGCGGGCACTGCTGGGCGACGGCGCACAGCGCCTCCTGCAGGGCGTCCTGGGTGTTCTGGTCGGGCAACGCGCTGCTCCGGCTCAGGATGGCGAGCGTATGTGTGAGCCAGCCTTCGTCGCGCAGCAGCGCTGGGATCCAGGCCTGCGCGCGGGCGCAGCCCCCCAGAGCCTGCAGGCTCAGCCTCCAAAGCTCCGCCGCTTCATCCCAGCTCGGCCCCCATGTGGCGCTCACGCGGGCCGGGCCGGAACCTGACTCCAGAGCGCCACGCAGGAATTGCAGGGCTGCCAGGAAGAAGCGCTTCTGACCCGCTTCCACTGAACCTGGAGAGGAGGAAAAAAAATCAGAACCAGAACCCAGCTTTACCACTCCAACCAAACAGAACCCAAAACTCAGAAGTGCTCATTTGTGGCACTGCAGATAGGAACCAGAACCGTTCTCACCTGAAGGAGAAGACTTCAATCTACCAATCATCAGCCCCAGAGTGCAGTAATTTGCTGCTAGGACCAGGAGGCGGGGCTTATTCACCAGAACAGGAAGTGCTTCACTCAGATGAGCCTCCAGGGTTCTGAAGCACAGGTCAGTCCTGCAGAACCAAACATAAACGTCACTCTCTGGAAACAGAGCGCTGTGACTTCAGGATCCGGCGGCCGGCTCACCTGACCCGCTCCGGTTCGGTGACGGTGAAGTTGAGGAGGGTGGAGCACGCCGTCTCCATGCTGGGATCTCTGATGCTCCGCCCCTTCAGGGATGTCCAGCTCTGTAGCAGGAAATCCACCAGCAGGCTGTGGGCGTCCAGGCCGAGCAGAATCTTCCTCGGAGCATCTTCTGCCGACAGGTGGCACAGAGCTGGGAGAAGGTACCTGTGTGAGGTGGCGGAGTTATTTATGGTCAGCTGATGCTTGTGTTTCATTCCCGCTGCTTCAGCACTTTCATCATCACCTTAGAGCCTCCCCGCCCGTCCACGCCCCGCCCTCCTCACTGACGGACGCCTGAGCCATCCAGTCAGAAAGGCTCTGCTCAGCAGCGCCGCCCTGCAGGTGGTGCCGCGCGTACCCGACCAAGAACGGCAGCAGATCCATCACTTCCTGCTTTAGACAGGAAGTCTCCTCTGCCAGCCAGGAGCAAAGGGAGCGAAAGGAGGCAAAAACAAAAGGGTCGCCATAGCGACTGGGATCCACCTGACAAAAACAATAAAAGAGGGCAGAGGGGGAGTTAGAGATGAGCCACAGAGCCCGTGGAAATGAAGTGAAGCATTGAGGGGGAGGGGCTTATACTTCACCTGCTGCAGGTGGAACATGACAGCAGAGAAGGCCTCCTGGAGAACCTGCAGGACCTGCCGGCTCTGCTGCAGGCTGAGGGAGGGGATGGAAGGGGCGGGGCTTGGAGCGTCAACACCGATGCAGGCCTGCTCCATGGCCGCCTCCATGATTCTGTAGCAGCCTGTGAAAAAGAGACACTGTGAAGCACAATTTTGATCTTAATTTTCCTTTTATAAGTCCTCCATGATGGGAAAACGCCGCAAAAACATGTTAAAAATAGCAGATCTGTAAAAAAAGATCACATGATTTTAAAAGACCGCAAGTGAGGAAATATGTCATATTTATTTGGACTTCACCTGTCAGCGTGTTCTGCAGCTCTGGGCTCAGCTCGTTCCCCGGCGGTTCCTCCAAACCCATCCGAATCTCCACGCAAGCCCGGTTCACCAGAAGGCAGCAGAACTTGGGCGGTCCCACCGGATCCCAGCCGTACAAATCCAGCAGGCAGGCACAGAGGACCAGGATAGGCCCGATCTGTCTGACAGTTAGCCTGGACTGCAGCATGGGTCTCAAATGAGCCCACACTGCGCTCACGGCGTCCCTGAGCTCCTTGCTCTCTATTGCCACCCCTGCTGGGGGCAGGAACTGCACCAGCTGGGCACATGAACTGAGTCTGTTTGGTTCTGAGGCCCGGCAGAAGTCTGCGGAGAGTCTGAGGAGTAGGGTGAGGAGCTCTGCTGGGTGTTTTGTCCACACCTTCTTCTTGGTTTTGGCAGAAAGGAGGTGGGCCAGCAGGGGAAGCCCCCGCTGACAACTCAGGGTCTGGTTCTGTTCCAAAGCCCGGCACAGAGCAGGGACGGCACCCCTGCTCAGGAGCAGCTCCGGGCCCTGAGGTAAGGCGCACACAGACGTCAGCACCTGGTAGCAGTCTGTGGCCGTGGCTTTGTCCAGCTCGGACATTTGCACCGATGAGGAGGATCCATCGCTCCCATGTGTACCTGAACCTCCGACTGACCCCTCACCCTCTGGCCTCAACCCCATCAGTCCGTTGGCTAAAAGGTTGAGCAGCAAGGGGATAGTGGCGAGGAGCTGTGGATGAGCGGCCATGTCCGGGTCTGTGCTCAGAGCTGCCAGCAGGGCTGCACCCAGACACAGGAGGTCAGAGGGGGCCAGGCCCGAGGGGACATCCTCCCGAGTGGCTGTGACGAGGAGGCGCGCTGGAAGGTTGAGCCCCACCGCCTCAAAGATGTGCCGGAGGCTGAGTTTGTCCAGTTTATGCGCTGGACACACGCGGGTGATCTGTGGAGGCGCAGCAGAAACTACTTTCAAGGTTCACTTTCCAAACTATTTTCGAAGCTTTCAGAAAATCTGAATCTGACAGCCCGGAGAGATACTATGAGCTTTTGCTTGAATAAAATCTTCTTGTTTCTGATCATTTTTTGCAATAAAGTTTTTTTCAATTTCAATAAAATTACAATCCTGTGTTTACATTTGCAGTAAATTCACGAATTAGCTTTAGCATCTTCAGGAACCAGATTTCATTTGTAAACAGGTTTTCACACTTGCATTATTACAGGTAATCAAACTGTTTCACTTTTTTGTGATTAGAAGCTGTACTGAGACTGTTGCTAGGTAACGACCACTCTATCTTTAAACCAGTAAATTTATCATGTCGCTTTATCACTCACCAGCAGCAGAGCGGCTAACGCGTGACTATCATTCTTTGCTTGCTTGAGCGCGTGAAGACACCTGTCTAACATCTGTCTCTGTGTGTCAGTCAGACATCCTTCTTCTCCTCCTCCATGGCCCTCTTCTTCACCCTCAGGAGGAGACCCGCCACTCTCAGCCATGCAGACTCCTTACGACTGAACCAAAATGATGAATTATCTTTGTTGGAAAACACTGACTTGGTCGACGGACTAAAGAAACAGAGCTCGGAACTACAGAAAATGAACAATTTTAGCGGTACTCCTTAGGCACATGGCAATACAGTCCGTGAGCCCCCACCAGGAAGTAAGTGGTCAAAACAAACCTCAGCAACCAATGAAAACAGAGAAGCAGTCCAATCGAGCCAATCACAGCGAGGTTTGCTGAGAGGCGGCGACGCCATTTTTCAAGCGGGCGTTGTTGCGTTGGAGGAACGACGCGATTTTAATTTTGAATGTTTTTTTAAATAAAAGCTTTAATTAATGAAAGTTAACATTTATTATTTACTCCTTAAAAACATTTCCGAAGTATTCATTAATTTTTTTAACGAAACGGAAAAAATATAAAAAAAAAAAAAAAAAACGACACACTTCAACATGAAACAATGGATACGTACGGATATAAAACAAAAGAATAAAATGTTAGTAAAAGGAAAACGAAATAAATAAAAGAATAATATGTAAGACTTTGTTTATTGTAAACAGGTTTAAAGATTTACAGAAGTTTACTGTCTTTTGAAGTTTTGTAAGTCTAGTTAAGTGTACTACAAAAATACTTTGTCTATACAAACTGTACTCAAAGTGAGGCGGTATACTTGAAGTACTTGAACTCATCAAGTTTTTGAAGCCCATCTAGCAGAAGCAAAACATGAATCTATGTATAGCAATTAACTAAAACAAGACACAATTCACAGCACAAATTAAATGGGACTAATCTAGATACACTTAAGTCAGATTCCAGAGTTTTAAGGTATTTTTTCCTTTCATTTTTGATTAGATATAATAATTAATCAAAATAATTTTAAAGATGTCAACTTTTAAAAAACTGCATTTGTGTATAAAGTATTGATCCAACGTTATACAAAAAAGTGAATTCTAACCTTGAAGAAATATTACAAGCTTTAAATACCTATAAGTAAATAATGGTAAGTCAATACCACAATATAACTTTAGAAAAAAGCAGAAAGAATTGTTTCATACCATCAGTACAAATCTAAAAAACTTGTTACATTTAGACACAAAAGTTCCCAAAAACAAAGCTGGAGATTGAGGTATAACAGAGGAAAACTGAGGAGCAAAAAACTTTTCATCTGAATTGCAGCTGTGGGAATGGCTTTGTCAACCCTTGAACATTCTATATGGCTGCAGTTTACTTGCTTATAAAGTCAGTGTGGCTTTAGAGTTGTTCCTTTGACATCCACTAGATGGATTATTGCACTAAATTAGGGCCATGCTGTTTGTTTGAAACAGAAATATTCTATTGAGTTGCTAAAGTGCAACTGAAATTTTTAAGTTTTCTGTTAAACGCTGAAATATTTACCTCATACTTTTGAATGAAAACAAAAGTTAAATGTAAAACTAGCGACTTATTCAAACTCATTCAAATTCAACCTTGTTTACTTAGTTGTTGCACAACGTTCTCTACATAAAACATTCAGGAAAAAAAATCAAAACAAAGCTGACAATAGCAACATTACGGATATCTTATTTTATCTGGGAATCTTAAGGAATCTGCCTTACTTTTATTATGGACCATCTAAATGTGGTAAACTTAAAATGGTCCAATTCAGCCTGAAGAAGTATTTAGTTAGTACACTGCCTACACTACACGTACATGGTCTATGGTCTACTTGCTATACTTGTACTCAAATATACGTAATAAAATAAACTTTAAGTGTACTACTTTTTGTAAAGGGTATACAATAATACAAATCCTGATCATACATATATCATACCAACAACTGTAAGCTTCATAAATATGAAAATACTTTAATATAGAATAGATACACTTTTGGAAATTAAGTACCTTTTATTGCCAGCTATGTACACTCACACTTACTTATGTGTAAAAGGGGAGCAGAAGCCTTGTTTGTATTTAGGTCAAATAGGTTCTCTGTGCATGTTGATCTCCACCAGGGCTGCTCTTTTGATATTTTGGGTCTTTTTCACGAGTCGTGGATGAATGAACCCTGACACTGACACACAGATGGGTAAAGTGTGTCAGTCTGAAGCAGTAAAGATGGAACAAAATCAAAATGCAACACTTTGATAACACTTTAATCAGTGTTCCTCTCACCTATATGTTCATGTGTTTTGGGACAAGATACTGACAAACGAGGACATTTGTCATTGACAAAATATACAGATGCCTCAAAAGTTCTATAAATAAATGGTTAAAGTATGCACCTCTTGAAGCTTTTGTACTTTTTCACCCTTTCCACCCCTTTGTTTAATGACCTTTGCTCTGTACATTGCCTTAACTGCTAAGTAGCAGAGTGTTGACACGGTGGGATCAATAAAGTTTGATCTCTTCTTGAACTTTTTGCATATTGGTATATTTATTTTTGTGAAAGAAAGTCACTTTTCACCTTGTAAATGTATTTTTTTTTAACTGATGACACAGCAAAACATTTCTGGAAACACAAAATAAAACTTAATCCCTTTAGGAATCACAAAAAAAAAAGCTTGAAAAATTTGAACTACACACAGGACAGTGTGTGTAAAAGCAATTAATTTTTTTTTTTTGCAAAAAATAAGTGTTGATTCACTCTGTTTCATAAATGTATTAATATAAATTACTATGAAAAATAGAATATTGAAAAAAAGATGTTAAGATGTTAAATACATTTTTGAGGAAAAACATTATATTGGGGTCAGCTCTGTTCAGATTATTAAGGTCTTTAATTTAACGTGTTTCATTTAAAAGAATGTTTTGAACTACGTTGAAAAAAAACACTAAAGATGAATTTATTTTAATTTATTAATACAGTGAAAGAAATCAGATTTTGACCTGATCTGATCCATATTTGCAGGCAGAGTGGAACCGGAAGTCGTTAGATCACCGTCAACATGTCAAGGTTACCTGCTAAAGTACTATGTTGTGCAAACTCATCTGTCGCAACTTCAAAATAGTGACAAAGGTGCAAATGTTTTAAAGAAATCCGGTGATTTTAGACTTCCCTTTCCAAACGGTACTTTATGTTGAAAATCCCGGTAGCGGAAGTGATGTTAGGACTCATCAGCGTTGACAGCCAGCGATCACAAACACTCATCAGCTGCTCAGCTGAGAGCGACACTGACCCACTTCACCGTCCGGAGGTTCCCAGCGGCGACCAGGCCGAGCATTTCCCCGCCGGGACCGTCTGCCTGCCGCCAGGCATCCCGCCTCTCTGCCCGGGGTTGAGATCTGGTCGGTGCCCCGGACGAGTTCCTTCGAGATGTCAGCATCTGTTAGCCACAAGGTGTCTTAACGCGGGTGATCCCGGATTACACAGGTGAGGCACGCCGACCTTCCCTCTCCGGGGGTGTTTAAGGAGGCGACCAGCGGTTTTTGTTGTTTAAAATCGGCGGAAAGAAACCGAACAACCGCTGACTGCGACGAGGCGGGTCAGGGAGGACGCCAGTGGCCGGATCCGGTGATAGTAAAGCAGACTGCGCAGGCGGCAACAGTCGGCCTTCTTCCAACCATTGACAGCTGAAAACATCCCGAGAGCGGGATACCTATCAAGGATCCGGTAAGCGCGAGACCATTTTTTAGTCCAAAACTCACCTAGACGCCGTTCAGGCGCGCGCTTTTTTGCATCGGCTTGCGCGGGAACCGTCCAGGTGCTCGTCCCTCAGGTGAGATGCTTCATGATTAATCACTGAACCGGAGCAGGTCTCTAGAGGCCTGGTAGTGCCTACTGGAGCGACCATCTTCATCCACACGTGAAATCATGACAACGTCCGCCTACCTGCAGCTTCACTAGAACGCATCAGATCAGTCCCTGATTCAGATGTGTGTTGGTGGGGATTGCTTAACCGTGCCCCCTTTCCTCTCTAGTCACCCCTGCTCTATATTTAAGCAATATACTCATCAATGGGCAACCCTGGAGCATTCATGTAATTTCTTAAGGAGTACCCCAAGGCTACATTCGGGAGCCCCATCTTTTTGCCTGTAAAGGACAAGTAACATTTCATTTTTTTAATAAAGTTTTTGTTTTATTTCATTTGAGTTAAATTGAAGCATCTTGATTTGTATAGTCTCCTTCAGGCAGAGATAACAACCCTGATTGATTAATGTAATTTCTTTAGGAGTACCCCAAAACTCAATGCAGGGGCCCATTCTCTTTGACAGGAAATTGTAAGTTGCATTATAATTTTAAATTAGTTTAATGTTTCAAGCATTTTAGTTTAGTTCAGTTATATGTATTAAAGTATCTTTATTTATATAGCTCCATCATATAGATGAAATTCAAAGTCAAGGTTTAAAAAAACATGGAATTTATTTTTCCCTTGGACAGTAAATTGCGAGTTGCAGTTCAATTTTTAAAAATAATTTTCTTGCTTTATTTTTTTTATTTAGTTCAGATAAATTAAACCTTTTTTATTTGTATAATGGTAGCCCCCATCATGTCAAAGAAATTAAAATGCCAGGCTTTAACAACTCTTGAAAGTACATGTAAAAATGCATGTATCCCAAGGCTCAATGCTGGAGTCCCTGCTCTTTGGCAGTAAATACCAAATTACATTTCAATTTTAAATTAGTTGTTTTAATGTTTTTATTGTTTCATTTAGTTCAGTTAAAATAAATAGTTTTTAATTGTATAGTTCCCATCAATTGAAAAGTATTCAAAGACAAGACTTGAAAAAAATCTAGAAAATTCCTTTAGGAGTACCCCAAGGCTCAATGCTGGGGCCCATTTTCTTTGGCAGTAAATACCAAGTTCTATTTCTAAAGCACAGGGCTGGGACCCGTTCTCTTTGGCAGTAAAAAGTAAATTGCATTTCAAATTTGAAAAACGTTTTGATGTTTAAAGTATTTTTATTTAGTTCAGTTAAATTAATGCATCTTTAGTTACCTGTTACATCATATAGACAGAACCCAAAGTCCTTTTGCAGGAAACAAAATGCCTCAACAGTACTTTTCAAATGAATCTTACATTTTTTAAATAAAAGTGCTGAAAAATTTTAGTTAAAATGGAAAAAAAAGAAGAATCAGAAATGAATTTAAAAAATTGTGGTGTTTATGAAAGGAATCATCCATAGCAACCATTCATTTTGTATCCGCTCCAGACATCATGTATGACCTTTGACCTTTTTTAAGGTCAAACGTTCCTAAAAGCATTGTTTTGTCTTAAAGTGACAAAGATTTATGTTAATTTTCATCATTGAAGGTCATAATGAATATTTGCTTAAACTTCTGAGATTTTGAAAAATGTGAAGTTGCCGTGGAAACACAATCCCATTATAAACTTTCCTTTCTACTCATCCTGCCTTCACATGTTCTCTGCTCTTTGAAACCGAGCTGGTGCTTAAGTCCATCCATGCTTTTGATTTTGGACTGCAGTTGCAGTGATTTTTATTTCTGCCTGAAAAGCCACTCAAAGTTGGAGGAAGTTGCTTTTCAGTTACGTCTTCCCAGCTGGGAGCAGAAACCCAACTGTTCACGATCCAGAGAAATAAAAATGCAAAACTGCAGAAACCAGGCAGGAAACTGGTTTAACCAAGAATTCATTTGCAGTAATTTACATGATATTAAGGTAGGGCTGGAAGTTATTCATCGTGACACAGTTGAAACTCTGCGAGGTGAACAAAAGAAACTGTTCCAATTTTCTGCAAAACAGAAGAAACCGGAAACATTCAAACCTGCTGAACTGTGGATGACCTGAAGAATCGGAAGCTGCAGGAGTTTAAGGGATTTATTGTGCAGGCCTATATATTTTCCAGGGTTAAAGCAAACTGTTAGGATGAATCAATATTTTCTAGTATTTATTAGCAGCTCTTGTCTCTAGATTTATCTTACCCGAGGAGATGAGTTTGTAGAAGTTGTTAAATGGTGGTAAAATTACGTCTTTGCATAACAACTTGACTCAAGAAGGTGCTCTCCATGTTACTAAAACAGATTTGATTTCTTTTATGTCTCGATTTAGTGGTTTCAGAGACCTCTTTTTTATTATTTTGACAAAGCTATTGACTGAAATGTGGTACAGTTGCCATGGTGACAATACACTTCACCAGTGGACAAAAAATTGACCAGTTCCAAGAATTGTACTTTTTGTTCAGTCCTGTTTCAGTTTTTTCTTTTGTTTTTAGTTTAGTCTTGACGTCCGAGTTTAACGGTTTCAGTGTTAAACGTTTCAGCTGCTCCTCTGGGTTCTCTCCTCATTTGGTTGTTTGGTTTGGTAGTATCCTGCAGCAGTGAGGAACGGTGGAAATGTTGAAGGTTTTTAATCGTCTGAGACTCTCTGCTATTACGCATTGAAGACCCACTCTGACGGAAACCAGGTTTTTAACATGCTCTTGGGGCATTTTTCTGATGTTGGAGGGCATATGTAAGTAAAAGTAAGCTTAAAATTATATTTCTTTACTACTGGATACCTCTTGCACCGCTAATGTGAGGTTGGGGCAGAGCAAGGTTGCTCTGCATCTGCATCATTCAAAGATGCACTCCAGATCAAAATCTTCACACCAGCTAAGAATGGAATCCTGCGCAGAACGGCAGGATGGGGTCATGTGACTCTGAGTGATGGTTTTACTGCACGCTGTAATGAGATAAACATTATCAGGTGGATTGAAGCTCACAGTCCTGCAGAGGAACTTGTGTTTCGAGAACGTCGGTGTAGAAGAAAAGGTTTCCAGAAAAGCCCTCTTGGGGGCAGATGCCAGGCGGAGTCGGCAGATCTGAAAGTTTGTCGACTGTTTCACTTCCTCGTTGTCTCTGTTTGAGGGCTTCCGTCTAAGCTTCTCTCTCTTCTCCAGGGTTTCTTCAGAGTTGCTGAGCCTCCTGTGCCGGCCATGCTGGATCTCTTCCTTAGAGTGCTGGTGTTGACTCGTCTTCACCCTTCACCTCACAGCTCCTCGCTGCCCACCTAACTTCCCTCTTCCTCTCCCCAGGATCATCTCTTCTTCCACCACTTGGAAACAGGTAAGAAATGAAAAACCTTTTCACACTGAAGAGAGTTAAAAAACAAAAAAGCATCTCAGACTCTGCAGGCCTCAGCTGGAAGTGAAGTTGTGGCTCATAAAACTTCTTCCGAACAGTTTCACTTCCTTTTCCTGGATGTCTGTTAAACTCACTGCTGAGCATGGTGGAGGTGGGCCTATGATACGGGCTTATTTTAAAGCCAAGAACATATAATATCAGGAAGGCCCAGATGTCACAACAGGGGTGTTTTTGTGCATCGTCTTCTCCCAGCAGGTTCTGGGTCCTCGTGGAAAATGTCCTATGCAGATCCCAAACTGCTTACCTGGAGCTTACCTCATCTGCTGCAGCTGCTGTTGACCTACCTCTGGCTCGTGGCCCCGCCCCCAGGTAAAGTAAACGTCACCTGCAGACTCACTCACCTTTGATTACTCTCAGGGTGTAACTGCATCCCGTCTCGCTTGGTTGGGGGACTTATGTTTGAGTCTGTTTACTGTCGTCTGATCGGGGGGTGTTGTGTGTGTGCGTGCGTGCGTGCGTGTGTGTGTGTGTGTGGTGGTGGTGGTGGTGGTGGGGGGGGGGGGGGCAACAATCTTGCTCACTGAGTTCCAGTGTGTCACGGGACAGTGAAGCTCTGTGGGAACTCTGTGAGGACAAAGAGGAAGGTCGAAGGGTTGGATGACCACTCCGTCCTGACTGGTCTCTGTGTTTCCCTGCAGTTACAAGGACGTTTTTTTTTTTCCCCTCCAGCAGGTGGCCCTCCGTCCTGAGCCACGTTAAACTGATCTCTGATCTCCCCCCTTTTCAAAACAAACTAGTCAAACAGTTTTTGCAGACTTCCTCAAAGATTTCTGGACAGCTTTAGCTGTAATGATCTGAAAAGAGGACAGAGTTGGCATGTGGCCGTTTCTGGATAATCTGGTCAGAGGATTTCTGATGTCACTCACAGAGCTCCGGAAAGCTAAAGTGAGGACGAAGATGGTCCCAATGTTTTCATGAGAGTTTACTACCCCAACCTTTGTTTTACCTTAACTTGGGCCAAAAAAAGTATTTTTGCTACATTTGTTGGCCCAGCTAAAAAAATGCATCCATGAAGCAACGTTCACACCGCCCTCAGCAATGTATCAAGCGCTGACTTTTAATGAAAAGTCCAAGTAAACACACAAAAATAGCACGTTTTGGGCTCACGCATTCAAACCTTTGCATTCACATATAGCCACACTAGTTTCTACAATCATTTTCGGACTCTGTACCCCTTTGCTTGTCTAGTGTGAACACCGTGGGCTAAACGTGGGAAAACCGCTCATCAAATGCCCACTGCCTACGTAGCACACCCATACACAAATTTGAGCTGTAATATAACTAAAACGGCATATTTTAAATTAATTTTATAAAAAAAAAATTTTTAAATTAAGCATTTCAATTTTGCACAAATATGAATTTTTAACATGAGAATTAATGGAATTTTTTGTTTTTTTTCAACCTGCCTCTAGTGGTCCTCTGTGGAACTGCAACATTTTGTGCTTTCTGTCTGAGTTCAGGAACTGATTGAGTTTTGATGCAAAATTGTACACAAGAACCCTTCCTCCTTGACGGTGTTTTACTATAGATTTATTCCCCTGTGTTGATAACAATGAATGTTTTTATTTAGATCACATCATTAAATTTGTCATTTTCGCAGCTCTGTTGACCTAAACTTTTACCAACTGCCACACACTCTATTATACCAGTTCTTAATAGTCACTCAAAGAATAAAAAAAATCCCTTTAGGCTAGAAAGTCATTTGGGAATCTACCATAACCCCAATAAAAGAAGCTCTTATAGACTTATGGTTTGTCTCAATTGTTCTTCTGTGTTGTCTGTCAGGACGGTGGTACCAGAACTTCATTGGATTAAAAAGAAAAACGTAAAAAAGAGCTCACTCTTGTTGTCAGCCAACTGTACCAGCTTACCCCCTGCTGATTTTTTTTTATTTCATTTAAAGCCTCACTTTATCTGCTGTTGGCTCCTCTGACAGATCTTTGATCAAGCTCAGTGTGAAGAGTCTGGAAGCTTAACTTAATGGTTTCTGTGTGGTTTGAGGTTCAGAGGATTATCCTAAAAGGAAAAAAAGAAACCAATAGAAGAACTTTCCCTCAGCTTCCTTTACCTTCCTCTTTATATTGTAGAACCCGTGTTCTCCCCTCTGTCCAGGTGCGGCAGCAGATCTGTGCCATGTCACTGGTGGCATGTTGGGGATCCACTGGAGCAGCACCGTCACTCTGGGCTGGTACCCGCGGGCGATCGGCAGGGGCGGGGCTACGTGCTGGGAGAGGTGCTGCTTGGATCCGAGCTGCGGTGCAGTGTGGAGTATCGGCGGCCGCTGTGTGCTCCTCAGCTGCTCCCGGAAGGACGGCTGCCCCATCAGTTCCCTTCCCCAGCCTCACGAGCAGTCGCTGGGCCTCCTGCAGCTGGTTTCCAAGGTAATGAGGCTGTCCATAAAAAACCCCAAATATCTTCTTGTGCAACAGCTAAGACACCAATACTCCTGGGAACTTCAAGCAAAACTTCACCTGTGCATTAGTCTGACGGCTTTTCTTTTCCCTAAAGGTTGTCGTCACAAAAAAGCGCAGAAGTTCTCCACAGGCATCAACGCACAGACACCTCAAAACACACACGGTAACCAGCCAACAACTATCTCCAGTGTGAAGCAAGAAAATGCATACATCGACAATGCTTTATTTTTTTCTTTTTGGGAAAAGATGAGACACCAAAAAAAAATCTTCAAAGATGTCAAGAATAATAGAATGGAGTTATAATAGTTTGTTCCTTTCTTTCTGTTCATAAACACTTAATGCTAAAATAACTATAAAAAGGAAGTCGTGCCTGAAAGAGGTTTTTCTTTAAAGTCCACCGAACAGCATGACACCCAAATGTGTGAAGAAGCACTAGTAATACTGATGGCAGTTATTGCAAAAATAAAAAAACAACCAATAAGTGAGTTGAGTAACGCTAAATTAGCTAAAAAACTGTGAAATATAACTGACAGGTTAAACAATTCTATACAGTTCTGAACCTGAATGCTAAGATAGAATATTTTCTGAGGATATAAGCTGGGAAGTGATACAAAATAAATTTCCATATGCTAGTAAATATTTAGCAGAAAATCTACTTCAGCTGTTAGCATCGCTAGTAACAGTGATAGAACTTGGAAAGCTAGCAACGCTAAATGAAATGGTTTTGATAATACTGCGACATTACCTGAATAATTTATGGGACAATTGAAACAAATTTGATGGAAAAACAAACTAAAGAAAGTTAGACTGTTGCTGACAACATGAAGATTTATAGAAAATGCCAAAAAAGGTTTCTGGGGAATGCTAATTCTTTCATTAAAAAGCAACATATTCGCCCATCAACGCTAGGAGTGTTGTTTTATTTATTTATTTATTTATAAACACAAGAACAAACATAGGATCAGACGTGTACAAAGTGTTGTTCCAGTTCCATAAAAAAGGACAATAAATGAATTAGACAGGAAAACATCAGACATAGGAATGCTTTAAGTCATTTCAGTCTGACTGTTTCCAGATGAGAGAAAAATGGTTCCCAGATACTTGGAAAAGTGATGAATGAGCAGGTTGTTTAGGATGGGAGTTTCTCCGTTTGAAGAATTTAAAACGTATCGGTGACCAAACGTAGGAGCAACAAGATTTTCATTCTTGTAGAATTATGCTTTGAGCCTCTGTCATTCCCAACTGCAGTGGTCGCTGCATTGTTGCAGGGATATTCTTTATTTTCTGTGAGCAGCCAGAAATGACCAGTCCTGCTTCAAGCTGGAGAGGTTTTCTGTGGGCCTTAGAAAACAAGTCATATGTTTTAGACCAATATCCTGTTAGGGAATCAGAAAGTACGAGACAGTGACCATTCTGATACCTGATGTTTGTCACATTAGGCAGAAACTGGGGAAGAGATTCTGTGATTCTTAACTTTAGGGACAGTTTTAAATAGAATTAGAACAAGAGTTTATTGTTAAATAAAAACATTATGCATGTTTTTTAATGGAGTTACTCTCCTCTTTGTCATTGGAGCACTTTTTCGATGTTTTTTTATTAGAGCTAGAACTTGTGGCTTTAAATTGTAAAGTAAAAACACTTGTTTGCTTATCAAACATTTCCTCAGGCAAAGATGGAGTTTGATGTAATTGTCATTTATGTAACTGTATCTGCAGGAAAGCCCCAAGCTTGAAATGGCGCCTTCACTTCCTCCACCTCCCAGCACCATCGCTCCTCTCCAGCCAGCCCAGAAGAACCTGAGCCAGTCAGATGATGGGAGTTCAGCCTCTTCGTTGAAGCAGAACTCGACGGTGAATGGCACCATCGATCTCGTTGCATCTTCCAATAGCAGTGACACCAGCACGGACAGAACCCCACCTACACCTCAAGCTGGTGAGTTGGAGACGTCCGTTTCCCTTTTTTTTTGGCCACACGCTTTATTCAGAGAAGTCTCTTTTAACGGATGTTTTATGTTTGATATGATCCGTCAAAACGCTTTGTCATTTATTAGTTAATTGAAAATAGTTTGCTGCAGCTCATCAGCGTGAGAAGATGCAGGGAGTTATCACTGGTGAAGCAGCTGGATGGACGTGCAGGAATGTGCTGAGACATGCAAAGCTTTTGCAAACAAGAGGAACTCGTGGGACCAGTTTTTCTGCCCTGAAGATACAGCAGTCAGGAAGCTTTTCAAAGAAATCAAGAAACTCTGTAAAGCATGTTTTTTTCCTGCAGCTCAGTCTAATGGAAACCTTTCGGATCAGCTTTATTGTTTTTTTAATCAAACCCTTTACATGGACATGGATGGGACATCAAGCGCAGACATGTTTATGAAATAAAAGAAACTTTAAGTTGGGAAAAATCCCAACCATGCAAGATGGGCATAACAAGAAACAGACTTGGAGCTATGCAGCTGCAGACCTGCGCAAACACACAAACATTTGCCATCAGGCTCGTTTTCCGGAGAAGTAATCAAGCTTAGAGTCTGTCGTCAGTTCAGCTGTTTCTGCTGCTTTATCAGCTTTTCAATCAATATAGGATTGAAGATGCTGCTGAGCAGGAAACATTCCACTGAAGGAGCTTCATCATTCAAGTACCCAGTAACAAAAAAAAACAGAGATCGGAGAAAGCAAACCAATGCAGCAAATACAGTCTTTGTTTTTACACCAAGTGTTAGCCTATGACTAAATGAATACACTCTCCCTGTTTTGTCAAATGATCCAGTGCTTTGGAGACATGGCATGGTCTGACACATGTTCCTCAAGTCCCAAAGGGGCTTCCTGAAGTAGAGACCGGGCTGCAAAATTAAACCTAATGAAGTTATGTTGGTTGCAGATAATTGAAACTAGGATACAGAAGTGTTTGTCTAGACATTTAAGCTACAGAACCAGCTTCTTGTGGTCATTTAAGGAACTGAAACTTTTCGTTTTGATTCAAATTTGGGAATGGTATGTGGCACGTGTATATGTGTACCTAAGGGAGTCCATGTGTAACCAGCTTTTAGAGGTCTTTTGAGGAACTGCAACCACTGGGTTTGATTCTAATCTGGGCAACAGATTTTGGAAGCTAGGCTACACATAATCAAAGGTAGACAACAGAAGATAGAAACTAGCTTGAAAGGGTCGTGCAGTTAAGCTAAAGTTAGGGGCCACATGGTAGAGCAATCATTGTAGTAAATTAGAAGCTAAACTCACTACATCAGAAGATGTGCTACAGGCATGACGGAGAAGATAAAAGCTAGTTTATCTTGGTTCTATAGGTTGATTTCAACTTCAAAGCTTTTCAGATTGTTTACGTGACCCCTTTGTTTCCCTGCAGTGAAGGAGCTGGTGGTGTCAGCAGGAGAGAGCGTTGAGGTCACGCTGCCCCGTAATGAGGTGGAGCTAAATGCCTTTGTGCTGCCAACGCCTTCATCAGGTAGAACCACTCTGCATTTGGAACTTTTGTTGAGAAAGATTTGAGGCCTCGTTGTCTTGAGCCAAATTCATAAGACGTCTCATGGTGGAACTTTTCGAGAGCTGCACAGAAAACAGTTTTCAACTTACAGGGACAAACTATGCATTTGACTGGAGACTGATTACTCATCCCAAAGACTACAGTGGAGAGATGGAAGGCAAGAAGAGCAAAACGCTAAAGCTCAGTCAGGTTAGCAGGTTTCACTCGTCAGTGATGAAGTTTTATATGTGGACACAGCTGCAGATTCTCACTTCCTGTTTGTGACTCCTCCTAATCAGCTGACTGTGGGACTGTACGAGTTTGGTGTGACGGTGGACGGGGAGGACGCCCACGGAGAGGGCTTTGTCAACGTCACTGTCAAACCAGGTATGACCTAAGAACAGCCAGAACATCTAGAAAATAATTTATTTGACTGACATGATCTCTCATTAAATTATTAAATCTTATTACATTCATTTCAGATCAAATGTTTTCCTCTTAAATAATCAGCAAGCAGATTATTATAAAAGCAGCCCACAATAGAATACTGCTATTGGGGGAAAAAGTAGAAGTCGGCTGTAGAGTTGTTTCTTTGTCCAAAGAGAAACCGTCCATTTACACCAAATGTCAGACGATTTATTAAGAATCAAATATTCTCATGTACTCAATGTACTCAATCCAACAATAAGAGTTATCAGATGATAATGAGATTAACCAACAGATTTCTCCCCAAAAACCATTATTTCTTATAGTAGTAATTTTATCTACATCTGTAAACAATAACACTAGAAATGGGGAAATTACTGTTATCTGATTTTTGTGGACATGTGAACAAGCTCAGTACAATTTCTGCCTTTATAACGTTCTGTGCGTTCATGCACATTTGCTTGTTTTTATAAAAAAAAATCTGAATATGTAAAAAAAAATAAATGGAAATTGTACTTTTGTAGTTAAAATGCATCAGATATCAGTAAGCTATAAATGTATGCTCTTGAATATAGTTTAAAATTGTATAAATTAAAAACCGTTTATCCTGTTCGGTGTTAGTGGTGTTAGCTACAGACTAAGATGCGATAATTAGCTTTGTTTTTTTGTTTTTGTGTAAAATCTTTAAGGTAGAAACATGTTTAATTACATACATTTGAATTTTATGGACAAAATGAACGTGTCCTTTGCATTGGAATGACTGGCTAGAGGGGCCATCTTTACCAAGAGTAAAACAACTTTGTCTCTGCCGTTGTTTCGGCAAGTTAATACACAAGGACTTCTTGAGTTTCAAATTAAAAACCTGAATTATTTTCTGAAATTTCACCAACAACATACTGAAAAATTAACATTGTACGCATCGCATTATGGAAGAAATGACGCTTACACTCAGATTTACATGATGTTTAGACCTTTAAACAATGTTTACTGTAAATATATCAGATTAAAGATCTTATGTATGGAGACATGCTTCTAAAGAGTCCATTAAATCAATTGTGGGGTTCCCCAAGGATCAATCTTAGGCACATTACTTATTAATCTATTCATGCTGCCACTTGGGGACGTCATCAGGAGTTATGGCGTTAGTTTTCATAGCTACGCCGATGACACTCAACATTACATCAGTGTGTCTCCTGATGAGTTACTCAGCGTTCTTTCAAACTATATTTTAGACATAGTTGTGGATGGCAGATAACTTCTTAGAGCTCAAACAGAAGTTTTAGTGATTGGTTCTGAAGACAAGAGAGGGCATTGTTTGTGTTTAATAATTTTATTTTTTGTCTTGCTTTTTGGTTTTTAAATTTGGAAAATGTTTTTTATGTGAAAAACTGAGCTACTTTTGTCAGAAAAGTGCTCTACAAATAAAGTTTGAAGTGATTATAGTAAGATATTTTGCCCCAAAAAAATCACAATACATCTTTTTGAATATTTTATACTCATTTTGGTCTCATCAGGGAAATTCATTTAAAAGAAACGTCGTTAACCACTGATCTGCGTTTATTCAGTGGTGTTTTGGTAGAACAGTTGGTGTCCGGCTCTGCTGTAGCTGCTTAATGCCGTATTTTCCACCCGACAGAGCCGCGAGTAAACAAGCCCCCAGTTGCCGTGGTTTCTCCCAAGTTCCAAGAAATCTCCCTGCCGACCAGTTCCACGGTGATCGATGGCAGCCGTGAGTCACAAGCAGTCCTCTCACTGACGGCTTGTAGTTTTGTTTTTTTCGTTTTTACTCGCTTTGCTCTTTGTTTTCAGAGAGCACAGACGATGACAAGGTGGTGGGCTGGCACTGGGAGGAGGTCAAGGGCCCGCTGAGGGAAGAGAAGGTCTTGGCTGACACCCAGATCCTCACCCTGACCAACCTGGTACCTGGAAACTACACCTTCAGGTAGGGCTGGATGATAGTGAATTCATTTTTTTCACAATATTGTTTTTTTTCATTTCAGAAGATAACAATATACATCATGATATAAATTAAATAACTATATTTGTTTAATTTAAACGCTTTGTGTCTCATTAGAGAAATGTGTAATCATCAGAAGGTTGTTTAGATTTAAATATTTATTTCCTATCATACTTTAAACACAAAAGATGCACTTAAGGACCATGATGCAGCAGTTTGATTTTTTTCCTAGAAAACATATTCCTCCAACAGCATATATATTACAAACTAAACTGAAAATGAAAGCAAAAGCTTTCAAGTTTCAAAAGAGAACATAAATAAAACGGAACACTAAACTGCTTGATGAGTTCCATTTAAAAACAAATCATTCATTCTACAAATAAAGTCTAATGTTTTTAAGTTTTACAGAACAAACATTAAATTGACTAACATTTTAGTCAACTTCCTGTGAATAATCTAGAAACTAAAAGTAAATTCTCTGAATTTCTTCTCGTAGTTTAGACTGTTGCTGTTGTAAAAGGCCTAAACTTTGTTGTGTTTGATGGAGAATTATGGTTTATTTCAGTCTGACATTGGTACTGCTGTCAGGTGATAAAAAGGGTTGGTGGTGTTTCCAGTTTTAGAAGGAACATGTCTTCTGCACAACTTGCAATGCATGTTACTCTGTTTTTTGTCGGATTTTAAATAACTAAAATACCTCCACACAGGGTTGGTTTCCAATTCATTGGTTTTGTTCCTCCTCCTCCTCCAGTTTAACAGTGACCGACTCTGATGGAGCCACAAACTCCACCCAGGCCACTCTCTCCGTCAACAAAGCCAAGGACTACCGGCCTGTGTCCAACGCCGGTCCCAACCAGGTCAGCAGAGCGTTTGTTCCTGGAATCGCATTTAACCCATAACGCTGTAGCTGTCTCCAGTAAAACTATATAACACACTCTTGATGTACCGTAAATCTTCTAATGTTTACACAATAAACATGAATCAGCTGATTCTGATGCGTAAATATGGCTTTTCATATCGACTTTGCACCATTATGGAACACATTACTAAAGTAAAGTGCTGCATATCCACTGAAGGCTGTTTTTCTCTGCTCAGAATCTGCTGGAATAATGTAAATTGCACAGCAGTTGAGTTACGGTAGTAGAAAGAATCTCACTACTGGAGCTAAAGCTTAAAGTATTAAATGAAAGACGCCATTGTTACTTTCAGCCAATCAGAACATTGTCTTACCGAAGTTCTCTTCTTTAATCAGCTGAAAGATGAACAGATGTTGACTCCTCCTCTTTAGATCTGTGAGGAAATGTACCTGAAGGAAATTACTATTCAGAAGTTCTCCATTTTTACATGTTTGAAGATCATGAAAAGACCAAAAATATTATCATCACTTAAGCTATAAAAACTAAGACGCAAAAAAAAAAAAAAAAAAAAAAAATCAACTCAATTCGTGGACGTGTGTTAGAATTTTCTGCTCTATATCCATGTTGGCTTTTCAACAACTGAACTAAACTGATCCAACTTGAGATTTCGGTCATTTTGAGCCGTTCTTCATGCTTTGTTGGATCCTTCATGTTCTCCAGAATCCTTTTTACGTGTTTGGATGATGCTGCTGTAAGTGCGTTTTTGTTCAGCTTACTGTCATATGAATCCTCCGCCGTGTCATTTCTGTTAGTCGAGTTCTTCATATTTACAGGTCTCCTTCATCTGATTTCTTTCAATCTCTGTTTTCTCTTCTTCAATAATTAACGTTTGGCAGAGAAAGTTTGGAGTGTTTTTTTTTTTTTTTTTTTTTTACCATTGTAGACCGTAGATCTGCAGGCCCAACAAACTAAATGGTAAAAATGTTGGAGATGTTCTTCCTTGCTTCAGTTTTTGCTTCATTTTTCCTGGTTTCTCACACTGACTTGCTTTTTCTTCATCAGGTCATCCAGCTGCCGCGTAACTCCATCACTCTGTACGGGAACCAGAGCACCGACGACCACGACTCTCTGTCCTATGAGTGGTCGCTCAGCCCGGAGAGCAAGGACAAGGTGGTGGAGATGCAGGTGAGCAACCGCAGAACCGAAGCTCAGCCGGGCTTTTTCTAGATTAAGATTCTGGATTGGTTTTATGTGTATTCCCCAGGGGGTCAGGACTCCCATCCTGCAGCTGTCGGCCATGCAGGAGGGGGACTACACCTTCCAACTGACGGTGACGGACTCGTCGGGACAGCAGGATACTTCTCACGTCACAGTCATCGTGCAGCCAGGTGAAGAACCGTTCTACGACACATTTTTACAGTCATCCTGTTTGCCAAAGAGACCGGATGTGAGTTTACACGAGAGCTAAAGCTGATAAGCAGCTGGTCAAACACTCTGCTGGTGTGTTTGAACACCGGCAGACAAGAGCCGAAGCTCATCTGCGGCTCCTCGCATGAAAAACTCAAAGCTGAAAGAGACTTTACAAGAAAAAAAACCTTATTTTACTAGCAGATTGACCATAAAAGCTCTTTAAGAAGCAAAAATAAACCAAAAGTCTGAATTACAGTGGATTTTAGCTGGACATCCATGACCTCACATGGTTCTCCATCAGGTACTGTCATTCGTCAGCAGCAGACAGAACCTCATGAACCCAGTTTCCATTTAGATGTTGATCATAAAACTCTGGAGAAGATACGGTCGTCTGTAAACTTCCCGTCTTGCTAAAAAAAGGAGGCCTGTGGTCAGAAAATCAATGTCTGAGTCGCAGAAGCAGTCAGTCTGTTCTATCCAGCCGAAAGACCAGTTCTGCAACATCTGCTGCCTTTTGGGTGGAGTTTGATCTGGAGAGCTGATTTTGGTTGGGAAAAAGTCTTTTGGTTGTTGTTGAGATGAGGACGATACTGGAGGGACCTTCATTTGAAAACAAAAGTGTTGAATACTGAAGATGTGTCTGCCCTTTAGACTCATCTTCTGCTCTTCCTCTCGCAGAGAACAACAAAGCCCCAGTGGCTAACGCCGGCCCGGAGAAGGAGCTGACACTGCCCGTGGACAGAACCACACTAGACGGAAGCAAAAGCAGTGACGACCAGAGGATCGCCACCTACCGCTGGACGAAGACCAGGTCAGTCTTTTGAACGCTCTTTGCATCTTCTGACTGGCCAACGGCGAACCAGAAGTCTACCGGTCTGCACCTTTCTGCCGCCTCTGACTGCTCAATGTCCATTCCCCTCTCCCCCTAGCGGTCCTGATGGTGTGAAGATTGAGAACGCAGACAGTGCTATTGCCACGGTAACAGGTCTGAAGGTCGGCACGTACACGTTCACACTGACGGTGACGGATGACCGGAACCTGGAGAACAGCGACATGGTGACGGTCATTGTTAGGGAAGGTGAGTGTGTGGAGGAGGTTATACGTTATCTTTGAATTTTGACTTATGCTAAGATGTGTCAGTCAACAACTAACTTTGTTTTTTAAAGGTGAAACACCAAGCTGTTGATTTTTTTTAAAAATTCTGAATATGTAGTGAAATAAATGCTTTTTTTCACACATGCGTCAGATTTAGCAGATCAGACAGGAGTCTGTTGATGAGACCTCTGGTTCCTGAGGGTTAGATGAAGCCTCAGCAGCTCCAGCTGTGAACGTTCTCCTCTGTTTTCATGCTCTCCCTGCAGAAAAGGACCAACCACCTGTAGCCCGTGTCATTTCCAGCCCGCCCATCTCTATTCCTGTCCGGACCGCCTCTTTGGACGGGTCACATTCCACCGATGACAAAGGTGGCATCTCGTACCTGTGGATCCGAGATGACAGCAGCCCGGCGGCAGGGGTGAGGCTTCTTTAACTCCAACAGAACCACCAACCTCAGAAATGTTTCATTTCCTGACGTCTTGCCTTGACTTGTTGGTTTCAGGATGTTCTGAACAACTCTGACCACCAGGCGGTGCTGTTCCTGGGAAACCTGGTGGAGGGGAAGTACAGGTTCAGGCTGACTGTGACGGACAGCAAAGGACAGAGCAGCTCTGACAGTGGAACGGTGGAGGTCAAAGCAGGTAAAGGATCCACAAAGAGTTTAGGAAACCAGATACTGAAGGTTCTTAAGGTAATTTTTTTAGTAGACCAGCTAGGAGAGTGTTATGATAATCAATTCTACTGATGAGAAGAGCATGCATCAGCGTGCTCCTGAACAGCGCCCAGCGTTTGTCTTGGTAGGAGTTTCTCACGTCTAATGAGAAATTTAGTTTTACTTATTATTTTTATACGTTTTCTTTCCATCATATCGGGACCGGAGTCAAAAACAATCCAGAAGTCTCTGGAACGTTCATGTTGGTCCATTTAGAGGTTCAATCAGGTTTAATCTAACTTTTCCTCTCAGGATCAGATCGTTGAATGACCTTAAGTATTGACCAGAGAAGTTTGTTGTTGTTGTGCAGCGGTGAATCTGGCACACACAGACTCACACAGTTTGTTCCTGTCAGACCCTTGGGAGCGGGACCTGGTGGAGCTGGTGCTGGAGGTCCCGGTGAGCCAGGTCTCCCAGCGCCAGCGCGACCTGCTGCTCCGACAGGTGGAGGTTCTCCTGGGCGTGCTCGACGGCGACATCATCGTCCGAGAGATCACCGCCTTCAACGAACACAGGTGAGTGTTCCCACCTGAGAAGTGCAGAATCTAGAAAGACCCTGCTGAGCGGCCATCATCCTCCTCTTCACCCCCCCAGCACCCGGCTGGTCTTCCTGGTTTCGGCAGGGCCGGGGCGCCCTCCTCTGTCCGGACGCAGCGTTGCACTCGGACTACGCAACAAACTTCACAAGCAGAAGAATGACTTCCTGATCTACAAAGCGCGCCGCGTCGACACAGTCAGTGAGTAAACAGGAAGTGATGTAGAAAAGCTTTCAGATTCCTACCTTTCAGGGTCCATCCCTTATGCAACATCTCTTTGATGCCCCATCAGTGCAACAGAAACGCCCAGAAATCGCAGCGTTAAAAGTTGTCATTATTCCCAAAAATCACACATTTCAGTGTTGTTTCCCCCAACAGGGAAATTAAGCAGAACTGTTTCGCTCAGCAGATGTTCTGTTGCTCTTCTGGTATCTTCCTAAACACCATAAATTCTGGATTATAAGGCGCACAGAGTGTTACGGTGTACCATACATGAATGACCTGTTCTCAAATTTATGTCATCTAAGACACTCTGAATTATAAGGTGCACTAAGCGAAACAAAAGAGTCAGAGATAAGTCCTTCATTCGGACTTAAACTGTGTTCACAGTAACTAGGACTTTGTAACATGTTAGATGTTAGCCACAATCGATAGCCATAATAGAAATGTTAGTCCCGTTAGATTCATTAGCTAGATTCATTAGCCACAGTAAATGTGTTAGACACATTAGATTTGTTATTGAATATTGATGATCATAGTCCAGTCACACAAAAACGTACAAATGATGAGTGAAGATCCTACTTTTTGTTTTGTTTTTATTTCTTTGTGTCTTTTTGTTTATTGGGAGTTTAGTGAAAAAAAAGAATCTGATTTTTGCTTCTAATAAAACATACGGATCAAACGGGCAACATTTCAACTTGATTCTCTTGTTCTGGAAAATTCCTCTAAATTATCACTTTTTTTTCCTAATTCAATGGACCCATTTATTCTCTTTATCCAACATTTCTGTTCAAGCCGTACTAACTCTCCTCTTCCTCAGTCTGCCAGCTGAACTGCTCCAGCCACGGCGATTGCGACCCGTTCAGCCGGCGCTGCATCTGTCACCCCTTCTGGATGGAGAACTTCATCCGAGCTCAGCTGGGAGACGCAGAGAGCAACTGTGGTGAGCTTTGTCACTTCACTCTCGTCCACTTTACCTCCTGTTTGTTTCCGGTGAACTTAATTTTCAAAACAAACAGAACAAAAGTTCTGCGGGTCGTAAACAAGAAGTAGTCTCGCATCATTAAACAGCGGAAAGTAAAATTAGCTTTCAGGACCAAAAGAAACTGCAAAAAATAGAAACGGCATAAAGAAGGAGTTTATTAATTATTCTGCATAAAATAGAAAAGTGCAGGACATTCTTGGGCACAAATAGAAATTTAAATTAAAGTAAGTTTTGTTCAATAAGCTGTTAATGTCCGACTCTGATCATCTTTTGATCTATTTTCCAAGCGTTCCCAGTGTTTGTATTTTTTTTTTATAATGATAATCCCATTTTTAGCTAAAAGTAAAAAATCTTCTTTCCCATCATCCATCTGTTTTTGTTTTTTTCTTTTGAGTTAAAAAGAAACTAGTTTTAATCTAGTCTGGTCCAAAGTTACTAAATAACTTTTTGTTGAACATTTTTCTAAAAAAAAAAAAAAAAAAAAAAGTATTAACTAGCCAAGGTGTGAAAACAAATGACAGTTTCAAAATAAAAGCTCCTGTAAACTCATCCTTAAAGAAAAGAATTCTTTAAAAAAAATGTGTCTCCGCCTGGAAGTTTGAAAGGAATTTATATTTTTTGGGGGACTTAAAAGACAAAGTTTGGATTCAAAGAACTGTTTGTGTAAATCTAGAAGACTTCAAACACTGGAAGTCCTGGGCAAGTCTTGAGATCAAACGGGAAGCAGGAAATGCATCATGAAACTGGCTACATTTATGAAAATAAAGGGCAAGTTGAGCTATAAATTAGTTTAAAAGAATCATAGTTGAGAAATTGACCTTAGCCATCTATAACATTGTGGTCAGACAGTTTCAGAGCGTTCTATGTGAGCAAAATATTTACATAAATAAATTACATACACATGTAATAAAGCTCTGAATGAATTCATTTTTTGTACTCAGAGTGGAGCGTGCTCTACGTGACCATTGCATCCTTCATGATTGTGGTTGCCACGGCGACACTGGTCTGGGCGGTGTTTTGCTGCTGCAGCAGGTGGGTTTTAGGGCCCTCCCCTCTGTTCCATGTTGTGGTCAACGATGGAGTCTTGATCCACATCCCCTCTGTTTTTTTTTTTTCTCCAAAGGCGTAAGAGCAGAGTCCGACGAAGCAAAAGCCGATACAAGATCCTAGAAGCCGAGGAGCGGGACAGCCTAGAGCTGCAGCTGCCCCGAGCTGGTGAGAGCACGCCGCCGACCCTGACAGGGTTTAAGTTCTTCAGAGCGCAGACTGAGCTGGGGGTTTGCCGGTTTTTAGTTTCAAGTTTCCATGTACCTTTGACCGTGTTTGTGTCTTGCAGCCCGCCTGAAACCCGTCCCCGCTCCCACCTCCTCGGCTCTCATGCGCTCCGACTCGGACCTGGACAGCGAGGATGTGCAGGGCGACCCGTGGACTGAGCAAGAGCGAGGGCAGCTGCTCCGGCCCCAAAACGGCTCCCTGAGGAATGGCCAGGGCCCCCCCAGGCCCAAGAAGCAAAGGGAGGAGCTTCTATAACAGGAGGAGCCGCCCCCAACGCCACCCACACATCACTCTGTCAAAGACCCCGCCTCTGCTGGCGGCCATTTTAAACGACAGCCACTGAGCATGTTCACAACCTGAAGCAGCCAATCACTGCCACAGGTCGCTCTGATGGGTTAGCCTGACACACAGGAGCAGACTGGCACCAGACTGTGTGTGTGTGTGTTTGTGTGTGTGTTTCTTTTGTTGAGAGCTGCTGTGCTTTTATTCTGAAGGTCTGAGGAAAAGGAGGAAGAGCTGCTTCGTCTGCAGCCTCCGCTGTTCTGCTGGACTCTGACGGCGCTTTTGGTTTGTCGCTGATGTCAGTTTTAAGTGCATCTGGGTGGCTAAAGTTCAGCAGAATCAAACTTTTAGTCTGAGTTTAGTTTTTTAAGTTTCAGTTGCTCTCTTGAGCTCATCTTAGCTCATTTGTCATTTAACTAAAGGAAAATGTAACTTTGATTTTGAAATTCAACATTCAAACAAAGAAGCACCAGAGTTTCTGTCATTTAAAGATCTCTGACTTTAAGTTATTTTTAAGCTGTTTTTCTTGAAGCCACAGAAGCTCAGAATCCTTCCTCACTTCAGGGTTCCAGCACTTTCCTGCATGGAGACCTGGCAGCAGCGGTCCAGCTTCCTGTCTGAGTGGAAGCTGCTTCCTGTGCGCGCTTCCCAGCAGAAGTTCTTATCTGTAGCGCGCTCGCACGCAGAATGTGAAGCCAACCCGCTTATGAATGTTTTGTTCTTCTTGCTCACGTCTGATTTTATTTATTTCCGCCTTTGCGTGTGATTCCAAGCTGCAAACTGTGGAACGTAAGGGGGAAAAAAAAAACGTAATTTCACGTTCGTCTGTTTCACTGAAGTTCTCTAATGTCGGTTCGGTTGCTGTTTGGGACATGAACTGATTTCACTGTGAAGACGAGGAAAAACTGCTGAGTTCTGGATCAGTTTTTATTGAAGGACTGTTACCTGATCAGACCTGGAGCCACTTGATCATCTGTACATTCAAATAAAAGTGTTTTGGTTTTTGACCGCCAGACTTTTTCTTTATTTATATTGGCTCTAAAATCAAAAGAAAAGAAAGATTTGGCCATTTCTTTAAAAGTTTTATTTAACTGCAAAAAGATCCAGATTTGGGATGCAGTTTGTAGTTTTGATGTTTTGCCAGTAGATGGAGACATTTTCCCTCCAAAACATTCAGCTTTTGTTCTCTTTTTTTTTTTTTTTAGGATGCTTTGGTTCTGAAATGATTGATTTAATTTTAATGTCTAATTTTAAATTGTGTGGTTATTGTTTCATAGACTACAGAGCTCTTTAAATAATTTCACTTTAAGAAAGTTTAAATTCCAAACTTTCATTATTGATGGTTTGTTGGCTTTGAAGAATTGAGTCAAATTAAAAAGTTAAAGAGTTTTTTTTCCAAATCTGTTTTTCTAAAAAGCTTTTTTTTTCTTTTACAGAATTAGATACTTGAAATCTAACTTCTTTAAGAATGCCTTTCTTTACACTCATACTTCCCTGACTTGAAGAAAAAAACAAGCCTTACCTGTGACTGTCAAAGGGGTTTGGGTTTTTCTTTTTAATTCACATTTTTGAGGGGTTTTGTCATTAAAAACAAGCTAGAATTTTACACCTTTAAGAAAAATAAGTAATATATTCTAATAAAAATTAAACATGTTACATGAAATCATTTAACAAGCCTAAATATGAATCATTTAAAAAGGACTTCTTCAGTTGGATTCATGTGGAATGAATGCCTTCAAGCAGAATACGGGACACGTAACTGATTGTGAAAGTAATATTAGATAATAGTCATAATAGAATGTTTATTTTATTCAAGACTAAATGTTGCATTTTCTGTCATTTTGGAAAAAAATTGAAAAGATTTCTTACTGACACTGACTTTTTTTTAAATCCAAGAAGTGTTCTCTTTCAAATTATGACTCAAACAAGCATTTTAGCTTTAAAATTTTTCCTATTATTGTTGTTTAATAATTTTTTATATTTAGTTTAGAAAAAAAGAAATTAACCAACTGGAATTGAATGTAATTTGCAAATTTGCAATATTGATGACGTTAATAGACTATGCTGTTATTGTTTTATTTTCTTTTTAGGTGTGAAAATATTTAACATTCAGTGCTCTTTTGTTGCTTCACTACATGAATGCCACACATAGTTTTCTGCATAGTTTTGTTTAAATATCGATTTTTTAAAAAAAATGTAGGATGTCTGTTTTGCTCAAAATCATGGCCCTGAGTTGACTAAAGTGTTTGGATGAAGAACTTTCCAGAAGCATAATTGTTTAAGATGATCAAAATTTTAGTTGAAAATGTATTTTCCAATCTTTAAATGATTTTATTTTTTACTGGCACTGTAATATTGTGGGTCCATTCATAAATTTAAACTGGACATACAACGCTAGATTAACCTTTCTAGCAGAAGTTATTGTTCTTCCGCATTACGTGTTTCTTATTGTTTCAAATAAAATTATTTAGAATTGTTGCAGCTAGTGAAGCTGCACGCGGCTCTCCTGCCAAGCGCGCACGGCTCTCCTGCCAAGAGCGCGCGGCTTCTCTCTCCTCTTCCTCTTCTTCTTCTTCTTCTTCGCCGCTCCTTATATGGAAAAGTCGCGCGAACAAGGGCGGAAACGCGGCGCGGTGCCAGCTGGGTAAATTCACCCGACAGACACAGGAAGAAGCGGACCGGAACCCGGACTGCCGTGACGCCCGAACTCCGCTCAACACCCACGCACAGACAACACGAACTTGGACCAACCCGACCCGGTGTGCAGGTAAATGGCTCCGCGAGGCCGTCTCACGGCGACGCGCGCGCTCGAAACCGAAATCAATTCAAAAGGTTTTTTTTTTTAAAGGCTCCGACGCCGAATAACGGCGCTGCTGTCGCCGGCTGTCATAGCAGGCTCCGGGGGTTGGAGGCTCCCACCATTCGGAACTCCTCCCTGAAATGTGGAACCGTTTTCTCGCAGTGCTAGCTAACAGTCGAGGTTTTAACCAGTAATAAAGCCCGAATTGGACCAATAACCGACGCTTTGCCTCTGACCTGCCGGCTCAGTCACGCCATTGATGTTAGCCGAACAAAAGTGACCCACATAAACGATCAACCGGAACCTGTTTGGACCCGCGGTAGTGTTGTGACGGATTGTGCACCCTCCTCTGTGTGCTTCCTCAAACTAAAGCGGAAGACAATGTTATGGTTCACGTTCATGGACCGAATCTGCGCGGACACAGAAATCTGCGCGGCACTCATCACTTTACACCCAGTTATCTCTGCACCTCCGAGGCCCGAACCTCACCTGAGCCAGGTGAGGTTGCGGCCCGCAGTGTCCTTCCGCCTTGCGGAAGTGTCCAAACAAGTCCGGGGGGAATAAAAAAGGGCGCAGACATGGACGCGCCCTGTTTTAAACCTCTGCTGCGCGGAAGCAGAAGCCAGAGCACCATCTGTGTTTAAGAGGTCCAGAAAGAATCGTGTCAGGTGTTTCAGAGGCAAAAAGCAGAGTTCTGAAGTCCAGACCCAGATTGGGAACTACTTCCTGCTCAGACTGCGAACTGGGTCAGTCATCTGGATTTATTATTACCACCAGCTACAGGTCTTTTTTGTGTTTCTGTTCTAAGCAGGCGGATCTAACAGGTGACAGTGGATGGAGAATATGAAAATGGCATTAGAAATGAACACATTTTTCCTTTTAAATGGGTTATTTGTGGTGTCAAATTAGCATGTCATAGTAACATATTAGCATTGGTGCACAGAAATCAGCATTTTATTAGTATTTTCTACACATATGAGCATATTGTAGGCCCAAACTAGTGTTTTCTGCACACCAATGAGTGTTCTGTGCACACATTGGTACTTTGTGGGCACAAATTAGCTTTTTCTGTCCAAAAATTAATTGTAGAAATGAAGACACTAAAATGCTAAATTGTGCACACAAATTACTAATTTGAAGGAGCAGTTTATTTATTCGGAATGTCATGTCCAAGGCTCTGCAGAACTGTCATGATTTCAGCTAATCAGAGCTCTGAGATTTCTAGTGTTTTGAAAGTGGGATGGCCTCATGCTGCTTGTGCTGCAGCTATTTAGAGCTAAAATGCAGATATGTGTGTGTTTGCAAAGTGGATGTTATCATTTAAAAACTGAACAAGCTGAACATTTTGCATCTTTCCTTTTAAGAAAGTAGTTCCTGTAGCTCCTCTACTGCCATATTTTTGTTGGTTTTAGCTGTATCTCTTAACTTCCTGATCATTTACTTGGAGCAGACGTCTCCTGAATCAATGTTCTACTTAGTTTTGGCTCCACATGATGAAGGTTTGACCTTCCCTCCATTTGCAGGAATGTTGGTGCTCCACCTCACCTGCAATGCCGGTGATTGACAGTTGACCTCTGGAATCTGCAAGTGCTCAGGGAGGTTGGTCATCCTGATGGCCGTCACGTCGAGGGCAGAGTTTCAAAACAAATTTAGGAGATCTTTACCTCAGAAGTCCATCAAATCCAAAGTAATTTCAGTATTTTTTGTCAGGAAAAACACCTTTAATTGTTCATTTCTAAATAGATTAGCATATTTTGACATATTCCTTCAAAATTGTTTTTGAATGAAACCTTGAAGAGTAAATTTGACTCCATTAAAAAAAAAAAAAAAAAAACTGGAGCCAACTTTGGTTCCAGTTTTTTGCAGTGATGTTCTAATTTCACTTCAGAGAGAAATCTGCTGCCAATAGTAAGAGCTACAGGTGAAAGGTGATCTAAACCAGGAAGTAGCCTGCCCCACCTTGTCTTTGAGTGTTTTGCAACACCTGACACGATCAGTTTTTTTTTTTTTTTTTTTTTTTCATGTTTAGGGGAAAAAAACTGACATTTGTTCTTCTAGTAGCTCCAAATGGCAGAACTTTAGTTAAAATAAAAAGCTTCTTTGTTTAGATAATTTTTGAGATCCTGGAAAAATAATTATGCCATTGAAAAAAGTGAAATTGACATATTTAATTAAATTTTGGGAATTAAAGCACCAGGTTCTGCGTACAGCCATAAAGAAACCCGGTTCTGAAAAGGCTGATCTATAAAGTTGGAAGACTGAGCAGAAATGATATGAGGTTGCAGATTTGGATCAGTCTGTTCAGCTGGTTGAGCTGGTTCCTTCAGCTTTCCATTGGTGGTTCTGGATCAGACCAGCTCCCTTTGCATTCTTCTTTTTTTGTTTTTTGAATGAATGATTGCAGAACTTCAGTTCATTATGTGGACAGACGGTAGCTGATGCTAACTGAGGAGGTGTCATGATGATGAGGGCTGTAGGCAGGTCTGCAGAACTTAAAGCTGAAAATCTCAGGAAGATCCAGATTTCTTGATGCAGAACAGAACCAAACCAGAGTCTTTGTTCATTATAAAGTCAATCATGAAATAATGAAGTTTAGAAGACACTGGAATATTTAAAATGTAGCTGTTTCAGTGAATACTGCTGTCAGTAACAGTTTGGATGCAGAAACTTTGTTTGGGCAGATGGTCCGGTTCCATTAAATTCAGATTTATCAGATCGGAATTCATGATTTTCGCTCATTTCTGGAAAAGATTTAGAAACGAGTGGGATTCACCAAACGCAAACTTTAAAATTTTAAGTAAAAACAGAAGTCTATTAAATAAAAAGTCTTTTAAAATAAGCTGGATGAATTCCGATCCCCTTCACATTGATCATGTCCAAGTTTTTAGAGTCAGTTTGAAACAGCAGGACATTAACAGCTTTACTTTAAAGAATTTCTCTCCAGCCTTTTCCTGCTGTGCTGCTTTCATCAGAGCTGCAGGAGGATCTCTGCTTTCAGCTTGCAGCACGTCGCCGCTAAAGGTGCTGACTCAGCTGATTTTTAAATGAACGAGGGGCAGTGGTTTTTGTTTTTTTGTTTTTTTTTTTCTTTTTTCTGTTCACGCAGCTGCACAAAGTGTTCTCTTCCTGTGTGTAACGGGTTGGCGGTGGAACGCCCGACTTTCACACCCAAATAAGATTCAAATGAAGCTGACAACTCTACAAACACTGGAATTACAGATGAAAAAATGTTGAGTCAGAAAACGAAAAGAACCATCTGAGAAGAGGAAAATGTTATGCAGGAGTGCAACATATAGGAGGAAAAAGGCTCAACCTCTAAAACCCCTTTGGTTATATTTCCTTTATCCTTTTTTATTTTTTAAATCTCAGACTGGTAAATGTCTGCAGCCGGTTTGTCTTGCTTGGACTCAGTCAGACATGATGCCGCATAAACTGTTTTTGTTTTTGAGCGTCCGTTAACTGAACAGCGAACATGTCGCTACACTTTTTCCTAAATACTTCACATTCTTTTGTTGTGAAACACACAAATACCCAAGAACAAAGCAGGCGGCATGCAGAGGCCTGCTCGCATGCCCACTGCACATCTGCACAAAGAACCGCCTGATGCAGATATTTCAATTTTAGCATGTCCCTGCTTTAAATAATTGAATCAGATAACAGTTTAGAACATTTTTTAACTGGGTAGAAAATCAATTTATCCAGAAACTTAAATGTTCCACTGAAAAAGGTTGAAACTTGAGTTTTGGCCACTGAAAGTGAAAGGAAGCAGAAATTCTAAAAAAGCTTACCTATTAGGTGTATTCTACTTGAACAGAAATGTAGTAATAACAAATGCAATAAAGGAAAATTTGACACAAGTTTCAGAGCAGTGGAAGACTTCTGAGAAGAGCTAACGATGCTACATGAAGTAATCTGCTACCTAAAAGTAATGGTAAAGATAAGAAAGGACCAATAGGGATGCTAAAGTGACAACTTTAATGCTAAAGCAACAAAGATATACAAGTGATGTAAAAAATAACCCAGAAACTAACAAAATGATTTAATGCTGCGTGAACTTTAATTTTGTGATAACATTTTTTTTTCCATTTTGTGTTTATTTGTATTTTAGCTTAAGAAAAAAGTCTGTATAAATTGATGACAAACAATAAAGCCAAAAATTGCAAAAGTAACATTTTTTTATTTACTATTTCAAGATACTTCTTTAAAAGTCTGGATTAAAAATGGCATCTTTTAGGAATGAAGCCAAACAGTTTGGAAAAAACTTTTAAAAACTAAATGATAAAAGTAGTATTATATTATTAAAAACAACAGAAGTTTATTCAGCAATGATTTGTTTTGATCTCGCCATTTTTTTTAATCCTTTTTTTATATTAAAGTTTAGTCAAAAATGTTAGCAGTTCAATCTTTTCCAGCTCTGTGACGTTTGTTCCGAACTAAAAGCACTTTGAGTAACTTGGATTGATCCAAATCTGCGCAGCGAAAGTGGAGAAGTAATTGAGCCTTAAGGTGGAATTGTAGGGCCTCCTTAAAATGCTCAGACTGGATTCATTGAGGTTTCTGTTCGGCTGCTCGTCTTCAGTGTTTCTACGGCTTCTCAGGCGGCTCTAAAAATACGCTTCTATTAAGTACACAGATGATTACCGTGGGGGGGGGTGCTCAGGCTCTGAGGATCAGAAGCTGTGTCTGAACACCCCCCACACACACACACACACACACACACACGCACACACACGCACACACACGCACACGCTCCCAACTCTCTGAGGTTTGTGTGGTCGGTGCTTCCTGGAAAGTCTTCCATGTTCTGCAGACGTCTGAGCCTGTAATGGGCTGCAGCTCGTTAAGAGCTCAGCTCGTTAACAAGCCCGGCTGCCATGACACAAACACGACCTGGATCAGAACCAGTGACTAGAAGAACAAAGCGTGTTTGTGTTGAACTCGTTTTGGGGTTTTCTACTATAATCAGGAATTAATGAGGAACTCTGAGCTCTGCAGATAACCTCCTGTCACTTCAGAACCAGGACCCACTGGTTCTGCTAAATATCTGGTGACTTCAGTGTCAGTCGGTAAATCTGAATTCTGCTCTTTCCTTACAGGTATGGCAGAGTTAGCGGGTCTGGTGCAGCGGCTGGAGGTAGCCGTGGGGCGACTTGAGGCCATGTCGGGGCCGGGGTACAGCAGCACAGGAGGCTCTGCAGGGGGAGGTAACCACGCCCCGAGTACAAACTCCTCCCCGGTCAGATGTGTCTGCAGCCAGCGTCATATGACTTCTTCCTCTTTCAGCCGTGTCTGCGTACGTCGAGGCCTTCGACAGCATTGTCAGCGGTCCTGTGGCTCAGTACCTGTCCCTCAGCCAGCAGATCGGTGGGGACGTTCAGAAACACGTATGTGCCCCGCCCCTTTAAACCCACCTCATGGTTCTGATGAAGCTGAGTGGTTAACTTTACACAGCTTCCTAACTTCATTTCAGCTCAGTGACTCACCTCACATCTATCAGTTTTTAAATGTTTCTTACCGGATTTACGTTATAATCCAACAACCTTTTGCAGCTTGAAACTTTGTCACGTTTTCTCAAACCTTTTGCTCTTCTTCAGGCAGAGATGATGAAGCAGGCCTTCGCCAGTAAGAGGCAGCTCCTCATCATAGCCTCCAACTCCCAGAAGCCCTCTGATGTGAGCCACACACACACATTTGGTTCCATAAATCACTACTTTTAGGTTTTATGTTTCTCATTTAATGAATTATATATTTCCATTTAAAAAATTTTTAAACTTTATTGTTCACCTAAAATATTTTATTTTTAGATTTCTACTTGATTTTAGTGTCGTCTTTATATGGTTTACTTTTCAAAGTAAAAGTCCTTCAAACATGTTTGTTTTAAAAAAAAAAAAAAAAAGTTAAATTCTCTTCTTTACACAGATTTTAAAACACCTTTTTAAACATATTTTCTTCATTTATTAAAACGCGTTTTAAGAAGTTCGTGTTCAGAAATGTTTCTTGGCGCTTATTTTAATTTTAAATTTGAGACATTTTTGTTAAATGTTGTTCAAACAAATTTTTAGTGCTTCAGAAAGAGCCTCTTCACATCCAGAACTTGGACTGGTGTGTTAAAGAACCCTCTTCTCCACAGAACGTCCTCACCTCACTGATGCAGCCCGTCTCCAAAGCCATCCAGCAGGTCCAGGCGTTCCGTGAGCAGAACCGGACCTCGCCGCTCTTCAACCACCTGTCCGCGGTCAGCGAGAGCGTGCCAGCACTCGGTTGGGTTGCCATGGTGAGACTGTGGGTGTGGAGGAGGTGAAGTCCGTCAGAACGCCACCCTTTGGCGACACGCTCACGACTCCTCTTTGTGCAGGCGCCGAAGCCAGGTCCATACGTCAAAGAGATGCAGGACGCCGCCATGTTCTACACCAACCGCGTGCTGAAGGACTACAAGGAGAAGTGAGTGGTCTTAGCGTTCATGGTGGTTTGGGTTTTCTGGGTCCTGAAGCTGCATCTCGCCCGCAGAGATAAGACTCACGTGGACTGGGTCAAGGCCTACGTCTCCATCTGGACCGAGCTGCAGAACTACATCAAGGAGCATCACACCACCGGGCTGACCTGGAGCAAGACCGTGAGTGTCCTCCTCACTTTTCTTCAGGACGTGCCTGAAGATGTTTCCATGTAGCTCCATCCAGCCGCTTCAAGTCGTGATCTACGTTCACATCGCCCACGGCAACACACGTTCAAGCAGCCATTTTAATGGGAAGTCTATGTAAACGCATGTAAATGCATCTTTTAAGTTTGTAGCGTTTCCACATTTCGCACCAAGCCTCTTCCACCTCTAGGTGGCAGTCATGCGCTAGTGAACAGTAGAAAAAGAAGAAGCCCCTCCCTGCTCATCCAGTGCAAACACCATAGATTAAACACGCCATCAAGAACCCGCGTTTTGGAGCGTGCGTCACATCACATCCCCGGTGTGTCCATAGTTCGAACGGGATGAAGAACATACTCTCATCTACACCATCCTCTTCAGGGTCCCGTGGCCTCTGCCTCTGCAGCTCCGCCCAGCGCTCCACCCGCCAGTGGGTGTCCGCCCCCTCCTCCCCCTGGACCTCCCCCTCCCTCCATGGACCTGAGCGACTCAAGCAGCAGCGGTGGTGGAGGCGACAGCCGGAACGCCCTGTTCGCCTCCATCAACAAGGGGGCTGACATCACTAAAGGTGAGGGGCGTGGCTTTATTTATTTTAAATTATAATTTTTCAAAGTAAAACTTTAACCGCTAAGCTTACTTTTTACCTTTTCTTAATTTAAAATGGAATTATTTAGATTTCCTTTTGAATATTTTAACCGTTTTTAATTATACCAAGTCATTTTAAATGGTGCGTTCAAGGATCCTGCATGAGTGTCAGAACTTTAAAAACTGAAGAGAACCTTCATGCCTTTCCATCCCCTCTCAGGTCTGAAACACGTCAGCGACAACGAGAAGACCCACAAGAACCCTGGTCTGAGGGGTAACACTGGCCCGGTCCGCTCGGGGCCCAAGCCCTTTGGCTCCTCCCCCCGGCCTGCTGCGTCCTCAGCCCCTGTCCGCACGCTGCCCCCTGTGCTGGAGCTGGAGGGAAAGAAGTGGAAAGTGGTGAGTGGCTGGTTTGATCTTAGTCGCTGAGTTTTGGCCGTGTTTTCCCACATCTTCATCCTCCTCCTTGTCCTCCTGTTGTCTTGGGGTGCAGGAGAATCAAGAGGGAGCGCAGGGCCTTGTGATCAGCGACACCGAGCTCAAGCAGGTGGTGTACGCCTTCAAGTGCAACAACAGCACCCTGCAGGTCAAAGGCAAAATCAACTCCATCACCGTCGGTGAGAATCTCTGACTTTCACAGCTCTCGCTTCAAGTTTGAGAAAAGACCCCTGCTGGCTGTTGCTTAGAAAGCAATTTTCAAATCTCTGATCATGTAATCGCTTCCTCATATGCTGGTCTTGTGATAAATATGTAACAACAACAATTTGAGTTTTTTCAAAATAAAAGGTCATTTGAAAAAGGCTCAAGGGCTTTTATTTTGAAAAAACTCAAATATCTTATATAGGGTTTCATTTTTATTTTTCAAAATAAAAGCCTCCATGAGCCTTCTCATTGTGAACCTGCAGATAACTGTAAGAAGATGGGCCTGGTGTTTGACGACGTGGTCGGGATCATTGAGGTCATCAACTGCAGGGACGTCAAGATCCAAGTGCGTGGAGCCCTCCTCCGGTAAATGTGGTGATCACTGGGTTCACGTAGATGAGCTTCCTGGTTTGTTTGTGCGCAGGTCATGGGGAAGGTCCCGACCATCTCAGTCAACAAGACGGATGGCTGCCACATTTATCTGAGCAAAGACTCGCTGAGCTGCGAGCTCGTCAGCGCCAAGAGCTCCGAGATGAACGTCCTGGTTCCCAACAAGGACGGCGAGTTTGTGAGTCTGCCGCTCATCCCGGTTGTTGTTGTTTTTGGTCCTGATGACGCGGCGTGACTGATCACTGCTGCGTGTGCTTGTGTGCAGACGGAGCTTCCTGTTCCTGAACAGTTCAAGACTGTCTGGGACGGCCAGAAGCTGGTTACCACAGCCACGGAGATCACCGGGTAGATGTTACCCCCGCTCTGGGCTTTCCCCACACCCATTCCGCAAGTCCCACTCCTTACCAGCTAACGATCACGCTGTAGACTGAGATTCAAACCTCATGACCCACCCAACCTCCCCTTTATTGACCAATCACAGCTGCAGCTGTTTCCCACCTCCCCCAAGAGCCAATCAGAGGGCTGCTTGCTCCCTGCAGCAGAGCCTCCAGCCAATCAGCAGTGAGCAGCGTCCCTGCATCGGCCAGCACTTTCACGGGCGTTCATGAGTTTGCCAACAGCTAACATCCTCCAGCGTCACATGACCTCGAAGCCGCTTCCATCAGAATTTCACGGTTTCCCTTCAACCACGCGGGAGCGTTCGAGGCGTTAGACATTCCACATCAGGAAAACTGAAAGCTGCACCTTTGATCCACCTGGAAGTTTGTCCAGATGTGAGCAAAACATCTTTAGATCTTTCATTTTCTTTGATTTAGTTTATTTTCGGGGCCAGAATCAGAAATGTTCTCGTCAGTGCTGAGACGTCATTAAACTGTTGCAAAGACTCAGAGTTTTGTCTTTATTGATCAGATTCACTGCAGCGAAATGTTTTATTGTGTTAGAAACCTTTGATTTGTTAAAGCAGCAGGAAGAGGAGCTCATGACGGGTGGAGGGGGCGAGTCCATGCATTTCTACCTCAGGTACGGCAGCAGATTGGCATCAAACCATTCCTTGGAGAACTGTAGGTGGTCTCCTTTAGTAGCCAGGAAGACCAGCTTTCCGGCTTTGTCCATGGCAGCGAGGCCCAACCGATCCTGCAGGGAGGAGTCGATAAATGATGGAGGAAAAAAAGAAATCAACCGTGAAGCTAAAAATGATCAAACTTAAATCCAAATCTGAACACACAACTGCAGTGAACATGGTCTCCTGCAGATCTCAAAGTAGGGCTGGCGGATGCTGAGCTTTTGGGTCTCAATCTGATACCAGTCAATATCTTAAATGGATATTAATATTAGTTGTAAATTTAAACAACCAATCACTGTAAATGGGTTGCAATATGGCAGCAGACTGATAGGAAGTGACAGAGAAGGCTCTGGACTGATTTTATGAGAGCCTGAGTGAATTCCCACAATCCTTAGCGTTTTTACTGTAGTGGCGGTACATTGCCCCACCAGGAGATGGTGCCAAATATCTATTTTACAGGATTCATTTACACATTTAATGGATTTCTACCTCTTGACTTTGGGGACCATTTTTGTCACAAAAGGGAAGGAAAGGGAACGCTCAAGTGTTAACGTTTACAATTACGTGTTTTGTCTGACACAACAGTGTTGTGGGGTTAACACAAATGTAACATCAAAAAACTGTTAAATAGATTTTTTTTTATCATAGTTAGAAACAAACATATCTCAACAGCAAAGCCTGAAATCCATTCCATCCTTCTTCCGCTCATCTGGGACCGGGTCGCGGGGGCAGCAGTCTAAGCAAAGATGCCCAGTCTTCCCTCCCCCCCGGCCACTTCCTCCAGCTCCTCTGGGGGACCCTGAGGTGTTCCCAGGCCAGCCGAGAGCAAAGTCAATCATCGATCTCCTGCCAAGGGTGCCCTGATGCCACGAGTATTGATGGACACTCTTATACCTGAACATGGTGTTTGAGCACAGAAGTCCAACAACAAAACACTGCTCTGGTTCAGATCAGGGAGGCCGTTCCTACCAATCACACCCTCCAGGTGCCACTGTCGTTCAACACTTCTCATTAAAAGGCAAAAAACCCCAAAACAATCTTTTTTTTTCTTTTGAAATGCACTTGTAGGTCGCTCTCTGTGTCAAGACAATATGATTGAGATACTTGCTGTCACGTATGAACGTTTATCAGAAGAGTTATGGAGTCCAAATCTCGCTTGTTACATGTCCATCAAAACAATCCAATTTTAAGAAGTTTGTGTCGGCTGTAGGTGTGTTCACTGTGCACAAGACAAACAAGAAAATCATTCAAAAGTAGCACTGACCACTCAAGCGCCAGGCTGCTTGCAACTATAAGCGCCGCCATCGTCATTCCCATTTCCCCACACAAATCAACTAAGACAGAATTGTGTTCATTCTGCTTATGTAAACACAGATTTAACACAAAAAGGACTTAGGCCATAATCCATTACTGGATGAAGATGTTTTTAATGCAGAAACCAGAAATATTTAACCTGAAAATGTGACTTCTTTTTTTAACTTCTCTTATTGTGTCTTATGTACCAAACCATTATTCATAAATGACTGGTTTCAGATCTGTCAAGCTGTTTTTATCGGTCTCGTCTGGATCTAATCATTTTATTTTGAAATTTAATTTTTTTGTTCTAACACAAACATTCAAATCTTCTCTTTTTGTTTTTTTTTTAATTAAAGTTAGTTTTTGTTGTGAAATTTTGAGCCAAGCCACTGAAAAACGTCTTTAGAATTTATCTCTACACGTTTCCTAAGAGTAAAAAATAAATAAATGTAATTAAAATGAAGATGTCCATAAATAAAACTGATTTTGTATTTATTTACTCAAAAAGAACGAGGCCGTACCTGTTTGTAGAGGTCGCTCTCCTGCAGAGTCTCCGTCTCTTTGGCCTGGCCTGTTTTCAGGAAGCCGAACCACTGAGGGGATCAGCAGCAGCTTTTAGTCCCACTTCCTCAAAATCTACTAAATCCGTAAAGAGCTCACCTCTGTGTCAACAGGATCCACCACCGAGTCCTGCAGAAACTTGACCATCACGAACTTCTCTAACTGCTGGAGGTTCTTCTTGTACGTCTGGTTTACAGTCTGCAGCAAAATGAGACAGTTACAAAAACTCTAAAACTAAAATTAATCATTATTTAACGCTAAACTGCTAAAAGTACAAAATAATCCAACTGAACAACAGCAAACTAGATGGTAAATATGTTAGCCACTACCACAAATGTTAGACAACAGAAAATGAAAGTTTAATAATTGAATTTATGCTAAAATTTGTTTTGTGTTTTAAATCCCCAAAAATGAACATTGTAAACGTTAAAAATAGGACAACAACCCCCAACCTTACAAAAAAAAAAGAATAATGCTAAAAATTGTTAAAAATGTTAGCCATGCTAACAAGTACTACACAACAAAAACAAATAAAAGGTTAATTATCTTTTCTTTCGTTTTTTATTTTATTTTTACATCTAAAAGATAAAACAGTTGAGAAATAGGGAAAAAAAAATCTAGAAAAATAAAGGTATTGCTTGATTTTAGCTTGGCTATATCACAAAGAAAAAAAAAAAACACTATGAGTGATAAATTGAATTCTATATTATATCCTTAACAACAAACTATTTATAGAGAAATGTTAAGACTATCAAGAATAATAAAAAGCTGGAATGCTACAGCTAGCATTCTACAACTACCATAGCTAAATCCTGAATAAATTGGAATCAAATTGTAAAATTAAAAAAAAAATAGTTATTGCCAAAAGTCAAAATAAAATTTTAAGCTCAAAATGTTAATGCAGGTAGAAATATAAAAATATGAAAAATATTTAAGGTAACCATAGCCTTAACTCAAGTGTTTACATTCTTTAGACTACTGTAACTCTGCAAAACTGATTTGCTGATATGCAACATCTAACAGTAGTGAATTGATAACATAATCATCGTAAATCAGCTGATTCTGTCAAAGAAAAGGGATTTTGCACCGTTGTGCGACACTTTACCGTGAGGTTTTGCGTATCAGCGTAAAGGCATTATGTAAAACTGTATGTTAAAGTAAAGTAGGTAAAAGAGCGTGTGTTATTCTGATAAACACATTTTTGAGAAAATGGATGAAAACTGAAAATTAAAACTGCTGAATCACTCCATAATCAACCAATTACTGTGAAGTTGTGTGGGATCATTTATGACCCGCCTCTTTTAAGCTAATGCTGACTGCTGTTACACCACTTCAAAAGGCCTTCCAGGCTTTTCCCACCTATCGGAATTGAATTGTTATCGTGCCGCCCCGCAGCTGCTGATAAGCACTGTTGGTGGGATGGAATCGGTATACTCACCCTCTCCTGGTTGATGTCTGCCAGGAACAGGCTGTGCTTCTTGTACAGGTCATCGTTGAGTGGGTCGTGCCAGTACTGGGCCTGCACCAGGCTGACAACACAAACACACTTTAGGTTAGGGCGCAGCGCGTATCGAGGGGCATGGCGTGGATTGGGGCCCACTGCGGCGGCGGCGCACTCGACTCACTGCTTCTGCACCAGGTCGCTGTACGCTCCCCTGTTCAGAGCCTCGCGAATCATGTCGCACACGTGAGAGCTCTCGCCAGGACACCTGGGCAGCCCGTACACACCTGAACACAAAGACACGAAATGTCATAGCCAGAGCTCCGGGTGTGTGGCGTCACCTTCCCTCCTGAGTTTTCCTCACCTTGGTGCTGGCCCCCAACAGAGATCAGCTTCTTCATCGGTGGGGAGGGACATCGCTGAGCTACGGCTCTCCTGAAAGATAGAAAGAGGGATAAATCAGAGGAGTGGCCCCCTGGACTGATGAAGGAACCAGAACCAGCTGCAGCTACGTACAGGAACTGCGCCCCCTGTGAGAAACCCATGGCATTGTACCCCCCCTGCAGCTTTGGGTCCTGAGCCAGCTGACTGCACACCATCGACACCTGGTGGTTCACATCAAGGAAAAACCCATTCTCTGTGTCCTGCAGGAAGGAAAATGGCAGTATCCGTTTAAAATCAAAACTTTTTGTTGATTAAAACCGATTTTCAGAACTATTACGAACCTCCACCACATTTTTCCCGATCATCAGTGACAGTACATAGATGCCAGTGATCTCCTGCTCAATCATCTTCTTTATGGCGCCCATGCTGAGCGGGTTGCAGCAGCTATCACCTGTGGGCATGCGCGTTAGCATTACTGACACTTGAACTGAACATGTCTACCTCAACTGCCTTCTCTGGGTACACTCTGTTTGAATTGTCTAGTATTTCCTAAAAAATTTTCTAACCCCATAAAAGCAACCAGTATTTTATTTAAATCAGGTTTAAAAATAACCTGGTCACAAACTTAAAATGTAAATAAATGTGTAATCTGAATATTATGGTAACTTATTACCATAATATGTAGACATTTAAAATGAGAGTATCCCCAAAGTGGAGCCTTGAGGAACTCCATTAGGAGCTGATTTATGTGTCGCCCAAACAAATCCAACACTCATACCTCGTTTTTTCTTTATCTGATAGAAAAATCAAAACCCCTGGATGTTTTTGTTTAATCAGAAAAAAAGGTAATAAACATTCCAAGATTTTATCTGTTGAAGTAAATTGTAAATGGAAGCTAAAGGCTCTTCAAACACCAGCGTTTTTTTTTTTTTTTCCCCAAATGGTCTAACAGCTTTTTGCTTCCCCTGGGATTTTAATATTTTCACCGTGGAACCAACCACCGTGGAATGTAAAGTTTGGTTAACTTCTTAGAAGAGCAGAAGTAAATCAGAACACACAGTGGATGACAATAATATATATATATATATACTAGTTTACAATATAAACGCTAAAAAGCCATGAAACTCATTTTTCACTTCGTTTTAGCACATAATATCTTTAGCATGCTAAGCTATGCTTAGATAAAAAAAATAGCTTATTTTAATGTTTAAATTGAAACTACAGCAGTAGTTTCACTTATATGCAGCTTTAAAAAAACTCAATGTTTTTTAAGGCTTTAAACCAATTTTTAAGATTAAAACTGATTTTTTTTAATGGAAAGTTTAAGTATTTAGAGCTGATGACATAATCACACAGACAGTTAGTTACAGAGATTTACGTATTCTGCCTGGCGACTGGATCTTTTCTTAATTTAAAAAAATTTTTACTGATTTTTTTTTTAGCATTTTGAGTTGACGTAAAGTTTTTTTTTACCGTAAATTTCTTTCTGCCAGATTTGACTTTTTTGCATTCAGTTCATAACTTGTTCTTTTAGGTATATTTTATAATTCTAAACTGAGCTTAACCCGTAAATGTTTGGCTTCCCTTAGTATATTTGAGCTCTTCCATCACCTTTATCAAGTCCTCAATTTTATCAATTTTTTGAACATTTTTTAAGCATTTTGCTGCATTTTTGATTAACAATTTTACACATCCATTTTTTTTGCCTGTAGTGCAATGTTTTAACGAGTAACATTTCATCAGGACAAAATGATTTGTTTTTAGATAATACATCGCTGATTTGACCAATTTTTGGTTCATTTAGTAAAGACTGACATTTGAGATCTAGCTTTTAATCTTTAGGATTCACTTTCTAGAAACCAAGATCATGAAACCAGCAGAAGTGTGAGCCCGCAAAGGTTTCTGTATGACTGGATGCTTGTAGTTTAGAATGACTTTCACATGACTGCGGTGTGGATCTCCAGGTTCTGATTCTGTTGAAGGTCGTTTCCTGTAAATACCTGAACCTGCTCCAGAAAAGAGGCTTAAACCAAAGTTCAGTTTCTGAGTCACATGACACTAATCCTATACAAACTGGGTTTTTGTTCTGAGCAGAAACTCACCCATCCCGTGCCACAGAACCAGAGGCACCGTCTTATTGGTGGAGCCAGAAGCCGGGCCGGACGCCACCAGGAGGACCGGAGCAGCCAGCAAGAGACTGGACAGAACAAGGGCAGTCATCCTGACTCACTTTCTCCTTGTTTCAAGGCAGATCTGAAACGGTGCGATTTCTTTCTCTCGGCGCTCTTTTGTCCTGCTGAAACTCTTTGGACAAAGGAAAAAAAAAAACATTTAAATCTGCATGATCACTTTACAAAACGGCTTTATTATTGCACCACATTCATGCTTTCATTTTCACTCTCAATTTTATTTGTTTGCCTCATTAAAAAAAACGAACAAAGCTGTTTAAAAACAGGAAAAGGGAACTGTAATTAAAGACGACAGAGCTTTTAAAACAATACGATGTCTCACAGCGCAAATAAAAGCTTTTTAGATTAAAAAAAGGTTATTAACTTTAGATAAATTCTCAGTGAAGTCCTAGTTACATACAAAAGGAAAAAATTGTAAACATTCAACGTGAAGTGGATTTTTAAGTAAAAAAAGGCGAAAAACGGTTATAAAACGTTTAAAAAAACATTACTCACCGCCTCACTTTCTTCCTGCTTGGCCGGTCGACTGCTTGTCACGTGATTTTGTGTTTAGAGCAGGGAGCCAATCAGATGAAGGGGGAGGGTCGTCACTAGGGGCGGGGCTGGAACTTCAAGCTAACTTGCTCAGTTAGCTTACACGAACTTAAAGGGGTTCTTTGGGTTCTTTAACTACTTGGTGCTGGTCATGGGGTCCCTGCGTGGGCAGGTTCGGGTCTGACCCGGCGGGTGAACGTGTAGATGGTGTGGAGGTTTTATTTGTGGCTGTGTTCCGAATTAGCTTGTCATGCTAGCTGGTTGTGAAACCGAACCTCAGCAGCGTTTCTGTCGGGTCCTTCAGATTCCGAACCGGTTCTAAAGAGCCCCAGGATGAACATCCAGTACGAGGACCCCGCTCTGTCCGGCAGCTACGGCGTGGTGGGCTCCTTCCCGAAGAGCTTCGGCTACGGGGGGGAGGAGCAGGACCTGGAGGAGAGCTGCTCCCCCGCAGACAAACCGAGGATCCTGCTGATGGGGTTGAGGAGGAGCGGCAAGTCCTCCATCCAGAAGGTAGGTGGGTTCGGACACGCTCCAGATCCAGCTTGAGCGTTCACTTCCACCAGACTCAGGTGAGGTGGTGGGAGGAGGTCACGTGACTCATTGACGGAAGCTTTAGACAGGAGCATTCATGATCAGGCATGTCTGTATGTTGGCGTTGTCATGACAACGAATTGGCTCATATTCTGTCATGCTTCTGCTGTCTTCTGATTATCCTCCATAGGAAGATGATCACGGTGATCATCTGATCTGATCAGATCAGCAGATAAACGTGCAGGAAGGAGCATGTGATTGGATAAATCTCTAGAAGTATTGATCAGATTTCATTCATTATACGATAAAGGATGCTGATCTGGAAGCAACCTTCCTTCCTGCTCGGACTATCCCTCCAGGGATGTGATGTTTACAGACATGATTCCTGTTTGAAATAAGCTCTGAAATCCCATCAGATCAATCAGCAGAGTCAATATTTCCCTTCTCCTCCCCTTTTCCTTGATCTCATCAGACATGTCTGACTCATTGATTTGGTTTTCTCTCTTGCTCTCCACGTCTATTTGAATCAAAATGTTTAGTCAAATAGTGTAAATTTTAGGGGAAAAAGATGGAAGTTAACATAAAACAGAAATGTTAAAATTTGCACAGTTTCACTGGGAGCTGTTTGATCAGCACAGGTATGGATTGATTTCAAATGAACTCTGGTGCGGGTCAGTTACAGTATGTATGAAGACACATTTATGAACAACAGAGAGGAAGTAAAACAAACAAAAACGTCTGCAGTCAAAGGTAAAAGTTGACATAAAATGCAGACATTTTAATCAACACGCTTTCACAGAGAGAAGGTTGATTCACACAAGTACACATTTTTTTGCTAATGGACTCTGGCGCGGTTCAGGTACTGTGTGAAGAGATACATTTATGGACAACAAAAGGTAAGCAAAACAACAACAAAAAGCTGACTGCAATTCAACTAAAGCTGAAATTCAACCAAACATTGAGGGAGATGCTCACGAAAAGCAACATAATTTTAAAATATCAAAACTCCTATTTAAAATGTTCCATCCGACTGCGAAACAAACAAGAAGGTCATGCCGGTTTGTCGACGTGAGATTCGTTGTCCATTATGTTTTAGATTTCATGGAAGTGCAGGTGTATTTTTAAAAATATTTAATTTTATTTTTAAAAATTCTTTAGCCAGTCTATTTTAAGTTGTACTTAATCTACAGCGCCACCTGCAGGTGCCAGGAAAAAAGTGCTATTTGAACATCTATATAAAACATCTGAACTTGTTTTATGTTGTTCCAAAAAACAGTCCAGTCATATTATCGTACCGAAAGTGTCAGAATGTTGTGTCCTGGCTGATTTGTTTACAGTGTCGTTTTCATCAGTTTTTACTTAACTTTAAGTGCTGTGGTTTGGAAAAACACAATACCAACACTGGTGTGTAACAATCCATCTGCCTATCCATTCAGGTCGTTTTCCACAAGATGTCCCCCAACGAGACTCTGTTCCTGGAGAGCACCAACAAAATCTACAAGGACGATATTTCCAGCAGCTCGTTTGTGAACTTCCAGATCTGGGACTTTCCTGGCCAGGTGGACTTCTTTGATCCCACCTTCGACAGCGAGATGATCTTTAAAGGAACGGGCGCCCTGATCTTCGTCATCGATGCTCAGGTACAACGGTTTTCTTTTTGTGTCTGATGAGACGACGTCTAATCAGCCTTCTGTCAACAGGACGACTACATGGAGGCGCTGGGGCGTCTGCACCTGACTGTGTCCAGAGCCTACAAGGTGAACCCAGACATCAACTTTGAGGTCTTCATCCATAAGGTGGACGGACTGTCAGACGACCACAAGATAGAGACTCAGAGAGACATTCACCAGAGGGCCAACGATGACCTGGCCGACGCAGGCTTGGAGAAGCTTCATCTAAGGTGAGCCTGATGTTCAGCTGACATGAAGCCACGCCCAGCTGCCGTTTGGACCTCGAACCAGCTGTCATTTGTGACAGCTTTTAGGTCGTATCCGAATTCCCTCCCTACTCCCTAACCCCTAAAATACTAAATAGTGTTGGAGTTAAGTGACCTGGATTTTAATGTAATTTGGACACAAATTGTTCACTGGATTGTAGGCTATCTTTACCAATCTAGTGAGCATTGATGCACGCTGGTTTTTTTGCAGAGACTTCTGGGAAATTTCCAAGGCACTGAATTTTAGAATTGTAGATTCGGACACCCTAAATAAATGGTAAATGCCCTAAAAATAGTGCACTAAGTAGTAAGGGAACTCAGAAACAACCTTATTTAAACAACCTTACAACCCTATTCTGACAGGTATGTGACCTTTTCCTTGTCGTCTCACTTCTGGTTTTAGACAAAAACAACTTTTCGCCGCGCAACTCTGTTAAGTGTGCGGTCAAAAACTGTTGGGCTGAACCAAACTTTCAAAGGTTAAATAAAGTCTAAATTCAACGGCCAAAAAAGTAAAAAAAATAAGACAGTCTTTTGGCGCTAATGTAGGAAATACAGATGTGAGTTACGGCTGCACATAGAAAACTTGAGCTGATGAAATGTGTTTTGGTCATTCAGTCTTAGTCATTTGTTTTATTTAAGGAAATGAGGTGAGCAGCAGCTCCTGCTAGAAGCATGAACCTTAGGACGAATCTGAAAGCAGCGGGTCTTAACCGCAGACGTCATATCTTAGCAATCGTGACACAACACCATGCGGTTGATCTCTATTGGAATGGCGGTGTTGTTTAAGGTGGAGCCTCCACAGGTTCAAGTGCTTGATTACATCACAACAAATTCATTGTAAATTAACTGTACTTGTACAAAATGCTCATATGGTTGAACTGCTGCATTAAAGAAATACATCTAAATCATGATATTACTGTTACTACTTTTAGCCAAAACAGGTAAAAATCGTGCACTCTCTGTAATTAATGTTAGATTGCTAGCTTTGCTGCATTTAATGACACATGGAAGTTTAGATTCAAAATGTTTTGTGTTAATCCTGTCTGAATTATTGCATCCTGGGTCACTCAGAGGTTCTCCTCGTGCTCTCTGGATCAATTTGGACCAACCGTCTGTTGTTTCTGCTCATGGTTGTTTCTTTTCCTCAGCTTCTATCTGACCAGCATCTACGATCACTCCATATTTGAGGCCTTTAGTAAAGTGGTGCAGAAGCTCATCCCTCAGCTGCCGACATTGGAGAACCTGCTGAACATTTTTATCTCGGTATGTTTCATGGATTTATGTCGATAGAAGGTCCTCGTCTGTCTCCTAATGTTTTTCTCGCCCTCTAGCACTCAGCCATCGAGAAGGCCTTCCTGTTCGACGTGGTTAGCAAGATCTACATCGCCACAGACAGCTCTCCTGTGGACATGCAGTCCTATGAGCTCTGCTGCGACATGATCGACGTGGTCATCGACGTTTCCTGCATTTATGGGTAAGAATAATCTCAGGGAACACATCCAAGTAGTTCTTCTGACCTTAAGTGCTTAGTGGCGACCTCCTTTCTTCAAGGCTGATGGAGGATGGCAGCGGCTGCGCCTACGACAAAGAGTCTCTGGCCATCATCAAGCTGAACAACACGACTGTGCTCTACCTGAAGGAAGTCACAAAGTTCCTGGCTCTGGTCTGCATCCTTAGAGAGGAGAGCTTCGAGAGGAAAGGTGGGTTTTCACCTGAGTCTCCACTAGATCCCAAACCAACCGTGTGATTTCATGTCTAAACCAAAAACAGGTCTGCAGATCCCAGCTAAAGATGTTCCTCGTATTTTTTAACCCAGGGGTCCCCCACCCTAGAGTCACATGATACTGAGCTCCAGGGAAAAAATACACACCAGATTTTCCACACTATAGGGCATCAGATTATGCAGCGGACTGTCAATGAATAGTCTATTTTGAACTTATGGCAAATGTAGGACACATCAGACTTTAATGCTACGTTTACAACAAGCATTTGTGCATTTAGCGCATTCTTGAACAAACAGTTTTTAACCCTGACTACGCCAACACCCAACTTTTATAGTAACACATAATAAACACAGTCTGACACGCTACATGTTAGCTCTGTTTAGCGTCCTTTCTAAGTGTCATCCTCTGCAAGATATATGTGCAGACATTTTCAAACTGCCTTTTTACACTAGATTTCATTACCACCTTTAATAGATTTTCCCGTAACTTGTCCCTCAAAAGTGAATGGAAACTACGACTCCAAAATCATTGTTTGACATTAAAAACGGTTGTTGGCCCGAAAAGGGTTTGCAAACCACTTTAATCAGCTAATCTCGTTTTACCATAGACTGGTGAGATTAATTGTAATCTCACCTGGAATTTATCAAAATCTATTTAATTAAAATAAAAGGTATGAATAAATGTTGTTACGCTGATGACACCCAGTTTTTTTGTTTAATCAAGCCAGATGTGATGAAATCAGGATCACTGATAAGATTTTTATCTTTGACCCCAAAAACCTTTTATATCCACTCACAAGTAATCGGATTAAAGGTCTCAAACTACCATGAGAATATTCTGATCTCAGTCTTGAGGTTTTCCTGTTTGTCCAGGTGTTTAAAAATGCAAAGCTTAAAGCAAAATCCTCAGTTTCTAAATGTTTCTTTGGTTTTAGTTTTTAAAAGCAAACTTTTTTCACAAACTGTATTTTATTTGTCCCTGCAGGTTTAATCGACTATAACTTCCACTGTTTCCGAAAAGCCATCCACGAGGTGTTTGAGGTGGGCAGCTCATTTGAAGGTGCCGCCTGGAGACCCGCCAGTTCCTGTAGCAACCAGCCGGGCCTGAAGTACGCAACGCTAAACGGAAGTGTAGTTTGAGCCAGATTTATATTTTTCACTTCAGCACCAAACTCCACTCAACGTTACTAGAAATGGAGCACTGACTTATGAAGTTTCTCACAGACACTGGACAGATCTTACTGAAACTCTTCACGAGTTCGACTTTGTCTAAATGTCTGATCAGCAGCTGGTGATGTTGATTTCTCTCACTTGCTGCAAAAAGTCCCATCTGTCTATCAGTTACAGTTGATTACTGCTGTTTTTCTCCTCACCTGTGAGGGGGTCATGTTTGGGTCTAAAATCCTTTATTTTCTTTTTGTATGATAAAAAATGTATTTGAGTTGCTGCTGCATTAATAAAAAAAATAGATTTATTGTTTGTAAAATCATACATCTGCTTCAGAAGCCACAAAAACACCATTTTATTGTTGTGTGTGATAGTCTTTAATAAACACGGTTTGATACTGAGCTGTGTTATGTTTTACCAAGTCATTTTGTGGTTTAAGAACGTCTATGTGAACTAAATAAATTTGTAATCCATCAGAGCATAGATTCTCCATTGTCTCAAACATGGCTTTTTACATTAAGTTGGCCCTTACCAAAATGAAAAATGAAATGTTGTTCTTCTAGTAATGTATTTGCTACACTGCAGAATGGTTTATTGCTGCAAAAAAGTTTACAACAATTTGAGAGTTCTGTTATCTGTCAGAGCTAAAATTAGCCAAATGTTGCATTAAGGGTTAAATAAGCTAGCAGGTAACTGAACAATACAAAAAAATATATAATTTGAAGCACCCAGTGTTTCATACTCTAAATTAAAATTATGTAGATCAAGTTATTTTGCAGCTCAGTTATTTAAAAAGCACAAAATGCTGGGAAATATGTCAAATAATGTAGATGCCATAAATGCCAAGTTAGCTAAATTATGTATGAAATAAGATCACATCCTGGCAAAGCAAAAACACAACAATGCAAAAATGCTAAATGTAAAGGTCTTAAGTGCTAAAACATAATCGTTACACTGAAAAAGTTCCCAGATTAAAAATTCCAAATTAAATGTTAAGTGGAGAAATTTAGAAATTTGCATTAACAAGCAGTTGGACAGGTGTGCCTAATAAAGTGGCCAATGAGTGTATAAGCTAATTGTGTGAAACAAACTTAAGAAAAACAGTGAAAAAAAGATTGACTTTAAAATACCATATAATAATACTGTATATGCCATAAATGCAAAGTTAGCAAGAAAATGTGCTAAGATTAAGAGCTAGCAAAACTAAAACATACCAGTGCTAAAATGCTAAATCATGGGTTACAAGTGCTAAACAGATCATTATTATCCTGAGAATGCTGAAGTGCCAATAGGGGTTTTTAAAAAAAAATCCAGATTTTTTGTACTATATTTAAAAAAAAAAGACTCGATAGGGATAAAAGTGCTAGATTAGCAAGAAAAGCTATAGCTAAGCTTATTGTTTAAGGCTAAATAATAGTGAAAAAAAGTTTAATTTATAATGCTAAACTGCTTTTTCATTTGTAAAATATCCTACATTAAACGAGGCATTGTAGAAACCGGGTAGCCTAATACATCTTTTAACCAGCAGATGGCAGAACATTCACGTTTTAATTTCCCAGGTTGCAATGCTAGCAAATCAACTCAACTCAAATACTAAGCCAAGTCTTTATTAAAAGACTTTGTAAAAAAAAAAAGAAAAACAATAAATTATGAGTGTTTGGACCAACATTTTTTATTTTAAATCCTATGAAAGTTCGACTGATTTAACTCTTTAAAAACATAATCAATAATTAATTAGAAAGTGACTTTATTTTTTAATATATTTTCTGTTTCTATTAACGTTTGTGAATTAAAATCTGCAAAGATAAATTATTCTCATGACTTTTATTTTGTCTATTTGTTTGATGAAACTGCTGGGAGTCTCGTCCTGAACCTCAGGAGGAACCTCTACAGAGGAGGTGGAGCAGAGGGGCAAATGGGAGGCGTTCCGCGCAGCGGCTTGACTGCACTCACGGAGAGCGCAAAGTGAATGAAACGCGCAACGGAGGACTCACAGCAGCGCCGCCGGACCCTCATCTGCACCGACTCCAAGAGAGAACGGTGAGTCGATCAGACCTCCATTGTAGTGGAAGCTTATCACCGCAGGAGCCAACGTTTCACCTGTGTGTTTGGAAAACAGCGCAGAGGCCAAACCGCCAGGGACAGAGATCTCCTAAGGAAGGAGAGATGAGATTTACAAGAAATTGAGGACACACTATTATCAGGAGTTGGGAAAGTTAGAGAAGATGTAATGAACAGAGACACACCGATTGGTGATGAATCTCAGAGTTGAAGCTTCTGAGGTCTAAAACTGTTCAGAAGAAGACACTGAAGGTTAGTGAAAGCAAAGCAGCTCCACAGGCTGGAGTTATCCTCTCAGTTACCCTGAGAAGTCTAGAGACCTGGAGGAGTGTGGGAGGAACTGAAGTCTGTTTAAAACCAAACCAACAGAGGAAGTCCAGGAAGAACCTCATGTGTGGGGGTGTTCAGAGGGGGTGTAGGCATGAGCAGATCAGAGATGTGGGGAACATTTCCAGAAGCTGGAGAGATTTGGAGGTGACCACTAGAGAAGATCATTGTATTTGTAAACGGAGATCTGAGCATTTGGACATTTGACGTGCATTCAAGAACGCGCCAAAGACGGGTTCTTGAACACTTGTTTAGCCCATGGTTCTCATATTGGACATGCAGGAGGGTGTTTCTTCTTTTGTTTCTTTTTCTACTGTTTACTGGTGCATGTTCACCACCTACAGTTGGAAGAGACTTGGTGCAAGATGTCGAAGTGATGCAAGTTTCGTGAAACTTGCTACAGGCTTTTTTTCTTTTAAGCAACTTTCTCAACGCACTTTAAAGTAACCACTTCTGATGAAAGTTCATGTAAACGTGCATATATGTGTGTTCTGGGCTTTCACATTCATTCACGCATTACTACGCAAGTTTCTATGACTGTTTTTCAGGCTCTATGTTCAAAACGTGAGCCATTGAACCAATGTTGAACGTTAAACCAGACCAAACTTTGACCAAAGAGGTTTCGATTTGGTAGTGATGTATGGATGGCGTCCCCTTTAATTTAATCGTTTACATATCAGAATAGAGCTGTGGGAAAAAAAATCAAGATTCGCGAGAAATACATCCCTTCATCATTTTTCACCAAGCGTTTTCCAATTGTAGGTGGTTGATTAATTTCTCCTCCATGATCAGTTTTCAAATGGTTGGCAGTTCGGTGAATTAAAAGTGATGCCATCTATGTGTCAATACCAAATCTGAGTACCCGATTGGTCAAAGTTCTCATTCAACGCGTGTTCAGTGGCGGCATGTTTTGTACGTAGAGCTCAGAAATAGTTGCAGAAACTTGTGAAGCAATGCTTAAATGTGAGAGTTATGAAAACGGAATCCCAAAAACGCGTATTTAATGCGAGTTTACATAGATTTTCATTGGAAGTGGTTGGTTGAACGGGTGTTGCAGAGGGCGATGTGAACGTAGCTTCAGACTCAAGGTCATGGAGCAACAGCCTGAGCACTGAAGGACAAGGATCTGGAGTTTGGGAACCATCAGAGTTCCTGCTGAACAAAGAGCTCATGTTGAAACAAAGGAAGGAAACAAGCTGTGAGATGTTTTTGGATGAACATCTAACAGTTCTTCTGAGTTTTTTGGGGAACAAACACAATAAAAGTTTAGAAGTGGAAAAATCCAAAAGTGTTTTAGAAGATCTATTTTTTGAGTTGAGAAGTTCAGGTTGGATGAGATTAATCTCTAAATCATTGTATTTAATTTTTTGATTTCATGTATAATTTTTACTTATCTTTTTGTTGATCCTGGATTTGATTTGGCCTCAGAGGCAGTTTTTCTTCTTGAGACTACACCAACAGTTTATAAATCTAGGGATTATTAGCATCAGAAGAATGTATCTCCAAGGATCTGCAGATCTTTACATTCCAGATTAGGAAGTGGTTTGGGAGCACCGCTTAGCCTCAAAGGAGGATTCTACTTTCAGATGACAAGAGTGAACTTTGGAGCGACGAAGCTTCTTGGCAGGAACCACAAACAGAAGCTCCGCCGTGACGCTCGGGAGGAGAACGCCGACCAGGGGAATCAGAGGTGTCTGTGGCAGAACAAACAAAAGCTAAATCACAGATGAACTCCCCCGAACTCCTGTCAGCCCACTGGCAGCCTTGAACACAGATCTGGTCTTGTCCTTCGTCCTAAACACTGGGACAGATTGCAGCATCAGGTCTGTGATTCCCATCATCCAAAAGTTCAACCTCCAAATCATCGTTTAGTTTTCTCAAATGCGAGAAAATAGGAGTAAAGACAAGCATTGCAGTTCTGGAAAAAGAAATGTAAAGAACACTATTTCATATTATTTCTAAAAAAAAAAAAAGTCTTCTCTGGTCCTAACATAAAAATAACAATTATTCCATCATACCTTTTTTTTTAATGAAAATGTCTTCATATATTTAGCTTCATTAAATTAAAACAGAGACATTATAATTAGCAAAAAAACCCAAACCTTTTTTAAGTAGGCAAGGTAGTTTGCAAGTTCTGCTAGAAAGACTCGTTTTATCACAATGTTTTTTTTAATAATCAGAACTCTATTATAATTTACACAATTAACGTAGTTCCGATACATACTGAAGCGGAGAAACACAGCTTTGTGTTGACATGCAACACTTTACAGGAGTGAAGTGTTTACGCATTTAATCAAGGTTGGTACAGCTACTGCTAAAAGCAAAGGCTTTTTCTCACTTCAAATGTCAAAAAGGTATTTCTGTAATCACTAAATCAGTTTTAAATCTTTAACATCAACAGTTTAAGCAGTTTGCGTAATTCCAATGGATTCTGAAATAGAGAAGAGTAGCTTTGCACTGATATGCAACACTTTACAGTAGTGAAGTGTTTACAAAACCAAAGTAATTCCAACGTATTCTGACAGAAGCAAAAGTCTTTTTGCGCAGACTAGCGTAAAACGGCTTTTCTTTCCGTCAGAATTTATAGGAATTATGTTAACCACCTAAACAGACAATTAGTCATTGAATTTCAAAGAGGGTGTTTTTACTGGTGTTAAAGGGTTGCAGATGTTTTGAAGAATCTTCTTTCATCCAAATCTCATTCTTGTCCGTGCCTCTTTATCGCCACCTGCTGGTAAAGATTTGTAAAACCTGGCTACATTTTTAATTCGAGTTTTTTTTCACTTGTAACCTAAGACTTAATCTTTTTTTTAATTAGAAAAAAAACAATTGAATAAAAGTTTAAGTAAAAAAAAGTTATATGAAGTTAGTTAAAATAATGTGTAACGTCAAAACGTAGCAAAAGTTAGTTTTTCAAGCGTTTTTCCAGATGTCACCTGGCAGATTTGTTCTTATTTTAAAATATCGTCAGAAATGAGACAGGGGAGTTTAAAAATGTCTATTTTAGTTCTGCAAAATTAGGATTGGAAAAGTTCTATATATTTCTATGCTCCATATTTATGTTTCTTTGACTTTTTTGTCCTCTAGGAATTTGTTAGTTTTCATACAAAATAAAGTCTAAAGCTTAACAATTTCTTTCATAATACATTTAATTTTTCAAAAATGGATTTTCATATCAGATTGGGCATGTCCGAAGCGTATTTGATGGTTAAAGTGCTCCAAACGTCCGGCTGAAATTGGGTTTGGGATCTTTTGAAGTTCTTTTGAAGGGGAAATAGTCCCTGTGGGGTCTGAATCATTTCAGATGCAGATCCACACACAACATCCCTGCTGTCTGTTTTCGCTTAACAAACCCAAGTAAGTGATGTCACCTCGGCTCATAGTTTCCACGACCACTCACCCCCATGGTGTTCCTGTCTGGTCGCCCTCTCCCCCTGAAGAGGTGCGTTGTTGTTCCACACAGAATTCCTGATGTTTGTCTTTTCTTAGAAAACCACAGGAAGTGGAATAAGTTGCTTTTTTTTTTTCCCCTTGTTGAAACCACTTGATTTTTGCCACGTTTTAACCACAGGCGAATTCCTGAGACATTCTTCCAGTGGTCTGCTTTTGCAGACAGGCCTCACTATCACACATAAAAACAACGAATAAAAATAAAAAAAAGTTTGGAAGAATTTAGAAATTGGACTGATGTCTCATCATGAGTCACTGCGTCAGTTGGATTGTACGGCTTCCTGGGAAATGTTGAACTTTATTTATTTCAAGCTGACTACAGACTGACTACAGAAGTTGAAGGTGTAAAAACCACAATGCAGAGCAGCAGCTGCTGAAATGACAGTCCAGATGTTCAGCAGCCATCAAAGCCTGCTCCTTGATCTGTGGGAACTAGAGATCACACCTGGACTGGAAATGCAAGTTTGTATTTTTTCTTGCGTTGAACTGCGATCTATAGGGAAGACTGTGGTGTAAATGTGAAAACCATGTTCAGACCAGAAGGAAACGTCATATCTTTAAAACGCGGTAAAGCCTGAAATGACAAAACGAAAGAGATTCAGACTGGTTTGGCCTCCCAATCTTAGGAGTTCTGCTAAGTTTCACCAAAAAACAAACTTGAAATCCAGAGGCTCCATAAAGGTGGTGGTTTTACAGCAACAGTGACAGTTGTTTTTATGTCTTAGCCTGAGAAATGTAGAAAAATTCAAAATGTTAAAATTATTATGCAAATGATATTTTTCCATGATTTTTCTAAATGCTCAATGCACATGACAGCATGATTTTCAAGTCACTAACCATTAGAGAATGCATTCAATATTATTGAACAAACTTCCTAAAGATGACTTCACTTTTTTCTAACATAAAAACCTTCAAATGCACTGTTATTATTAGAGTTCCACAACATTTGAGAGATTCTAAAGAACTGAAAATGGTAATTCGGTGAATTTACTGCATTAGGAGGTCATATTTACTCAATTCCATGTTCCATTCAATCAAAAAAAATCTTCATAGGTCAAGTTATATTTGAACTTTGGACCCCTTATTTTGCATCAGCTTCACAATCCTGGAATCCATAGGGCTTGTGAGTTTTGGAGAGTTTCTGCTTAAATTGGTTTGTAGGCTGTCAGAATAGCCTCCCAGATCTGCTGTTTGGATGTGAACTGCCTGCCACTCTTAGATATTTGGCTTGAAGTTTCTCTAAAGGTTGTCAATAGGGTTGAGGTCAGGGGAGGATGGGGGCCACACCATCAGTTTATCTCCTTTTATGGCCATAGCAGCCAATGATGCAGAGGTGTTCCTTGTAGCATCAGATGCTGCATTGTCCTGCATGAAGATTATTTTGTTATGGAATTGCATTAACGGTTAAAGAGTTATGGTAATAGAAAGAATGCCAACACTGGAGCAAAAGCTGCGATGTTAAAGGGTTAAATTTGTACCATTCTAACCTGAACTGGGCTTGTTCTTATGGAGATTTTTGTTCTTGAGGTGCCTCGTTCTTTATGAGGTAGTTCTTGTTCAGCTTCTCTTTGCAGAAAAAACAATTCCTTCAAAAAATGCGGTCATTTTGCTGTAAATTGCAAAATCCCTTTGGAGCACAAAGATTGAGGTAGAAAAACATGCTTTTTTTTTTTTTTTTTTTTTTTTGCTTGACGTCAAGTTACTGTGACATCATTTCCAGGTGAGCGTTAACCAGTGCTTGGCGGTTGCTTTTGTTGCTCCTGTTATTCGATTGCCTGGTTTAGTATTCAAAAATTCCAAGTAGCATCTTTAGCATGCTAGTGAGTAAACTACTGTTTTAGCCATTTGCTGTGTAAGCAGCCTGCTACGTGGTTAGCTAAACACCTGTAGCCTTAGCTTACCGTTTGGTATGGCCTCTCCTTCTTCTGCCTTCACCCCTCTGTCCTGCTTCATGTGCCATATAGTCAGCAAAGATTCTGCCTCCTTTAGTGAGGATAGTGGTAGATGTTTTAAGTGTGGCCTTATTTTAGATGTGGAGGCCAGGCCAGAGCAGTTGGATTGTAGTGCGGGTCACGCTACCAGGGTTAAACTAGCTGGCACCCCAGCCCCTTCCAGGCAGGAGCCGGAGAACACACTCAGAGCAGTCTCTGAATAACTGGAATATATCCTCCTAAATTGTAAAAAAAGCTCTACTTAAAGCCAGAATCCAATATTAATCCACTTTAATACCAGAGAATGGAAATAATTCAATATTTCTTTTTAGTTCTAAAGCCAGGCTGACTAGCGGTCACAGCTCAGTAGAACCACATACTGCTGCTACTCTCAGCTCTGAAGATTTCCTTGGATTTTTTAAAGTAAAATTGCAAATATTAGACATTAGTTGAAAAAAGTTATCCCTACTATCAGCCCAGAGCAGGCTGAAGCTGAAGAAGACCTTAATTAAATGTCACATAATGCTTTACCAAGTAAACAGAACACTTGGCTCACAAAATGCAGGACTGCTTGTGGTTTCTAGAATTTCTAAAAGCCTTTAGCCACCAAGCCACCGTCATATGTAAGAAGCTCTCAGCTCAAGTAAGAGAGGCCGACACCGTTTCTACATTCAAAATTAGGCTTAAAACATTCCTCTTTGGACAGGCTTATTGCCAGGCTAGCTAGCAATCAGAGAATATCTAACTTACTGCTGCCCTACCTCACTTACTGTTAGGAAGTTTTGGACAATAATTATAGTTTCCATTATATGCATTATACATAACTTCTTTGCGGAGCTAGGCAAAGGGAAGATGCTAAACCTGGCCATGGCGGCCCATTCCCTCTGCTTAGTGGACTTGCGTGGGCTTTAGATTAATAATATATATAAATTGATATGTTAAAACTGTCGATTTTATATTATTATTATTATTATTATTATTATTATCATCTGCTATTTTTGCTATATATTACATGCTTTTACCATTAACATTTATTGAAATAAATGTAATACCAATTAGTTGCCAACAGGCTATTAGCATCCCTGAGGTTTCTTATTTTTTTCCTTAAGATACTTTTTTTAAGCGCTATTCCTCATTGAAAAGGACGGTGTAAGGCCAGGGATGCCAGTTTAGCTTAGTCTGTTTAGTTCAGTTTAGCAACCAGCTATTGTTTATATTTTAATGACTGACTTTATGTTCTTTGCATAAATACCAGTGTGAAGCCCATTGAGACAGCTTTGATTGTTATTTTGGGAATAGGATAGAATATATAGGAATTTTAACCAAAGATTTTTGCCATCTTTTAACTGGACAGCAGCTGAGATTTTACAACCCCCTCAGAGGCACTTCTTCACAAAAAAAATAAATAAATAAAGCTCCAATAGTCAAAGGGCAACATGGAGCTCATCAAGCTCCATTTAAACAAACATTTGGTCTCATAACATCAGACTTCTTGTACTCAATTGATTGTATTTTCCCTCAGGAATAGGCTATTTGCTTCAATCCCTGGAACAAACCCTTATGCCGGGTTTAATATCACTTTGAAGCTTGCAGTTTGAAGCTGCATGTTTGTTCTGGATAGCACAGGAAGTTAACAGATGCTGAGTTAATTTTTAATTAATAAAATTCAACACAGACAATTCTGCGGGCTCAGCGATTGGTGGGACTTCCTAAAAGCTGCAACATTATGCCAATCAGTGTGTTTATCTGAAATGGGGCTTGCATGGACCATCTTTGTAGCTACAGATGAAAGATGAAAAGCGGCATGTCGCCCCCCCGCCGTGTGTTGTGTAACAGGAGTCACACAATACCAGGACTGTTCAGGGCCTCACAGCTAACATATCTATGTCAAGAAAGAAAGAAGATGTGTGGTTTTCTTGATCCTGACTGTTAAAAACTTTTTTAACAGCAAAGTAATGTAAAACTGATATAAAATGTTAACAAAAATGCATTTACGGTAGATTTCAAAACTCAACTCAAATGACCGGTCTCATTCTTGTACTAAACATTAAAGTGGATGATGTTTCTCACAATGGTGGACTTGCATCAACTTAATAAAACATGTTTTGAATCACCTGGGATGACTCTTTTCAAAGACCCTTTCCATCATCTTTTGATTTATTTTCAAAGAGTTCCCGGTGGTCTTTTAATTATGATTATGTCGTTTTTTGTCAAAATGAAAAACCTGTGTTGTTTTAGGGCGTAGTTTCTGCAGAACAGCAGGAATTCATTAGAAACTCTCCTCTGAATTGTGGGCGGGACCGTTGGGGCAAAGCAAACCCGCCCCCCTTTCCCCTCCCTGCTGCTGAGAGCTCTCTGTTCATACTCTCACTCGCTTGTGGTCTGCCCAGCGTATCTTCTATGTCACAAATGCAATCTTTTTCAAACATTTTTTCTCTCCTCCTGATTTACTTTGAGTTGAATAAGGAAATACTCAGAGATAGAATTTTTAACTGAATTTTCTTAATAAATACATGCATGCACTTGTCAGAAAAAAGCCACAAGAACATGTCAAAAACACCATTTTCATCAGAGTAGGTCTTTAAAGATCTATTAGTCTGGAGTAAATTCTCAGGTCAAAATAGTTGAAGCCTCAGTGGATTAATCCAAAAAAAATTCTGCAATATGAACAAATATTAGTGTTTTAATGTCGGGCTAAAAAAATGACAAAATCTTTATAAAGGGTGACATTTTTCATCTTTGAAAGTTTCCAAAACTGAAGCGATTGTTGGTTTAAAAAAGCCTAAAAGTTTCTGCAGCTCAGACGGTGGGAGAACAGTAGCCATAAAAGGACCTGATGCGGCAGGAGCTTTGATGTTCACCTATATGCATGTTCAGCTTTGTTAGGCTGAACAGTGGGTCAGGGTGAAATATTAAGCAGAAGTCCCGCGTTTGAATTGACGTGTGGCAGAGCTCCCAGCTCCCTCAGGCCTGCTGGCTCTAAACCAGCGCGAGTGACGCTACCGAAAAACTAGGGGCCAGAAATGGAGCCTAAACCTTAAAGAGCTGCTGGTGTGGTCTACTCGTCCAGGTGAAGTTGTAGAACTTGGTGATGCAGACTAACTGAGGGGGAAAAATGTTTTTTTTTTTTTTGTTATCAGAGTTCAAACAAATTACAGTTTTTTTAACAACTTCCTTTATTATTAGAAAAAAATCTATCCTAGCCGGTTTAGGGAAAAAAATTGATCTTCTTCCCAACCCCTTAAAACCCACTTTAGAATCAGTTAAGGTCAGAGATTTGGACAAAAATGGATCCATGGGAGAGTTCAAGGAGAACTAGGTTGCTGAGCAAAAACAACACAAAGAACAATCTGGACTTACCCAAAAAATAAGTTTGGACAAATATTCTGTTGCTGGATGAGACCGAAGGTTAACTTTCTGGAAGGTGGGCATCCTGTTTGGACTTAAACTAAGACTTTCAGAATAAGAGTCTGAATGTTCTGTTCTCTACCAGTTGATGAAAAACACAAGTTCTACAGCAGAAAAAGGGTCCAAACAACTACATCTTTGAATAACAACTACAGGTTTAAATAGTGTAGCAGATGGGCTTCATTTGATAAGTTATAAATTGAGAATTTACAAGATTAAAGTCTTACATTTATGTAGAAAATCTGTTTTCTAAGAAAATATAAAAAACAAAAAAGAGATGTTTCAGGATGAGAGACGAAGAGTGCATTGCAAGTGATTTTTTTTCTGGCATTGTTTTCAGGAGTAGCAAAGTCTTTTAGTGAATCTACATTGTTTTATTATAAGTATAAAGACATTGAAAAGAATTTGCAGAACCCTGGACTTCTTCAGAAGATTCTTGGCCCACATGCAGTGGATTTTCCGTAGGCGAGCTATTTACGCTGTCAGCAGTATTGTTAGAGGTCCAAATGCATTATGGAACATGGATTCCTATGATAAACTCAAACCATAAATGGCTGCACTGAGTCTGCATGTGAAAGGAGACTGGATAATGTGGATGGAGGTTTACACAACCAACTATATTTTTGAAAAAGTGCAGGTCTAAATTAAGACTTTTTTTCATGATTTTACATGGTTTGTTTTGTTGTTAAATTAGTACTTTTTTCTCATAAGTTTGAGTTTATTCTTGTAAAGTTACAAATTTTTCCTCATAGTTTTACTACTTTATTCTTGTAAAATTACGACTTTTTCTCATAATTTTTCTTTGTCGTTTTTTTTTTCACGATGGTCCTAATACCCTCCTGTAAGAACCTCTGTGTAAATTGTTATAGTGTTAGTTTGAGAATCGTTCGCAGGAAGTGCATCATTCCCATCAGATTTCTTTTCCTGCCAGAATCAAATAAACCAGAACTGCTTCTGCAAGCCGGCTTTTAGTACAGTTCACTTACCTTAGTCCGGATCAATTGCAGCCAAGCATGGGATCAACCATACTCTGGTACGGTATACATGGACTGATGGGATTCTGCGTCATGACTTAAACGTCATCCTGGAAAACCTAACAACGTGTCAAAATCCCAACCGCTGGATGTTGCCAAGGAGAAACGAGCAGATTTGAAGCGGGCAGACCATAAGCCTTTTTTATGATGCTCTGATTCGCCAAATGATTTTGACGATTGAAATCACCATAAAACATAAGCAGCATAAAAAATGTTCTTGTTTTTCAAAATAAGATTCATTCATTCATTTTCTAAACCGCTTTATCCCTTTCGGGGTCACGGGGCTGCCGGAGCCTAACCCGGCTACTCATGGGCGAAGGCAGGGGACACCCCTGGACAGGTCGCCAGTCTGTCGCAGGGGCCACATTCACACACTCACCCACACTCACATCCACACCTAGGGAGAATTTTAGAGTGACCAATTAACCTATGAAGCATGTTTTTGGATGGTGGGAGGAAGCCGGAGTCCCCGGAGAAAACCCACGCATGCACGGGGAGAACATGCAAACTCCACACAGAAAGGCCCCCATTGTTGACACTATTTCAAGTCCCCCAGCCAGGAGTTGAACCAGGAACCTTCTTGCTGTGAGGCAAGAGCGCTAACCACTGTGCCACCGTGCTGCCCTCAAAATAAGATGGAAACAAAAATCCAAATAAAGACGTTTTCTGTGAAACTTGGAATAACTGTGACTCCTCAAGCTTCCGCGTGGTGTTTCTGTTTTCTGTGTCAGTGGACTGGTCTCCAGTTTATGAGCATGGAAGTTGTAACTGCTTTGAGCACAAATCCGTGCCATTAGAGATGCTTTTGGTCTCCGCTCATGTTTGAATGCTGCAGCGGACACCGAAAGAGGTTGCAGTGAGAGATCGCAGATGTGGTCGCACAGGAAGACAAACAAAAAGAAAAAAAAAAACAAACTAAGAAGACTGTGTCCGGGAGGAACTCTATTGTTCTGTCGCAGCAGTCAGACAGACGAGAATAGAACTTCGGTGGAGAGAAGCTGTGATGGTTTGTAAAAACACACAAGACAAAAACAGAAACAGGAGAATACGTTTCCTGTGAGCTTTTCCTGTGTTTTAGTGACCCAGTTGAATCCCTGCAAGAAGAAAGAGTTCAGTCATTTGCAGAAGAGATGAGTTCACCTCAGTTTTATCAGATTTTGCTGCTTTGTTGGTTTATTCAGGATCTAAATGTTGGAGAAAGGAATGTTTGAAAACAAATCCTTGATGATGCAAACATTGGGAGGAGCTTGAAGATGTCCTGGAGACTTTGGCGCAAGCTGTTGACTGTGGATGAAAACTGGACTTGGTGCGTGTGATGTCACCCATAGAAAACCCTAACCTCCAATTTCAATTAAAAGAAGTCAATTCAGTCACCATTTTCTCGTGATACGGACGCCACCACAGTGGAGCCAGACTACATCCGTAAGCAGTGGAAGGAGGGATGAGGGATGTTCTTGTTGCATATTCTCGCTCTTCTATACCCGTCATCATGTCATGTGATGATGTGTTACAGCTGTGGCTACATTTAGTTGAGTTTTTCTTAGTTTTGTTTTTGTGTTATGTTCCTTGTCAGAGTGAGACTTCTCTGTGGATCTTTGTGTGTCTGTCTCTGTTGATTTGTTTCCAGTGTTACTCCTGTTGGACCCAAGCTGATGGAGGCAGCTTATAAAGCAGCTTGTGGACCTCCAGTCTGCGAGAAGAGAGCTGTGCTGCAACGTGTCTCCTTTGCAGCTTGGCGCTCTTCTCCACTTGATGTAGTCTGTGTAGCACTTTGTGTTCTTCTTTGGGTTGAGGTTCACTCTGTGTCTTTGTTGGTTTAATTTTAAAGTGAAGCTGTAGGAGTTGAACTGCCATTCTCTTTAGGACACATTTCTCCTGTTGATGTTAGTCCAGATCCCCTAGACCCAAAAAGGGGCATAACACCATGAATGTTACACTTCTAAGTTATTTGTCTTAGACTCTGGCATTATTTTACTGGTATGGATCTCTTCAAAGAGTAGATACCATGTCTTATACTGTAGTAATACCTGTTGAAGGCTCTTCTGTTTACCCCGTTGCTGAAAATGGTGTAGTTGAAAGATTTCACCACATTTCAGTTTGCTGTTCTTGAAAGCAAGCCGTGGTATCAGACTGTGACAGATGTCCTACAAGTTTGTTGTTCCACACTTCATTCTAGCATTCAGTAGCTGCTAAACAGCATAAGATAACATTTAACACAGATAGGAGGCGTGGTCCATAGGTTCCTACCTTTCGAGAGGGAGTGTTGGTGTTCGCAAGTCAACACATGTTCCAAAATTACAACAAAGATTTCTGAACCATGAAGCAGCTCGCACAGGGAACTTTTCTGCTACAAGATGGGGGGAAGTGATATGATACTTTCCTGCAAAAAAACCCTGTTTTAGATTTTTCTATTAGACTTTCTGCACGTGGAACCACTCAATACGGTTCAGCCAAATACTCCTGCTGGAGTTTCTGTCATCACAGGTAGGTTAAGGCGACTCCCCATGTTGACTGAAAAACTTTGTGACATAATCTTGGTAATATGAACAGAAACAGTATTAGAAAAGTAAATTATGTTCAATAAAGACATGGGATTGAAGTTGCAATCCAATGTTACCTTGTTTTCCATACTTTTAAGTCACTCCAAAGTATAAGTTGTAGTCGCACAACTCTGTGTAAGTCGCATCTTTGAGAGAAATTTAACAAAACACGGGACCAAGAACAGACAATTGGTCTCGAAAGGCAAATCATATTAACAGAATAGAAAACAGACTGAATATGCCCGCTTCACTACTGTAGCACATTGATGTTCATTTAGCTTGATGAAGCATAGGAGGAGTCTAGTGTATTAGCACAATATATGAACAATAATTCCGATAACTGTTGTATAAAGAACATCCTAACAAGCCAACTAAACTTTTTCTATCATTTCTAATCATTGTTGTATCTCTGCTACATCAGAACAAAGCCTGGTGTAACACTGAGTAGTGCGTCTTTTTTTGTTTTTTCGTATAATGTCCCTAAAAAAGTACGCTGTCAGTTTCCTAAGACTCCAAAACATAAAAAAAGCTCAGTTGCTGTTCAGTCAAACCGCCTAAGGTTTTTTTTTCTAAAACAAAAAGAGGTGTTCAGACAAATAATGATCAAAAAAGAGCTTCATCACTATCCCTCTTCTGTCTTCTCTGTGAAAGAAAGCGCAACTTAAGAGAGAAATCTTTCATCCGTCCCCAGGAAGCATCATGAGTGAGCGCTTTGACTGCATCAACTGCAAAAAGTCCTTGAGCGGACAGCAGTACATCCAGGTGGAGAATAATCCGCACTGCATCACCTGCTATGAAGGGCTGCACGCCAACACCTGCCAGGAATGTAAAGAAATTATTGGGCACAACGTCAAGGTAATGTTACACCTGTTTGCTGCTGAAAAGCCAAGAATTTTGTTTATCCAGTGGATGCTTTTTTGTGTGTTTATTACTAGAACAATAACATCCTTATTGCAAAGTTTCCTGTAAAACTGCTGAAACTAAGTTCTGATCTGTTCTTTGGAGATTGGTAGACATCGGACAACTACATCGTCTCTAGGGGGCGCTCTACCTAGACGGTGACATCACATGACAAAAGGAAACGACAAAAAAATCGGAGAGGGGATAGGTTAGAGAAGTTGAGCGTGCTTCATTTACAGCAACAGAGAGGGTTTACCAAATTTTCCGCACTTTAGGATACACTTAAAAGCCTTAATTTGTATAAAAACCAACAGTGATGATTAGTTGTGATTTTGAGATTGATTTTGTTACTGCTAACTCTGTAAATATGCTAAAATGTTGCAAAATTGGACTGTTTTTTTGTTAGTGTTGCTAACATGGTTGGATTTTGAGTTAACGGTCACAGTAATGTTTGATATATACCATCAGCTGATTTTTTTTACGTGTTTCAAATAAGGGCTGAAAAGTGGTCCTCGCACGCCCCTGACCGTGGGGGAAGTTTCCTCTTTAGAACTTTTAAGATAGATAATTTTAAATTCATTTAAAAAGTCATCATGTTTGAATAAAAAAAAAAATCACTTCCTACGGTGTTGTATCACATTTTGCTACATAGTTTCATCACGTTTGTTTTTTAAAAAGTGGTGTGTGTTGTTCCTTGAAAGAAAATGGTTGGTTTGCTGTTTAAATAGTGACTGATGAATATGATGTGATAAATGACAGCTGTTGTTTGCTTCAAATGACTCAAGCATTTGTCATCGTTGTTGTTTTTCCTGCTCGATTTAAAGGAATCACGTTGTTTCTTGGAACTTGCGGTTCTCAAACTTCACCAGAAATCCTCCATCCATCCATAAAAGTGCAGTTCAGTTGTGCAAACTTTTGATGCATCAAAAGAAGGAAACTTAGATTAATCTAAATTTCTAACAGGAAGCTAAAGAAAGCAAATCTTAAGTGTTTTGTCCAAAGGCATCACTGCAGTGGAACTAAGGAAGAAAAACATTTTTTGATGATGGGAGCAACTCCCCTGAGGTCACTCATGTTCCGTAAACTACAGACTCCTCGTGGCGCCGGGCAGTAAATCAGATCTTGCTTTGACCTTCTCGTGTGTGCAACATCCCCCCATCTCATGAAACGCTATGGTTACAAACAAAAACAACAAGAGTGAAAAATGAAGAAATTGAAAATGATAAGAAAGCTGATACCAGCAGAAAGATTTGCTTTTTTTTTTTTTTTTTTATCAAGGAACGGATATGTTTCTTTCTCAGAAAAGTGGTTTAGCTATAATCAAGTGGGCACAGACACAATATTTAGTTCTCAGACTTGCTGGAATAAAACTGCCACATGTTTGTGTTCATGTCAGGATTGTCGACTTGTTCCTACAAGTACCGGAGCACAACCGAATCCGGTGCTTTTGTACAGTTTATGAGGAAAAAGAAGTTGGGGAGTGGCATTCAGGTGTGTTTCTGTTTCAGTGTTTCTGATGGAATACTTTCACAGTCTGACTCACATGTGGGCTTTAAGTATAGGTTGATCTCTAGCATGTAGTTTAGTTTTTAAAGCGCAGTTTGGCTTGTTAAACTGGTTTCTGTGGGTAAATCACTGTATTGAAATGTGTCAGTCAAATTCCTGGACTACTTTTTTATTTCATCACTTGAAAGTCAGATGCTGATGTATTAAAAAATATACATAAATACAAAAAAATTTAAATGTACAAGGTTCTGCTAGAAATACTGGCTTTCTCTGCTAAATGAAAAAACTTAATCCGAGTCTGAATATGGGATTATTTGGGCGGATTTAGAACAGACGTGGCCATTAGCTTGGAGAGGCTAACTTAGCTAGCATACTAGCTCAGGGTGTCAGAAGAAAAACGCTAGCTCCTAACATGCTAGTGTTTACTCAAGAAAACTTACAACCATTGAGTTAACTTTGCTAGTATTTGTCCACTAATATGCAGAAAACTTTAATTTATTTTCTGGTAGGTGCTAGCCAAAAGCTATTTAATGCTAACTTTGACGTTATATGAAATGTAAGGTTTTTTCTCCTTAAAAAAGAAAGAAATTATACATATATACATATATATATATATATATATATATATATATATATATATATATATATATATAAATTATGTGTGTGTATAAATTGTGTGACGTTTAGTCTCATTGAAAGGTTTTCCTATGCTGCAGGAGCTCGCCTTCGAGAACAGATTTTACCACGAACACTGCTTTCGCTGCTTCCACTGCGATCGCTCATTGGCCGACAAGTCTTTTACCAGCCAGAATGAGGTGCTGCTTTGCAGCGATTGCTACTGCAACGAGTATTCCTCCAAGTGCGTGTCCTGCGACAAATCCATCATGCCAGGTAGAGATTCTCTGAACCGCCTCATTGTCATTCCGGTTTTGTTTCAAGTCCTCGCAGGAATGAAAGGCTGATTGTGGCTTTGTGGCAGTGTGAGGGCGCGACAGCTCCAGGAGATTGGTGCTTTAAGTACTTTATGGGGTTAAATGACGTTGAACACGAGGGCTTGTGGGTTGCAGCTCCTTCTTAAAAATCCATCTTTCAAAGGAACCAAACCAGGCCAACGTTTACAAGATTTGACATTCCATTTCATGGAAAAGACAAAACACAGCTACAGCTGCAGATAATGACAACAATGAAAGAGACGAAAGCCGGTGCAGCTTCCGGCCCGGCTTTCTCTCTGCCTGTCACAGTGTTGGAATGTGAGATAAGCTGAAGGAGCCAGACTACAGAAGAGTTCTGTGTCTGCTCTCACAGGATCCAAGATCCTGGAGTTTGACGGCTCCTCCTGGCACGAGGACTGTTTCGTGTGCCACAGCTGCGAGAAGCCGATCGGAGGTGAAACCTTCGTCCCCAACAAGAACCAGTACTACTGTGTGCCGTGTTATGAGGGCAGGTTCACGCCACGGTGCAGCCACTGCAACAAGGTGAGGTCAGCTTCTCTGTAACACACTGCAGACTAACTCCTGCCATGATCTGATACACTTGTTTGTAAAATCACTCAGTGTTTAGAAGAGCATACCAAGCCATCACGTCACCTCCCTTAAGTTGACGCAAAGCCTGAAGTATCAGATATTGCAGTTTCTCAAATAACAACTAGAGGCTGGTTGCAAAAGCAATGGAAAAGTCTAACTTGATGCCAAAAACCAACTACATGTTTAAAAAAAAAAAAAGCTGTTCAATTGGCAGGTCTCAACAAAACTCTTGTAAAATCACTTTCAGAACTTTTGTGTAGGTGGGCGGAGCAAACCGCTCAGCATGCCCATCCCACTTCAGGCTTAATTTTTACAGTTCAGAACCGCAAACTGACATTAAAAATGATTCATCTAGTTAATACATATCTTCTGGGCCTATTTATATGTGGCAATTCGTGCTGGGACACGAGCGTTGCAGTAACCAGGCCTCTCATCCATTTGTCCATAACTATCTGGGTCTAAAGCTATGCTGGAGCTTCCTGTTCCAATGTTGAGTCAATGTGCAGATGTGTTGAGTGGTCCGGCCCTGTGTTTTAAGTGCTAGTGACAGCCCTGGCGCGTATGGTGCGGCACGATGCAATGTATCCACTGTTCAAAAATCTGACCTTTGACAAAGAATTCACGTTGTGTCCATCCATCAGAAACTCTGATTTGACTTGTGATGTGTTGATTATGTGATCCACAGAAAAACTAACAACATGCACATAACCAGCAACACTTGGTGGCCACCGCAAGTAATTACCAATGCACCAAATAGCACCGTTTTTGCAGATCCTGAGCAGGTCTGCAACAGGCCGTAACTGAGGACAAAACAGTCAGCTTCGACAATGAAGGACAGCGTTAGCCTAATGCGGGACAGGAAGTCACCAAATTTGGTCTCACAAACACAAACAAGCCGAGGTTCTTACTGACAGAGATGAGGCCAAAAGCATTTGATAGTAGCTCCTCCCACACACAGCGGCAGTGGGCAAGTGTCGAGCTGACAATCCGATACTTGAATCATGTTCATTGTGAATGAACCACAATTCTATATCCTTACATAGAAGCAGGGGGGAAGTGTGTTTTATTTGTCCCACTGTCATATGTCTTTGTTTTTGTGAATCAAACTGTTCTGAGAAAGTAACTGCTGTGACGGCGCTGAATCATCGAATCATCAAACGAATGTCGGCGCAGTTCACAAGCTCATATGCCAGTGTGAATGGAATCAAGTGTGATCTGGTCTGCAGGCTCTGACCAAAGGAGGGGTGACCTACAAGGACGAGGTGTGGCACAGAGAGTGCTTCCTGTGTGCGGGCTGCAGTGCTCCACTGGCTGGCGAGCCCTTCACGTCGCAAGGGGAGACGCCGTACTGCGTGAAGTGCTTCAGCAGCCTGTACGCCGAGAAGTGTTCCGGCTGCAACTCCGCCATCACAGGTGAGTCACTTCAGTTCAGATTTTTGATGAAAACCGGTTCAGGCAGTCAGAAGTCACACCCGCCTCAAAGTAAACACTTCAATGGATGTCACAGGAAGTGATGTCAAGTTTCTAGATGATTTAGTTAATGCGGAAGGAATTTCTTATTGAGAAACATTTTCACTGATGTTTTCACTTTTTAAAGTTTCAATGAGCTAAAAGTATTTTATTTAAGCATAATAAAAGTACATTTAGTCTTTACTAATTATAAACTTCAAATAATCTAATTTCATCTGAATAGTACACAGTCAGTATACTCCCTACAATGCGTGTACACAGTCTATAGTATACTTACTGTACTTATGCTCAACTATACTTAATAAAATATTCTTCAAGTGTACTACTTTTGGCATTTTTGTCAATTAAAGCAATTCAGTGCACTGTTACAAAACATGTCGTTTTGGAGGTACAACTTGGGGACAATAGTGTGGGCGTGGCTACAGTCGGCAGCGGTAGAAGCTGGCTCACTCTAATGATGTTTGCAGGTGTATTTCCAACAGGTTCCATGAAAAGTGGCACAGAACTTTGTCCAGATTGTTCTCTGTTGTTGTAGCGATCTACCAACATTTAAGCTTGGATTTCTCTTGAAGACCCACTCTGGGGAAAACAATGTTTTTGGTGTTTTTAACATGTTCTTGTGGCAATTTTCTGATGATAAAGAAAAAAAATTAGCTTTAAATTGCAGTATTTCTTTATTCAAGTTGTTCTGATTTTGCAGAAACCATATCCTAGAAAATGGCTAAAAACATCACAATCATAATTGAAAGACCACTGGGAAAGATTTTAAAACAGATCCATGACGATTGGAGTGGGAGTTTAAAGGGAACCTGATGGAACTCCATAAGCCAGTTTCTTTAGCGTTTAGTGTCTTTTTCCATCAGATTTTGACACCTTCAGAGTTGGAAGTGATCAAGCACAAAGTCAGACTTTTTCAGACCTGGGTTTGGGTTCCATCTGTGTTCTGCAGGTTTTGGAGACGGAAAGTACATTTCCTTCGAGGACCGGCAGTGGCACCAGCCGTGCTTCAAGTGCTCGCGCTGCTCTGTGTCGCTGGTCGGCTCAGGCTTCTTTCCGTACCGGGACCAGATTCTGTGCACAGACTGCAACGACGACATCTGAGGAGCCCGAATCCGACAGAGATCTGAAGCGTTCGAACCTCGTGCTGACACAGTGAAGGTCACTAATCCACTTTTGAAAAGCCTCCTCAGTGCATCTCTAAGCTGTTTCCAACTTCAGACTCACTGAAATATTCTTTATTTTCATATTTTGCACTAAGAATTAAAAGAATAACATAATATTTTTGTGTTTTTTTTCCCTGTAATTTCCTTTAGTGTGTGCAGACTTTATATCACAGAAAGATTAAGGACATCTAATAATCCCAATAACTGTTCCCAGCAAATAATCACATTTTTTATAAATTCAACTAAATTTTTCAACTTTTTTGACACACAAATCAGTCCGTTTTTCAAACTATACTGTTCTGTTCACAGTTTCAGAGCCCAGTGATCACTTGTTAGCACTGAAAGAGCATCAACACTAATGTTTGAGGTAAAAAACTCTCGCATGTGTGTATATTTGATATCTGTCAGAAATACAAGGCTGCATAACAAACAAAGTCTAGTTTGAATAAATTATTATAAAAAACATCTTTGTACCAAAATAATGTTCATTGCAGCTTTTAGTTTTGTGGGAGATTTGATGGGAAATCATGTCAAAAAAGGGTTTTTTGGTTCTATAAATCATGTATCATATTTCACAAATGCAGGAGTTGCAATTGTTCCCCCCCTAAAAAATCAGTTTATATAAAGTACTTTGTAAATGAAAATCATTTTGTTTTTTGGTTAACAAAATAAAGAGTGGCTTGCATGGAACAAAATATAGAGCATTCAAGGACTTAAGTTTCTAAAATATATATTTTTAGCCCAATTTTTAAAATGTTTTGGTAGATTTTAGGTCTTTAAAGGGTCATTAAAACATAGAGCAGAAAATTGTTTTTATTTCTATACAAAACTAATGTTGATATTTTAAAATATGATTTTCCTTTTTGGCTTTTTACTTCAATTTGTGGGGGGAAAATCCAGAAATTATTCTAAATTGTAAAAAAGCAAAAAAAGAACGTATGGAAAAGGTAATCAGCAAGTTTTCTGCCAGCTGCTTCCTGAGGATGTTCCAGCCGACTCGCATGATAATCTGCAGCTCTGATCCGCTCTGGCTGTTGATATGAGATCCATACCAGGTTAAGGATCAGCTCTGTCCACTGGAAATGTTCCAGATCCAGGAGTTCTGGCATAAACTGCAAATGGAGAAAGCACCTCGGATGAAGATGTTTAGGGCAAAACCCAGAGTTTGTGTCGGGCCGGTTCTGTAAAATCTAATCCACTCCAGCTGAGAAGAAGGAAGGTCGTGATTGTTTGGACCTTTCCCACGACTCCTCCTCAGATATGTTTGACCTTGCTGTTGAGGATGAAGTTCAGTCCCAGGAAGAGGAGGAGCGATGAAGACTTGATGTGGTCAGACTGATGGAGGCAGGACAGAAGGAACAGCCCGGACTACAACCGGCAGACTCTGACGCATAGACATGGCATCGGTGGTTCTTTTACCCAAAAGCTTTTTGGTAACCATAAAAATAATTGACAAAAATGAAGACCTCTATGTTTGGAGCCTTTCTCTTATGTAGCAAAGCTTGTTGCCTTGGAAACTTTTGAAATAAGCCTGTGTGCTTTTGTGGGGGCCGTTTGTTCACACGATAAATTTGTCAGTTTTGCCAAACTGGTTTCTTGGCTGTTTTTAAGCTAAAAAAAACGGATTGGGCCCCTCTTCTATATAGCTCCTCCCCCTCAAGCATACATGGCCCAGCCCCTTGCATAGATACCCTCCCGTTGGTCCCTCCCCCTCATGTAGGTCTCATCCTATCAAACTCCTCCCCATATCTGGTTCCGAAAGATGCTTGTAAATATCTTCCTCCTCATGCTTGGCTTCTGCGACTTTGAAAGCCTTTTGCTGTTTATATACAAACTTTGCAAAAAAAATATTTAAACTTTTATTTTTTTTTATTTGTAAAAATATTGGTGGACCAGACCTAGAATTTTTTTTTCCCCATAAATCTGAATTTTTCTTTCACTCCTCATATTTTATATGTAATGTTGTCGCCAAAGTTTCAGTTTGAATCAGTGCAGCTTCAGAACAACTACACCCTCTGGCGCCACCTGGAGGAACAACAGGTTAGTGTGTGGATGTAAACAGCAGTTTGAATGAAAGACGCAGGTTGACGTTCCAGTCGGTTTATTGGTTTTTCTGTAAAACGAGCAGTTTCATAAAAGAATGTTTCGGGATGATACCTCACAAAAAGTTTCTTACAAAGACAAAAAAAAAAAAATCACAATAAATACAGTTTTGAACACTATACAAGATGGCGCGTCGCTGCAGGAGCCAGAGTTTCTGCACTGTCTGATCAGAACCAGGACGGACGAAGCGTCCAGGGGGGAATGCTTCAACGACACAAACGTTCAGGCTGAAACATGGCAAAGTTCATGGAGTTTGTGGGTCTTCAGGCTGAATAATCCTGCAGGATCAAAAAGAGAATCAGATTTCAAATATTTGGTTGGAAACATCTTTCCTGATAATTTGACGGAGAGTTGGCGAACTTACGGCTCTCGGTTTCTTGTTGACTTTCATGTCGAACCTGCGACGAACAAAGAGGAGCCCAGTTAGACACGGGAAAACTTTTGGGAGACGAGCCGCAACGAAACCAGGAGCGCATGACAAGAAGTAGCTGCACAGACACACCTGAGTCCGAGCAGAGGCGGGAACAGGAGCCAGGAGTTGTACTCAGGTAAAAGTAGCGTTTCTTTAATCAAGTAGAGGTAAAAATAAAAGTAGCTAGAGACCACCGCGACAAAAAAGTATCAATTCTTGAACTTCTAAACATGAAAAAAGGGATCAAATTAAAAGTGGAAGGAGAAAAAACTTTAGCATGATTCCCTGCTACACAATGACTGAAGTGAAGCGGGGAGGCGGTAGTGAGAAGCGTTTCAGTGGGTTGTTTGGGTTCAGTGTTGAATGATGTCAAACTAACCAAATCATTCATTTAGTCACTTTCGGGGCTGCCAGAGCATTCACACCAAGGGACAATTTAGAGTGACCAATTAACCTTCGAAGCATTCCCACGCATTCCCAGCCGGGACTTGAACCAGGGGCCTTCTTACTGTGAGGCAAGAGCGTAACCACTGTGCCACCGCGCAGCCACTAACCAGATGAAACTTGGCCAAAATGACTTTAATGAATCTGGTGTTTTTACATTTTTATTATTACATAAAGAGATCAGAACTGTTTATGTGCTCATAAAGCAAATTTAAAAATAAGAAATGAGCTTTTACCTACCGCTTGGAGAATCTGTAGTTTCAAAAGTTTTTTCCAGATTGTTTTATGAGCACATTAAATCCTGTTTGTTCTGTGAAAACAGAACTGAAGCGGATCGCCGTTGCCGAGTCCAAGACTCAACAACAAACTGACAGCTAGAAAGTTTTCTGATTAAAGGCGAGATGTGTCAGCTCAGCTTCAGCTTTCAGTGGGGCAGGGCTTCAGTTCTGGTAGCTGGTCACCCCCATCAACTGTGAGAACTGAACGTCACTCATACAAAGCGGCTGACAACCGGCTCCAACAAAACCAAGTCAATTCAATCGATGTGTTTTTGTGATGCGGACGCCGCCGTGTTGGAGCCAGAAATTGTCAGTAAGCAGCAATTGGTCCAAATCTGTCTGACTCCAGTTCTCTTATACAGTCAATGGTTACAAATCTACTGAATAGAAATATCGTGCGGAAAGAAAGACTACTCTTATGAGTACATTTTGTTCCAAAAATGACTTGTTACTACCCAACTCCTGTGCGTGTTTATGTTTGTGTGTGTAGAGCTGTAATGAAGAGGACCAACAGGCATGAAACCGGTGAGCCGACAGACAAGGAGCCGACATGCTTTCAGCACCAAGACAGGCGTTCACATGCAGAGTAGAACACGCCGCTTCAGGTCAGACAAGCAGGGGGAGGGGGGGTGGAGGGGGCGGGAACAAAGGAGCCGGAAGTAAAATCTGGACTTACTCGAAGTCATAATCAAACATGGCAGAAGGGCTGAGGGAGCGGCGTTACGGGAAGGAAGAGAGCAGGAGCAGTTAGTTCAGACTCTACAGAACTACCAGAGGGAACTCTGCGGTTCTGACAGAACTTCAGAGTCCGCCTTCAATGTTCCTGGAGCCGCCAGAGCAAGACCTCTCTGAAAAGAACTCGTTAACAATCAGCATCAAGCTCGACAGGACATTTGGGATCAGTGGAGAGATTCCCGATTTTTTTTTTTAAATAAGTTAAGCAGAACTTCAAAAAAACAAAGCTGCAAAAGAGAAACAGACAAAAGAACTGAAAACAGAAAATGAAAAACAAATAGTTCAGAAGCATCAAGAAGAGCGGCTTTCTGCAAAGAAACAGTCATTAACTACAGGCGTCCGGATTCAGGAGATCTTCATCTGATTTCATGATCTTCCAGCTTCTACTGAATGAAACCAGAGGATCTAGATGAAGATCCGACTAACTCCACTCGTTCAAGTGACTCATAAATTGGAATTAAACTTTTCCGCTTCTAAAAAGCCTTCAGTTCTTCATCATCATCTTCAGCTTCACATGTCTGCGATCACACGAACATTTTAGTTTTCTAGTTGTTTTTGGTAAGAAGTTCAAACAAAATCTTCTAACTGTTGTTACATTAGTGTGTTTTTATTAAATGTAATCCTTTTGTTTTTACATCTTAGTTTGGTGCATTTACGTAAAGCTCGGAAACATAAATCTCAAACTTGAAAAAAGAAAGTTCTGCTGAATCTGCAGCTTGAACCCTGCGGTTACTGCGACCCGGGCTTCACCCCTCACCTCACCTGTGTCTGTTCTTGTTCTTCCTCTTCTTGTAGCTCCCGTGATGGCTGCCTGAGGAAGAGGAGGCAGCTTTCTGAGGCTTCAGGTCCTGCAGCGTGGAGTCCACGTCCTCTGTGTCTTCCTGGCTCGGCTCGTTCTCCTGGTTCTGAAGGTCTGGAGACGCGTCGCTCTCTGTGCCGCTGCCGGCCTCACCTGGATATACCGCCAGAGGAGTGAAAGTCAGAACTGGCGGTCTGAAGAGGCCCCAGCAGCAGAAAAGTTGCCAAACTCGACTCACGTTTCTCGTTCATGTGATCTGGAATCCCGCCGAGCGCGCACACCGCCTGCCAATCACAAGAGAGCACTGAGGAGCAGCTCCACATCAGACGGCTGAAAGCGCCAGGCGTGGGAAGAACTCACTGCGACGGACGTGACGGAGGACTTGCTGAACAAGCGTTCCGCTTCCTTGAACTTCCGATTTCTCCGGTCAGTCTTACTGTTGGAGTTCCTGATGGATCACAGAAGGAGAAAACGATCCGATCAGCAAACAGACAGAAGATCTGACCTCATCTAAGCCTCGTTCACGCTGAAGGACACTCACTTCTGGTTGGTGAGGTATCTGTCCCATCCTCGGATGATGTTCCCGTACATCTGAGTGTCCTCCAGGTAGCTTCCCTCAAAGGCGTAGATCTGTCGCTCCAGGTTCACCAGCGTCTCCTGTGTCGTCAAAACAGTTTTACTGCAGACGTTCTGATTTTTCCATCAGCGCTCATAAAATAACAAATACAACCTCTTTTATTCTTATTTATTTCCTTAGACTTTAAGGATTTGTCAAACTACAAAGATTGATTCAACCCCACACCCCGTTCCTGTCTTTAAATCCTGAATCTGATTGGCTTTTGTCAGTTCAATGCATCAGTTCTTGCATTTTCCTCTGAAAACTTGATTATCCATCGTATTAAACGTGCCAAATTTATTCTCTACCACAGAAACGGACACCAAAATTCTTCTCTATTCATCTTTTTTTTGTTTTACAAAACCCTTCTAAAGGTGTGCCTGATAAACAAATGCTTATTTTTTAGTGCCACTAGGTACACTTAACATTTTCTGTTTTTTCTCTGCTCTTACAAGTCTTACATCCATTCACCAATTACAATTCTCAATCCCATTTCTAATGGATATACTTAACTAAAAAAATACGTATGTGACTATAAATGCAGTTTCTATCAATTAAAGTGGACAGGCAGACACAAAGGAAATTTTAATTAGTAAATTAGCATTTTAATATTTTAAAAAGATCGTGTTCTTTATTTACAGTGTTTTTAGGCGTATAAGTAGAGATAAACAGTAAAAGTCGTAAGAAAACAAGAAAAATAAGCAATGGGACAAATATTACTCCATTGTAACTACTGTAAGTTGTTTTTTCAGGAATAAATTAAGGTAACTCAACACTGTCAACAACAGCATTGAACAATAAAGAAATGAGAAACGTTAAGTATCGCGAGAACTCGCCGTCTGTTCTTTGGGTTTGCTAACAATTTAACGGTTTGTTGATTAATAAACGTTAAAAAACCATATGATTCAACCATGCAACGTAAAAGCACAAACTTTAAAAGTGTTTATGTTAAGTTAAAACAAAACGATTTCATCCTTGGTCGATGCGAAGTAAGGACAATTAACTATAATAGTTTTGTGGCCTGCTAGCTCAGCTAGAATACGCTAGCCCGCGAGTGTTAGCTTGGCGCGTGCTCTCCCAGGATTCAGGGAAAAAAACCACGTTCAACCCGCTGAAACAGAACCGCGGACTCACAGCGAGCTCCTGTTTCCTCTTCACCAGCTCCGCCAGCTCCCGTCGGGTGTCTGGGATTTGCGGCGGGGTCGCCTTCGCGTGCATCGACATGGTGGATCTGTCCGGAACCAACGGGAGGAGGCGCGCGCGCTCAGAAGAGAGACGTGTTGGTTCCAACTGAGATGCGACCGCAAGGTGGCGCGCAAATGTCACGAAGTGACCATAGACAAAAATTTTTCTACACTCAATGGAAGTGACCTTTTCCCCACCTCGATTTATATTAGTTTGAGCAATAATGAACAAACTAATTCAAACAATGTAGCTATCTTTTCGGGTGAGCTAGCATTATTCATAAAGTTCTGTCAGTGAAATGAGCATTTTCAGAGTAAATAAAATGCAGAATGTTACATTTTAGATGTACCTGCCTGATAACTCAGACACAAAGGGTTACTTCTGTTTTCAGATCAGTGTTTCCACTACAAGTTGGACAAAAGTTGAACATAAATCCGTGTTGCTGTCGTTGAGCTGCTTCAGCGTGAAAACCTTCTTTAACTGAAGTAGTGTTTCTCCACCCTGTTGGTTGGATACTCTTAGAAACGCAGCTGCTGGTTCAGAAGCAGCTGAGAGGACAGCTGCTGCACAGGACCATGGGAGGACAGCGGCCTCGCCTCAGATCCTGCAGATTCTACTGTCCACACGTCATCTTAGAACAATCCTCAACTCAAAAACCTGTCAAAAAAGACATTTTGAAAGTAATCTGATCATGACAACGTAGTATTTACCACATGAACATCAAAAAGCTAAATTAATTTCTTGCATACATAATTTGCAATGAAAATTATAAGCAGATTTTTTTGTTTTGTTAGAATTTTTGAGTTTAGGAGACAAAAGCCTGGATCATAATTAATCAAAACAAAAGAAAAAAGTGTCCAAGTGTTCAAAATAGTTCTTTGTCTTGTCTAGAAAAGCTCTCAATAGGAAGATTAAAAATTGTTTCCTACATTTTTAAAATTCACCAGCTTTTATTTTGAAGGGCGAACCTGTTTTGGGGACATATTCTGTTTTAGGAGTTTAAAGGATCCCATGCCTTTCTTTTCAGAGGAGTGATGTGATTTGGCTGGACTTCAAATATCTGGGTGGTTTTAGCCTACATATGTCGTCCCTCCTCGCTTTTAACAACTGTTTCTGTGCAAATGACCTCTCAACACGTCCGGCTCTCAGCTGCTGCCATGGAAACCGAGGATGAGAGCTGAACTCAGGTGGAAAAACCCCACGATCCAGCCCTGCAGCAGCAGCTGCTGATATACTCAGACTCTGACCTCAGCTCTGCAAACATCCTTGCTCGCCTTTTTATTTATATGTAGAAGAGGAAGGGAATTTCATGAAAGGAGGAGTGGCAGAGTTTGGGGTTCAATTCTTTCCCTTTAAGATGGGTGCAGCAACAAGCCTGTTAGCCCTGACCGCTGTGACCGGGCCTCATTGGGGTGTAGCATGCTGCCTCTAATTCCACAAAAATCAATCAATCAATCAAAACTCAGAAAATGAAATTTCACATAAATCTATGTTTATTATGAAGAACCTGCCAGTAGATGTAAAACAAACAAATCAACAAAAACTTTTTTTTTGGCAACGCTGAGAAACTTCTTCTTGAAATCTTAGTTTTCTCTTTGCACTTTTCCACAAAAGTTTGGTGTCAAATCTCCTTTTTCAGAAGATTCAGTCATGTGCCTTTGCTTTTCAAACTTTTTTAACCTAGCAAAGAATTGACAGATTTTCTTTTAAAATTAAGATGCTTTTTTTAAACCTTTTGATGAAATCCACAAATAAATTCTCAACAATATTTCTTTAACGAGAGTATAAATGATGATACGTTGGGTGATTTGTTTTTGCTCACAACAATCTTAGTTTAAGATAAAATAAATATTGACACGAGTGTTCAGGACAAAGCACCGTATTTACCCTCTGTCTCAAATTTGATCCACGCATTTTCAACAAATTATGATTAGTACATTTTGCATTTTCAATACAGAAAGTATGTAGTTGAAATTTTTTTTAATGGTTGAATTATTATCACTGTAAAGTTTAGAAAACTAGCATAACTTTTTCCCGCCGAAAGTGTTTTTAGGATTTCATTAAGCAGCCATTTTGAAATGAGCAGGAAATGCCCTTCTACTGCCCCTGGTGGAATGACGATGAACTACAGGGCAGAGAACATGGACCAAATTATGTACATTGGTTTTTTGAAGAACCAAATCGTGTTTTTAACATCTTATTGTGGCCTTTTTCTCTTGATGGAGAAAATATGAAATAAATTAAGCTCATATTAACATTTTTGAGTTAACATTTATTAAACTCTCTGTGAATCAGAAGACAATGAAAAAAATACTACTTGAAAAAGATTGTATTTTGGATACAAAATACACCAGGTGGGTCACAAGCTCCCTGCTCTGAGCTCCTAGCAATGGGGAAGGTAAAGGGGGCGGAGTTTAATTTCTGTTGTCCAAGCTGCTCATAAATGTACGGCTGGATAACTCCAGTATTGCTTGCCATTTTTGTTACGCTGAAACTGTGAGGTGGGGGCTTGAGGCTCTGTAAGCTAGTGGGACAGCATGGAAACAGAGGGATAATGGGAAGTGAGGTCAGGCTTACCCCGTAGTCTCGCACACAACTCAGGTGAATTGCTAATAAACTATTGTTGCTTCGCGGAAACTATGTTCTAGAAAACGACACCAGTTTTTTTTTTATTTAGTCTAAAAACGGCACAATCATATTAAAAGACCTCTGGGAATGCTTTGGCAATTGATTAAAAGATGGCTAGAGTGGGTCTTTAAGGAAACTTTTGATCATGCTAATGAGACAAGGGTCTCTGAAATCTGCATCTAAAATGTGATATGAATAGGAGTTCTATTTTAATCTGTTTTATGCCCATTGGAACAAACTGGAAAAGCCTCAAACCTTTCAACATTTATCTAATTAACAAACTGAGGTCTTTCCTTGGTACTCTTCTGATTTTATGTTCACAGGCTTAGAGGGGATGACACCATACAGGCATTTGATCAAATCATATTTAATTTTAACTATTGCTTATTAAACTTTTTTAGAATTATGAACATGTAAAAGCATCGTCCAAATGTGTCAAACCTCCTGTTGTTCTATTACTTTCACAAAGCGTTCCAATGATCATTTCTGACTACACTTTAAGCCTTTTAAACACTCTAAAGTATCTTTTTAAAAACTGCATCCACACTTTCATCATTGCAGGTGAGAAAGTATGCTTGTGTGGGGAAATATTGTGAATGAAGTAGAGAATAAATGCACTAAACAAGAGTTGCAAAATTTCAGAGAATCTACAGGAACGGATCTGAGGGTGGATGCTTTCTTCAGCTTTGTAGACATTTGAAATGAGGCTGCTGTTGCTATGGTGACCTTTGCCAGCCGAGTCTGGGCTTTGTGCATTCATTTTTAATCTTATTGCTCACTTGTTTCATTTAAAATGGACTAAATGACTGATCTGACAACTGCAGGATGAGAAACTGATGGGAGTTTCTAAAAAGTTGAGTTACGAACAAAATGCATGGAAGTGAATGGTGAGAGCTGAATACTTATCATTACTCTTTAGGACTTTCATCCCATTCAAATGAAAAGAAACTGTTAAAAACTCACAACAGCTCATAAAATGAATCTATAATTCATCTTTTTAAAAATCCCATGCCATGATGACATACCTGTGGAGGCAAGGAAGTGTCGAGTTGTGGCAACTACAGAGGAATGAAGTTGATGGGTCATACAATGAAGGTACGGGAAAGAGTTGAAGCTAGACTAAGAACAGAAGTGAACATTTGTAAGCAGCAGTATGGTTTCATGCCAAGAAAGAACTACTTAGGATTTAATTTTGCATTAATGTCATAAAAGTGTCTACACTATTACGTTAAATGGAACATGAATTAGCAAATTAAAAAAGTAAATTTAGCAATTTTAGGACATGACCTAGCATGATTAGCGCTAATAAGCTAAACATTTCTGGTGCTTTTAACTTTAACGTTTGTTATTGAGCTTTTCTAAAACGCGCTTTTGACTTTATAGCTACACTTCCTAAAGTAGGACTTCAATTTGCAACTTTTTAAGTGGAATATTTTTTACATTTTCTTCACAGAAATGGAGCATTTAATGTAATTAAAATGTAGGCTTTGTTCAGCACATTCAACTACTTTCAGATACGATGGAGTGCTTTTCAGCCAGTTTAGTTTTGCACATAATTGTTCAATATTTGCTAATTTGGACAAATAAGTAAACTAGCATTTAGTTAACACAAGTTCTTTAAGCTTTGGCCTCTTTTTTAAAGATAAATTTGTTCATTTGGTTTTTTTAAGCTAATTTAGCATTATTCAAATGATTCAGCGTTTTCGAACAGTGTGGTTTCTTATATTTTGAAGCAGGTCTGTCAACTTTGGGTAAAAGCTGCATTATTTAATTCAGATTTGCATGTTTTAGGGTGCATTTTAGGTTGCAAATGAAAACTGCATTTGATCGGCTGTTCATGGAGGAGCCATTCTTCAGCACCTGCACTGTGTCTGCAGAGACTGGGAGGTCACATTAAAAATAAATACCTGACATGTTTGCTGCCCTTAGGAAAGTCCTATTTTTAGACTGAAGAACACTCAGTGTGCCTTTCAAATGGTCTTGTTTTACATGTGAATTTTTATTTGTTTACAACCTTGAAATCTTTATTTCATTTGTTTTTGGATTTACACCAAGGGGGGCGGCACAAACACGAACCTCCAATTACGATTTCAGACTTTCAGAATGGGTGTCGTAATGAAAATGGGTCCACTTTAAATTTCTGTCTCTGGGGTTCTGGGAATGATCTGATGGATCAAACCATTCCGGCACTTTCATGTTTTTGATTCATAAAGTTCAAAAAACAGGGCAGAAATGGTCTCTCTGCGGCTCTCCTGTTCTGCAGCAGTTGGTGTCATCCCTAAGTTCCCGGCACGCTGGTTTCAGCACCGACCGATAACGTCAAAAGAGCAGCATTAAAAAAAAAAAAAAAGAAAGAAAAAAATTCAAACCGGAAGTTCAATTTTTTTCTTCAAAGTAAAATTACACAAACGGTCAAGTGTCAAAACAAAGCAAAACCTATAAAACAAACAAAACAAAACAAAACAAACAAAAACAACAACAACAACTAAGTGCTTAAGCTGTACAATCTACTAATTATTTGTGGTATTGAAAAAAAATCCCTAATAAGATATCACATTGGAAAAACTAAATCAATTTTTTATTTCATTTTTTAAATCTGCAAATGCTGCAAATTTAAATTGTTTATAAATTTTAAGTGTTTGTTTAACCTTTGATTTTTCAAATTAGTTTGTAAAATCCAGACATTAATACCTAGAAAAAAAACAAAGGAAGTACATTTCTTGTTTGTTCTATAACAAATGTACACATTTTAATTAGTGCTGTCAATCAATAAAAATAATATTCTGATTAATAATTCTTTTAATCACAAGCTTTTATTATATAAATTTTATACGACAATATGAGGCTTTTGAAAAAAAAAGTCCAGAGAGAAAATGTTAACTCAGAAATATTTGTGTGAAATACATCAAAATAAGATAAGCAGAACTGTAAAGACTGATGTCTGCAGTATTACTCCAAGAAAACATAGATGATGATATACAGCTGTGAAAAACAAACATTGTGTTTCTGCACTTTAAATGGTCTGGGTGAATACTCTATCCTGATTGGCTGCTGGGTGTTCTAGAAGAAGTTCCGATCACAATTTTCTATATGTGCAGGTTTCTTCAAAACAAACTTTCCCTTCATGATCTGAACAAAAACAAGAGGTAAGAGGTAAGAGGTGAACTTTCTCTCTCAACTGAAACCTTATTGAACTTATTGTGTTGATCAGCACATACAGTATCTTACAAAAGTGAGTACACCCATCACATTTTTGCAGATATTTCTTTATATCTTTTCATGGGACAACACTGTGGAAATGACTATGTGACACAATGAAAAGTAGTCAGACATTGTGTATCTGCAAAAATGTGAAGGGTGTACTTACTTTTGTGAGATACTGTATCTCACATTCCTTTGCCACTGTAGTCAAGCTCTGCCGGCCCGGCGATGCATTGACATGTTACCGTGACAATGGGCCGCATTACTTATCAAATAGTGTGGCTTTTGTGAAAACCCGATCTAAACCTAAAAAAAACAAGAATAATGTGGTAAAATCAATTGAATATTTATTTATTTTGTAAGTGTCTATAATAATAATAACAATAATAACATCAATAATAACACTAATAATAATAATAATAATAATAATAATAATAATAATAATAATAATAATAATAATAATAATAATAATAATAATATTATAGCAGTTTTATTTTGAAAACCGTAACGGAAGTCCCATCGTGTCATCCGTTAGCTTCTGTTTTTTTCCGCTGGAACTCTACATTCCCATTCAGGACTGAGCAGTAAACAGGTCCACGCCCGCCGGACCGAGCCGAACCCGTGGTTCCGAAAGTTCACCGACCACATTCGTTTGGACTCGTTGAAACTAACGTCTTCGTTTTTTCCCTTCGTCTGGTCTTCGGTTGCGTTCGGCTCTCGCGCGCCGGTTCTGGACGAGCCGCGCCGGAGTTCCCCTCCCTATCTGGAGCGACAGTGAGGAATGTTCCGGACTGCGGGCCGCCGGACCGGACACGATGGATTTTAAGGACCTGGACCGACACCTGGAGGAGAAACTGAGCTTGTCGGACAACAGTGAGTAAATCTCCTCAGTTGTCAGATGAGCCACATCCTCATGCAGGTGGAGGTGCGATGCTCCTGTTGCTCAAGAGCACGTCGGGCAGGGATGCTGCAGAGCTTTGTCCTGCTCTGCAAAATCTCCCGACATGCAACGGTGCGTTCAGGTGTCAATTTTCTCAGATCGCAGAGATCTGCATTGACGGGATGTCTGAGGGCTGCAGGGATCCAGGGGTTTCTGGATGAAGGTCAAAGTGGTCACCTCCACGATGCATGGAGAGACCAAATCAACTGTGGATGGATGAGCAGATGGATGAATGGATGGATGGAGGTCTGCTGCAGTCTCCAGACATGTTGAACGTCACCCGTTCTGCCTCAAAGCTGAACAGTAAACCTTAAGGAGGGTTTGAGTCCAGCTGTGGTTCTGCTCTCTTGTCTTGATTTGTGTTTCAGTATCTGCGTGGTACCTTCAAAAGTGTGCGTTTTTTACAGTGTCATGCTTTGTTTATCTGCAAGAAAAGGTAAACAACAAAAGTAAAACGTGCAAAAAAGATCTAAAGATGTCAAAATGAGAGTGGCCAAACAAGCATTGCTGAATAATATCGAACTTACTACGTTTTCAGGAGACTTTTTTGGGGGATTCTGGTGATATTTGTAAACGTTCAACTAAACGCCTTGAAGCAGCAACTAATTCCATAGAATAAAAAAGTAAATATTTGTTGAGAGGTTGAGATGCTAAACTGTTTAATTACATTGAAATTGTTGTGAATTCCTTTAAATTTGGGTGAAAATGAGCGAGTGTTTCAAAGCTTTGAAGCTCTGTTCATTCATTTCATCTAAGAAAAATGGAATTCTTCAAAAGGATTAAAGTTAGAAGTTAGGGCCTCATGGGGGATTGACCCGTTGGGTCGTCTGGGCCCGTGGAGGGTTGTAGAGAGGACCGCCCGTTTCCCCTTGTTTCCCAGGTTTCTGGGAGTGAACATTTTCTTGGCGCATGAACCTTTTTGCTCAACTTGCTCACCGATCGATCTACGAACTTGATATTTTGTGTGAGCCACCTGCGTGCCCGGCGCACATTTGCCCTTTTTTTTGCCCACAGAAAGCCTGTATCCACACGCAAGGGCAGTTGTGACTAAGGCAAGAAGCAGACGCTTTCTTGAGGAACGGAATGGTGTTTTTCAGCATTTGATGGTCCCAGGAAGGTTTTGGTTGCTCTGTGGTCTTGCCCCGAGTGGGTTCCTGGCTTCTGGAAAACGCCTCAGAGGATTACCTGCTGGGTTCATACACCATCCCTGCATGCCAGGACTTGCTGCAGGCTGGAAAATGTCTTTGAGAGGTCTGGTGGAAATGGCGTTCATGTTTCTCAGTCACTTTTGGAAACAACAAGCTTTTAACAGGTTTGTTTTTTAATTTGCAAACTCTGCCTTTGAAAAAAACACAGAAGTTTGAGGGATATTTTTCAGTTATGAAGAACAAAATGAATAGTCTGGATTTGAAGCACAAGCGTTGGAGTTGAAGACAGCGTTCTGCAGCTGGATTTTCATAACTGTGACAGCAGAGATCATGAGTGTGTGTTTTCTAAACGGCAGAAAAAACTCCAATTGTCCTGCAGCGGGATCAGCTGAAAAACAGCCCGTCGACCCGCATGTGACGTGTTCAGGAATGCTGCAGAGGCGATAGATAAACACAAGCATTCCTTCTATCCCTGTAAAGACATGCAGGAAGCTGTGATGCAGCTGCAGCTCGCCGTGCCCTGATGATCGCTTCCTGTTGAGCTTCCTTTGCTGTGGTCAAAACCCTCACCTGTCAAGGCGTCACCTGTCCCGTCCTCCCCCAGCAGCGGGCTGCGTCTCAAGCCCCATCGGGAGCTCAAGCCTCTGACAGTTCGGCTTTTGTCTCTGTAGAAGTTCAGCTGAATGTTGTGACTGATAAAAGTGCCTGTGTGCTGATATCATCACGCTGACGGCTTCACCCTGCTGCCCTGCAGACAGCGCCGCCGCTCCGGTTCAGTGCTCCTCTGTGGTGGCGATCATGGGACATGGGGTGTCTTCATCCCTGCGAGCCACCTCTTCAGGATTCCTGGAAATGGCTCTCCTTCTGTAAACCCAGAAAAAGACTAACGTAGCCCTGTGTGCACAACTGGGGATAAATAACCAACTTTAAAACCACACAATAGCTAATTTTACAAAAATAAACTAGTTTTAGCGACTTCTGAATGAGTGACGATAAACAGACACTCAACAAGCAAACAAGAGCTGCTTAGAGTACCGTCATGTATCCCAAAATGACACCAGGCGGGAATCAAAATAGAAGTTTTTCAGTGAATTTGGCAGGTAGCAGCGCATCAGTGTTTGTAATTGTATGTAATTATATTTGTAATTTAACACCGGAGCTTTAGCAATGTAAAGTGTTGCATATTAGCGCAAAGTCAAAATGCAAAGATGCTTTTCTTTGCATCAGAAACCCACGTTTGACTTCACTATATATCCAGAAAGACCTGCAGACTCTGGAGTTGTTCTACACTGTTCTACTGTCAAGAGAAAACCTTTTCTATGTCCTCACCACAAAAATCATCGTTTGAAATTCACAAACGAACATTTAAACTAGCCTGATGCATTTTGGAAACGAATTCTGTGGACCGACGAGGTTAGAATGGAAATTTTTGGACACAAGGAGCAAAGGTTTGGAGAAGAAAGGGTCCAAAGTTTAATAAAAAAACCTCTGTCCAACTGTTAAGCATGGGGGCAGATCAATCATGCTTTGGGCTTGTATTGCAGCCAGCGACATAGGAAACATTTCACCAGTGGAAGGAAGAATGTATTCCACAAAATGTCATCAAATTTTGGACACTAGCTTGATGCCATCTGTGAAAAAGTTGAAGTTGAAGAGAGGATGACTTCTACAAATGGATAATGAACCTAAACACACCTCAAAATCCACACTGTCTGACATTAAAAGACAGAAACTGAGAAGACAGGGGGATAAAGAGAGGACCCGTCAGAGAAATGGATGAAGTGAGAGTAAAATAGCTGCAGATGGTCTGAAGGTGCTCAAACACCTCTAAGGCCATAAAAGATCCTGTTGCTGGGTAGAATACAGAATTCTGAAGCTGAGTGATGACATCAGCTCTGTGCTCTTAAACATTCCGTTCATAGCAACCATTGAAATCAACTGGACCAAGTGAGTGTGATGTCACTCACAGAAAAAACGTTTCTATGGCAACAACTCTCGCCAATCAGGAACGAGCTTGTTGGAAGTCCACACCCCTACTTCTGAAAGTGAGCTCGAGGAATCTGTCAATCAAATGTTCTCCATAGAAGTCTATGGGATTTTTTGCTTCTTGGAGCTAGAAGGTACTTCCTATTTAGAACAAGAGGATCACTCAGTTCAATTTTCGTATACAGTCAATGATTAAAACCCACTATAAACCACAAAAACATCAAAGTCTCCTGTTGTCACCATTTTTAATGTTTTTAAAATGGGAGTCAATGGAGAAATGCTTTCTCTTACAACCATACTCTAGTGGTCATTTAAGGAACTGCGCTGTTTGTACTTTTTTTTTTTTTTGTCAAATTCTGGGAAAGTGAGGGCTTGTTCTAATTTAGGAATGGTGACAAGTCTTTTTCAAACTTCCATAGGGATTTTGTTGAGAGCAAAAAAAACTTTTTTTTTCTGTCAACTCTGGTTCCTCTTAGCTCACACAAACCAACCCCTTTCATGAACCTCCTCTTTCATGCAGCATGTCCAGACCATCTCCATCTGCAAAACATCTTCAAAATTTCAGTTTTACTACATAGAAATGGATCTTGTAGTACAATTTTGGGGTTTTTTGGAACTTTGACATCTTTGTCCGATCATGGAGGACTTCTGAAAGCTGCTTGGCTGACAGACAGAGGCAGGCCTTCCTATAGACGAGAGCAGCGACGCCTCGTTCAGGCCGGACGCGCACCCCGTGGGTGGGGTCGACTGCAGAGGCTCAGGATTCTCTCGTCTCCTTTCCTCCCCCGCCATTGTTCCGCACGGCACTGCGACCGCATGCCGAGAAAGCCTTGGAGATTGGAACACAGTGGAAACGCTCCTTCCTGCTGCCGGGGATGAAGGATGCCGCTTCCTGAATGCTGACGCACAGATTAGTCCTGTTTCCCTTCATGTAGGATTGGAGCGCATGAATGGCTCATTGATGCTAATAATCCTGTTGCAGCCTGATCCTGTTAGAGAACTGTGTAATGCAGAGTTTAAGCCATATTGCACCAATAAAAGGAGACACGTTCACCAAAATATTCTCCGACGTAAAAAAAAAGACCAAATGTTGCTAAGCAACATCAAATAAGCAATTGCCTGTGTTTAAGAGCAGATCTTTAGTTTTCTGACCAACTCTGTTGTTGTTTTCCTCGTCTGAGCTGATCATAACTGTACAGCTGGATAGCTTCCATATTGGTTGCCATTTCTAGACCAAAATTAAGCATTTTATGGTCATTTTACTGCATCTGCTTAGCCGTGTCTCATTGTTGTTATCCCATTCAAATATGGCATCGCTCTTTATGCATCTTGGACAATGGTAAAAGGCCTGCCTGCCATCTCAAGCAATATATACCTCATTGTGATCAACGAATTAAGTTTGTCAACGGTTGCTCTGCCGCTGGGGCATCAATGCGTTGACCAGTAAATTTGACGGCATCAAAAGAGACGCAGCAGACATGAATACAGCATAAAAACTCTAAATTAATTCTAAAATCTTTTACGCAACTTTGGAATGGCTAGCATAGCAACTAAACGTGATTTGCTGCTCAATGCTACATATACTAATAAGGGTTACAAAGTAAAACAAAAGAAAGTTATTTTTTTAAGATAAAATGCTATATATATAATAATGTTGAAAAATAGTTTTAAGCAACTTTACCAAAAGTAAACAATGCTAAAAATGTTAAGTCACAAGATAACCGTGTCAATTTAGCATGCTAACAATGCTAAACCTCAAAACTAAAATAACAAAATTCATAACTTTTTAACACTAAAAAGACCAAGCAGGCCAGAGATGTCAAAAATTTAATTTTAAAAATATAAATGACTTATAAAGATCGAAATAACATCTTATAATTCACTTTAAAATGATTTACAAATGCCTCCACAATCAGGAATGTCTTTTGGAGGTCTGAGTTAGTCTCTACATGAGAAAAGAAACATTTAAGATTCAAAGATAACGTTTTTTAAAAAGGGTTTGTTTACTGTACATGATTTGTTTAAGGGCCGACAGTTTTCTAGCACAGAGATGGCTGTGTGAGCTGAATGTTGGTTAATTCATCTTCTCCTGCAGAAATGTTTTGACAGATCAGTCTTTCTTGGCCATGTGTTTCCTGTGAGACCTTAAATTTTATGTTAAATTTTACTTTTTTTTTCACTTGTTATTAATTTTCTTAATTAATGTTTTTCTCAGGTATTGCAAACGAAGTGAAATTCCTTTCCAGACACTTTTTATGTCTGGTTAACTATTGGATTTCTGCTATATCATTCTCAGGCTTTGAGTTATTGTTTATTTCATGATATTTTCAGATTATGACCTAATGTTTCATAAGAATAAGCTTCTTACCTGCATTTCCTGTCACGGATCCTCATTTTAGTGTTTGTGGAAGCCTTTGTTGCGTAGCTGGTCCTCATAGTAATATCAGTGGTTTAAAGTTGCCATCAACAGCTTTTTTGGTTTGTAAACAAATCGCTGCTGCTGACCGGGCTTGGACCGGACAACGGGGTCACCGGCTCAGTCAGCTCAGCTCAGGATAAATTTAGTTTGTCCCCAGAGCTCGTCAGCGGTCAGCGCAGAGGTATGCTCCACTTTAGAGGCCAAAACAGGCCTCGGCTGTGAAGTTTAGCCTGATGTTTCCAACAGATGTTTGTACTGTTTTTCCCAGAAGTTCACTTCCAGACTTAGGGAAAAATACAGGTGTAAACAGAAATAAGATTGTAAAGGGTCTTAGGAGTTTTCAGACTGTTGTGTTCCTGATAAAACCACTGAGGAGATGCCAAACTTCTAGAACATTTCCGATGAACCACAACGTTGGTAGGCTGAAGCGCAGCTGAAACACATTTTTTTGTGTCTGACATCGGTTTTACTCCATCTGGTCCAGGATGGCATCACGACTGCACAGAAGAGGAACAGATTCTTTCAGACCTCCAGAAGGTGTTCCTGGATGAACTTTGACCTCCAGAGCTGTGCTGAAGTAATCGTTCCTACGTTCCATCGTCTCCATGGTGATTCATAAACAGAGGCTGAGGCGAAGTTGTGCTGTCGTTTAATCACAGACAGATGTGGGTGAGCGCATTCGCCGCTGAAATGAGTCATGCCGGTCTTCAGTGAGAGACCTGCAGAAAAACCAAGGACGATACAGTCATGGCGGACAGGAAGTGGAACAGAGCTTTGACCTTTAGTTTCAGAGGATCCTTGAGACCCAGAAAAAAAAAACCAGAGTGATGTGCAGTTCATGTTTGATAGATAAAGCTCTCTGTGACTCGGTAACCTACTGTCTTTGAACTTGAAAGCATCTGCAGATCCCTGCTGGCAGCAGGGGAGGAGCATCCTGCCTCCTGCTGCCTCCTCTAAAGACGCATCTCAATGACCACTTTTATTTAGACAATAAATGTCTTTTTCATCGGGTCTCCTCATCAGGTCGAACTTTCTCATATCTTTTTTGGGTTCCTGAATCCTGGAGGAGGAAGCAGGCTGGGGAACACATCCTCCACCCCCCACCCCCCAGGACAGTATTTTTGCTCCGAATGTTTCTTGTGTTCCTGCAGCAGGAAGAGGCGTAGTGACGCTCAGCTGCTCTAACCGTGCATGTAAACACGCTCGCTCTGTGCACAGCAGAGAACATCTGATCCAGAACCTCCACTCGAGGAGCCACAGTTGTTGCAGAAACAAATGCAGGGGAAAAAAGCATGCCAAGGATTCCTGAGACCAGCCCAACCCTGGTTCAACACGGTCGCCTGTTCACACAGACACAGCTTCAAAGCAGCTTCATCACAGAAGCAGAACTTTTAGTTTTTTGACTTTTTCCTCACAGAAGGCCTTTCTTTAACAGGTCACAGTGCTTTAGTTTATTCTGGTTTTTGCTTTTTTTTTTCTATCAGCAGGTGCTCTTGTGCCAAGACTTTTTAGTAATTTTATTAAATTTGAAATATTTCCTTAAGTGTTTCTCTTTTTAAGTACCATTGAAATGTATAAAAAAATTCTAAAATCCCTGAGAAATTCTCACAACACTGTTTTGATAACGTCATACGATTAGCAATGGCAATTAGCTTTTTTAGCAAGAAATGCAACTATTTAGCATTTATTTAGCCTTTTTTTGCAATTAGCTTTTAGCCTATCGGTTTTAGCTAAAAAGCAATTTTTCAGTTCATATGATGAATTACTAGCTGGCTTTTATGTAGCGTTTTAGCTCCTAATTCGGTGGTGATTCCGTTTTTTGAATTTTAACTTTAAATTAGAAACAATTTACCTGTCTTTGTTTTTGCATAGAGTTACAATGTTTCAAAAAGTTACTTATTTATCATGTTTACTTTTTGGCATTGAAGCTTAGCTTTCCTCTGTTTTGTTTAATAAGCTAGTTGTAGCATATTATCTTATGTTTAAATACAGAATTTCTCAGTTTTTACATAATTATACGACCTTTCATCTGTCTGATTACTTTTTACCAGCAGATTCAGCTCACAAAAAACAAACTACATGTTATAATAATAATAATGTAATATAGCAATAGCGATTAGTCATCTAACAGTGAACGCAACCATTTAGCAACTAATTCTACCTTTTGAGCAATTAGCTAGTAGATAATCAGTTTTAGCTAATATTACTTTGTTTTTGAACAATTTTGTTTATTCTTTGTTTACCTACATGTTCTTCAGATAAACTAGTGAGTTACAGCATTTATTTTTCTGTTTCAGCACTCAATTTGATGATCATTTATTATATATATTTTAAAATAATAATTAGCATTACATTTTTTTTGCCTTTTTTCAGAAAAGGACTCATTTCGAGCTCAGATGTTTGCTTTTTTGGTTTAGGTTTACCCGTCTTTGTGTTTAAAGTTTCATCAGCACGTTTTCAGCAGATTTTTTCCCCAGTTTTTCTTGTTTTCTTTAAATAATTGGATGCTTAGTGGAGGATGTAGCATTTTTAGCTTTACATATTTTCACAGCTATCTTAAAATTTCCACTGATTTATTCATTAACCAGTTTTGACCTTAAATTTAGTTTTTCATTGTTCAGAGCTATTTTAGAAGTTTGCTAGTCAATTTAGCATTTAGTCAACATTTGAACCTTTAATCTGCAGTTCGTTTTAAAGCTTTATAATAATTGAGGGTTTTGCACTTAAATTGCGTGGATTTGTTTTCTTTTCTCTGCGATTTTTTCTTAATGTTTCAGGTTTTGCCTAAAATTATTCTCCCTTTACTCTAATAAAGTCAAAGAATAAGATCAAATGTGTTTTATTGCGAGATAATGTCTAAATATTAATTTTTAACCATTTGTTTAGACATGCATTTCCACAGGCTGCAGAAGCGACAATCTGGACCTTGAAAGCTCTTAAATTAGAACTTGGAGAACGTTTGTGAACCCCGATTTTTTGTTTCTCTGAGATCTGCCTGAAGATCTGCAGGATTCCTGCTGGAAGCTTTCACAAATCAAGAAATCTCTTGATGCTTTTCAGCAAATAAACAGAAGGGTGAAACAGAGGAGAACCCCTCAGAGTCAGAGTCATCTGTCGGTGAAGTCGGCCGTTGAGTCGTCTTCATTGCACGTGTGTGGTGCAGTCAGCCCCTTTTATGGCCCACATTCTCTTCATGCTGCTGCAGCTATTAATACACGGCGGCTTGAGGGCCGGCGAGGCGGTTTGTATGCAAAGTGGCGTATTGAGTGGGAGCATTTCTTCCAGTTTATCAGTTTCCTGCAGAATTTTGATTATTTTTTTCTCTAAATTATTTGTCAGGTTTTAGGCAATGAAGCTCATCGAATATTTGATGCATTTTTCCAGATAATACTCAAAGCTGGGTCTATCATCAGCAGATTACATCTTTGTTCAGAGTCTAAATCCCTCTTTCAGACACCCCCCACCATCATCATGTGAGGTTAGCTACCCCACCCTCTTTGCTGTCAGAGTAATGACAGATCCAGTAACTCCACCCGCAGCGCTCTCACTTCCTCAGCGTCGCCTTCAGATGATGGTAAATTTCAGCTGCTGACTCAGCGTCTGACTGCACTTCAGCCTGGTCCTCTTCCAGCATGGAGTCTGAGCGGTTCTGGACTCTCGCAGGGATTTTACATCACCCTCCCATCACTCCTGCTGGGTTTGGGCTGTGTAAGGGCTGGAGCAGGGCCTGGTGCTAAACTGTGATTTATGTGGGTCAGTGAGTGTTAAGATGGCCCGTGCACGCCGTCACGCTCCACCTGCCGTGTGTTGGTCGACCTCCAACCAGTCTGCTCCTTAATGCCGTCCCTTCTTTTATCTTCCCATCATCTGTTACAAAACAGACTGCTGCTCAGCTTCTCTACTCCGCCGCCTCCACGTCGTTGTAGGAGCACAAAGCATCCCTTCTCCCCTGTCTGGTCCTCTCAGCGTGCGGCAGCTCTGATTGGTCAGTCATCAAACAGAGGGTGTTGCCAAGTGATGACATGAAGTTGATCTCGGTCACCACGACTGCATCCCCACTTTAATTGCAACAACAGCAACAACCACTTAAGTCTGTTATGACTTCAGATGCTAAAAGGCAGTCGTCCATAACAACTGTTTTGTTTTTTTCCACATCACCATGGCAACTACAAGGTGACCTTTTCTAAAATCATCTGTTCAAGATATTTTTCTGGGTGGCCGTGGATCTTTGAAAAGTTAAAATGTTTCAAATTTGATCAAAAAAGACCTTAATAAGCATTAAATTGTCTTAAACCCTGATGTATGCGTTATGACTTCATGTAAAAAAAAAGCAAAATTTAAGGATGTGATGTGTCATAAGATTGTGAAATGGTCGTAAATCATTTTTCTTAAATCACCATGCTTTTCTGAAGTCTTTCAGAGTAAACAGTATCCATATATATGATCATATATTACCTTTGGAACACAAAAAATGAATTATCTATGAAATATGAGTTATTTTTCTAATCTAAGTCCATCTCTGAGGCCTTTTGCTGCTTGAGGGTGCCGCCCATTTCATGAAGTCATCTTAGAGCCTTTGCAGCGTGTGTGCGTGGACGTGCAGATCGTGTATCTGCCTTTAGTAGCCCGGACTTTTATTGCAAAAATGTGGCAGCCGGCCCGGCGTTTATTAAAGACTGGCATCTGTCCCATCAGCGACAGAATGGTGATGGCTAATCAGTTTATTTTGCGGTGAAATTCAGTCACAAATGCAGACAACATCAGATAAACATTTCAGGATTTTAAAAAGATGCAAACATTGTATTCTGTTCTGACCAACACCAACACTGTAGCTCCTCTTCCATCCCTTTCACACAAGAAATATCAAATTAGACAAAAAATAGCAATTATTTCAAATAATTCCACACTGGCGTTATCCAAATTTGGAAGCAAGTCATTTTCATTAGATGAGGTAGAAAAACTTGAGGATTTTAGTAAATCTAGACTGAATAGCGACTTAAACATCTAAATTTGAAGGAAATAAAACAAAAGCATGAAACTTAAAATGAGAGAAAGAAGACCTGGACTTAACAGAAGAACTGAAAAGCAGAAAAACAGCTGTGAATGACTGAAACTACAACCTACTGTCACTAAGAATCACACAAATCACGCAAACCCAGAAAGAGGCTAAACAACTCGGCTAAAATGACTGCAGTACACTGATTCAACTGTAAACTGAAGAAGCATCAGTCCTCACAAAAACTCAAACCTTACGGAGGTCAGAGAACTGGAGAAAGTCAGTTAGTCAACAGTGCTTCTTCATGTATTGTGGTCACGAGCATGAGCGTCACCGCTGGTTCAGCTGACATCATGCAGGCTGTAAATGCGTTTTCTGTTTTTCTTTTTCGTGCAGCTCTGCCCCTACAGTTGGACTCTCAGCTCTTCCGGAACGGAGACAAGTCTTCAGGGAAAGACCACCCAACGTCCGACGACTCCGCGGTCTCGGACCTCTCTCCCAAAACAGACTCCGCCCCCACAAAGACAGATGCCTCCTCCAGGACTGAAGCCAGGCCCTCCACCCCTGGCTCCAGCAGCAGTCCCCAGCCCAAGAAGGGTAAGCAACCGCCATGCTTAGTGTCAAAATAAAAGCCCCATTGAGTTCAACAAGAGTCAAAAGGTTTGATTTAAAAAGGGTCGGGAAGTAGAAGGTTTATCTGAAGTTTAGGAGCTGCATTGGCATGACATCTTGGTGGTCGCCATGACAGCAGAGTGCTAATACTTTACCATCCATCCATCCATCCATCCATTTTCTTCCGCTTATCCGGGACCGGGTGCAGCAGTCTAAGTAAAGATGCCCAGACTTCTCACGTGTTTGAAAGGTTTCCGTGGTAACTGCGATCAATGGAAGGGAAGGTTTTCTCCTTTAAAGGCTAATTATAGTGGATTAACCTGAGGGACTGATAGTATGGAGGTCTGTTAGTCCTCCAGGTGGGCTTAGAATGTTTCTCAAGACCTCAGATCGCTACTTTGATCCTCTGGATCCTCCTCCAGACATGAAGAACTGATGGAGCTAATGAAGCCACAGCATCACTCATCAAAGTTCGGGAACTTGCTTGACAGTTGCAGATGTGGAGCTGGACACGGCGCCTCCTTCTGTAGCTCCTGCTGGGAGAGTAGATGCATTCTCTGCCTCCACCTTTCAGACGTTCTTACGTGATCGCCACGCGCTGATGACCGCAGATGGTTGAGAGGCGTGCAGAGAGCGGGGGAGGAACCTCCATACAGATTTATCTCCTGTTCTCCTGGTGTCTACATGTCCTCTGTGTGGGACGATCTCTGCTAGGCTTGCAAAGAGGGGAAATGTGGTTGCCATAGAAACGGGGCTAAGGAGAGATGCATGGCGCTCTGCGATCAACTCTGAAGGTTGAGAAGAAACACACGATGGAAAAGAATCAGCCTCTTAGAGGAAATGTTTGCTTCCTGTTGAAGTACAAATCGATTGAATGTCAGATGTTACCAGTATTTTATCATTTTTTTAAAGAGTAAAAGTGCTACAAAATTCAGGATTAGTGAAATTCAAAGCTGATGAATCTTCTACATTTTCGGGAGGGGCATCTACCCTCAAAGCGCAACATGATGGCGACTTTTTTTCCACAAAAACATGAACATGTCGTCATATTTTTGCTGCTTCATCTTGACATTGAAGGTTAACAAATAATTTTAGCAAAAATGTAGATGTTCATCATGTTTCCGTACAGATGTTTACCTCCGGAACTCTTTGAGGCGTCAAATGTTCGCGGTCAAAACCTTAACCAATCATGTAACTGTGTTCTGTCGTTGTTTGCAGAGTCGATGAGCTCGGAGCAGCGACAGAAACTCGCCAAGGAGCGGCGGGAAGAACGAGCCCGATATATCGGTAAGAATAACGACTACGCCAAACATTTGATGCATGAATGACCTAATAAGCTGATCCTTTCTTAGCCCTGCCCCCTTCTCTTAGCTGTGGGGTGATTTGACCACTAATGTGTCTTATTGTGTTTTTCTTTGCACGGCTCTCAGAACAGCAAACTGAGCTGCAAGGTAAGGTGCTCCACTGAAACCTCCATCAGCCCCCATCTGCTGTTATGTCCGTCCGAAACCCCTCTCCCTTCTATTTTTTTTCTGTGCTTCATTCATCGTGAAACTTGAACGTCTGCAGTTTCATCCTTAATTTCTGCCGTCTTATTAGCATTTGTGTGTTAAGAAGCAGAATTGCACACACACATTTTACATTGACGCAAAGAGCTCTATTAGATGTTTGTGGAACCACCTAAAGTCCGCACTGCTTCTCTGGGACGCAGGAATGTACCCCGATATCCATGCAATTTGTTGCCTGGTGACACACAGATGCAAAGTGGGTCAAAACCTGTTCTGATTGACATTTTTCAATTTTAAAAAAGTTGAGAAAAATCAAGAAAAAGTTAAGGGGAAAAGGAAAATTAAAGGAATAGTTAAGGGTAGAGTTAACGGGAAAGTTAATCGAAAGCCAGTTTTTTACATTTAGACAGGTAATATTCAAATCTAGTGAGCGGAAATTTGTATCAATCCACAGATGATAATGTTAATAAATGTGACCAGTCCTTTTTAGAATAATTTCTTATTCAATTTTATTAAAAACAATTTTAGCACCCAAAGGAAATTAAGTCTTTAGTTGTTTTCTACCTTTACATATCAGAAATAAGGTCTTTAGATAAATCATATAAAGATTGATTAGAGCATCCCCTTTTTGATTTAGTGCTTTTAACTTTACCCACAATATATATTTTATCTGTGAAAGCAAAAAAAGTTATTTTCTCAAATGAAAAAGAAAATTTTGAGGTCAATATGTGTTTTATTGGTTATTAGTTCATTTTAGAAAAAGCAGAATGGTGTGAGGTGGAACGAGCTTTTATTTTTAAACAGTCAGATGTGATGCTTAGTTTCTCTTGTTTTCTCTTCTCTTGGTTTTTTTTGTTTTGTTTTGTTTTTTCATCTAGAATGTTTTCAGTCAGACTGTAGAGGAAAGTGACAAAAAAAACAACAGTTTTAGTCCGGCTAAGACTTACTCCTGTCCAAGCTCTGTATAGCTCCTATCTCTGTATCGTCTGTTGATGTAGTTCCAGGTCCTGGGGATGAACTAAGTTTTACTGGATAGATGGATACAGTTGAAATGAGGATAAAGATTCTTGAATCCTTGAAGGAGAACATGTCTCAGCTGCCTGCAGATGCTCTGACTAGAGCTGAATCTGGTCTGATCAGTGAAGCAAAAGATAAGGGGTTCATTTACTCTTTATCCATAGGACACTTAATTCAAGAGGAACTGAAATATGTGTTTTCTTTTAACAAATCCAAGTAAATGTAGAGCGTTGCATCAGGAGGTGCAAATGAATGTTAAAGTGACTTTCATACTGGATCAATGGAGCAAGGCTCAAGATTTTGGCTCCTCACCCCTTTTTGGTCCTCCTGGCTTCCTGTCCAATGTCTGTGCTCACCACTTACCATTTACTACTATTTCTTCTGTCCTGACCTTATGTTCAAGTCAGTTCTACATCAAGTTCTTGAGGTTTCAGCCTCAAGCCTCCTGCCTCCGTTTCACCTCTGGGATTATCGTCATTGGACTTGGATTGATTTCTGGATTAGACTCTCAGACCTCTGTGGAATACATGTTACAGATCCCCTCCTCACTGTTTCTCTCTGGAGCAGAAAAAAAAATCAGCATAGTCCCAATCTGTTAAGCTACGTTCACACCGCCCTCGGTAGTGCGCGTTCACTTGACCACTTCCAGTGAAAAGTCTCTGTAAACTTACGTTTTGGGCTTCAAAACTCTTGTTTTTGCACATAACTACACAAGTTTCTACAATGTTTTTGGGTTTTATGTAGAAAATGTGTGACCGCTAAACATGCATTGAAAGTTGAGTCAGGTAACTTCGTCCAATCAGTTCACTCCAAGCCTTACTCTATTCAACGCTTCCGGACTACAGATCCCTACAGATCTTGTTCAAAGCTCCACTCACGCTGGCTCCCTGACGAGCAAGAAGGAAGAAGTTCAATCAAGTTACAGATCTGCTTCCCCCGACTCTGAACCAGCCTGCAGCCACATGTGTGTCCATCCACATATTTGTCTTCTTGATCTGTTTTCTCTTCACCTCAACCCCTTAACCCAAGAGTCCTTTCTCCTGCAGAGTCCCTGGAGGACTTAAGGATCTTTTTAAACCAGATGATCCATACTGATCTCTACTGAGTCCCTTTGACTCTAAAGTACCTTTCTTTGACTGTTGTGATTGATCACACACTTAAGCAAGACGAGAATTTTTTTCTTTCGATCGAGAAGCTGCAGTTTGAATGAACAAGAATGGGTTGGTGTTTGATTGTCGTCTGCTTGTGCGCCGAGACAAACAGACACCAGCGGGAGGAAAAGCAGCTGGAAAAATGCTGCTTATTTACTGCTCTCAGCTTCAGTGTGGAGCAAACAGCAATCCTCCATCTGTTTGGGTTCTGGAGGCACACAGAGAACAGGAAGCAGTCATATGACCATCTGAACACTGGAAGGAGAGATAAAACAACTGTGACGCTCTTGAGAATAGTTGCCTTCAGTGTGGTTCTCCAAATTTAGCCTGTTGCTGTTTTAAAATACACATGCAGCCACTTTCTACTGTGTAATAAACTAAAGTATGAATTTATTGATGAAACATTTCATTGGTTACGTAAATGACTGTTTTTTTATTGCTTTTAACAGGAATGATGGAACCCATCAGATTGAGCTCTGATTTGTTGTTGTTTTTTTGCATCAATCCAGGATTTCATTTTGTGAGGATGCCAGGCTGTAGGATTAGTGGGGCGCTGGGAGTCTCAGTGTAATCCACACATCCTGCTTCACATCCTGCTTTATGATAATAGTTTAGGCGGACAAGTGGTGGTGCGTAGAATTAAAACAGAAGGAGTGTCAGGAAGGATCCCGGGGGAATGCCAGAACACAGCTGGGAGGTTTATGAGTTGAAAATATAACTGAAATTTTTCTTTTTTAAGATCCAAGGGTAATTACCTACAAAAATCTTACTGTTTAAATACTCGGCAGTTTATTCAAGAATGACTAATTTAGCGGTGGGGCGTAGGAGGTAGAAGTGATGCACAGCAGAGAGATAAGAAGGATTAATAAAAAGTTCTGGTTCCTTAACAGTCTTTTTTGTGTGTAGCTGCTAAGAAGGCCCAGTGGATGGAGAAGGAGGAGAAGGCCCGTCGGCTGAGGGAGAACCAACTGGAGGAGCGCAGGAGGAAACTGGAGGAGCAGAGGCTAAAGGCAGAGAAACGCAGAATTCTCCTGGAGGAGAAGCAAAGACAGAAACTCGAGAAGAACAAGGTGGGGAATAAAGAAAACATACACGCTTCGGGTGTAGTTTACACAGTGATGGGTGTATGAAAGACCTTTAAATTAAAACACAAAACATCAAGGTGGAGGAATCTCAGACTGAGATTTTTCTACCTTCAACTAGGAGCAATTATTGAACATGTAGGTGGTAGGTTTATGATGTGGGCTTGTTTTGCATCCACAGAATATTTTGCTCAGGAACTCACATTTAACCCTATCCTTGTAGCTTATAGATAGCCAAACACACCTGACCATGGTGATCAGGAAAAGCTAGTTTAACACTTTAACAACAGAGCAATATGAAAAGATGCTTTTGTCCGCATCAGAATCAGCTGATTTATGTTGATTGCACAAGCACTTAACTACTGTAAAGTTTTGCTTGCGTAAACGGTCCAAGAGTTACAATATGTCAAGGACCTTGTTTTATTTAAGTGTTTCCAGCGACATCTCCAGTGTTAACCTCTTAACTTTCTTTCAGCTACCATAATACTTTTTCTGTTTACGCAATTAACGTAATTCCAGCTGATTCTATTGTAGAGTAAAGCGTCTTTGTGCATTTTACGTTAATAATGTGTTACATAGTGGTGAAAAACCAAAATGGAAAGCAGCTTTTGTTCAAATTCAGTGGACTCACTTTGATCCCACAAAAGTTTGAAAAGTTATGGTAGGTCACAGAGCGTGTGTTACTTAGGTGTCGCCGGTGAAATCTCCAATAGATGATAAATGGTAACTCTTCTACCCTTTATGCAAGTAATTCCAGCTGATCTTGTCGTGGAGAAAAGCGGCTTTGCACATTTGCGTTTGTAAAGTGTTGCATAGCGGTGCAAAGCCAATATGGAAAGCCAATTATGTCCATGTCACAATCAGCTGATTCAATGATCTCATAATCCAAAAAAAAGTTACGGTAGGTCAAAGAGCACATGTTCATTAGGTGTCGCCGAGGTTAAGAAAAGGGCTAAGGAAAACGGAACCAGGTAGACACCATTGTGGACTGAAGTTTACCATACCTGTCTAGTTTTTCCCTTATATGGAGAATTTCAAGGTCTAATACTCAAATAAGAATGAATGGAGACGGAAACCCTCTTTTTAGTGAAAAAGTTTTAGGACCAACGTTTTAAACACTTCATGCAACATTTCAAATTCATGCCGTGTTTCATAGGAACGCTACGAGGCCGCCATCAAGAGATCCACTAAGAAGTCATGGGCGGAGATCCGCCAGCAGAGGTGGTCCTGGGCCGGCGGACTAAACCAGACGTCGCGCAGGGAAAGTGAGTTTCACGCAAACAGCCGCAACCTTGCGGATCCAGAGTGCAACCCGAGTCTTTAGTGAGTCATGGCCTCTGCTGATGCGATTACAGGAAACCGTTCGTCACTTCTGACTCTAGGACTCTTCCATGCTTTTAGACAACAGCTGGCTGTGAGTGCTGATGCTGTTGGGAGGAATTGGTTGTGAGATGTGAGGAGTTTCCTTTTACAAACTGGCTTTGGCAAAGAAGACGCATGCGTGTGTTATGTTCAATGCCAGTTTTGCAGTGTTTCTAAAAACACTACTCCCTTCCCAAACTTTCATCAGTTCCTCCCGTTTTTTCCCCCCCAAAAGTTTTGACTCCGTGTTCAGGGTGTCCATCACGGGTTGGCCCAGCCTCACCCCAGCCGCCTTGTGAACAGTTGTTGTCTGTTGCGTTCTCTCTGGTGCAGGCAGGTGCTCGGCCTCCACGGTCAACTTGCCGAGACAGGTGGACCCTGTCATTAACAACAGGCTGTCCAAGTCCTCTGCCACGCTCTGGAACTCCCCCAACAGAAGTAAGGACGAGCCGACCTCAGTGTCCACCAGGCCTCCCCTTCCTCTCCCTCCCTCTCCATCCGTCCTCTTCTCACTGTGATCTGGTTTTGTTTTGGTTAACTCTTGTATCTGGTGGCTTGCCTGCTTGCCTGTCACATTCTTGGTTTGTGCATTGTGGGTTTTATTTTCAACTGGGGGTTTGTCTTTAATTTGAGTCTCCTGTGCATTTTGGATCAGCCTTCCTTCCACATCACCAGGCCACTTTTGTGTGTGCTGTGTCTATTTAGTTTTGGTATCTTTGTTTCCTGGGTTTATCAGTTAACATCCTGTCACTGTACATCCTTATTGGTTGTCCCCTTTAAATCTCATGTGGATGGTTTGCTCTGATGTTGGTGGTGGTGCTGGAGTTTAGAGTACTATGGAGTAGATTGACAGGTAGATAAACCAAGTTTTTTTTTTTTTTTTTTATTATATGATACGTTGAATCTATTCACTAGGTTTTTAATAAAGATTCTGGTCATATTATTGGTTCATATTCAGATTAATTAAAATAACTTTTCTGATTATTATACAGGATTTATTTTGACAAAATAGTAAAATTATTTAAAGAAAACTATGTACTTGATGTTGAGTAACTTGGCAGTTTAAGCAAAATGCTAATTTTAGCATGCTAACAGGCTCGTAGTGGTAGTGCTAACATGTTTGAGTTAGCATGCTTACCGTTGCTAAATGTTAGCATGCTAACGCTTTGCTAAAATTGTTAGCATGTTAACTTTTGTACTGCTGTAAATATGTACATTTCTTAAGGTTTTTTTTTAAATTTATGTTTGAACTTATTTCACCAATGGTTAGCGAGTTTCCATTACTTTCAAATTCAAACTTTATTGTCACTAACAAGGTGTTTCCATCTTAAGAAGTAAAAAAAAAAGGTGGCTAAAGATAAATACGATAGCTATAGGCTTAGACACTTTTTTCTGCATAGGCTATGTGTAGCTGTTTAGTCTGTTAGCAAGTCTACAGTATTTATTATAAAGAAGTGCAGGTGCACAAAAGGCTGTCTATTCTGCAACAACGTGATAAAAACAATTTACATGAAGACGTTTTCATGTGGCGTTTCACATTTTTAATAATTTAGCATATTCTTTTGGGATTATCTTATTTCTCTCCTCAGAGACTTCCAGTCCGCCTAATTATATTGATGTACTTTTGATAGCGTGTTGACTGGAAATGGCTGCCCAACTCAACCTAGCATACAGTACCATACCACAACCATTTCCTCAGTTTGGTCATTATTTTTGCCAATAACTTATTTTCATAAATTGGACTGACAGAGATTTTGTGGGAGAGCGAAAGCTATAGGCGCTTGGCCCAAAAGATTCCACTTGACTAAAATAAAAGGACTTTATTTTACACCATAATCTTGCAAGTTTTGCCAAATGGACCACACTGGGATTGACTGCTCAGTATGTTTGAGTCCTACAGTACAGAACATTAGTGTTTGTTGGTGTAGGAAGCTGCCATATTAAATTCCTATATGAAAGGAATAGTTTAACTGGGAATTTAGGATATCAAGACATGAAAGCTTTTGTCCCCCCAATACCAGTTTTTCACAGTAAATCACGATAAGTTTTTGACTCTGAGCTGCTTGATACATGAACAAAAAAGAGATCTTACATAATTCAATACTTGTGTATTACTCTATTCACATTAGTTGTAAATTAGTGTAGCATACACCTCTCGCCTTCTTATGGTTAGGATTGAGCCACACACAGAATAAAGGGGTATTTTCTCGAAAATGGTTTTAAAATTGTAACAAGTTCACTGACTTCAGTTAACTTCTCATAAGTAGTATAACAAGGTGGCGCCATACTAATGCATTGGCAGGTAGCTAATACATGAGTACCAAAGAAAATATACAATCTATTCTAAAACTCAACAGAAACAAAAATGCTCCATTAACTGGTAACGTTTTGTTAACCGCTTACCTCTCTCTCTATATATATATATATATATATAAAAAAAAAAAAAACTACGAGGAGAGTATTGCAGCATGTTCACTGACTGCAGTGTGCTAGTTATATTAGCATAGCTTTGTGGCGCTATGCTAATTCGACAGGCAAGTGGCTAGCACCAAAAAAAAAAAAAACAATGAAAACATGGAATTTATACTAAAACACAAAGGAAACAAAAAAGTTATCTTAAACAGTTAAAGTTTTGTTAGGATGTCACTTTTATAAGTAAAAACTTCTGACTTGAGAAGTGTTGCAATTTCAATGACTGCAGTTAACTTGTTTTATTAGCATAAAATTGTGCGCTATGCTAACGTGATTTGCAGGTGGCAAATAATCAAATACAAAAGACAACATACAAAATACACTAAAATATAATAGCAATACCAAATGTTTGCATAAACTGTTAAAATTTATATTTATTTAAAATTTTCTAAGGAAAGTTTAAAGATAAAACTGAGGATTTAAAATTGCTCAATTGTATTAAGGTATAAAACAAACAAATAATAGAAAAGTTCTATGGAGCAGAGATGTTTCTGTTTTAAAATTTTCTTTAATTTAAAATTGTAAAAAAAAAAAGAAATAAAGAACAAATTAACACTAAATTGAAAAATAAAGAATTTAGTTTAACACAACAGATGTAAAAATTTGATGTTTTCTGATATGTGAAATATTTAATTACTGTCAGATTCTCATATGAATTCTGGCTTGTTGAAGCATCCTATTTATTTTTGCACATTTTTGGGGAGGGTTTTTGTGTGGGGAAGGCAGCCTGTCATTATTTGTGAGTGTCATTTATACAGGGCTTTGTTTGGGTTTCTCAGAAGTCCCTGCAGATATCTTCATGGTTTGTTCCTGTGATTCCTGCTTTTGATCTGAATCTAGAAACCCACATCACTGTCAGGGATCCTGCGTGAGCACAACTCCCATGATAGTCTGTTTCATTCAGATGTTCCTGTAATGCAGCTTCTGCTGCTTCATGAGCAGAACGGGAAGCAGAGCCTCTGGAGATGCTCTGTTATGATTTAACTGAGGTGGTAGTGGTGGTGGTGGGGAGCAGTGGACGTTCATGGGAACAGATATCACTCCACCTCCCTCTCTGTCGCATTGTAGAAGAGAGGGGAGGACTGGGTTCCCTAGCAACAGGAGGTAGTGAGGTTATCAGATAGTCATAGAACATGTTTGGAAGAGGATGTGTTCAGCTATCTTCGCCAGCTCAGCACAGATCTGCAGCGACAACATGTTCACATCTTTGAAAAAAAACAAAAATCCATTCGATCCCTGAGCATCACGCCATCGTGGGTAAAAGAGTGGACGTGGGTGGAGCAGCCCGCCAGCAGCAGTCAGCAAATATAAGCAGCTGATGCTGTTCAAACAGAGATCTCTGTGTGGTTTTTACTGCCTGAACAGGGAGGGAAAACACTTGATCGATCATCTGACCATGTGTCCAGCGTGATCTGACACTGTTACATGCATAAAAACACTGACCAACCCAGCCTAAAAGAAAAAAACAACTTAATCGTGGACACACTAGATCTTGGGGGAAAAAAAACAAATTCAGCTGAAAATGTACAAAAATGTTCAGTTTTCTAGATACGGTGTCCAGTTTTTACAGGGTTTAAATCTTTTCCTGTTCCTTTTGGTGGAGAAAACATCTGATAAGTTTAGTTAAAAAGGGCATTGAAATTTACTTTAAAGGTTCAATGGCCATAATTGATCCTGTTGTCAGGCAGAAAACTAAATTCTAAACCAATCAAACTGCCTGGATGATGTCATCAAGTTATGGATTCTGAACATTCCGTGAGTAGAAATCCGGTGGACCTAATCAATCTAAAACAACGAGTTCTTTTTAAATAGAAGTACATGCAAGTGAAAGAGCTGTACAATTAGACTAGAGCAAATGTACTTGATGTTGATTTTAAACTATGATTTCTAGCTGAAAGTTTGAGCTTAAAGTTCATGAAGGTTTGAAACTTTTCTCATTCATTTTAGTGATTACCTCATTATTTCAGGAACTGTTAGAAACATAATTGACAACATTTTAAAAATGTCGTTGTACTTGTGACAGTCACAAAAATATCTACCTAAAAAAACAAAACAAACAGAAAACCCCCGTGTTTTGTACGGATGGCCCAAAAACTTGCTTAGTGTTGAATGAACTTGGTTGTTATGAACACAGAAACCCAAAATGCGCTCACACTGGTTAATGTAGACTATTCGTTGGACGCAGTCTGTTGAACGTGTGTTGCCGAACGCCCTGTGAACGTTGGATTAAATAATTGAACCATTGAACATTGGGTAAAGTAAAGGGTTGCATCCCTACTGCATACCATTAGGTCTACGTTTAAAGTGTCAAACATGTGTTGTGCTAAATTTAAGAAAGATTTATCATTTTTATTGCATTATATAAGGTTTAGTATAAGGAACGGATGTTTTTTGAAACTAAAATGTTGTGTCATTATTATTTGTTTATTAGAAATTTTTAAAAAATTAAGAAAAAAAGAGAACATTTTTTTTGAATTTTTTGTTGTTGTTTTGTAATACACAGATCATAAATCGAACCAAAACAAAACCACAACCCAAAAATCTAGGTTGGAACCAAATTGTGGAGAAAGTGTATCCTAGTACTGAACAGGTTGTAGAAAATCATTGTGATGCAAAATAAATCTGTATTTTACTGGAAATGCTCCAGGTTTGTACTTATAAAGTCGGTGCCTCAATTCAGGAACCTTCCAAAAATAAAAAAAATTAAAAATTAGCAAAAAAGTTCCATAACAAATCATCGCACAGATATTGATTTTTCTTTATTATGTTTTCCAGTGGTTTGTGCCTCCTCTGACTGCATGTCCCTGTCATTAAACAAAGCAGTTTTTTTTTTTTTTGCTTTTTTTTTTTTGCTTCATTTCAATCACATCAGGGACTTGAGAGTTCGCCTGACATTTTATTCTGTTGTTCTGCTGACCCGTTAACAAAGGTAAACAATTTCAGATTGGGGCTGGGTTCTGTTTCAGGTTATGAAACTGACCCTTTTTATTAAAAAAGTGGAGCTGAAAATCAAACTTAATCAGCTGATTATCACAAACTTCCAGTCCAACCTCACTAGCTGAGAGGTTTTTCTGTGCAAAGCCAGAATCTGAATTTGCTTCATATATTTGGCGTTGCCTTTCCACTGGTTTCCATGACGATCTCAGACCTGCTGTCTTTAAACTATACAGCAGCAGGGTTTCTTTTATTTTTGCCAACAACAACTGTAAAAATAGTGTGGTTTCTATTCTGCTCTATTGAGAACTTATGTGGTCAAATATTTAAGCAAACAAACAAACAGATGTTTTTTGTGTGTGTGTGTGCTGGGTGGGTAATGCCCCCCCTCACACCGTCCAACATCATCATCCTGCTTTGTGGTTTACTGTGCAGAAGGTGAACTAAGCATGTGCACGTGCTGCTCCTGTGGAGAAACTGTCAATAACGGCGTCCTCTTGTATCAGCCCGCAGCCTTCGTCTGAGCCCGTGGGAGAGCCGGATTGTGGAGCGGCTCATGACGCCAACACTGTCCTTCCTCGCTCGCAGCCGCAGCGCCGCCACCCTCCTGAACAGCAGCGAGTCTCGTAAGTGTAACATACGTGCATGAGCGTGCATGGTCCCGAAGGAGCTAGCTTGTATTGTGGGAAATCTTTGAAATATTTTTTCCACGAATTTTGTTCCTTTGAATGTCTGAGTGGATGAAAATTGTCTGACATCTCCTTTTTTTATTTCATGTGATCAGAGCACTATCAGGTTGGGTTTTTATTTTTGTATTTTTTGGAAATGTAAATTTTGGAATTCCAAAAATGTGACACAAACTAAAAAAGCAAAAGTAAAAGTTGTTCAAAATAATAATATAAAAATGGTAATTAGAAACATAAATGAGTTAAATAAAGCGTAATCAAACAGTAGAATATATTTGAAATTGTAGATTTTATATGCAAGTCCATCTTGAAATACCCTTTTTATTGTGCTTTTTCTCTAAAACATGAAGACAATCTATAACTTTGTGTTTTCCATTTAGTCAACCGTAACAGTCGGTCATAACATTCCAAAAGCAGTTAAAACTGTAAGCAGCAATGACTGGCCATCCCCATTTTCAACTACCCCCACACCTGTTTAAACAGGCTCCTTCCCTCAAGCTTTTTCCATCTGTTGAAGCAAAGAAGTTTTGTGAAATAAAATGTTCGCATCATCATGACATTAATGTATAATTCAAAGTTTTATCTTTATGGTATACTAGAGTAGTGGCAAAATGTTTTTTGAGTCAAAATGGCTGCCACTCTGAGGGTGTTGGCACATAGTGACCATAAGGTTTTTTGCTAGTCTGGGTCTAATGAAAAGGTGGGTGGATTTTTATCTATCTACAGTAAACTCAGTTTGACCACTTTCCTTAGCAACCAGTATTTATATTTGCTACTCTATATCATGGCTGCCACTGTGAGGGTGTTGGCACATAGCAACCATAATTTTTATTGCTAGTCTGGATCTAATAAACAAGTGTGTAGATTTTTATCCCTCTACAAAAAACTACATTTGGCTACTTTCCTTAGCAACAAGTGTTTTTTTGTACCACACCTATATCGTGGCTGGAGCTGTGAGGATGTGGACACATAGCAACTGTTATGTTTTTTGCTAGTCTTGCTCTAATGAACAGATGTGTGGACTTTTATCCTTCTACAGCAAACTAAATTTGCCGACTTTCCATAGCAACCAGGATTTATAGTTATATTATGGCCACATATCATAGCTGCTGCTGTGAGTGTTGCCTAGCAGCCATAATTGTTTTTGCTAGTCTGAAAAGATGTGGGAATTTTTTTTTCTACAAGCAACTACATTTGTCTAATATATAGCAACTAATGTTCATTTTTTCCATGCCCACCTAGGTAAAAAGTAATACATGTTATGCTAGGCTTTCAACCAGGTTTCTTCCTGTTTGGTCTCACTTTGATCAGATGAGGTTTGCTTAAGGTTTTTTGTCAAACTGAAAAACTGCCATTATGGTGCCAGTATGTTACAGGCACATGTATGTCATAAATGCACCAAACACTACAAGGCAAGGTGTGCCCCGGCTGTGATGTCATCCTGCAAAAGGCAGAATTAAAAACTCTTTAACTGCCAAAATTCAGGAAAATTTACTGGTCTTGATATACTTACTCACCTTTTGTCAAAATGAGGACAGTGTTTAGGGAAAAATCCAAAACAAATTAATTAGAAAAACACAATGTTTACAAATGTTTATTGGTTATCAGGAACTGAACATTTATGCATTCCTCCGTGATCGTCTTTTCCTCTGAGATTCTTGTTCATCATTTGTTCTTTGCACCACCAGACTCACAGAGTGCCCTACATCTCTCCTCTGCCTCGTTTCTATGGCAACATGATTTTCCTCCTTTCCAGCCTTGCAGAGAGGCTGGTACACTTTTAGGGACCAAATTTGGGGCAAACCGAGAAACCAAATGATTAAGGAGGGCTTGTGATGTCAACAGATTGTTCACTAAAGGGAGCAAAGTAAAGACAAACAACAACATGAACCCTGAAAATATCTTGTGTCCCTTTGAAGTTAATAAAAAAAACAACTTTATTACCCTGAATCATAGATCCCTTTCTGTGATGTCAGACTGAACTCGTTCCTCTGTCTCAGTGGGAGCTGCTGTGTGGTGTTGTCGTCACCCTGCATGGTGTGAGTGTGTATCTCCCTATTTGTGCTGTCACTCAGACTCTCACCAATGCTCCCGTTCAGCCTCGGCCAGCCCGCTTAGCGCCTGCTCGCATCAGCACCGCAACACTGCTGAGCGATGGAGAGCGTCGTCCGCCAGCACCCCGGACATCACGCAGCGGCAGCGACGGCGCAACTCCACACTGGTGAGCTCACAGGAAGGAACCCTAATCCTCTCTAAACGTTCAGATCAGAAGAATTGTCCCTGCCCCCTGCAGGTAGATAAGAAGAAGAAGGAGAAGAAGGACAAGGAGCGGGAGAACGAGAAGGAGAAGAACGCTCTTACGAAAGAACGAGTGCAGAAAAAAAGACAGACGGCGTCACCAACCGGCACTACCCACAGATCCAGACAAGAGAGCAGGTACTCACCCCCGGCACCCATCCTTCAGGAGCGACTTCTGGAAAACCATGTTCTGGAGCAATTGTAACAAAGCAGCGGCAGCGGACGAAACCAACCAGACTTTGGGTTTAAAGTTCTCGGAAACACCTCAAATTCCCTGGTGGAGTTTGTGTTGAGTTTCGGTTATGTTTTTTTTGTTCCAAACATGTAAGCATTTTAAATGAACCCAAATGAATAAAAAGATCCAAAAACGGAATTATGAAGTGAAAATTGTTGTATCTGATTAACTAGATCAATAAAAAAATGAAATTTCTGTTCCAATATTCTATGTTTTTGTTACTACAAGGAATCTGATGATTTTAAAAATCGCGATTCTACGACTAACTTAGAAAATAATTGCTTACTGCAGCTATAATTAAGGCCATGAAGGACAAAACAAACATCTTGTATGAAAACTTAAGGATGAGTTCTGGGTTAACCAGACAAAGGAAGTAAGCCCGTTAACTCTATCGCCCCCTGTTGGAATGTTACTGCCATACTTTCTCAACAATTTAGCTTAAAAAATCTTTGAAGTCTTAAAGTCTTAAAGTTGTCCAACTTTAGACCCACACCATCAACCCTCCAACACCGTGCCTGACAGAAAACTTTAGAAGTCCACGTTTGTTCAGTTTGTGAACCACTGATTGATGTTTTTGCTGCAAAACAGCGGCTCCTCCACAATCTTTCCCTCCTTTTGTTGACTTTCTCGTCTCTTTGCTCTTTAGCACCCCCAGGCCCAAGACCAGACCTCCATCTCCCGCTCCTAAAAGCCGGCCGCTCTCTCCTTTGGTCCCGGCCGCCAAGAAGACTTCTCCTGCATCTGGCACCAAGACTAGGCCAAAACGGGCTCAGACGCCCGCCAGGGTGCAGCCTCCAGTGGTTGCTGCGGTTGCCGTAGAGACAGGACCGGCAACTCCAAAAGCAGACCAAACAGAGGAGAAGAAGAGTGAGTTTACTGAGAGTGGGGCGTGGCTGCAACAAAACACACCTAACCCAGTCAGAACATGCACCTCTTCAGGTTCCTAAGAGGGAGGTTCTGATCTGACCTGTTTTTTTCATCTCCTCTGAACGCCTTTCTGCCCTCTGACAGCCAGTTGCAATGTTCCTGCCATTGTGGTGTCATCGATCGCCGCCCCTCCACCCTCAACCAACCCTCAGGTCCAACCAGGACCTCCTCTGTCTGCATCAAGCTCACAGCCGGCACCTGCCTCCACCCCTGCCCCAGTCGCACCCACCAGCAAACCGACGGCAGGCACCAACGACCCGGAGGAGGCGGCCCGATCCCTGGCAGAGAAGAGACGACAGGCCCGGGAGCAGCGGGAGAGGGAGGAGCAGGAGCGCCTGGAGCAGGAGCGCCACAGCAGGTCAGAGTCCAAAAAACTCAGAGCATCCAAACAAATGAGTCCAAATCTTTTTTTTTTCTTTTAGTAACACATTTAATTTGGAAATAACCAGAATCTAGCCACGTCACGATTAAGATTGGAGAATGTGACATCACAGCTCTGCGTGTTCTCCTCAGACTCCTGCGGGAGGAGGTCATGGCCCGGGAGGCGGAGGAGAGGAAGCGCAGAGAGGAGGAGGCCCGCTTCATGGCGGAGCAGCAGCAGCTGAGAGACGAAGCCCAGCGAGCTCAGGATGAGGAGGAGGCGCAGGCGAGGGCCAAGGCCGAGGAAGAAGAGAACGAGAGGCTGCAGAGGCAGGTGAGAGGAGCACCAGGAGTCTAATTCCTTGCTAGTACCTCCTCCGGGAGCCGAACCAACCGGAATGTTAAATGTAGCAGAAGTTACTGGAGACCTTTTGAGTAGCAGTACCAGTAGCTGTGAAATTCTCAATTCAGCATTTTAGATTAACTTTAATCTAAATTTGTAAAAACAAAAAAAAAAAAAAGAGAAATTGTTGATGTTTTCCTTAACAATTTAGGAAAAATAATTCAAAAGTGATAAAAACAATTTGCAACTTTTTTACATGTTTTTAAAATTAATTCTTTTTTTTTGAATGAATGAAAAAAAATGTAATAATTCTGAAAATTTTCTAAGAATTTATTACAAAATTGTAAAGAAGGAATCGCTGACTCGTATATTCTAGAGAAGTCATCCCTAACCCCAAGGAACAACTGGTACAAACAAAAAATACAACCAACATTTTATCCTTTTTCTTTGTAATCTGATTTTGGAGAAAGTTTTATTTTGAAAAACTACTGGATCCTCTCCACCACATCGGACTCATTCTTGTCAAGTCGGTTGATCATTCCCACACATTATAATGATCATGATGCAGAATATTCAGCATCAAAAGTCAGACGAGGCTGAAGTTGGCATTCCACTTTGACAGTTATGGGCTACAGAAAAACCAATATCACATTTCAGTGGTTCCCTCACAAATTCTAGTAGACAAATTAAGTTTAAAGCCACTGCAGATATTTTAGAGGGGATGAAAATAAACTTCACTCTCAAAAGTTAAAGGAATCCAGAAGCTAAAAAGTCTGTGAAAATCTGATCTCATTAATCTGTGACCAGAAGAAGGCTGGGGACCACTGATCCCACAGCATTTCTGTTTTTAGAAAATGCTTAAATATTTAAATGTTTCTTAGAATTTTCTAGTTTTTGGTTCTTTGAACTTTACTGCCTAAGAAAGATTGTTATTGGGGACTTTTAAAGCAGATCATTTCAGAACTTTCCAGAATAGGATGTAGATTTTGTGCACAGCTGGAAGTTCAAACCTGAAGGTTTTATTCCTCAGTCTCGGAGTGTTGAACACTGGCAGCAGAACTAGTCTGGAAATGAGGCGGGAACCCTGATCTGATAATTCCTTGAGAGGCTTCCATGTAATCTGGTGGGAATCAAACCATCAACCATGCATTAAACCCCTGCTGGTTAGCTGTAAGTAATCTGTGAAAGCTCTGTGTTTGTGGATTGAGATGCCACCATCCACATGCAGCCAGCTCATTAAGTGCAGCCCCCACATCCCAGGCTGCGGATTACAGGGAGTCTGTGGGATCGATGTTCAGTGCGGGCTGCGCCAGCTGGTGACCTCCATACCAGTCAGGAGTCGACAGGATGGCAAATTGAGCATTTTCTTCTGTTCTTTCTTATCCATGAAAGTGAAATGATTGGGGGGGTTTCACGTTTTTTTTTATTGTTTTCTTTTTTATATTTGGAGAATTTACATAAAAATTCCCCAGAAGGAAACTTCTCGATCAGTGTGTCTGACTGGCTCTGAAACTCCTCTTGAAAGAGCTTATCCTCTATTTTACAACTCAGCTGAGGTCAGGCTGTCCCCTGCAGGCAGGCAGCAAAACTGCACACGATGAGACCTGGTCTCACCTGGAAGGTCCTGTAAACGTTTTTTTTTTTTTTTACTTTTTATAATTTCAGAGGGAGGAGGCTGAAGCCAAAACTCGGGAGGAGTCGGAGCGCCAGCGCTTGGAGCGGGAGAAGCACTTCCAGAAGGAGGAGCAGGAGCGACTGGAGAGAAAGAAGGTGAGGGGAGCTCACATGAGAACCTCTCAAAGTTTGTTCTGCAGCTAACATATGATCTGATGTGCTCAGCGTCTGGAGGAGATCATGAAGAGGACTCGCAAGAGCGAAGCAGGAGAGAAGGTGGGCAGGCTGTGCACCTCCTGAAAGCTGAACTTCCTGTGGGGTTTGTGTGAGACCATGTGACTGGTTTTTCTTGCAGAGGGACACCAGAGGGCCTTCCCAGGTCAACGGCTCAGAGCCCCAACAAGGTAAGGACAAGAAGGCGATCCCTGATCCTTCAACTTTTTTACTTTCCTTTTTTCAAGATTGTAGAATAAAATGGAATAATCAAAATCAATGTGGATGTTTTTCAAGCTTTGTGCAAATTAATAATTTCTAAGAAATGTAAAAAATAAATGTTTTTGGTAATTGGTTAAAAAAGTGAAGGTGAAATCCAAAAATACAAAACAAATTGGTGCAGATTTTTTTAAAGGAAATGTGTTTTCGAGGCTTAATTTTTCTGAGCGAAGAATTCTGGAATCCAAAGAACTGCATTAATAAATCATAGATTCAAAAAACATTTAAAAAACATTTGAAAAGTCCCAGATTTGTCCAGAAATAACATAAAATACATTTAGAGAGTAAACAAAACTAACAATTTATCAAAATGCTTTTAAGGAGTGCAGAAAACAGGCTGTTGTGGAGAGGTCGACCTCCTATTGCAGATTCCAGTTTTGCTCTGCCCATCCATGGAGCTTCTGGTTAATGCCTTGCTCTGCTGTCATCATGTGTGTGATGGGTGAAGGTGCTCAGGGCCACTATTTTTAAAAACCTTTTCTTAGTAATTAAAAATTTGGGTGAGTCAGTGGTCTGATCTTCTGGATTCATTCAAAGAAAATGTTGCTGAATAAATCTGAAATTCTCTATGAATATTTGTATTATTATGAAAATGTTCTTTATTAATGGGAAATATTAAAGAAGGGAAACACTTGTGTACTTTTTGACTGTTTTTATGTGTTTTTTTCATGATTGGAGTAAACCAGATTTCTGTTTTCAGTATGGATCTGTTTCCTGATTTCACTGCTTTTAAGATCCTATCCATCATGCACTAAAACTTAAGATCTAAATTATGATCAAATCAGCCTCAATGCTGATTCGTTGGGCATCCAGCAGAATATTTTCTTTGATGTTTGTTCCTTGTAAGAACTTTCTGATCGTGCCTTGCTCTCCATGCAGCCCCTGGGAACCTGCAGGTCCCCGCTGCTGCATCGCAAAGCAGCAGCATGATCGTTAACGGCGTCCAGCCTGCCACTCATCACAACGGCGTCTCCACAGATGGAGATCTGGGTATCATCCAGCAGCAGCAGCAGAGTGGGTGCATCGGAGAGCCGCGGCTGTCCTTTGATGGGGCAGAGCCCTTCCTAATGAAGACGGCGCAGATGAAGCAGCAGCATGTTGCCGGTACAACTGCACTTCTACCATACTGTCCACCGTCAGATTGACTTTCTCCATGTTCAGGGAGCTGTGACGCTGTTCTGTTTGTCTCTATAGAGGTCCTGTGAGTCGTCATGGCAACAAGCATCTTCGCTGGAGCTGAGAGATAACACGCACTCATACACATGTACACATGCGCACACGCATAAAAGCTCCTGCAAACCGAGTGCCAAACAAGCGGAGTGACCCAGAGGAGGAGGAGCTGACCTTTGAACCCTCAAACTGAAACACTCAGATATACGTTTTTTTTTTCTAATTTTACTCAAACATCACGTGCAGATCTGATGATGCACCTTAAAAATGGCTGACTGTATCAAAGTCTTGACCTGCGCTCTGCGACCTGGATCAGCGGTTGCTATTATTACAGTCTGTGATATTTTCCTCTTAATCTTACGTTGAGCTGTGTGTGTGTGTTTGCTGTTTTCTGTCTTGTTGAATTTATTTAACGCAGCAGCGGCGCGGGTATAAATGTAAAGAACCCGCCCCCAAGCTGCAGGACGCCTGTGAAATAAAGCTTTACGACGAGACTGCCGGCTGTGCGTCCTCACTGGACTCCTCTGAAGCTTCACCAGATTCCAGGCTTCTTTAAAAGGTTTCTGGAAGATGTTTGAAATTTCTGAAGAAATCTTACTTTCCTGATTGATGATCCAAAAGACCAGGATGTCAGACACTTCTTGAAGGTGTTTGAAAGTTTATGTAAATTGGATCACTCCACCATATGTTTATTGAGCTGGCCATCGCGCACGCTGGAATGGAAAATGAAAATGTGGACCAAAATTCACTCAAGTCACACATAACTGACTTCAGGTTTGTTTTCAAGGATTTTACATGTCAAAGTGAAGTTCTACAGGAGAACTTAAGGACTTGTCACTTGAGTTACTGTTACATTTTTAACAGAATAACATCAATTAGAGATCCACAAGCCATTATTACCCAACTACCACCTAAAGTCCCACTCTGATCATCCTTTGATCTATTGTGAAAGCGTTTCCACTTTTAATTTAAGTGATGCCGTTTTTTTTAGCCAAAATCAGAAAACCTGTGTTTTGTAGAACAAAGTTTCTGCAGAGCGGCAGGAGTTCATCAGAAATGTGTTTCTAATTTGTGGGCAGAACTGTTGATGTGGAGTAAGCCCGCCTCCTTCCCATCATCCACCTGTGTGTGTGTGCTCTCCAGCTAGCTAACAGCCCCTCACGCCCCCAACCTATTATTAGTGGGCAACAAAACTGGAGCTATCCAGCCGTACAGTTTATATTCAGCTCAGATGAGGAAAACAAAAATTGATGCATTTGTCTGCAACCGGATGCATCAGAATGAAGCAGGGAGCTTACGGATTGTAGCTTCTACGTCACAACTACAGGCTATTTCCAATGGCATTTTTTGTATGCTGCTGATTTATAACATCGGAAAAAGGAAATGTAACTTTAAACTTTATTTTCTTTATATAAATCATGAGAAAAGGGCTATAAGAACACGCTAATAACTCAATTTTTTCACTGCGGTTCTTTAAGGCTTGTTTTTGTAGCAGGTCAGCCGTAAGGACTCATTCCATGACACTCTCCCCTCAGTTTTAATGCTGGGACGATCACCAATGAAAATTTGGAGCTCCTCTGCCCTGAAGTCAGCCAGACAGATAAGCAGTAATCAATTCACCCATGTTCTGTTTTGAGTCATTGTTGGGACAGAACTGAATAAATCATGTGCATGGACCACATGTTTCCAACTGTAGCAAACTTTGCAGCTGCTGCCCTGCGCTTTATTATCTCCTAGCCTGAAAAACGTTTCAGCAGCTCAATGTTCGGAGGAAATCACACAACAGTTGACAGAAGGTTGTCAGAGAAAAGGCGTTTCTTCCTTTATGTTTGAAGATGTCTCTGCTCCTATTGCTGTCCTAAAACGAGCAGCTGGCTTCAACTTTCACCTCAAATTTTTGCGGAGAAAAGAGGAACGCAGCTTTAAAAGCAACTGAACGGGGTCTTCAAAACATGAAGAAAACCCAGGAATTCATCCTCAACCCTGACATGATTCTGGAGGTTTTTTGCTTTGGTCTTTGCTGTCAGGCATCAGCTGCGTTGGACTGACCCACTTTGCCCTCGTGAATCTAATGAGCTCACCAGATGAAGCCAGCTTTCAAAAACAGCTTGTTGCACAGCGCAGCCTCTCGTTGCACAGAGATCTGTCAGAGTATATTTTAATCAGCGCGTGTCTCTGAGAGCGGGAGGCGTTTGTCGTTAAAGGATGCAGATTTCAGATCTGACAGCTGTTTGGAGCTGAAACCATTTCTACTGTGAAGACTAACACTAACAACTTTAAAGAAAAAACTATTATGTTTGCATTAAAACGAAAACTTCTACATGGTTCCAGTTTAAAGGATGATTCCTGGTGATTGATTTAGTTCACTGACCTCCCCAAGGTCCCCATGTTCACCAGACCTTCCAAAAGAGGCTTTAGAGTACTTTTCATTTGGTGGATTCCTAAAATGACTAAAAATACTAATTTATTAGTAATTTTAATAATAATGATAATAATAACATATTATAATCTAATTATTACTTTCAATAAATTAATATGATCACATTGTTTTACTACTTTATTAATATTTATTACATTATTTTTTAACATATCAGTGCTATTCTTTTAACTATTTAATCTGGTAAAAACAACTTTAGACTACTTTAGTTTAGTTTACTACTTAAAAAAAAAAAAAGTATCGCAAATTATCGCGAGAGTATCAGTGACCGTACGCTGATATTCGCCAAGCAGGAACTCGCTGGTTAGCTGCCGCGAAGCGTGTCTTCTGCAAAATTAGAAACACTACTTTTATTATCCTGACTGCAAAGACGTATCCTGACTGCAAAGACGTGTTCAGGTAACCAATATTAACTAAAAGCGCCAGAGAAACGCTTGGCTCGTTTTAAAGGTGAACGGTGGATCGCTTCGTTTATGCTAGCTTGCTAACACTTCATATGCTAACACATCGTCAGGTTTCGGGTCAGAGGAACCAGGAAGTTTTGCAGAACAAGCGGCGGCCTTAAGGCTTTCGTCGCTTCTTTGAGCATTGATCACTTTTAACGAAACCCATCCTTTGGAACAAACAGAGGTAAGGCTGGCTTTTTCGTTTTTTTTCTTTCTTTCTTTCTTTCTTTTTTGCTAACGGTTTGCTAAAGTTAGCTACGGCGAATGGAGGTGCGTGCAGGACACTCAACGAAATCGATTAAAGGTTTACTGATTCACGTTAAAGCGCTTTAGGGATCCAAAACAGACCTTTTCTCTTTATACTTTGGACATATTTTATAGTAAAAGAAGTAACGATGGGTAATATACCAGTGTTTTTAAAGCTACTCTGTGTCTAGTTTATTTTTTTCAAATCAAACTTTAGCTTTTAAAATAGCACAGAATCACAACTTAGGTTGTCTCAGTGCGTTACGTAAAGGAAAAACGACACCAAAAACAAAAGTACAATGAATAACCATTAGTAACCAATTCCAAGTAGTCTAAATTTGTTTTTGTTCAGTTAACTTTTTGTTCAGAATAAAAAAAAAAATTAAGCTACAATGTTGTAGCTATATTTTAAGCGAAAACAATTTGACAATCTGTTGTACAGACTAAATAATTAATTATGACTAAAAATATATATATATATATATATATATATATATATATATATATATATATATATATATATAGCCATGGCAGGGCTGTAGACAAGATGTTTTCACTGGTTGTGCCTTCCCTTTTTTCTTTGGTGCACCAAAATTTAAGTTTGGTTTGCCCACCATCTCTACCGCTTTGCAATCTCAATTAGGATAAATAACATAAAAAGTTCATGTTTAAAAACCCACTCCAGTGAAAATTGTGTTTTGGGTATTTCTAACATGTTCTTTCTCATGATAAAGGACCTATATGAAAGAATTTAAGACTAAAACAGCATTTCTGAGTTTTTCTTTATTCAAATTGGAGAAAATAAAACCTCTGTTTCTATATTTAGAACAAAAGCCAGCGGTTTCAGCACCTACATGCTAAACTAAATCAAGTTTCTTGTGACTGGTAAATCTGAGAGTCAACACTTTGGTTTCCTCCTTTAAGCTGACTTGAATTCAAAAGTAAGTTTAGCAAAAACTTTGTGTGACCACTAGGCTACAAGTCAAGACATCATTTTTGGGCCATTGTTTTTTCCCTTTAAAAGAAAAACCCAGATATTGCTTTGATAAAGCAGGATTAATAGATTTGCTTTGAACTGTCAATGTAATAATCGATTGTGAATGATGTTTTTTTTAAATATTAGCTGTAGTTGACATCTTAAACATCTTACACATAGTTACACATAATGGTCACATGTTTGCCAATTGTGAGCTCCACAACAACCAGTGGTGGTGATTTAAAGACCCACTTCAATTAAAAATTGTGTTTTTGATGTTTCTAACATCTTTTTGTGGTTAAAATAGAATTTCTAATCACTTCTTTATTCAAATTGGTGTGAATCAGAAGTAGAAGTAAAGATGCATATGGTAAAAGAGCGCATTTCTGAGGTAGAAAATACGCTGGGCGGGCCACGAGCTCCTTACTCCACTCCATAGCAGTGAGGGGAAAGGGGCGGGATTGCTCAACACCAACAGTCTTGTTAGCCTTTCAGAAGCAAATTTCTACTGAACTACTGCCGATCTGCAGAAAGTATGTCCTAAAAAGCGATGCAGGTTTTATGGTTTGGAGTAAAAATAAAATAATCATAATCAAAAGATCACTGATGATTGGAGTGGGTCTTTAACAACACTTCTTACCCGCAAATTTGTTGTCAAGATTCAGAAGTCTATTGGGTTTGATGTTCTCCTGTCCTGTCAAAGTAAAGTTGTAATACGGTTCTGCCTCCTCGCTGCTGTGGTCATGGTTTTCTGTTGAGAGGAAAACTCGCAACAGAGGTCAAAGTTAATGTTTCATAAAGCCACTGGACTGTGCAGCAGCCTCACATCCTTCATTACTTTTTTGTTAAACACTTCCAGAGGTCGGAGCTTTCTTTTGGGTCAAATAAAGAGGTGCTGTTCTGAGCGTGCTCAGTCTGATTGAACATTTACGAGGGGGGTTTAGTTGTAAACAGACACCCATTCAGTTCAGTTTCACTCTTTTTTCAACCTGCAGTTCCTGCTCATGGTTCTATCTCTGCACAGGAACTCCTGTTTTTTCTGCAAACTTGAACACCAGTTGTGTGTCTACAGTTTGAACACGTGTGTTTGTGCGCTTGTGAGTGCTGGTTTTGTTGCGGATTTGTTTGTTGTCGTGTGTTTGCTCGACCTTTGCTTCCTGCTTCATGTTCCAGCCGCCTCCAGAACCCGCTCCGGTACTCACAGCATTCTCTCTCCCGTTCCAAGGAGAGCCGTGTTCGTTCTGACCTGAGCGTAATCATGTCGAAGGCTCCAGATTCTCCGTCCAGACTGCGATCCAGATCCCGGTCCAGGTCGTATTCCAGATCCAGATCCAGAAGCCATTCCCGTTCTAGGTCCAGAAAGCGCCGTTACAGGTGAGTCCAGTTCTGTATTTTAAGAGATTGGTTCTGATCAGACTCCTGGTGCGGGTCAGGATATTCTATAGTGAGTTTTTGTGAGCTTCAGGCTTAGTATGTTTGTGCTGCAGAGTTTAAGGTAGAATTCTTCCCTAACGACCGTCTCCACTGTGGCCTTAAACAGAATCCGGTTCTCCCAAAAACATAAAGGTTCTCCAATTCACATCACTCCATTCAGTCAGTTGCTCAAAAGTTCCTTTATCTACATGTTCTGCTGGAAGCAGAGGGTGATGTTTTATTTTGAAAATTCAAAGAATTTTTTTCATTTCTTCTCTTATACACAAAACTTCCTGTCTGCTGGATCGTGTTGATCTGAATTAAGTTCATATTGTCTCACCTCCTGAACTCCTCACACGCAACCCGACATCTTAAATTATTCAGATTCAGATATTTACGTGTGTTTGCAGTAGGGCTGTTAAATGCGTTAAAGCACGTGGTTATTTTTAAAAAGTTTACGCCTTGATATTTATTAACGCAGATTAAGCAGACATCAGAAGCATCCGTCTTCCTCTTTGCGTCAGATGGTTCAGGCTTCCACGGTGTGCATCAATTTTATGAAAACAAGTCTTTTGGGCACTAGCCCGCTTATAAAATCGTCACTTATAAAATAAATAAATATTCAATCGGTTTTTGGTACTTGATTCTTGTTATTTTTTCTATTTAGGTTGTTTTCTAACAAAAACTTGACTATTTAATTGATGATGCGGCCTGTTGTCGCAGTAACAACACTAAGTGTCGCTGCAGTGGCAAAAGAAAGTTATATATATGGTGATCGTCACGATGGGTTCAATAAAACATCAGTTCAGAGGGAAAGTTCACCTCTTACCTCTTGGTTTTTTCCAGAAGATGAAGCAAAAAGTTTGTTTTAAAGAAACCTACGCAGTGATAAAGAACATTTGGGCTATGGGATCAGAACTTCTTTTTTAGATTTGCATCAACACCTAGCAGCCCATCAGATTGGAGTATTCACCTGGATCATTTCAAGTGCAGAAACACGATGTTTGTTTCTTATGACTGGATATCAGCATCTTTATTTTTTTGGAGTAATACTGCAGACATGAAAGTCTTTACAGTTCTGTTTGTCTTACTGTTATATTACTATCTTACTGATGTGTTTTGTTCACACAAATTACCTTTCTGAGATTTCTGAGTTGACGTTTTACAAAATAAAACATTTCAGATAGTAAAAATGAAGGAAAAATGTTCTCTCTGGCCTTTTTTTTTTGTTCAAAAGTTGCATATTGTCAAAGAAAATCTACCTAGTAAAACATTCTGATTAATCACAATCCAAAAGTGTGATTAATTCATTTTTAATTGATTGACAACACTAGTTTGCAGCCTGTTCACACCTTCCCTGAAATGTTAAAATGAAACATTTTGAAAACTTCCTGCTGCTGTTTTCCCTCTTTCTTTTTTCACATTTCTGTTGTTTCAAATAACTATTTTGATCTTCACATAGAAAGGAACACAATCTTCAATTTTAAAATTGAAGCTATCTAATTTCTTTAGTCATTCAAGTGCAGACAGGATGCTTTTATCCTGATGTTTACATCCTCCAGGATGATTTAGCAAAAAGTTTTGAGGTTCAAAGACTGGAGAAAGTTTTATGAACTCAGTCATCTGTTGGTCATGTAACTAAAATCTGTTTAAACCTGAAGCAGATTTCCAAACAGTGACTTTTCCCAACCAAAGAGCTTTGTTTCTCTGTCTGTGTGCGATGGTGGAGCTTTGAAGGAACATCTGAGTTGGCGTGTTCTACAGCAGCTCTGGTTTCTATAGACGTATCAGTGGTTTTGTTTTATTCCTGTAAACTCCTGGACGTTTGTGCCGTCTCGCTTCATCTCCTCTTCGTCTCCTGTCAGTTCCAGGTCTCGCTCCCGTTCCCACTCTCCGTCCTACAGAAACTATCCCTCCCGGGACTATCAGAGCAACCGAGGAGGCTTCCGAGGCTACAACCGGGGCTACCGCCGCCCATTCCACTTCCGTGGCCGGAACCGGGGCTTCTACCCCCGTGGCCACTACCAAAACCGGGGAGGTGGTGGCTACGGCTACAAGTCTAACTGGCAAGGTGGTGGCGGGGGCGGCGGCGGAGGTGGTGGCGGGGGTGGCGGAGGTTGGCACGACCGCCGCCATGATCAGGAGCACCACAGTCCGAGGAGGGGGCGCTCCCGCACGCCCAAGAAGCGCTCTGGCAGCCGGAGCCGCTCCCGGTACTCGGACCGCTCCTCATCAGGACGGTCCCGCCACTCCAGGCGCTCCAGCTACTCCTCCAGATCTCGCTCCTCATCACCACCGCACCGCAGCAGCAAAGGCCGCCGCAGCTCCAAGGACGCAAAAGACAAGCGGGCCGAAGGCTCTTCAGAGAAACCAGGTCAGGCCGGGGAGGGCAGAAACATCGAGAAGGCATCCGGCGGGAAATGGATCGACTTCGACGCCAGCCCCAAACAGGCCAGCCCGGACAGGAAGAAAGAAGAGACTTCATCCGCCCCTGAAGGCAGAGGGGGCGGAGCTTCTATGTGGAAAACTGTAGGTTCTCCTTCCCCGCCCCCAAAGAGCCCCGCAAAGTCCGGACAAAGCGCCAGCTTAAGCGGCTTTGGCTTCTTCTCAAAGGAAGATGCCAAACCTGCAGACAACTCTGCCATCTCGGCCGCCTTTAAGAAGTACGTCAAATCTTTCTCCGTCTCCTCCTTTTCAACTTCTATCCTGAGCTTTTGAAATTTTCTCCTGGCACACCTCCTCCTGCTTACAGAACACACCTCCCTTCATCTTTCAGGTTCTTAGCTGAGAACAAAAGCAAGAAGCAGGCAGCAGAGAAGGAGAGCAGCAGAGAGAAGGAGGCTCTGGCTGCAGACCGCGAGCAGGAGAAAAGCTCCAAGTCTGCAGAGATCTTCAGTGTCTCCACCGCTGCCTACACAGACTCCAAGGATGACAAGACCCTGCCATTCTTTGACCCCGGAGAGGAGGAGTTCCTGAAGTCGCAGGGGCTGAAAGAGAAGGTTATCCCAGATGATGCAGAGGTCCAGCGCACCCCCACAGCTCGAGACATTTTTGGGAAGTGGGGGGATGAGCCGAGTTTCTCCACGTCTTACTCGTCCAAGGAGAAGGGTCGCAGAGAGGCTAACGATCCCGACGCCATGGAGGACGAGATGTACCAGGTTCGGAAGCCTTCCAAGAAAGAGGAGAAGTCCAAGAAGAAGGAAAAGAAGGAGAAGCAGAGGAGGAGCGTTTCCCCGCAGGTGAAGGAGCGGCCGCTCTTCCCCGGTGCGTTTCCTCCCTCTGATCCATCACCCGTACGGCAGCTCTCCGCCTCCAGGGAAGACTTCGAGCTCAAATTCAGCTCTTTAGAGGAGCTGCCGAGGTACGAGCTCATCCTGTAGATCAGAAAAAATACATTTCTCTGAAGCTTAAAAAATGGAATGCCAACTTTGGCCTCGTTCCGACCAGTCCGTGGCCTAAAAAGGACTGTGGGCCACTTTTCTAGATCCATTACCATGGAATCAAATCCAACCTACTACTAGCATCTTATCTCGCGCTTTTCTCTTTCCTCTAAGTCAGTTATTCGCCTGACTGCTGTCCGGTTTTCCTGCAGCTCCTCGCTCTCCAAGGACCGCCTCTTACCGCGTGACCTGCTGAACTCCTCCAAGAAGGATCCGGAGTTCCGCTCCATTTTCCAGCACGTCCAGTCGGCGCAGCTGCGCCGCAGCCCGTCGGAGCTGTTTGCGCAGCACATCGTCTCCATCGTGCATTACATCAAAGGTAGAGCGGCCGGGGCGCCGCTCGTCCATACAGCCGGGACATTCCGAGTGTGTTGTTGACCCTTGTTTTGTCTTTGCAGCTCAACACTTCCCTTCCTCTGACATGAGTCTGAGTGAACGCTTTGCCATGTACCAAAGAAAAGCTGCAGAGGCAGAAATGATGAAACCAAGGAAGAGCCCAGAAATCCACAGGTACCCCTCGCCACCGCTGCTGCAGCAGAACGCTGTTTTCCGGTCAAACTATAACCAAAAAAAATACTCACATTTTTCTCTGATTGATCTTTTTGTCTTGTTTGTGCCTCTGATCGTTCTCCACCTGTTTCCTCCACCTTTTAGGAGAATCGATGTCTCCCCCAGTGCCTTTAAGAGGCACCCTCACCTCTTTGAGGATTTGGACGAGTCGAGCTACAAGGTGACGAGCGCTTTAGACATTTGACGTGTTTGGAGTCTTGGCCGAAACCGAGCAGCCGTGTTCAGCTTTTGTGCTTTTCTTTCAAAGGATGCATATTTCTAAGTCAAAAGAACCCAATTGTGTTTTATAAGTGCCAAGAAAGCCCCCAGCCTATGAGATATGGTTATTGATTGATATGTACGAACCCGAGCAAAAAGGCTTAAAGGAAGTGAATTAAGATCCAGAGTCGAAGCCTCTCAAGGGACGCTTTTCTGTGCCTTTGCCTCGTAAGTATTTTCTCCTGAGCAGAAAAACCCTGAACGTCAGTTAATGTTGATGCATGTTCGCACACACACCTGCTTCACATAGCTCATGTGCTGACTCAGCAGCAGAGAAAAACACCTTCATCTGTGCGTGGGCTCGTTTCACGTGCGTCCCCTCGCCTCCCTGTTAACCTTTCCTAACTCCTCCCCTCGTCTCCGCAGGATCCAGGAAAAAAGTTTAAAGGAGACGTGATGGACCTCCGTCTGGATATTGAGAGACGTAAGAGGTTTGCTGGGAGGGAACGCGACTACAAGCGTGAGGGAGGCAGGAGCCCAGAGGGCTCCCGAGGACCCAGCAGGGAACAGTCCTCTGAGAAAACCGGAAAACACCAAAAGAAGTCCAAGTACGTCCAAAGATTTTTTTGGGGGCGTTTATTACGTTTTTCATTAAAATGTGCAGCTTTTAAATCCATGATACCTTTTGATGCAAGTAAATATCAAAGCACTTCACGTCCAAAATTCACTTAATTTAGCATCTACATCCTAGGAAAAACACAAAGATTTCTTTTTCATAACTTGAAAGAAATTAAGAGGTCAAAGGGTTCAGTGTTTACGATAAACTGGAATTCTAACATGTCTTTTTTTTTTCTTTGCATAAACGTTTTAACTAATTTTACTTTTGACAGCAGCACAAACAAGTTCTTTTCAAAATAAAACACCCTATGTCAAACTAGATCTTTTTGTCTGCATCTGATCCTTATTTCAATCAGCAATGCAAGAAAGTCCAACGTGACATTTCCATTGGTCACACTGATGCAGAACCCAATTTTTTAAAATTCTATACATGTGAATGCAACTATATAGATTTAAGACCCCATAAAAATCCCATTTTAGTGGGTTTTTTTTAAACAGACTCTTACTGCATTGTGTTGATTATAGAGGACATATTTAAAGAAAATTAAGATAAAAACTGCATTTTTGAGTATTTCTTTCTTCAGTTTTTGGTGAATTAGGAGCTAGACGTAAAAATACTGTTAAAAAAGCTTGTAGTTGTTGGGTACAAACTACAATCAATGGGGCACAAACTCCCCTTTCCATTCCGATGCATCTGCTTGTAGACAAATGGATCCATTGACGTCATTGTTATCCTCGTCTTTGCTGCCATCTGGCTCAATGCTGTACAGCTGAAAAGCTCCAATATTTCTGTTGAACAGGTAATGCTAGGTTGGAGGTGTGAGGGGCTGGAAGCTATCTGGATAGTGTAAAAAAAAAAAAAGGGATGATGGGGAAATCAGTGTAGGCTTACTCCTGAACCAAAAGTGTCGCCCATTAGTCAGAGGTGAATTTCTAATAAATTCTCTAATTGTCATGTGATCACTGGGCTTCTGTTCTTCAGAAATAACGTTCCCGTTGCCGTGGAGAGCAGAAATATTGTCATTTTAAGCAGATTTTTTTTCAAAACATTTTGAACTTTAATGAGTTTGGGAATTTGACTTGTTTACGTTCATCTGTGATTTTTCAGGAGTTATGAAAGGATCTGCTGAGTGGATGACCTGAAAACTGCTATTGGAAGTGCAGCAGAGTGAATGAAGACGACTGTTCCCTTAGTTTGAAAGTTTCTTCAGGGTTTCTTACAGTATTTCTGGAGATTAGAGTCATCCAGCAGGATTCAATGGTTAAAGAGCGTTCATAGAAATCAAATCCAAGTCTTTAATCTACAAACCATGGTTGAGTTCTGAAATCAGGGTTCTGTCTCCTGGTGTCATGTTGCTCTGAATCATAACTGCTGAAATGTTTGCATTGCCGGTTCTGTTTAGACATTAACAGGTTCTTTGTCTCCTGACAGGAAGAGTAAGAAGAAGAGGGACCGCTCTCCATCTTCCTCCTCCTCCTCTTCCTCCCCGTCCCCTTATCCTCCTCCTTTCAGGGGCAAGGAGTATGTGGGGGAGGGGATGGAGCACCCAGAGGAGAACTACGGTCACCCGCGTTATCCTCCAAGAGACTATGGGGGCCCTGGAGAAAGAGGCCCCCGAGATTACGAGGGCCACATGGCAGAGAGAGGAAGAGGCAGAGGATTTGTGAGTTCCACCCACAGTTCTTCTTCATGGTGATAATGATGATGATGGTGGTGGTGTAGATGTCTGTCTGTCTCGAGGTCTGCTGGGTTTAGTGAAGGTAACATAAATTTGTTGGAGCGGCTCACAAAAGGTTCTGACGGGTTTGACTCTGACCCTCTCGTCGTCTAAACTATAGAGAATCCCGGACAAACCCCCATCTTTCTGGTTTCAGTTCCCCAGAATCCGAGGAAGAGGCTGGAGCAGAGGGAATTATCCTGGCAACAGTAATGGCAACCCCGCCAATATGAACCCTCCGGTTCGACCCCCTGAGGAGGAGTGGGACCCAGAATACACCCCCAAGAGCAGGAAGTATTACCTGGTGAGTTCTGCTCCAAGGGAAGTTTGTCAGTTAAAGCTCAAGCTTTCTATAGATCCTCTCAGCCGGAACCAGCAGGGGGCAGCAGAGCAGCAGCATGAACCGTCACTGGTTCCTAAAAATCCACAGATAGAAGTCAAGAACTCATCAACTACAGATGTCACTTCATTTCAAATACTTCATTTTTTAATCTTGGGGTGTTACAGGTCAGTGTTGGTGTTTGTAGGCTGATTTGAATTTCTGTACACTATACTTCTTTTTTAAATAAGTAAAAATTAACGAAAATTTAAAACGTATCCACAAACAGATGAGCACTTGATATGCACACATAACAGGTTAGACTGCTGTTCATTCATTGGAGAAGATTTCCTTGTGACTTTTTGGAGTTTAGTTCAAAGGCTATAGTTCTTTCTTTCCTGTTTTTCTTGTTTGTCAAGTAACTTTTTAAATTTCTTTTTTCTTTTTGATAAGGACAAATTAAGTTTTTGATGTTGGACCTGATTTATTTTGTCAAAACAAGGGTTGAGAACTTACTAAAACAAGGGTTTTATCAACCATTGAAGGCTATGTGTTGATTATTGTTGTACTGAAGAGAATAATTCCCAGAACAGTTCCCTGAGGCATCCCTTGAGTTGACGTATTTTTCCTGTTTTCAGCACGACGATCGCGACGGAGAAAAGACTTGGATTGACAACCGTGGTCGAGGCCGTGGCTCATTCCCGCCTCGCCGCGGCCGCTTTGTGTACCGGAAGGGGGGCAGCAGCCCCAAGTGGACCCACGACATGTTCCAGGGGGGCGAGGAGGGCGAGCTGGTGGACGATGGGGGCGAGGCGGAGCAGAAGGAGGGAAAGAGCGGGGCTGAAGGCATGAAGCCGTGAAGCCACCGCCCCCACCCCGACGGTTGAAACGTGTTTGTGAGTGTAGACGAGACGCGCCGTTACTGTGAGAGTTTTAGATTTCCTTCTTTTTAACCGTCAAAGCTTCATCTTCCTTTCTGCAAATAAAAAGCTCCGTGCCTTAGAGGAGGAGAGCGTTCGAAGGCTTTCATCTGTCGTTCACCCGGATCCGCGGGACCAATCAGCCGCCTCCATCCGACAGGAGCGTCAGTTCTGTCCAGCAGCCTGAGCTCACCGTGTGTGCACGTGTGCTTGTGCACGTAGCAGTACATTTTCTCTGGTTTGTTTTGGGTTTAGTGCCGTGTCCTTTCTTGAGTTTAGATGAAAACGGTTCGGAAATGTGTCACGTGAGTTTTCGTGAAGCTGCAGTTTCAGTCTGAAATCGTCAAGATTTGTCCGAAGATGAACCGAGCGGGAAAACTGCATGGATCCAAGACTCCGGTTTTTTCATTTTTACTGGTCATGCTTTGAATCAACTGTAATTTTCAATAAATCTGTCTGTGATTCTGAGCCTTTTCCTCGATCCTTCATTATTAAAGGTATAAAAGAAAGTCACTTTCATGTTAAAAACCTTAAATAAGATTAAAAAAAAAACATTTCCAGAATAAAACATACTTGGAGATTTAAATGTTTTTATTAGAAGGTTTTTTTTGTTAATCCTGAACCTCCAGTTGAGTTTGTTTGTCCACGGCGCCACCATGAGGAACTGTGAAGCATAGACTGCTTTAACTAAATGTTACAACCGTTAACTAAAAAATATGCAATATTAAATATATTTCAGTTGAAAGTGACACAATTTATGTGGAAACATGAAAAAATGTAAAAAACAAATGAGTGCTATTTTCTACTAGAAAATATAAAAAAGATAATTGTTTTAAGCCTGGTACATATGTACAGCTTTAACGTAACTTCCAGATATTATTTTTTATAAATTCAATTGACTCAATCTACTAAGTTTTGTATTTGCTGGTTTTCTTCTGTCACCTTTAGCTTTTTTAAAAATATTTTGTAGATTTTTTAAATACAGTTTTACATAATTTTTTTATGTTCATTATACAGGAGTGACATGGTCTTTAAGCAAAAATTCTCACACTGGGAAAACGTGAATCACACGAAAACTTGGGTCCAGACAGCTGCACCACACAGAGGTCCAGGTCCAATTTAATTTATTTAAATTTTTTTATTTTATCTAAAAGATAAAGTGGATTTTTCCTGAATGAGCTGCATCCAGAATGTCTGCAGGAGTAGAATTCCTCCTTTTGGCTGGAAATCGTCAGCCTTGGGATGTGGCAGCGGGATGGGAACTTCTGCATAACAGTGGGTGTCAGCGACCCTGGTTGCCAAACAAACAGTAACATGGGGTGGAGGAGGAACAGGAAGTGAGGGGCTGATGCTCACATACTGGAAAAACTAGGAAAATTACATTTCCATCATTCCAGCTGATTTAGGCACAATGACCGCATCATTCTTACCAACTTGTGACTTTTCATCAAGCTACCTCGATACAGATTACTTTTATTTATAATGTTTTTTAAAAGTAATCCTTAATATTGCAATATTATTTCAAAGAATAAAAAACACAATATGAACCAGTTAAAAAAAGCCCTTTATTTTTCTGTTTTTAAAATATATAAAAAAGTAAATAAATGTAATTTCATTTAGAAAAGTCATATATATAAAAAAGTATTAGGCTACCTTTTCGTAGAAAAGTACATTTACTTTGTTTTTATTTCTTTTTACAGCATTTCTTGTTTTACTAGAATGTATTAAAAACAATAACCATTTTTAAAAAATGTTGTAATTTCACCCATTTAGAACATTGACAGAAAAAAGTTATTTAATTTATTTTTATATTTGATGCAGCCAAGTGTTTGGGATTCATATTGATCCACACTTTGAAAGTCTCATAAAAACATACATTTCCCTGTGTGAACACTAAGGAAAATCCAAACTGGTTTGGGTCTTGTTTTTTTCTTTTTTTTTAAGAATCTTCAGCATTTTTTTTTTCTTTCAATTTTAGAATGTCTGCCCAACAACTGCATAATTTTTTGGTCTTTTTATTTTTTAAATGTGTATGGACAGGCTCATTTTTGCTCATTTTTGGTCTCTATTTAATTTAAGTGGATTTTTTTTCCTTTTTATTTTTCTTCAAAACGGTAAATTGCAACAGAATTTTGCTAGTTTACAAAGGCTGATTTAGCAACGAAGGGATATTTATTTTATTTAGTTTTAGCTAACGATTTCCTTTAGCTAGTTTAGCCTCTGCTGTTTATTTCAGCATTTGTTAGAGCAGATATCAGAGTTTAACTTTATTTTTCTTGCTTCAACATTAGTCGTATTCCATTTCTTCTGCCAACTTAGCATAAATAACTCACATTTTAGAAAGTTTGTTACATTAGAACTCATTTTACCACATGAAGCGGAACGTTTTTGAAGTTCACACAATCGTGTTTCTATTAATGCAGCAAAATGGGTTAAAAACTGATATTTTTTCCTAGTTTTCAATGAGGGTTTATGATCTCATTAAGAATCCAAGATGGCCGCCAAAACAATATATATTTATTAGAAAAAACTTTTTCAAGTTTTTTTTTTTTATATCAAAATTACTTTCATTGTTTAACTGTAGATAGTAAGAGTTTTTTTTTAGCGTTGAAGGGATTTTCAAGATATTGTTTTGTGTAGTATTAACAGAAATAGTCTGATTATCAAGTTGCATTTGAGGGAGTTTAAAACCAACTCCTACAGATTTGACTAACTAAAACGATTCATAATCACTATATAAATCACGTGACCAGTCCTCTAGTTTTACCCTCTTTGATGGAGCTGTAGATTAGCCGCCCTGCTAGAGATGGAGGGAGCAAAGCTTTTTGCTCCCTCCATCTCTAGCAGGGCGGCTCCCTTTGCTGCCCCCCCCAAACTCACATATAAAATGTTTTAGCTCCGCCCCTGTACAAACCATGACACGCTGAAAAAAAAAACCATGGCTGACTAAAATGAGATTAAGAACAAAACTAGGACACAGCCAGGAAGTCATAAAGAAGCAAAAAGAAGTGTAGGCCTCATTTAACTTAGTTTAGGTCAAAGGTCATGATTCAACTGTCAGACTTTTGGATAAAAATGAAATCATGAAAATAAAAAAAGAAAAACATAAGAAACATCTGGATTGCCCACAAGTTTCCGAACAAAATATGATAAAACAAAAAGGATATTTCAGGAACGTTTGCCTTCCATTTGGACCCAAACAAACAGACTTTTAGAAGAATTGTAAAACATGGTGGAGGGAGTGTGATGATTTGGAGCTCTGCAGCAAAACAATGCATGTCCACGTTGTAATGGGCTAACATGATAGTTTTGAAGAGTTTTAGGTAAAGTTTGGATTAAATCTGATGTTGCTTTATGAACCCGAACAGTGTTGATGGTAAATCTGAGCATGTTTCATCTTTAAATCAGAGGACATGAGGAACCTTCTGTCAAAGTCATCATAAACAGGGTTCACTTTTGAAGAAAGGACTCCGCTTTCTTCCTCAGCATAAACCATCATTCAGAAACTGGTTAATAGATTATCTCAAATTATCTATAAAATTAACATCTGTATAAAAGTCAGACAGAAAACAGGAATTATTCTGTGGGTTCTCTCAGAACCAAAGTTCCTGCAGAAAACCTGAAGACGTTGCTCTGTGGAAACAGCAGAGGTCACTAGCGAGCCGTCCTCTCCCTCTTGGTTCTGTCAGCAGTAATGGACCCGCCCAATGGTTCCGGTTCCTGTGACCAGGATGTCTGGCTGTCCGTTCCTCCAGATCTCCCTGACGATCTTCTCCCGCTCCTCCAGACGTCGCGCCTTTTCCAGCTCCTCTGCCGAAGCAAACACATTCACGCTCCTCAGCGTCCCGTTTGATTGGCTGCTGCAGTTGCTCAGGGCGCCCACTGTCGTCTTGGGGTCTTCCTCCTCCTTTTCTTCTTCTTCCTCCTCCTCCTCCTCCTCTTCCTCGCTGGACTCCTTCAGCTGCCTCCTCTCAGGAGATGAAGGAGGTTTCCTGCGGCGGTGAGTCCTGCAGGCAATGCCACCCACCAGGAGGCAGAGCGCCATGAAGAGGCCGAAGGAGACCCCCATCATGAAGTAGAGAGCAAAGCTCTCCGGATTGGCTGCAGAACAAACAACATTTATTCTGGAGCCGGAACAAAACGACCAACCACTCCGCCAAAAAAGAAAAAAGTTTAATTCAAAGTCAAAGTCAAACATCTACGACTCCAGATTTGACCTTCTGTAGGACCTCCTGCAGGAGTCTGTTACAAACTGGAACTTCTGATTACAGTTTGGATGAATCCTGAGTGAAACCTCCAAACGGAAACTTCAAATCCTAAAGAACGAAGAACCTCCAGCAAACACCAAACAAGAACCGGAAGCTTTTTTTTTTTACAGGAATCAAAAGGGCCTTCCAACAATATTAAGAAGCAAGGAAATGAAAAACTCATATTACACTGAGCAGAGACTAAACTCCTTCAGTACATATGTAGTATTTCACATAGATTCAGACACTAAAGTAAGGCAAACACTCTTCAATCTCTGAGTTTACAGTTGTTTGTGGCGATCCGCCGCCTCAAACAGCTAAAAAAACACTTTAGGGTGTTTTTTTAATCTTTATTCCCCAAAGTTGAATAGACTGACCTTTGATGTGGGCGTAGGTGGCCATGCTGTTACTGAGCAGCTCCATGTCCCTCTTCACGGGCTCCATGATGGTCCTCCTTGGTTCACAGCTCCACCATCTCCTGCTGTGGAGGAGAGCAGAGGAGGCTTTCACCTGAGAAGATGCTCTCTTCACAGTAGTGATAGGGGAGGTCTGGAACTTTGGAAAGTTTAAAGTTTGCATCTGTGGAGAAACCTACGCTTCACTTATAAATGTTTCCACTCTCTGCCACTAGCTCACAGCCCCAACCTAACATTACTGGTGCAACAAAAATGCCGAGCAAAATTTGAGCTGTCCAGCCATACGGTTTTGAGCCAGGTGACCGCTCGAATGAGGAAAACGAAGACGTTCGTGGATCTATTTGTCCGCAGGTGGATGCATCGGAATGGAGCGGAGCAGGAAGCCCGGGATATTTTCTACGTCACAAATAGGATTTCGTCTGCTCCGGATTCACAATGATTTGAATGAAGAAATACTAAGAAATTTAACTTCATATATCTCCTCTGTCATCAGGAAAATGCAGCGAGAACAAATGAAAAACACGATTTGTATCAGAGTGGGTCTTTAATGTGGTTCCTCTGGGAAGTTCTGCTCATGTCTGATTGCCGTTTGGACTAAAAGTGTTGACTGAAGTTTCCCAGCTCCTCACATTCACTTTCTTTCAACAGCAATTTGCGTGGGAGTCGAATGTGTTCTTTTCTGCTAGTGCCTCCCCAGAGACGATGACATCAACCCCCCCCCTCCAAACAGTTACATAAGGGGGGCTCGGGTCCCTCTCCCACCCTGATCCTTATCCCTGTGGCAGAGCTGGATCGCGCACTTTTATTTGTTTTATGGGCAATTACAGCTGTTGTTGCCGTTGGGGCTGTAGGGTGGGGGGTGGGGGCAGGTGGGAGTATACAGACCTAAGTGACCCCCCCCCCCCCCCCCCCCCCCCCCCCCCCCCCCCTTTGAGGATATCCATGATGTGAACCAGAGGCCCTCGCCAAGGATGCATTTTAAGTTTACAAGAATAAAACTCAGCTTTTCCTTCAGTTTGTTTGTTCCAAGCCACCCACCCACCCCCAGACAGAACAACATGGGGGGGGGGGGGGGGGGGCATTTACTTTTATTTCAGCTCAGCATAGTTGCCAAACTAAGCAAACTTTTTTTAAAGCCATCTGTTAAGTAAATAACATTTATCTGGAGGTAACTAAAGGCCAGGGCCGCTCCAAACTGGGCAGCTAACAACATTAGCCGTTAGCGCTCAAAGCATTAGCTGCTCAAAGCAGTTCAGGGTGAAACACGACGGAAGCCTAACTGTAACAAGAGTGGGAAGAATAAAGTAAATCGTCAACCCTGTGAAACTTCGGTTCACGGTTTTTTATGAATTGGTGGATAGTAAATCAGAGAATGGAGGGCATACTGCCCCCTAGTGCAGGGGAGGGAAACATCCATGCTGAGATTTGGAGAGCTTTGGACTTTGTGAGGCTGCTGGACAAAGAGAAGTCAGACTCAGAGGACTGACTGGAGTAAGTGTTCCCTTTGAGTCATAACTTCCTGATCATGTTTTGTAGTATGCGCTTTGTTTATTTGTGACTTGTTTTCTTGTTTTAGCTCAGCGGCTGGTAACACCGTGACACAATGACCCAAACAAACAAAAAACATCTTTACCTGATAAATGTGGAAGGAAGCAATCAACAGGATTTGGTAAACAGTAAACTTAGTGTCAGACAGCTTTCCTGTTGTCATGGTTACTCATCACCAATCATGGTGACAAAATAAAATATTCATGATAGGGGCCCACAGTCCGGAGAAGCTCAGATGAACGCTGGTGCTGATTTATGAGAAGAAAACAACATCTCTGAACCGCAGACGTCGGATCTGGTGTCCGGCTGGGACCAGAGCCAGTGTCCTCTCATTCCCCGCCTCACACCTCCAGACCAGAGAGCTCCGGGCCTGGCAGCTGGGGCTGTTTATGCCAACCCCATCAAATCCCAACACTTCCTGCTCACAAATCCCAGAGGAAACCTGAGGCGTCTGCTGAGCGTCAGACCGGTTCAAAGGTAGCTTTTCAGTGAAGCTCCTCTCCTTCATCTCATCTGTTTCATGACCACAGAGCTTTTTCTGAGTTTTCTCTTTTTAAAATGTTTCAGGTGAATGTGAAAGAAGTGAAAGAAGAACGGTCAGTTTTTTTTTCTCCTCACCCACCTGGCTCTGGAACAAGCTGCACTTAGTTAAAAAAGTCCACAGATGCAGGCTGCTCCACTGTCCTCCTCTTAGATGTTTGCTTTTCCTGGGAAAAAGTGGTACTCATGCGTGCTCCTCTGCCTTCAAAATAAAAGCCTCAGTCTGCAGTCACTCACATGGAGCTCCTTTGCAGGTTGAAGCCTCGTCTCTGAGGAGATCCGGGACTCTGTTTGCTTTTTAAACTGGTGGGTGGAGCAGGAAACGGCAGGGCGGCTGCAGAGGGCGTGTAGAGCTGTGAGAGCTGCTGGATTAACTGAGCTCTTTGTGTTTTCATCTGAGCCTGGAGGCGAGCAGAAGTGCATCCTGTAGGAGCTGCTAGCAGAAAAGTGTTGGTTCTGTTTCAGATCAGAGTTTCACAACCGTTCGTGTGACTTGTGTTTGTGATGTCGATGCCAGCTGCTCATCTTTCGTTTCAAGTTGCTGACGCTTTCACGGAAGGAAGAAATTGGAGGCAAAATTTACAAGTGAATTTGATGATGTGTCAGTAAAAATGGAGGAAATCACTAGATAAACATTAGCCACTGAACATGAATGAAAACGCGGAGTAATTTCAAACCAGTGGAGCTGCCAAAATATAAAATGTGCTCAGGCAAAAAGGTTTACACATGTTCCCTGAAGGCCGAAAAAAGTCTAGTGTCCAGTGACCAAACATCCATCCATCCAGTCATCCATCCAATCATTCATCCAATCATCTTTCTAGTGATCCATCTAGTCATCCAGTCATTCATTCAATTATCTATCTGTCATCCATCCAATCATTTATTCGGTCATCTTTGAAGTCATGCAACCAGTCATCCATCCAGTCATCTATCCAATCATTGATCCAGTCATTCAGTCAATCATTCAGTCATTCATTCATTTGGCCATCTAGTCATCTATCTAGACATCTACTCATTTATTCATCCAGTCATGGTTATTTGTACTTTATAGAGAAGCCACCACCTTGCGCTGCAGAAATGAAGGTGCAGATCCTTACTTGTATTTTTAATTAGGGTTGATCAGCAATGCTGTGATCTGGACGCTTACTTAAGCACGAAGAACATCGAATAAACTAATTTAAGTAAATAGGAATCTAGTCTGAGTAAATCATTTCAACATCAGATAAGCCCCTCCTACAGCTGACGTGAGACCTCACTAACAGAAAGTTTACGCCTCGGTTGGAACAAAATAGTTGTGCTGGCAAAATCTAAAAATGTCAATATAACAAAATGAACAGATCCCAAAATAATGAATGCAAGATATTTAACAAATGTCTTTGTCCCGCCTGCTCATCCATTGCTGGGACTTTGCCAAAATGAGCAGAGTAAACTCAACCTTAGGCTTCATTTAAGATGAGATGAGATGAGATGAGATGAGATGAGATGAGATGAGATGAGATGAGATGAGATGAGATAGGATAGGAAGAGACGGTTGGGTTGATTCAGTTCTGTGATGTTTTGGATAAACTCTGAAGGGTGAATGGTGTTCCGTGTTCTCGGCAGCTCATGCCCTGCAGGACAAAGGAGTTGTTTGTGTGGTTTCTAAGTGTTATTCTGAGAGCGGCCGTGTCGATGTGGCGTGGTCATCTTCTCAGCACAGCGGTAAACTGCTCATTATGTGGCGTGCTGTCACCCCGGCTGGTTTCACAACAACCAGCAGGAAAACATTTCTCTGCGTGGCCGCAGACTTCGGCCACGCCCGTCCATCTGCAGCCTCCTGTTATGTCAGGGTGTCCTCTCCCTGCTGCAGAATTCCTCACATTCCCTGAAGCATTTGTGTCCCGGCAGCATGCGGCCTTTCCAATCCAAACAGGCTCTTCCTTTCACGCCTGCGCTGGGTTACCATTGGCCGCCGTCTCCGCCAATCCCAGCAGCCTCACGATGCAGAGGTGACTGTTTGTCCTCAGCAGACTGCCATCCTCCATGACTAATGTTTTCCTGCATGGGAGCAGCAATTTACTGAGTCCACACAGACGGCCTCTGTGATGCAGCAGAGCAGGTCAACACGGCGCCCCCTGAAGGTGTGTTTGCACCTGTTCTGCTCAGTAGGAGGACAGAACTTTGAATAAAAACATCTGGAAGGTTGTTCTTTTTTGAAACCCCAGTGAGGCGGCATCTCATCCTCATAATAGTCTTTCTAGAAGGTTCTGTTAGCCTGAAGCAGATCAGAAATGGCTTTGGGGTGTTTCCTAGGATCCATAATGCTCACCTTTTCTCCAAGGCTCCGCCCCCAAACACATATACCTCTGGGGAAAACTTGAAGTTCTGCTCCAATCATCATTTGGTCTTTTTTAAAAACGTTCCCAGCAGTCTTTTAATTATGATTTTGCTGTTTTATCTTAAATCGAAAAACCTGTGTCGTTTTTTTAGGACATAGTTTCTGCAGTGCTGCCGGAGTTCCTCAGAAATTTGCCTCAGAGTTTTTGCCTCTGTCCCCCTTTCCCATCATCCATCTGTTTATATGGTCTCCTGCTAGTTTAAAGCCTATCAAACCCCCAACGGAACATTACTGGTGCAATAAAAACGGCAAACAATGTCAGAGCTATCCAGCCGTTCAGTTTTCAATTTCACAAGAACGTGTTAAAAACATGATTTTTACAGGCGTGGGTCTTTAAAAGCTGTTATTGTGCACCAGCAGAGATGCATAACAAATGACGCAAAAACATTTTGTTTATTGTCAAATAACATATTTACAGTGGAAGTTCTTCTCTCTGAGACACTGTAGCTGTCAGTAACAAATACACACGTGGACAAAATTGTTGGTACCCCTCAGTTAAAGAAGGAAAAACCCACAATTCTCACTGAAATCACTTGAAACTTACAAAAGTAACAATAAATAAAAATTTATTGAAAATTAAATAATCAAAATCAGCCATCACTTTTGAATTGCTGATTAACATAATTATTAAAAAAAAAAACTAATGAAACAGGTCTGGACAAAAATGATGGTACCTCTATAAAAGATTGAAAACTATTTGACCAGACTGACATGATTAACTCAGGTGTGTCCTTTAATTGACATCACAGGTGTTACCAAACTCATAATCAGTCAGTCTGCCTATTTAAAGGGAGACAAGTAGTCACTCTGCTGTTTGGTGAAAAGGTGTGTACCACACTGAACATGGACAACAGAAAGCCAAGGAGAGAATTGTCCCAGGACATCCGAAAACAAATTATAGATAAACATCTTAAAGGTAAAGGCTATAAGACCATCTCTAAACAGCTTGAACTTCCTGTGACAACAGTGGCTCATAAGTTCAAGACCCACGGGACAGTAGCCAACCTCTCTGGACGTGGCCGCAAGAGGAAAATTGATGACAAATTGAAGAGACGGATCGTTGGAATTGTATCCAAAGAGCCCGGAACAACCTCCAAAGAAATTAAAGGTGAACTCCAAGGCCAAGGTACATCAGTGTCAGATCGCACCATTCGTCGTTGTTTGAGCCAAAGTGGACTTCATGGGAGACGACCAAGGAGGACACCACTGCTGAAAAACAATCCTAAAAAAGACAGACTGGAATTTGCAAAAATGCATGTTGACAAGCCCCAAAGCTTCTGGGAGAATGTCCTTTGGACAGATGAGACCAAACTGGAGCTTTTTGGTAAGGCACATCAACTCTATGTTCATAGACTCAAAAACCAAGCATACGAAGAAAAGAACACTGTCCCTACGGTGAAACATGGAGGAGGCTCAGTCATGTTTTGGGGCTGCTTTGCTGCATCTGGCACAGGGTGTCTTGAATGTGTGCAAGGTCCAATGAAATCTGTAGACTATCAAGGCATTCTGGAGAGAAATGTGCTGCCTTGTGTCAGAAAGCTTGGTCTCAGTCGCAGGTCATGGGTCTTCCAACAGGACAACGATCCAAAACACACAGCCAAAAACACCCAAGAATGGCTGAGAGAAAAGCGTTGGACTATTCTAAAGTGGCCTTCCATGAGCCCAGATCTGAATCCCATTGAACATCTGTGGAAGGAGCTGAAACATGCCATTTGGAGAAGACACCCATCAAACCTGAGACAACTGGAGCAGTTTGCTCATGAGGAGTGGGCCAAAATACCTGTTGACAGCTGCAGAACGCTCATTGACAAATACAGAAATCGCTTCATTGCAGTGATTGCCTCAAAAGGTTGTGCAACAAAATATGAAGTTATGGGTACCATCATTTTTGTCCAGGCCTGTTTCATTAGTTTGTTTTTTTAAATAATTATGTTAATCAGCAATTCAAAAGTGATGGCTGATTTTGATTATTCTATTTTGAATAAATTTTTATTTATTGTTACTTTTGTAAGTTTCAAGTGATTTCAGTGAGAATTGTGGGTTTTTCCTTCTTTAACTGAGGAGTACCAACAATTTTGTCCACGTGTGTAACTGGTTTTTATATAAACCATTAGTGCAAATTCATTACATTTTTTTCTCTTTTTTGCATCCAGTAAAGGCCTTTAAGATAATTTATAAGGATTTTGTTTAAGGTTCCTCCAGAGCTGCTGTCCTACATGTTTTCCAACTGACCTGCCATCGAAGCTCCTGATTGGCTGAAAACACTTGATCCAGGTAAATCAGTTGAAGAAACCTAGAAGATGCTGATCCCAGAGGGCAGGAGTCTGACGCTCCTGCAATGCTAGAAAGTCCCAATCTGAAAGGTTTGTGTTGTTTGTGCTTTTGGGTCCGAAAATATTCTGACTATTTTTGGCATTTTTCTCAGAGCAACTTTACTATCAACTGCTGTCATGATTATTTCCCTGCCACAGCTTTAACAATGTACTAATAATTATGGGAAGAAACAAGAAGAATTAAAGCGGAAAAAAAGTTATTTTAAAGAAATGTACATGTATTTTTTCACACAACACAGATGCTGTTTCTTCTCTTAAAGAGAACAGAGGGAAATACTGGAGACTGTCGCCCTCTGCAGTCAGAAACCTGAAAGTGCAGGTGAACAAATAAATCACGAGAACTTTTTATTTAGTCAGGTCACTTTATTCACATCCTAAAGTGTGTCTTATATTTTGAATACATCAAAATGCACTACTTAGCTTTTCCTTTCTTACCTTTTATTTTACAAATTAACATTTTAAAAGAGAAGTCCTTGCGGTTTCTACGACAAGATGAGACAAAAGGGTAAATCCTTGCTGTCTCAGAATGGCTGGAGATAAAAGAATTTAGCAGATGTTCTGAAACCAATTAATAATTAATTTCATTCATTACCAAGACAATGAAGAATATTTGAGTCATCAAACTTCCAAAACGTCCAAATATTGACATTTTACTTTTTTTTTTTTTTTTTTTTGAATGTTTGAATTTGATTTATTTCTTTAAATAGATTAGGAATGTAACACGTAGACTTTATTTTAAATTTGAAGTCCTTTTTAAGCATTTTATTTGTTGAAAAACATCAGAATGTTTTAGTTATTTGTCCATCATTTAGACAACAGGAAACATTTTATTGTGAAATCAGTTTGAGGACAGTTGGAGGGGATCACCCCCTCAGGGTGGGGTTTGGCCTGCAGCTCTGGACCTCCAGAGTTTTCCATCAAATCGTCATTTTTTTCCTTCCGCTGAACTCTTTCCTGCCCCCGCCTTCGCCGGCGAAGTTGCGTACCCGGTGGATCTTGGCCAGCTGGCTCTCTATGGTCTTCATGATGTCCACGTGGTCCGGGATGTGCACGTAGCGCACATTCCTGCCGGTAATGAACAGGTCCTGCAGCTGGGCGCTCTGGCCCCACCGGTCCCGGAAGAGCACGTCCTTCAGGCGGATGTTCATGAAGGCGTCCACGTTGAGCACGAGCCCCCGAGCTGAGCTCTCATTCCTCAGGTCCACCGTGGTCACCTCCCCCTGCAGACCCTGCAGCAGGACCACCATGCTGTTCTCCGCTATCGTCCGCTCGCGGATGGAGTTCACCACCTCCACCCCCACTGCCTCAGGTTCCATGGAGTCTTAGAGCGGAGGCTGGACCAGCCCAGCGGGGGGCTCAAAATGGGACACCTCCTCAGGAGAAAAAACAATCAGAAAGTTTCACGTTTGACTTTTTGTTTTACCTGAGTTCAGCCAACAAAAGATATTTTCCAACAACATCAGAACTTTTATTTTTTGAAGTTTTTGACCCAAAAAGAAGATTCTGTCCTTAAAATATTCCTACATTCTTGGTGGCGTCATCACCAAAATTCACTCAGGCTCAGGTTAAGGCTTTTTTTTTTTCTTTATCTGAATATTTTTTTTAAAAAGTGCAAAAACTGACGCACAAACCCAGAAAAACACGGACCTGAAAACATTATCACAATATTTAAAGACCGCATGTCTGACTCCTACTGGCCCAAAGTCTCCATATTTGTCATATTTGTCAGAGTCTGGACCTTTCCTCATCTCCGTCAGGAGAAGACTGCAACTCTGGAGCATCCTTCATTTAAATAAAGCAGAAATATTATTTCCAGTTATTTTTTTGCGGCATGTTTTGATATCAGAGAAAAAGCTCTTCTCAAATGTATACATTCTCGACTTTAGTAGACTTCCTTTTCGAAGAAAGTTTTTAAAAAATGAGGAAATATATCAGAGTTCGGAACCAACCAGAATTAAAAAGGAAACAGCTCAGATCAGGCTTTAGAGCAGCTGTCATTACGGAAGCATGGCCAATGAGAATCACTTGTCCGAAATGTCAAATATTTTTCAATTAAATTATTTGAGTTACGGTTAAATGTGACATTTACTGCATTTAAACACCCATTTACCACACAGCTGTCGCTACTAGGAAAGCGTGGAGGAATTTAAGTCCATTTAAATGCACTAAAAGAGTTAATGGAAAAGAGTTAGCCGTTAGCTTTAGCTAAACGAAGCTCCGGTGATGTTTCCGGTTTAAAGCGAAACTTGCTGAAATACTTACCTGAATTTGTCGGGCACGGTTTTGGCGTGACTCTGGTTTGATATTCCTCAGATTAAAGTCGAGGGAAAAAAACGCAGACCAAGAAACCCTGATTTACGCCTGTTTGCAACCGCATTTAGACCCACGCACCATACGTAATGACGTCAAAACCTCACAGCCAACAAATGAACAGCATCATTTTTTTCTGCAACAAAGCTTTATTTAAAAGAAACACTCGCAACACATTTGTTTTCAGTGTTTTGGGAAAGATCGTCTAACACTGAGACACGTATCTGATAAAGAAAAGCAAAACAATCACAAAGGTCTATGGACTGTTACACACATGTTTTTTCTGTCGATTTTTCTTCATTTTTAAAAATGTGTCTTGAAGACGGTCTCAGTGAAGAGATATTAAGCTAAAGAATTTCCTTCTTTATCTTTTTACGTCTTTTTAAATATCTGCTCCTGTCTGACTGGATTTAAGGAATATTTACGAACAAAAGTGGATTCTAAGCTAACCCTGAATATTTGAACTGTTATCTTAATACCTAAACTAAGTTCAATGATGTAAACTTCTGATAAAATTTAAATTTACTTTTCTAAAAGGTTTTTTTAAATTAACTTGAATAGTTCATCTGACAGTTAATTTATCACAAAACATAGTTTTAAATTTTTTTGTATAAGTGATGTGAAAACTGATTTGGGACAAGATATCACATAAAATATAATCGACATAAAAGATACCTATATTAGGTATTATATATTATGTTATAACTAATAATCACAAAGTTCTACACTCCAAGAAGTAGCAAACACTTCTACTGTAATGTATCTGGGGTTAAAGGTCACAAACTTGCATCAAATCAATTTAACTACGCAAAATGCTTGTTTGCAACTTGCAAGGCATGATGGGACTGTGACACAATCAGCTGTGGGAAAGATGTCTGCTCGAGATCTAAACCACAATATGCAATCGATTTGAATTAATTGAAATCAGATACAGAACATATTTCTTGCTGCGAGCTTTGAAATAGCCATGATTTAGATATCAAGTAGATGTGTCCGTGTCTAGTGGGTGACGACCAAGACTGTAAGTGGTTTCAAGCGTATCCTTGAGGAACACACGGACAGTGATACAGATGAATGAAGCATTCAAGATTATCCTGAATAATCTTAATTCCACCAAACATGCCTCGTTTTCTTGATCGTCCACCTTGATCTGTCACTCAGATTTATTTTAGTAACATAACTGATTAAAGTTAAGTTTAAAAAAAATCAGTCCACATGGTTAAAAATAAGTTAAAACTTTATTAAAAACACGCCTACTTGAAATTCAATGTTAATATTTCTTTTGTAAACTTTGCGTTTTACAGACGTACCGGCAGATTCAACTGAGATAGAGACAGATTAAAAAAATCTATGCTGGATGTGTACTGCATCTTTTTTATTTGAATGGAATGAGATCTCTGAACCACAGGGGTCAGTCAGAGGTCATCCATCATGGCCAGTAGCTCGTCTCCTTTGCTGCCGCTTTGGTCCTTGTGCATCAACTCTTCTTCGGCAAACTGACCGGCGATTCGAGCCAGTTCAGCAGCGGCCTGTTCATCCTGAACCACACACACACAAAAAGGACACATTAACACGAGTCCAAGCTGCTTGCTGACTGGAAAACTGAAACAGAGAATCAAAAATTAATTAAAAAAAAGCCTGTCAGTTGTAATAAAAACAAAGAAAAGCAAAACTTCACGTTTCAAATGTTTACGTTTTGTTGGTTTCTGTGTCGTCTTCGATCCAGGTCATCACTGGAAATGAGACCTGGGTCTCAGTTGACCCTTCTGATTAAATACAAGTATGATAATCTGTCACACGGCAAGCTTTCGACATGTTAACTACCACTACAGGTCTGGTGTGCTTCTGTAACAAAACAAACAAACAAAAAAAAAACACCTGCATGGCTTGAATGTTGATGACGTCAAAGTCCTGAGCGCCTCCTGAAGTTCCCCTGTCCAGCAACACAAAGATCTCTGAGAAGAACAGGACTTCTCTGCAGGGAAGGGGAACAGAAAAGAACTCACGCCTCCATCTCCTCCTGGTCTGAGGCAAACAGGTTTAACCGGAAGCGTCCTTCGGCGCTGTGTGCGTGCTCGGCCTTCATGCTGCCCATGATGCGAGCCAGCAGGTTCAGCTCCTCCTTGGCCAGCAGGTTTGGAGCATCATCAGGCTGCAGAGTTCACTCGTTACTTTCCAATCTTCATGATGATGTGATATAACCGGATGTGGTACCTGAGCACAGGTGTTCCTGGACGTGTGTGTCTCCTCTGGATGGCTCATTGTGTACCTGTTTGACACACCAACACGATCTTCACTATCACATCAAGCAACGCAGATTGGAGCTTGCCTTCGTACATGTTCACGCCAAGTCTGAGGACTCTGTCTCCATGAAGGTCAAAGGATCCCTCTCTGACAGCGCTGCTGTAACGTCCTCCACTGGGAAACTCGTGGCGGCTCACCTCGCTGCCTTTCACACCGAAATGCCTGGAAACAGACGACAGCAACATGAGGAGACGAGTGCATCATCTGGACGAGGGCTTTGGATCATGATGTAGGAGGTGATCTGATTCAAAAATCAAGATCAACGATTCACAGATCAAACCAAGACTCAAATATAGTGGGTCTGAATGGATGCCATTTCTGTTAACTGGATGTATGAAAATCCAAAAACAGTGAGAAAAAAATAAATATTTGAACACCCTGAGATTTTGCAAGTTCTCCAATTGAGAAATTACGGAGGTTTTCATCTTAGGTGCACTGTGAGCGACATAACCTAAAAAAATGGAAATCACATTGTATGATTTAGAAAAATATGTATTTGTACGCTACTGCTGCAAATAAGTACTTGACCACCTGTCTGTCAGCTAGAATTCTGACCCTCAAAGACTGGTTAGTCTGCCTTTAAATAGTCCACCTCCACTCCACTTATTATCCTAAATTAGAAGCACCTGTCTGAGGGGGTTACCTGCATAAAGACACCTGTCCACCCTGCACAATCAGTAAGACTTCAACTACTAACACGGCTAAGACCAAAGAGCTGTCCAAAGACACCAGAGACAAAATTGTAGATCTCTGCAAGGCTGGAAATGCAAATGCCAAGCAGCTTGGTGAATAAAGATCCACTTTTGGAGCAATTATTGGAAAACGGAAGAAGCTAAACATGATTGTCAATGTCCCTCAGACTGGAGCTACATGCAAGATCTCACCTCCTGGGGCTCAGTGATCACAACTGGCACAGAAGGTTCCTCTGCTTAAACCAGCACGTCCATCTAGTTTGTCCATGACCATTTGGATGATCCAGAGGAGTCATGGGAGAGAGTCATGTGATCAGATGAGATCAAAATAGAACTTTTTGGTCTTAATTCCACTTGTGTTTGGACAAAGAAGAATGTTGAGAGGCATCCCAAGAATACCATCCTTACTGTGTAGCATGGAGGTGGTAACATCATAATATGGGGTGTTTTTCTGCACATGGGACAGGACGACTCGAGTGTATTAAGGAGAGGATGACCGGGGCCATGTATTGTGAGACTTTGGAGAACAAATCTCTTCCCTCAGTTACAGCATTGAAGAAAAGCTGAGTCTTCCATCTTGACAGTGACCCAAAGCCCACAGCCAGGAGAACCAAGTTGTCAACTATATTTAAAAAGAAATCAGCTTTTCACAACTTATTTCGATAAACATTCAGTTTACTGAAATAAGTTCTTTTCAGTCTCTTTTCTTTTTCCATACGACAAACACTTGATAGTTTTATTTTAAAAAATGAAAACCAGTACTGACACTTTATTTTGAAGATTTATTTACTTCCTGTGACAACATCGCAAACGTTTAGTTTGGTTTATATACTTAAAGACCCGCTCTGATGAAAATTGTGTTTTAGGTATTGTTAACATGTTCTTGTGGCATCTGATGACGGAGAATATATATGAAGAAATTTGAGCTTAAAATTGCATTTCTGAGTATTTCTTTATTCAAATTATTCATATTCAAGTAGCAGATGAAAAATGCAGTTCGAAAAAGAGCTGATTTTTAAAAAAAGAGCAGATTTTTAAAATATTTTTGTGTTACACTAACATGAAAAGGAAAAACTAACAAATTATAATTAAAACTACCCATATCTCATAAAAACAATGATATTGAACTGTTTTTGTGGATTTAATCAAATGGTTTAATACATCCTATTTAAATAAAGTGACGTTTTAGTAAATTATTTGATGTCGTGGACTTTATAAGGTTAAAGCTTTTCTGAAAAGGAAAAAAAACTTAATGCAAATGCTCAAAGTTTGATATTATTTAGAAAAGAAAAGATCAATAAATGAAATCTGGAATGAGGTAGTTATGATCTATGATTGAAATCCTACCTGATCAGACCTGGAACGTCCCCCCCATGAGGCACCGGGCCTGAGGTCGTCAGGGTGAAATGCCCGTTGGGATTCTGGATTTGGTTCTTCAGGAACAACGACACCTGTGATGAGAGAATAAAAATCCATCCGGGACCTGCTTCCTAAAACACCAAACTGGTGTCCAGTTTAGAGGACTCACACGAACGTGCATGTCTTGAAAAAATATGAGCAGAGTTTGTCTGAGGAGCTGAAATTCTCCTTCTGATAGAGAAGAATAGACCTGGATGGCGAGGAAAGACGGTTAAACGTGATGTATGGAGTAACTTGATGCGTTGGAGTTTAAATCCTGGGAGAACACCTCGATGAGCTTCCTGTGGGTCTCATCCACCTGGTTGGCGACCGCCGGAGTGTCTCGGACAAACTCCCTGATGGCGTCCATGTGGTTGTATGTGATGAGCAGCAGGTCTTTAGGCCGCGGACAAAGGTAGACTTGATATTTGAAAGCCATGACCATCAGCTCATAAAGCTGAAAGTTAAAATAAAACAGTTCATTCAGTTATTAAGTATTTTGGTAAAAATTCCCTTTTATCCAGTGGTGTCCTCGAGGGCCGGCCCCCTGCTGGTTTTCCAGAAATCCTGTCTCGTCTGCTGCTGATTACCTGGATCGGGTGTGCTTGGCCAATAAGAAAGTTCAGTGGCAGGTTTGTCAGAAAACATGTCACCTACACCCCCCCTGCATTAACCCCTCGATGCCTATTGATGCAAAACTACTTCAGCTCAAAAGTTACACTAATTTAATATGTAATTGGCAGCAAAAACACAAGTGACCTTTTTTTTCTTTATAGCTGGAAATATATTTAGGTATCAAGGGGTCCAAATAATTTTCTGTGTTTTTGCTGAATAAAAAACACAGATCAAACATTTTGCTGTCAATTCAGTTTATGAGGAATGATCAAAAAAGTAAGTATGTTGACTTTGTTACTGTCTGATTATTTAGTTATTATTATTAGTTATTATTTAGCCGGCATCAGTATGTGTGTGGAAATGACTGTGACTGTAAAGCGCTTTGGGCCTTCTAAGAAGGTGGTAAAGCATCCTATAAGTATCTGCTATTTAAGATTAATGTTTAAAAACTACAAACAGCTTCTAACGGCATCAGAAGTCCATTCCGTACCTTTTCCATGCTGGCCGGGTTCAGCCTCATGATGGAGGTGTGCGCTAACCGTGTGAGCACGGTCTTCATGGTCTTGTGTGAGTACAGCTGCTGGGGTTTGAGAAGTTCGTCCATGAAGGTTTTGCTGAACATGGTCCTGACGATGTCATTCAAAACTGTGAGGTTTTTAAAGACAACAGCAGAAAAGTGGGAAATCGTGTTTTTGTCAGTCATGAAAAAATCCACAGATTCAGTTCTGCTCATTCAGAATGACAAACTGGATTCCATTTTTCAACTTTAACTGAATCCAATAAGAAGAATCCACATACATTTGTCCATCTATCATAAACATCTCTTGAGTTTTCACCAGCAGTTGAAGCAGGCTGAAATAATTACTGAAGAACTTTCTTTTGTTTTTTTATTTAATTTTAGACATGTTTCAATATTTAAAAGTCTTTCCCCTTGTGGCGCCATGAGGATGCCGGAGCCTATCCCATTTACTCTTGGGTGAAGACTCTTGGGTGAAGACTCTTGGGTGAAGGCGGAAACACCCTGGAAGTGTTGCCACTCAACAAGGAAAAAGGCGATAAATTGAACTTCTCCTGTCCAACAGCTGAACAAACAGATCCGCATTGAAAGCTTCCTGTGTTGTCCAAATAGGGGCTTATGAATCTTCTGACACATGAGGTGTAAATTTGTATAAACCTCTTTTGTATTTGAGGTTTAATGTAATTATATTTGTATACATTTCTTGTTGGACCGGACGGCAAAGAGAAGAGAAAAGAAGAAAGGTGAATGTTAGAGAAAGAGGATAAGGGCACAAAAGAATAAAAAGAGATTGAAGAAATTGGAGGATGATTAAGAAGTAGGGGCGGGGGGGAGTAGAACCCCAAACAGAGGTTTATTACTGTCAACTGTAAATGTTAGTCAAAAGGGTGCAAAGTGATCAAATTATGAATATATTTGTAGTTGGTGTGGGTTTAGGTGTGGAGGGGAGTTACAGGGAGAGTTTATCCAAATGTTGCTTTTTAGCAGGCGTTTGTGCTGCATTTCTGCAATTGTTATACAGGAAATGGTCTTCTGTCTCAAATTTTGTGTCCACAAAATGTTGCAAACCTGCTTGTGAAACACAACCCTCAATCCTAAAAAACCAAAACCAAACCATTTTTAACATAAAATGTGAATTCCACATTTTCACAAAGACATTTTTTTTTTCAAATTTCAATGTTGTCTCATTGCAAGTTTAGCTTCTTGTGCACACCTACCTCTTTTTCTGTCATTTTCTGACCACACTCCTGCAGCCCAATGAGGAATCCCCATGAAAGGAAAACAAACAGAAGATATTTGTGTTTCTGCTGGTTGACTGAAAAAAAGCTAAACTGGAATGAACGTGTGATGAAGGATTTACCTTTCTCTGAATTATCCACAGACGTGTTCTGAGCTTGCAGACGTTGGTCTAGAATGTAAAGCATTTCTCCCCCCAGATTAATAAAAACCAGCGGGAGAGTCCTGGTAGACATTGTGCTTGGCCAGAGAAGGTTGCTGCTGCAGAGGTAACCATCAGATGCAGGTGCAAAGATCTGCAGCACTTTTTTTGTCTCTGGTTATTCCTGTCGTAAAGCGCCGCTGGTAACAGAGCTGTCCATTTTAACTTCTTAACTGATCATGACTCTGCAGACTGTCACTAAGATGCAACAGGTGGTCAGGAAGAGGATCAGCAGTGTACGGCTCAAGCTTATTGGACAGGATCAGTGTGACGCCTCGGCTGCATAAGGCGAGAACAAAACCCATTCGTGCGTAATAGTAAACAAAACATTTCATAAACTTTACAAAATCTCTGAATGCAAACCTTTAAATCGCAAAACGTTTTGCACACACAATACATTTTTGTCGACCCTTATGGGGTTCATTGATGGTTCAATTTTTCAACTGATGGGATTAAGCCATAATGTTACCCTAACCCTTATAATGGACTTTTGATAATAATATACTCAACAAATTTGCACAAAAAGTCAACAAAATGGTACAAACTTTAGTCTAGAGAATGACTTGGCAATTATGGGTCTCATGACTCCACTTTGCGTGAAGTTACCCATGGTAAGTATAAAAACAAGGTCAACACGACTACTTTTCTGAGTGAACATGCTTGTTACTTCAAAACTAAAAAACTTTATTGCCAAAATGACGTCCAACCTTCAGCCAGGGCGCCACATAAAGGACAAATCAGGAAGTATTGTCTTGAAACTTTTGCTAACTCGCTTATCCCCTGGTTGGTTATTTCTAGACACTAATCACCAAAAGTTTCCAAGAAAATGTAACATAACTTCTGTGGTTTTATCATGCCATCCCCTCAAAGATACCTTACTGATTTAAACCCCCAAAACTCTTATCCGACAGATTTAAAACCACATGGAGGTAAGGTGTGCTCCAAGCTGACCATCCGTGAATCCTATTGTGTTTTCCTCTTTTGGGCAATTATGAGTCAATTTTTGTTAGAAAAAGTCAAAAACTTGCTTCTGAGATGAAAGAAGCAAAATTATTTTTTTTAACTTCACCCCTTGAGATGAAAAATAACCATAAATATCTGTAATGTGTGGTCCAAATGACTTATCTGATCATGGTCATAGTAATTTTTAAGTTCAATCTCTAAATATAACCCGATGACCATCAGAAAAAAAAAGGTTTTAAATCAAGCATCTTTTAAATCGTTTAACAACCACAATCCCCAGTGCCCCACCCCTTCACGTTTGGTATAATTGAATAGTTAGTAGTTAGCAAAAGGAGTAATTCAGTGCTACATTTAAGGCATACCTAAAAGCCTTTATTTTTTTAATGGCTTATAATTTATAAAAACGCCAGAGCACATTACATATGGATTAATTCAAACAAGGTTGGCTGTTATTGTGAAGATGCGGATGTGGTCAATGTGGAGCGGAGTCAGATTGGGTTTTAAATGCTAACCAGGATGAGAGTTAGCATAGCCAAAGTCATGTTTGCATCAGTATGTATTTTTTATGTTTCAAACAAGGTTGGGAGTCACAGCTACTGTTAATGCGTTTTTTTGGCTAACATGGTGTAGGCTATAATTCGCCGATTATGCCTAAGTGTGTGTTCAAAAACCGAGGTCTGGAACGATTTTGAGGTTTTCCACCAAATTTTTTAGTCCTGACACCAAAATATGTAATACGTGAATTTAGGGTCTCAGGAAGAATAGAGACACCCTTTTTCCCTTTGACCCAGAGTTTTATACACAATATGCAAAAAGAAGGTTGGATCAAAATAAGAGGTTGGATCTTCTCCCTGGAGATGCATTTTCCCACCGTCGGCCTTTTCCCTTTCGCAGGTGCCTCTGCTCCTCGTTAACTCCTTATCAGCTCTCCGTTCACTCCCGCCTGCACACATTTGTTTCAAAGCAGCATTCTCCCTATTTGAACTAACTTTGTATGCTGTGAAAAACTCTCCTATCATTCATTGACACAATCATAAAAATGTCTGCAAAGTTTAAACCATGAAAAACCTTTTTGTTTAAGTATTCAGTGTCTACCAAGTTTATCACTTTTAACACTAACTTTTCGTACTGGTTAATACTGAATTATTATGACACACACATAAGTATTTGTTTATTTAGACTTCATTTCTTCAATGGTTAACATGGCTAACGCTTCTAAAATGCTAACCTGTAGCTTGTTACAAATGACTTCTCGAGTTACTGTGAACACAGTTAATAAAATCTGACTGACAGATTTATCTCTGACTCTTTTGTATCGCTTAATCCACCTTTTAGTTTGGTAAGTCTTCTATAATATATATGGGATAAGTTCTAAAATAGAAAATACTTGACGGCACACCTTATCATCATGTGCATCTTATAGCGTGGAAATTACGTTAATATGCAGTGGATGGGAGACATTCATGTTCAGAAATGTCCCTCACAGAGGAAACATTTGCATTGTTGGAAGCTAATATTTCCTCAGATTTGCCTTTTACCCAAATTTTTTAATACGTGTTCCGAATATTCTCTAATTAGAGTGTTTCCCACTATGTTCAGGAGACGTATGAGTGTCATTGTTTGGTGGATCGCAACAATGACGGAAGAATTTGAGAGATGGAGAGCTTACACTGAAGTTTATGCTAATCTGTGGAACTGTCACTTTGGGGGAAAATAATTATCCTGGCCTTTGCCCAAACCTGGGACTGCAAAAGAAAAATATGGCGTAAGCCGTTGTCTCACAGGCATGCATTGTCCCCTTTGTGCAAAGTATAAATCAACCTTAAGAACCAATCCAATGGACACCTACATTTAAATCAGGGACACATTAGGGTGTCTGTTTTCCTTCACCATGACCTGGATGTTTTTTTGTTCTTGTTGTGTTTCTAGCTTTTCATTGGTGTGTTGATGACAGGGACCTGATGTCGAACCCTTTGAGTCCCCTTCCTTTGTGGGATTAACTGACTTAACTAGCAGAAAAGAAGTCTGGAGATGGAAACCTTTGCATTTTAGTCTTTGGGATCCCTAAATTCAGCTGGAAAGTGTTGTGGAAAGTAGAGGGAAAAGGCAAGTAGAAAAGAAAGTTGACTAGCAAAGGAGAAATTGAGGGTTTAAAGGTGAAGCTCTGAACCGAATCAATAGAATGAGTCAATGATGAGTTTGTGAAAGAGTGCCAGGAAGCAGCCTTGACTAATAATTGTGTGAAAAAAGCTGCTGGCTGAGCTCTGGCTTCTCTATTCCACCCCTTGAAGCTGAATTTTACTAACTGTCACCGTGCCGTTCTATTTGTCCATTTTACGATGTCTCATTGCCTTTGTCTTCCATGTTCTAAATAAAAGATTAGAGAGTAGAAATTTGCAAATGAGGGTTTATCTTCATGCTGAATGCCGCTGCAGCATCCCTGCTCTGCAGACAGTTGTCTTTCCCTCTCAGTCATGTCCACTTTGGGTTTTAATATTTTTGACAATTCTAATGACGGCTGAGAGCAAAATGTGAGACAATTTTGAAGATAAACCTGGTAGACCGCAGAGATGATGGAGATCCACCTCTACCTCTGGATTTTCTCTGCGTAAGATAAACTCATTGATGTGTTTTATTCTATGTCTAGACAAAGATGAACCCATAACACACAAGTTATTATTAGAACAAATTTTGAAAATATAGTTGCTGATTGTTTGTGCTTTTTTCCTTTCCAGAGCGACCTTGACTGTGGGGGCAGGAACCGGTTTCAATGACAAACCAGACCTGCATCTGAGTTTTTACAACATGGATTGGATGGCATTTCTTCCTGATGAGACTCCACTTTCTGCCATCGCCATTCCAGGAACACACGAAAGCCTGACGTTGTACGGAGGACCACTTGCTGTGTGTCAAGTTTGGACTTTGAAGAAGCAGCTCAGAGTGGGAATACGATATTTGGACGTCCACGCCGGAATTTGGTTTCCTACACAAAAGAAGATCTATATCCGAGATGGCAATTGGATGTTTTGGCAGCAAATGGATCTAGGAGAAGTCCTCAAGCAAATCTCAGATTTCTTAGATATCCACAAGACTGAGACAGTGCTTTTAAAACTCTCCTTACACGGACTTTACAAGTCAAAAGTCGAGAATTTGGTGAAAATAATGATTGGTAAATTTCAGAACACAATGTGGACCAATATGTCCATCCCAACCATCAAGCAAGTTCGAGGTAAGATAGTTTTTCTGAGGAGTCAAACCTTTCATTCAGGAGCAGACAATGAGAAAACAAATTTGTTTGAATATAACAAGTTGAAGAACGTTAAAGAAAAAATCAAACAAATGAAGTCACACATCTGTGCTCATCGGATTGTTGTCACTGAGAATACCGCCACTGTTTTAAGAAATCCAAAATCATTAGCCCGAAAAGTTAATGTGCAGCTGAGTGAGTTCATTCAGATGCACAAAACCATTTCTTCACACCTGGGCTGCTTAGGGGTTTTCAGCATGGACTTTCCAAGTGCAGAGACCATCAAAAACATGATTCGTCTCCAACCCTGTGACTGCGGTCAAAGACGAGGAACCACACCTCCAGTGGGAAGACCAGCTGCTTCACCAGGAGCTGGGTCGCTTTCTCAACCAGAATCAAGTCCCATACCAGAATCAGAAGCTGCTCAACCAGAACAGACTTTTTCAGAAGACGTGAAAACAGAAGTTCAACCAGAACCGGCTCATACTGAGGGTCCCATATTGGAACCAAAACTTCAACAACCACCATCTCCTTCACAGAGACCTGAAAAAGAGTCTCAGACAGAACCAGCCTCCTCTTTAGGAACAGAACCAGAGAATCAACCAAAACCAGCTCTTTTGTCAGAGTCAGAACTAGAATCAATCGCTTTGCCAAAGAAAGAGCCAGAGTTTCGACAAAAAACAGAACCAGAATGTAAACCAGAAAAGAAACTAGATGTACCAGGATCAGAACGACGAACCCAACCTCAACCTCCCCCTTCACTAGAACCTGGAACCGAGTTCCAACCAAACCTGTTTCCTTCACCAGGAGAAGAACTAAAAATTCATGCAAAACCAGCTCCCATGGAGGGACCAGAACCAAATGCTTCCCCAGAAAAAGATCAAGGACATCTTAAGGAACTGGAATCAACTGCCGCACCAGGAACAGAACCAGAAGCTGAACTAGGGGATAAACCAAAATTAACAGCAGTTTCTTTAGAAATACCAGAGTCAGAGCAATTTGACCCTTCATCAGAAAAAGAACCGGAGACTCAACCAGAACCACCTTCTAATGAAGGATTAGAATCAGGACCTCAGAAGGGAAACCAACCAGCATCCTTACCAGAACCAGATACACAACCAGAGCCAACTTCAAATGAAAGACCAGAATCAGAACCTCAACAGGATATCCAACCAGCATCCTCACCAGAACCAGAACCACAGACTCAACCAGAACCACCTTCTAGTGAAAGACCAGAATCAGAACCTCAACAGGATATCCAACCAGCATCATCACCAGAATCAGAACCAGAAACCCAACCAGAACCACCTTCTAGTGAAGGATCAGAATCAGGGCCTCAGCAGGAAAACCAACCCTACCCGTCTCCAGAACCAGAATCTCAACCAGAACCACCTTCTAGTGAAGGTTTAGAATCAGGACCTCAGCAGGAAAACCAACCAGAATCTCAACCAGAACCAAAAACTCAACCTGAACCAGAAACTCAACCAGAACCAGAATCTCAACCAGAACCAGAAACTCAACCAGAACCAGAATCTCAACCAGAATCAACCTCTAATGAAGGTCCAGAATCTGGACCTCAACAGGATATCCAACCAGCATCATCACCAGAATCAGAACAGGAAACCCAACCAGAACCACCTTCTAGTGAAGGATCAGAATCAGGGCCTCAGCGGGAAAACCAACCCTATCCGTCTCCAGAACCAGAATCTCAACCAGAACCACCTTCTAGTGAAGGTTTAGAATCAGGACCTCAACAGGAAAACCAACCATATCCGTCACCAGAACCAGAAACTCAACCAGAACCAGAAAGTCAACCAGAACCAGAATCTCAACCAGAACCAGAAACTCAACCAGAAACAGAAACTCAACTAGAACCACCTTCTAATGAAGGATCAGAATCAGGACCTCAACAGGAAAACAAACCAGAATCTCAACCAGAACCAGAAAGTCAACCAGAACCAGAATCTCAACCAGAACCAGAAACTCAACCAGAACCAGAAACTCAACCAGAACCACCTTCTAGTGAAGGATTAGAATCAGGACCTCAGCAGGAAAACCAACCGTATCCGTCACCAGAACCAGAAACTCAACCAGAACCAGAATCTCAACAAGAAACTCAACCAGAACCAGAATCTCAACCAGAACCAGAAACCAGACCAGAACCACCTTCTAGTGAAGGTTTAGAATCAGGACCTAAGCAGGAAAACCAACCATATCCGTCACCAGAACCAGAAGGTCAACCAGAACCAGAATCTCAACCAGAAGCAGAAACTCAACCAGAAAATGAATCTCAACTAGAACCAGAAACTCAACCTGAACCAGAAACTCAACCAGAACCACCTTCTAATGAAGGATCAGAATCAGGACCTCAACAGGAAAACCAACCAGAAACTCAACCTGAACCAGAATCTCAACCAGAAACTCAACCAGAACCAGAAACTCAACCAGAAACAGAAACTCAACCTGAACCAAAAACTCAACCAGAATCAGAATCTCAACCAGAACCAGAATCTCAACCTGAACCAGACACTCAACCAGAACCAGAATCTCAACCAGAACCAGAAACTCAACCTGAACCAGAAACTCAACCAGAACCAGAATCTCAACCAGAAACTCAACCAGAACCAGAAACTCAACCTGAACCAGAAACTCAACCAGAACCAGAATCTCAACCAGAAACTCAACCAGAACCAGAATCTCAACCAGAACCAGAAACTCAACCTGAACCAGAAACTCAACCAGAACCAGAATCTCAACCAGAACCAGAAACTCAACCAGAACCAGAAACTCAACCAGAACCAGAAACTCAACCAGAACCACCTTCTAATGAAGGATCAGAATCAGGACCTCAACAGAAAAACCAACCAGAATCTCAACCAGAACCAGAAACTCAACCTGAACCAGAAACTCAACCAGAACCAGAATCTCAACCAGAACCAGAAACTCAACCAGAACCAGAATCTCAACCTGAACCAGAAACTCAACCAGAACCAGAAACTCAACCAGAACCACCTTCTAATGAAGGATCAGAATCAGGACCTCAACAGGAAAACCAACCAGAATCTCAACCAGAACCAGAAAGTCAACCAGAACCAGAATCTCAACCAGAACCAGAAAGTCAACCAGAACCAGAAACTCAACCAGAACCAGAATCTCAACCAGAACCAGAAACTCAACCTGAACCAGAAACTCAACCAGAACCAGAAACTCAACCAGAACCAGAAACTCAACCAGAAACTCAACCAGAACCAGAAACTCAACCAGAAACAGAAACTCAACCTGAACCAGAAACTCAACCAGAATCAGAATCTCAACCAGAACCAGAATCTCAACCTGAACCAGACACTCAACCAGAACCAGAATCTCAACCAGAACCAGAAACTCAACCAGAAACAGAATCTCAACCAGAACCAGAAACTCAACCAGAACCACCTTCTAATGAAGGATCAGAATCAGGACCTCAACAGGAAAACCAACCAGAAACTCAACCAGAACCAGAATCTCAACCAGAACCAGAAACTCAACCAGAACCAGAATCTCAACCAGAACCAGAAACTCAACTTGAACCAGAAACTCAACCAGAACCAGAATCTCAACCAGAACCAGAAACTCAACCAGAACCAGAAACTCAACCAGAACCACCTTCTAATGAAGGATCAGAATCAGGACCTCAACAGGAAAACCAACCAGAATCTCAACCAGAACCAGAAACTCAACCAGAACCAGAATCTCAACCAGAACCAGAAAGTCAATCAGAACCAGAAACTCAACCAGAAACTCAACCAGAACCAGAATCTCAACCAGAACCAGAAACTCAACCTGAACCAGAAACTCAACCAGAACCAGAATCTCAACCAGAACCAGAAACTCAACCTGAACCAGAAAGTCAACCAGAACCAGAAACTCAACCAGAAACAGAAACTCAACCAGAACCACCTTCTAATGAAGGATCAGAATCAGGACCTCAACAGGAAAACCAACCAGAAAGTCAACCAGAACCAGAATCTCAACCAGAACCAGAAACTCAACCAGAACCAGAAAGTCAACCAGAACCAGAATCTCAACCAGAACCAGAAACTCAACCAGAACCAGAATCTCAACCAGAACCAGAAACTCAACCTGAACCAGAAACTCAACCAGAACCAGAATCTCAACCAGAACCAGAAACTCAACCAGAAACAGAAACTCAACCAGAACCACCTTCTAATGAAGGATCAGAATCAGGACCTCAACAGGAAAACCAACCAGAATCTCAACCAGAACCAGAAACTCAACCTGAACCAGAAACTCAACCAGAACCAGAATCTCAACCAGAACCAGAAACTCAACCTGAACCAGAAACTCAACCAGAACCAGAAACTCAACCAGAAACAGAAACTCAACCAGAACCACCTTCTAATGAAGGATCAGAATCAGGACCTCAACAGGAAAACCAACCAGAATCTCAACCAGAACCAGAAACTCAACCTGAACCAGAAACTCAACCAGAACCAGAATCTCAACCAGAACCAGAAACTCAACCAGAAACAGAAACTCAACCAGAACCACCTTCTAATGAAGGATCAGAATCAGGACCTCAACAGGAAAACCAACCAGAATCTCAACCAGAACCAGAAACTCAACCTGAACCAGAAACTCAACCAGAACCAGAATCTCAACCAGAACCAGAAAGTCAACCAGAACCAGAATCTCAACCAGAAACTCAACCAGAACCAGAATCTCAACCAGAACCAGAAACTCAACCTGAAACAGAAACTCAACCTGAACCAGAAACTCAACCAGAACCAGAATCTCAACCAGAACCAGAAAGTCAACCAGAACCAGAATCTCAACCAGAAACTCAACCAGAACCAGAATCTCAACCAGAACCAGAAACTCAACTAGAAACAGAAACTCAACCAGAACCAGAATCTCAACCAGAACCAGAAACTCAACCAGAAACAGAAACTCAACCAGAACCACCTTCTAATGAAGGATTAGAAGCAGGACCTCAACAGGACAACCAACCAGAATCTCAACCAGAACCAGAAACTCAACCTGAACCAGAAACTCAACCAGAACCAGAATCTCAACCAGAACCAGAAACTCAACCAGAACCAGAATCTCAACCAGAAACTCAACCAGAACCAGAAACTCAACCTGAACCAGAAAGTCAACCAGAACCAGAAACTCAAGCAGAAACAGAAACTCAACCAGAACCACCTTCTAATGAAGGATCAGAATCAGGACCTCAACAGGAAAACCAACCAGAAAGTCAACCAGAACCAGAATCTCAACCAGAACCAGAAACTCAACCAGAACCAGAAACTCAACCAGAACCAGAAAGTCAACCAGAACCAGAATCTCAACCAGAACCAGAAACTCAACCAGAACCAGAATCTCAACCAGAACCAGAAACTCAACCAGAACCACCTTCTAATGAAGGATCAGAATCAGGACCTCAACAGGAAAACCAACCAGAAACTCAACCTGAACCAGAAACTCAACCAGAACCAGAATCTCAACCAGAACCAGAAACTCAACCAGAACCAGAATCTCAACCAGAACCAGAATCTGAACCAGAAACTCAACCAGAACCAGAATCTCAACCAGAACCAGAAACTCAACTTGAACCAGAAACTCAACCAGAACCAGAATCTCAACCAGAACCAGAAACTCAACCAGAAACAGAAACTCAACCAGAACCACCTTCTAATGAAGGATCAGAATCAGGACCTCAACAGGAAAACCAACCAGAATCTCAACCAGAACCAGAAACTCAACCTGAACCAGAAACTCAACCAGAACCAGAATCTCAACCAGAACCAGAAACTCAACCAGAATCTCAACAAGAAACTCAACCAGAACCAGAATCTCAACCTGAACCAGAAACTCAACCAGAACCAGAATCTCAACCAGAACCAGAAACTCAACCTGAACCAGAATCTCAACCAGAACCAGAATCTCAACCAGAACCAGAAAGTCAACCAGAACCAGAAACTCAACCAGAACCAGAATCTCAACCAGAACCAGAAGGTCAACCAGAACCAGAATCTCAACCAGAAACTCAACCAGAACCAGAATCTCAACCAGAACCAGAATCTCAACCAGAAACTCAACCAGAACCAGAATCTCAACCAGAACCAGAAACTCAACCTGAACCAGAATCTCAACCAGAACCAGAAACTCAACCTGAACCAGAAACTCAACCAGAACCAGAATCTCAACCAGAACCAGAAACTCAACCAGAAACAGAAACTCAACCAGAACCACCTTCTAATGAAGGATCAGAATCAGGACCTCAACAGGAAAACCAACCAGAATCTCAACCAGAACCAGAATCTCAACCAGAACCAGAAACTCAACCAGAACCAGAAAGTCAACCAGAACCAGAATCTCAACCAGAAAAAGAAACTCAACCTGAACCAGAATCTCAACCAGAACCAGAAACTCAACCAGAACCAGAATCTCAACCAGAACCAGAAACTCAACCAGAACCAGAATCTCAACCAGAACCAGAAACTCAACCAGAACCAGAATCTCAACCAGAACCACCTTCTAATGAAGGATCAGAATCAGGACCTCAACAGGAAAACCAACCAGAATCTCAACCAGAACCAGAAACTCAATCAGAAACAGAAACTCAACCAGAACCAGAATCTCAACCAGAACCAGAATCTCAACCAGAAACTCAACCTGAACCAGAAACTCAACCAGAACCAAAATCTCAACCAGAACCAGAAACTCAACCAGAAACAGAAACTCAACCAGAACCACCTTCTAATGAAGGATCAGAATCAGGACCTCAACAGGAAAACCAACCAGAATCTCAACCAGAACCAGAAACTCAACCTGAACCAGAAACTCAACCAGAACCAGAATATCAACCAGAACCAGAAACTCAACCAGAACCACCTTCTAGTGAAGGATTAGAATCAGGACCTCAGCAGGAAAACCAACCGTATCCGTCACCAGAACCAGAATCTCAACCAGAACCAGAAAGTCAACCAGAACCAGAATCTCAACCAGAAACAGAAACTCAACCAGAACCACCTTCTAGTGAAGGATTAGAATCAGGACCTCAGCAGGAAAACCAACCATATCCATCACCAGAACCAGAATCTCAACCAGAACCACCTGAAAGTGAAATCAAACCAGTGAGTGAGCTACAAACACAACCTGCACCTCCTTCTGTCGTAGCAACAGAACCAGAACCCCAAAAAGGAACTGAACCAGTTCTGCCTGCAGGAACAGAATCACAGTCTGAGTTAGAAAAAGAGCTAAATGGCAAAGCAGAGTTGGACCCGGCACCAGGATCACACATTACAAACAAAGATGAGAGTGCAACAGAATCTGAGTCAGCTAACCTCAGCCACCAAATACATCCACTGACAGAACCACTGACACAACCATCTGCAGCCCTGTACCACCCTGCTGTCCTTCCTGTTGTTCCTTTCAAAATAAAGCAGCAGCCTGTGCTACGGTGGAGACTACGAAAATGTAACAGAGGTTAAAAGAAAACCTATGAAAACTACCAGAAATTTGAGGAAAAAATAAAATCATTGTTGTCCTTTGTTGGTGAAAAATAAAATGTTAAATAAAAAAAAAGATTTCTGTCTTTTTTTTTCTTTTATGGTTATTAAACAGGTGATTCATTGTGGCGTTTGTATATAGAAAACTTTTGTGAGGTAGAAATGTGGAGCATTCTGATTGAAAGTCAAATTAAAGTAAAATGTGCCTTTTGCAAAACTAAAATAATAAAAAAAACACATATATATATAAATAAATAAACAGAAAGTAAATAAATGAATAAAATCCGAAAACTGTGAAGCAGGACAAACAAAAATAAAACAGAGGAAAACTTCAATTTACAGGCAAATATCACTTCAGTGAAAGTAATAATTACTTTATATCAGGTTTTTATATTAAGGGTTGTATTAATGAGATTTTAAAACGTTTTCAGATAGTAAAAAAAATAAATGAAGAGAGATGAGTTTAAATAACAAGTGTCAAGGGAAATTGAGACAAATTAGAAGTTTTTGTCGAAAATAAGTTATCTGATTTGCATCATGTTGTCAGCAGGTGGCGCTGCCTCACTTGGCATAGTTCATTAGTTTATCAAACCAGTTAATAAAGATAATTAAACCTTCCCTTTGAAAAATGGTGTTACAAAATGAATTTATAACATAACAAATGAAAGAATTTGTCCATTTTTGTAAAATATATTTTTCAAACTTAAATCTACAAAATTAATGCTTTATTTACAACACACCTGAATCTGTTCTTGCTTATCTACAGCATTATTTGCAGTAGCTTCCAAAAAACTCAACTGAAAAAGTAGCTGAACCTGAGTGAGCTTCCATTAGTAATCTGATCAACCACCTCCAGATCTTCCTGTAAGTCCTTTCCAGCTGCCCATAATTCTGGAACTCTTAAAATACAACCTATCGTTTACCATAAATAGACGATTATTGAACGTAACAAAAGAGCAAAGTTCTGTTATGGTTCTCAATTGAGTTATCAGCTTATCAGATCATAACTTGAAAAAGACCTTGCAAATTTATAGGTGGAAAAGTTAAATAAAAACAGGCAGGAAAAAATATTTGTTGTGATTTCCTAGTTTTATTTCAAGGAAAATAAACGTCAATAGGAAAGGGCTGCAAGAGAGGAAAACTGAAAGTCACATGTTGTCAGTAAATTATCAAGTCAATTTAGGTCAAATTTTAAGTTTTATTCATATAAATAATTAATATTAATACTTTTTTATTGGAAAAAAATACCCCAAAACATGCCAAATAAAACATTAAATAATTGGGAACAATGTGAGTGAAGAAACTAATGGTAACTGAAGAAACCAGGATCTGCAGCTGCTATGAAAAAAGTTTTAAAGATTGTTTCTGTGCTGTAGTTAGAACAAGAAAAGCCTGGAATTGCTCACAAACAGCATTTCTAGTTAGATGGAGTTGAAGTTTTGATGCAAAGTTTTTATTTTAAACTTGTTGTTGTAGTATTTTTCTCATGATGGACTGAATGTACGTAAAAAGAATTTAGGATCTGGTTCTGGTGAGGATGCTGGTTGGTTTTCCTGCTGAGGTCCTGATTCTGATCCTTCATTAGAAGGTGGTTCTGGCTGAGTTTCTGGTTCTGGTTGAGTTTCTGGTTCTGGTTGAGAAATTTAGTGTTTCTGAGTACTATATATCTTCCAATAATGGCCGGTCTCTAAAAGACGCTGGTCTCTAATAAAAGCTGGGTCTAACAGGTGTTGTCGTAATAGACGCCGGTCTCTAATAATGGCCGGGCTCCTTTAGGACACCCCCCCCTCTCTCTGCCGTGCTCAGTCATGCAGAGGGTGAGGGCTGGATGTCTGTAGCCTTCAGTCATGGCTTACAACATTTTGGCTCATTCCAATTTATTTAAACTTTTGGAAGATACCAAAGAACATTCTGTTGAGGAATCTAAACCACATTTTGGGATAATTCCTAAACATATCAGAGAATGTTGCAAGCAGGTGGATGAAGGAGCAAGATGGCTGCAGAAAGGAAAGGAGCAAACCCATTTCCTGGTGTTTATAGTGGATCAATCCCTGGATTCTCCTGAACTTCATTCCTTTTCTTACTCCACTGGATCTTTTTCGGGGCAGCAAGAATTCTGGAACCATCCAGTCTGCTGCTGTTGGACTAAGGCGGTAGACTTAAGAGCTCGAGCTCGCTATGCGGCTACCGGGGAAGAGCTGCAGCCAGACAGAGAGCCGGCAATGGATGGGAAAGCAGTCTGCTCGAGCCTCCTGAACTTTAGCTACATCGACGCCTCTAAAAAGGTACCCTCATTTTATTCTTTGGGATAATGCGGGACAGAAAGCCGTCAAACTCCGTAAGAGAGAGGAAACACCGGGAAGCAGCCGTTCAGACACAGTGAAGAGAAGCTCTCGTTAGCTTGTAGGAGATTCTAAATGTTTTCATGAACCCAAACATTGAGGCATGATCACTGATGTTTTTGTAGAGCTTTTCAAAGTCAACCTGATCTCTTAACATCATACATGTCTTTCGAGCATAGTAAATGAGATAAACACAGAGATCGCTTCATGTAGCTAACAGCTAAAAACATTAGCTGCTAGCCCCGTGTAGCTAAAAGCTAAAAACATTAGCTGCTAGCGCCATGTAGCTAACGGCTAAAAACATTAGCTGCTAGCTCCGTGTAGCTAACGGCTAAAAACACTAGCTGCTAGCTCCGTGTAGCTAAAAGCTAAAAACATTAGCTGCTAGCTCCATGTAGCTAACGGCTAAAAACATTAGCTGCTCGCTCCGTGTAGCTAACAACTAAAAACATTAGCTGCTAGCTCCACATATCAATTCTGGGGTGAATCCTAAACTGCAGATAGGCTGCAGAAAGAAAGAAAAAGAGCAAGTCTTGTTTTCTGGTGAGCAGAGAAAGCCACATCAAGAAGAACTGGTTTGAACATGGATTACTGAGCAAAGGAAAAGTTGCGCGTATCTCCAGGAAAATGATCGACATGGAAGTGAAACTGATTTTTGATACGGAGATTGACGTTCACAGCCAGTGCTAATAAGAAAAGAACAAAATGTTCTCATCATTTCTATAAATCATGAAATGTTCATCTGTTATTTTCTGCATTTTGTGATATAATTTTAAGCGAAATGAACCCATTAACCATCATCATTCTGTCTGTGATGGAATAAATGGCGGTCTCCAATAGACGCTACTCTCTAATTAATGCCGGGTTGACATTTTTTTAAAATAAATGCAGCGGCTATTATTGGAAGATTTACAGTATTTCTTTATTCAAATCGTGATGGATTAAAATCCACAGTTTGAAAAAGCTCAGGTTTGCGACTTTGATGGGAGGGCCAGAGTCTCCCTGCTCTGCTCCGATTCTGGTCCATTTATTTGCAGACAAATAGATCCATTAGCGTATTAATTTTCCTCTTCTGAGATGCTATCTGGATCAAAACTTTACAGTTGGAAAGCTCAGACATTGTTCACTTTTTTTTTTCTTTTTTTTTTTTTTTTTTTTGCTACGCCAATGTCAGGCAGAATCCGAATTCTTCCCCCTACCCCTTATCGGAGGAATCAAACTCTGGTAAACTTTAAATGAACCAAATGTGTTCAGTCTGAACAGACCCTTAGAAAAAGCAGAATTTACAGCTACAAGTTATACGATTTGAAACATCAGTTTTATTATGTAACAGCAGATGAATACACAGACAAAAGTGATCCTAATTTTGATAAAAGGTGCTTGAAAGCTGCAGAAAAACATCAACATGAACTGTTTTAATGAATGAGCAGAGCCACAGAAAGCCAACCATGAAAAACAGCTAGAACTGTTATGTATCTGAGCATCGGTGAACTGCAGCAGCCCACTGATTTGAATACTGAAAGGGTTCCGAGCACGCCTGAACTTGTGCTCAAAGCCTGAGATGCAAACCAAGAGGGAAGAAGTATGTAAAGCTCATTACTGTGGCGCTTTACATAAGTGCTTTACATAAAGAATGAAACATAATTATCATGACAAGAGAGATGATAGGACAAAAGGCAGATATTTTCTGACTGAGACTTTAAGTGTCAAATTCAGAAAATGTTACAGAAGTTAAACAAATAGGAAACCGTTTCAGATTAGTGTATAGAAACATCTTTCTGAAGAGTCAAACACTTGTATATTTGTTAGGGAATAAAGACTCAAACAACATCAAAACTCTGTGGTTGATGTTGAGAAGAATAAAAAAGAAGACAGTAAAAATAACTTTGTGCTTTCTTGGGACGCATGTTATCTAAAAATGTGTAAATTAACAAGATTATAACATGTGCTCAAAATCTGAGTTGCAAATGACCAGTGTTGCAGAATTGCCTACTTCTTAAATACCCCAGGGCAACTGGGCAGCTGGGAGCACTTGATGTGGACAGACACCGTCCGGAGACACACTGTCCAATCAGAGCCGCTGCTGGCCGGCAATCTGACTTCCACCGCCCTGATGACTGCCACCGTCTATATTTGTTACAATGCCAACAATTTTCAAAAAATTGGGTGGAATGAAAGCATGAAGATTCTGCCGATGCTTCCCCATCGTGAAGTGGCGTTTGTATTTGTGATCGTAGCATAAGCACACCCAAGCTCATCATCAAGCTCCACAGAAGGGCGGATAGAGGCAGTCATCAGAGGCAGCTGTTTGAGCCAAAAAATGTAGAACCATAATTTGGAAGCTGAAGTCTGTCTCTTTGTTAAAATGCTTAATCCAAAACCAGCAACAAAGTTAATCAAATAAATTACCATTGAATGAACCGGCAACCAAAGAAGTGTTCTGACCTGTAACTCAAAAGCTGCACTGTGATGTGTATTCAAGAACGTGCTCAACCCGGGTTCTTGAACTTGCATTTAGCCCATTTTGTCCACACTGGACAAGCAGGGAGGGGCTTCTTCTTCTTTTGCTACTGTTTACTACCGCATGTCCGCCGCGTACAACTGAAAGAGACCTGGTGCAAAATGTCAAAGTGATGCAAATCTCACTCCAGGTTTTTCCTTTCACACCTCTAATCCGATATATAATAGACTTGGTGTTGTCTAAATACAAACCGCAATTATTAATGTCTTCATGATCCATTTACAAATGGTTACGTGTTTTTACATAGGATTTTCACTGGTAGTGGAAGCTTGAACACACATTGCTAAGGACGATGTAAACATAGCTAAAGAGTGATTTGAACCAGGTGGCAAAGCCTATGACATAACCAGGTTAAACCAATTAAAAAAAAGCTCCGCTTTAATTTATACTTAAAGGGATCATACTTAAAGCTTCCAAATAATCCTGGACAGTCAGAGTGAGGTGTTTCCTGGGAATTGGTTGAAGAATCTGAAGTTTAAACTTTGAGGCATTTTGAACACTCGGTGAGTATTTCTTTTTAATGTTTTTTGTGATTCATCCAGAAAAGCCTCTGAAAAAAAGGAAGTAGTTCCACCAGCTGTTTACTAGAAGGCACTGTTGCCTGGAGTGACTTCTGACCAGGACGGAAAACAAGTATGAAGAAGAAAATCAGATAATCTACTGACTAATCAACCTCCTTTCTACACCACAGTTACCCAGCAGACTTTTTCAAAATTTTTCAAGTTTCTTGCTTCTTTACATTATCATGGTGAGGTGTTTGTCCACTTGTAATACATCCTCTCTGTGGTCTGTCTTTGTGGAAAGTCCACCTGCATTCACACTGAAGTGAACCCTTAGCAAAAAGAAAAAGTAGTGAATTTGAAGTACATTCAGGGGTGGAGTTACAGGGTGACAAAGAGGGCAACTGCCTTCACAGCAAAAAGCTACCCCCCCCCCCCCATTTTTGATTCAATATTAGTATAATTATTGAGATGAGATGAATAACTTATCAATAAAGGCTTCTTTCAGCATGGCAAATTCTCAAATAATCCCCCCACATAAAAGCTCTACCACTGAGTATTTATAAAGTTTAAGTATAGCAAGTCTATTACAGATCATCTGTGCAGTGTAGGAAGTATTGCAACTACTACTTCTGTATAATATTTTAGACTAAATTAGAGAAATTTTAGTTTAAAACATACATGCCTCACTTTCAACATAAACTAAGCATACATGTAGTAGACTTAAACAGACCATTTTTTTGCGAAGGGGGTCGCACCCGAGTCCACATGCAAGTGAGCTTATTCTCAAAAACACTTTTTAGAAAGTAGCTTTATAAGATGTTTGTGTTGAAATGCAAAATGAAACAATTTTTCAAAGGACATATTGAATAAGTAATTGAACCAATTCAAGCCTCTTTTTGCCCCATGCAGAAGCCACATGTTGCAAACAGCCATAGTGGGTTTGGTATCCTCACTGACTCTAAATGAAGGATTAGGAGGTACAGTAGACACTTGCAAATGAGTTTTTATCTTCACATCTGCAGCCGCAGCAGCTCTCTACCCTGTTGGCAGTTTTCTGTCACTCGATCCACTCCGCTACAGGAGGCATTCTGCAAATGGAAAAGACTAAGACATGAGCAGATTTTAAGGACAAACTTTGAAAACCAGGAGACAAGATTACAGACTATGGAGATTCATCATTGCATCTGGCTTTTCTCTTTGTAAGACACATCACTTCTTTGTTTTAATTAATTTCTTGAGAGCTGAAAAATCTTTGTAAAATTCTTTTCTTGTGGAACTTTCTTCTCTCCAGAGTCACCTCCAGTGTAAGGACAGAAACTGGTTTTAACGATAAGCCAGACCTGCATTCGAGCTTTCACAACACAGACTGGATGGCATTAATACCGGATGAAACCCCAATCTCAGCTGTCACCATCCCTGGAACACACGAAAGCTTGACATTTTACAAGTTAACATTCGCTGGAAATCAAGTTTGGACTTTGGAAGAACAACTTAGAGTGGGTATACGATATTTTGACATCCATGCTGGAATGTGGTTAACTACAAACAATGATATTCGCATCCGTGATGATAAATGGATGACCAATCAGAACATAGATTTAAAAACAGTCTTGGAGCAGATGCGTAGTTTCTTACGAAACCACAGAAATGAGGTTGTGATTATAAAGTTGACATTACATGGACTAAAAAAACACAAAGTTTCAGATTTGATTAAACAATTATTTGAAAGGTTTGAAAACTTTATGTGGACAAAAAAAAGGATACCAACCATGAAACAAGTGAGGGGTAAGATTGTGCTTTTGGATACTGGTTTGTTACATTATGGAACCCAAAACAAGGACTCAAAATTTTTTGAATCCAACAAGTTAGTAAATGTGGAAGAAAAAATCAACAACATTAAATTAGACTTCTGTGGTCGTCACATTGTGGTCACTGAAAATCCTACAAGTCGTTTCCAAAACATAAAAAACATGGCTAAAAAAGTGAATCAAGACCTGAGTGAATTTTTACTAAGACACAACAGACGCTCCTCCAATCCAGGCTGTTTGGGAATCATCAGCATGGACTACCCAAGTCCTGAGCTTATTGAAAAAATCATACAACTTAAACCGTGTAACTGCGGACAAAAGTCTGGAATGGGATCAATTAATTCAGATAAGTCCAGCAGCCAGACAAAAGACAGCAAAATTTCACCAGATGGTGGATCTTCTACATCAGCATCATCAATGGTTACATTACAACGAGAAACATCACCAACTGGACAACAGCAAGCAACTAAAGAGCAACAAATACCTCAACAACACACTTCAATTGTTCCTACAACTTCTCAAGAACCAAGAATCACCTTTGCGCCTCAATCAAAGAGTCAAACAACAAAAGAAGATGAAAATGAAAATTATCATCCATCTCCACCTCAAGTTTTACCTGGAAAACCCACATTACCACCAAAAACAGGACTTGACAACACAGACTGGATGACCTCCATACCTGATGAGATTTCTATTTCAACCATCACCATTGCTGGAATACAGCTATTATTTGGAAAAAGCCAAGTTTGGACCGTGACACAGAAACTCAAAGACGGAATTCGGTATTTTGATATCAGCGTCGGTGAGTGGCGAGAGAAAGAAAATGTGATACACATCCGTACTGTCAAATGGATGGTGGAGCAAGTTCTTCTACCCACTTCCATTTTCCTAAGAACTCACAGTCATGAAGTTGTTCTGTTGAGACTCACGTTGCACGGACATACCAAAACCGTAGCCGACAATTTTATAAACGCGTCAATAGAAAAGTTCAAAGACATCATGTGGATAAAAGGGTCAACTCCCACCATGAAGGAGGCAAGAGGTAAGATAGTTTTCTTGAGGACAGAAGGCTTTAGTTTTGGAGTAGAAAACCACAAACGAAAGATCTTTGAGTCTAACATGCTAGTGAACTTTGAAAAGAACATTAAACTGCTAAAGTCAGACATTTGTGGTGGTCAACTCGTGGTCACTGAGAGCCCTGCATCAGATCACAAAAGTCTGACAGAGTTGAGTGGGTTTGTGCAGAAATACATCAGCAGCGCCTCTGGCTTAGGCTGTTTGGGAATCATCAGCATGGACAACCCCAGTCCTGAGCTCATTGACAAAATCACTCACCTCAACCCATGTAACTGTGGACAAAAATTGGTGGCAGAAACAACTACTGGAGAAACTACACAAGAACCAACAATTACAACTGCGCCACAATCAGAAAGTCAAAGCTATCATCCATCTCCACCTCAAGTTTTACCTGGAAAACCCACATTACCACCAAAAACAGGACTTGACAACACAGACTGGATGACCTCCATACCTGATGAGATTTCTATTTCAACCATCACCATTGCTGGAATACAGCTATTATTTGGAAAAAGCCAAGTTTGGACCGTGACACAGAAACTCAAAGACGGAATTCGGTATTTTGATATCAGCGTCGGTGAGTGGCGAGAGAAAGAAAATGTGATACACATCCGTACTGTCAAATGGATGGTGGAGCAAGTTCTTCTACCCACTTCCATTTTCCTAAGAACCCACAGTCATGAAGTTGTTCTGTTGAGACTCACGTTGCACGGACATACCAAAACCGTAGCCGACAATTTTATAAACGCGTCAATAGAAAAGTTCAAAGACATCATGTGGATAAAAGGGTCAACTCCCACCATGAAGGAGGCAAGAGGTAAGATAGTTTTCTTGAGGACAGAAGGTTTTAGTTTTGGAGTAGAAAACCACAAACGAAAGATCTTTGAGTCTAACATGCTAGTGAACTTTGAAAAGAACATTAAACTGCTAAAGTCAGACATTTGTGGTGGTCAACTCGTGGTCACTGAGAGCCCTGCATCAGATCACAAAAGTCTGACAGAGTTGAGTGGGTTTGTGCAGAAATACATCAGCAGCGCCTCTGGCTTAGGCTGTTTGGGAATCATCAGCATGGACAACCCCAGTCCTGAGCTCATTGACAAAATCACTCACCTCAACCCATGTAACTGTGTACAAAAATTGGTGGCAGAAACAACTACTGGAGAAACTACACAAGAACCAACAATTACAACTGCGCCACAATCAGAAAGTCAAAGCTATCATCCATCTTCACCTCAAGTTTTACCTGGAAAACCCACATTACCACCAAAAACAGGACTTGACAACACAGACTGGATGACATCCAGACCTGATGACTCACTGGACTCAACCACTGCAGCAATAATCAAACCAGTACCTTTACCAGGACCGTTTAAACCAGGTTTCATTTTTCTTCAAAAAGTTTCCTCTGTTAGCGAGCCCGTTTCAGAACCCCACTGGGTCTTTCGAAAATGTCGTAGAGGGTAACAGAATCCATAAACGGGTCACAAAATGATGTAATGTAACTTTTTGTCAAAACAGTTTGGAGCTGATAACACCAATAAACTGTAAGTGATGACACACTGTTTTCCCGACAATCTATGTCATAGACATTTATCAGCGTACCTTCATCGACAACGTCTTCTCAGTAACCGCCTTGCAGCACGTCTTCAAAAAGGAAAAAGTATTGCACCTGATGTTGATCAGTTTATCTTAAAGCGCGCAGACCGGCCAGCAACTTTTTGTCTGTGACCGCCACTTCACAGATGACTGTTTTGTTAAGCTTGGCCTGTATCAAAGTGGATTGTCCGGGAGACTGATCCTCAGAGCTGGTGCCATTCCTGCAGTCAAACCTAATGAAGTCAATTAAATCATACAACTAGCTGAAATTACGCAGTATAAGCATTTAATGCACGAGCTAATGCTACATTTCCACACATGTTGTGCTTCGTGTATAGAAATTCCGGATCAGACTGTGGGTCAAGAGAGTAAGACTCCACAACATGAACATCCATCTTTAAAAAAGTTCAGTGTTGTTTGTTTTAATGAGTGGACACGTGCAGACATGCTGTTGAAGTTGCTCCAGGTTGGCGTCACGATTTGGGCGTCACCCACGAAGAGCGAAGTGCCTCAGAGATCGAGTCGTTTTGCTTCCAGGTGTGAAAAGAGTCCACAAAAATAACTCATATCTCATCAATTATTTGTTCTTTAGTGTGCCAAAGGCGATACATGGTCATATTCATGGATATTCATGGATATTCATGGATATTGTTTACTACAAAAGGCTTAAAAAACATAGGCCCTTTAAAGCAAACAGTGAAAAAAGAACATTAATTTGTCTTTGAAATGGTCAGAACTGTGAAATCGATCCACAGTGTGTATGTGTGTGTGGGCTTGCGTGTGTGTGTGTGTGAAAGAGTTCCACGGTCGCCATGGAAACAGCTCCGCTAGCAAGCAGAGGAAGAGAAGGGGGGGGCATGAGCTTTTTTCTTTGAAGGTAACAGTTGTGACACGGCTTAAACAAATGCTCATATCTGTTAAACCATTTATCTCTGCGTAAAAATGAAAACACCGTCAGAATCCAGAGATGATGGACTACAACTTGTGGGACTTTCATGTTTTTATGACTAGGCATCCATGAGTAATTGTAAGTTTGAATGAAGTAGAAAATAAAGTTCTCAAAAAAATGCATTATGATCAATGGGAGAAATTATTATTGTTTGCTGATATTTGGGGCCGCTGTGAGAAAACTACATGTCTCAGGGTTTTTGAAGTGGTATTGCCTGAGAGCCAGGAAAAATGCCTACCTTTTGATGTATACATTTTTTCTGTGAGGGACACTGTGGGAGAGTTTGAGCAAATTGAAGCACTCTGCTCCCTGACCTCAACTGCTGCTGGTTTTGCATAGACTTACATTCATAACTGAAAACTCGCTCAAAGATGACATGTGGACTTTGACCTGCAATATCTCAAAAACCGTAAGGAGTTTTCAAAAGTTCAGGATCTCAAAGTCTGCTGAATAGAATAAAGGTTGAATGTTTACTATAGCTCTTTTTTTTAGCTGAAAGTTTTTAGTTAAAAAAGGGGGATTTGAAGATTCCGTAAGCCATTTTCAATGGAGTTAAAAAGCGGTAATTAGTTGAATAGTTTAAAAAGTTTAAAAGAGTTATAAAGTTGAAACCTGCAGGCAGTAATCTCAAAAAAGAGCTGAATATTTTGATAGTTAAAGAGGCTAAATAGATAAAAAAAAAAAACAATAATTTAAGATTAAAACTGCCTTTCTGAGTATTTCTTTATTCAAATCGTGTTAGATCAGGTGCAGATGAAAACTCATGGCTTGAAAAAGCTTGGGTTTACGATGCACCAACTGCTATGAGCAGGCCAAAGTTTATCTGCTCTGCTACAATTTTGATGCATCCACTTGTAGACAAATAGATCCATTAACATCTTCATTTTGTTCTCATCTGAGCTGCTATCTGGCTCAAAACTGGATAGCTCTGATATTGATTGATGTTTTTTTTTGCTGTGCTAATGTTAGCTTGGGCTTGTGAGATGCTACAGTAGAAGCTAGGGGGGGAGTGTAAGCAAAAGAATGCTGTGAAATTAGCTAAAGTAACATCTGCCCCAGCGGTTTCGCCCTCTATCCAGATGCAAGTTTCTAATGAGCTCCTGCAGAAAATGTCTGCTGTGAACGATTTTACGATAGATACAAATATAGTTGGATTGGGACTTCAACCAGAAGCAGATAGTAGTAGTTAGCAGTTGCGGCCCAGGGACATACTGGCTTAGCCCTAAAGCAATGGCTTTGCACAGATATAGTTACACACACAACTTGTGGAATCAAACCACAAAAATATCATTTCTTGTTTGGCAACTTTATTTGAACACAAACTCAGAAAGATCGCGGTGACATACAGGTAGATACTCAAAAATGTCAGCTGATGCTCTCCAGTTGACCTGGATGTCACCGCTAACAAAACCCTATCTGGTGATCTGTGCTAAACATACACAGCTCTGTAAGGTTCCTAACTTTAGTCTTATATCAAAAGTGGCTGTGAAGACACAAAGATGGCGTCAATATGACACAAACAAGACAGTTGCACATTATTACAGTTTTTACTTTCTCAAGTACAGTTAATAAACCAACTTGCTGAATGATGAGGCTTAGTGAGTTCAGCGCTGGAACAGCGGTCCTAAATTGTGAACGAACAAGGAGTCAATGTTAAACAAAAGTCTAATGACAAGGATTGTCATAACTGAAAGTTATGCCGAGCTAAGTTTTAGTTGTAAGTAAGTCTTTCGATGTATGATGTTCAGAGTCCGTCGTTCATCTTTCTGACATTTCTCTTCTGACTTTCTGAGAAACTTTGAAAATTCAGACTTTTGGATGATTCTCAGTCCAGTCTTTGTACCTGAGCATCCTCGCAGAAATAAAACTGGCTTTTTTATTTTTTGACTTGCTTAAGTTATTTTTAAATATGTGCCAATGGACTACAAAATAAAGATACTCTGTAAAGGAAGAAAACCCTTTGAGAGAGCCGGGAGATCTTTGGATCTAGATTGTTCAGTTTATTTGTGATGGAGAGAAAGATAAAATCTAACCTCTGCCCTAAAATAAAGTAACAACTGCCGTACAGACAGAAACTCTGTCTAACTCTAACAAATGATATTAGCTGTTCTTATCTGGTTAAAACACTATCATGATTGACAGGAAGTAGAACATAATCTTTATTTGTGAAGCTACGTTCAGACCAGGCTCGGAAGTGTGCGTTCAACCGACCACTTTCAATAAAAATTATACGGGAACGTGCATATAAGCACGTTTCGAGCTTCCACGTTCAAAACTCATGCATTCATGCGTCGCAACTCAAGTTTTAAGTCCGTTTTTGGGTTCTATGCACAAAATTTACTCGCATTACAAGTTAAACTAGTTGAATGTTGACTAAGTAGGAACTCGGATTTGGTACTGATTATCGTCCTCTTTAAAACATGGAAGTATCAACCTCTTAAAAAGTGATTGTGAAGGAGAAATTAATTATTAACTGTGGTTTGACAGAAATATACAACACCAAGTCTTTCATGTTTCAGAATAGTCCTGTGACAGGAAAATTCTGGAGCAAAATTTGCAAGTTTTGCACCACTTTGACATTTTCACCAAATCTCTTCAACTGTAAATACATCCACTAGTATCGGGTAGCGACACCATATGCTAAACGGGCATTCTTGAACACGTTTCTCATGTATGTAGCTTAATGGCTCTACAGAAAGAGCCAAATTGCACCAGAGTGAGATAAACGTTCATCTCATATTTTAAATAAAGACACAATTTGCATCAACTGCCAGGCGAATGTCGGCATGGTGGATACCACGATACAAAAACTCGTGCTGGTTTTCGGTCTCTCCACTGAGAGACGGGTTCAGGCTGGAGTGAGCTCATCTGAGCGAGCGGCCCTGACTCTGCAGCCGGAGGATCTCCGCCACCAGCAGCTGCGGGTCCAGCAGCTGAGGGAACGCCTCCATGGCAGCGTCCACCAACTGGGCACTGAAGATGGCGAGCAGCTTCTTCCTCACAACGTCTCTTTCCCCCTTGTTTGGTTCTGGTGGAGGAAAACAATGCTCCTCTCGCTGACTGCGAGCGGAAATCGGGTCCAACCAGTGGGGGTGCTGATGAGGATGGACACTTCTGTGCTGGAAGTCGGGCAGACTGTACGCAGGTCTGCTAAGTAGGTACATGCAGCTGCCGGGGCAGTGGGGGGCGCTGTAGGGAGCGGCGTGGCTGCTGATGCTGTGAGGCTGGAAAGATGGACCGTGGAGGGACGGGCCGTTTAAACAGCAGCTGCAAGGAGGCACATTTGAGGAGAAGTACTGGTGGGGCACGGCGCCACTGCACTGACAGCTCCTGTGTGGGAGCTGATCATTCCACATTGCCTCTGCAGTTTGACTGTCGATGGAGCCCAAACCAGAGTCCAGCTGGTCCTGAGAGGCACCATGCAGCGTGGAAGTCCTCTCAGACTGCTGGCCCAACTTCTCCTTCCTCGATGAGGACTTTCTGCCGGAGCGATGGCTCGCTTTTGATTGGCCGCTTTTCTTTGAAGAACCGTTCTCATTTCCCAAACTCAGTTTTAAAGCCATGTCCTCCTCCAAAGGGAAACTGACTCCTGGAGCGGATCCATAGTGGCCCGGGTTCTGGTAGGAGGATGAGGACTTGGCTGAGTCCCGCAGCTCATCTGCCACTGTGCGGTTGGAGTGTTTGGGTCGTTCAGAATGGTGGAACTTGCACTTAACCCCAAAAGTACATTTCTTCCCTGAAAGAGGACGGGGAAAAAAAATCAAGGTTTAAGAAATATTCAAAACATTTTGAATATTTGAGGTGTTGCAGAACCAAAATGCCCACCAATCAATGAGACCCAAGCTTTTTGATAACGGCTAAAACCTGCATCGTCTTTGCACTGTTATGCATCACTTTCCATTAGCATACCCAAAATGATAAACCGCTTTTCTCTGAGTCAGAATCAGCGGATTAATTTCTGCCATGACTGACTTGGTGTAACAAATGCATGCACTGGAAACAAAACACGCGAAGGAACTTTACCTTTAACTTTATTATATTAAAGGGTTCATGAAAATAAAAATTGAAGATGCTCCAATGGCGTTTTAAGCTTGGAAACACAATGGCTTCCATTCTTTTGATGTCCAACTGTTTATTTTGCATTGCTCAAATCTCATATCATCATATATCAGATATCACATCTTCCTCACTCACCATAAGGACAAGACAGTTTTTTCCTCGCTTTCGGAAACTTGCGCAGAAAGTTCTCCAGGTTTGGTCCGTGGCGGCCCAGAGGATCATCAGGAGGCATAAACCTGCGTCAAACTCAAGTATTAAAGTCTGAAACCTTCCCCTCCTTTCCAAGCGTCCCTTCAATAAAGAGTGAGGGGGACTCACTTGTTGTTGACGAAGGAATACATGAGAAGCCTCTCCTCGATGAAGCGCTTCCACTCGGGCTTCTCAGCCTGCAGGTCCCGGTACATGTCGTTGGAGACCATGATGCCGTCGGACTCAAAGGCATGCTTGACAATGAAGCAGTCATCATTGCAGACGACGCGCTTGCCTGCAACCCGGCGGGACGGAGTGAACACCAGAATCTTCTTCCTCTCCAGGTCTCGCAGGATGTGCTGATCTGAGCGGCAAAAACAAGCAACACAAACAACCTACTGAACAATATGAAGAATATTCAAAGAAATAAATGTAAAAACACATTTAATGGATAAATTGAAGCATATTGTTAAAAAAAGACAAAAAGTGCCTAAACTAATACATTTTTGTCCTTTTTTTATTTTAGCCAAGATGCAAGTGTAGAGGGGAGGGTTTTCTTTAATCCAAAAAGAGAGTTGCATTTACAAAATCATGTTGTCTTGACTGCTCCTACCCTTGGTTTTTGTAGCTATATTAAAGAAAAATATCCTTCCAAACAGACAGATTCCAGTAAGTTTTAGGAAACAAGTGAGCCTGTCAGTTCCTGAAACATGTCCAGTAAGTTCAGTCTAAGGGCTAAAGATGTAACTACAACCTGTCAATCAAAAGACCATACCATATTTAGTGCTTATCTTTCAAAGTCCCATTCCAACTATACACTTTTTTATGTAAAATTGTTCACAGTAGTTTTTAAATTACGATAACGCAGTTTTTAGCCCAAATCTAAAAGCCTGAGTTGCTTTTTAAGACATAGTTTTTGCAGAGCAGAAGAAGCTCATTAGAAATGTGTTTCTGGTTTGTGGCTAGTACAGAAGTTAGCTGCTGTATTTCTCCAGCATTCTTTTGTTTGCACTCTCTCCCGCTAGCTTATAGCACCTCACAAGCTCAAGCTAACATTAGAGTAGCAAAAATATTAAAAATAAAATGGCGAGCAATCTCTGAACTATCCAGCCCTACAGTTTTGACCCAGATGTCAGCTCAGATGAGCAAAATGAAAATGTTATTGGATTTATTTGTCTGCAAGTGGATGTTTCAGAACTGGAGTGGAGAAGACTTTGGCCCACTCATCTGCTGCATCACAAACCTGAGTTTTTTCAAACAGTTGGCTTTCATTTGCTATTGATCTATCCCGATTTTAATAAAGAAATACTCAGAAACACAGTTTTTATCTTCAATTATTTTAGTGTCCTCCATTTTAAAGAAAATGCTACAAGAATGTGTTAAAAACACCAAAAACACAATTTCCAGAACCACTATGGTGTGTAGGTAGAATATCAGGGGTGCAGGTCTGGGTGTGCTAAGAGTTTGGGGTGTCATTTCCCTCAGAGGCCTTAAAATGCTTAAAAAAACCATGCTACCATCATATCAGTTCATCTATCCATAAATATGTCTTCCCAATTTTATGTTAAATCCTCTTCTACCATATGCATTTACCAGGCTTGGGACAGGCACAAGCGGGTCAATGGTATGTGCCCTGTTAAAGCCGCATTTATATATATTTTTCTGTATCTTTTCCTTGTTTGTTTGTTTTTTGGTTAGTATTTATTGCTTTTTGCGGGTTATTTTGTTATTTAGTTAAAATGTGGAATTTTGCAGGCCATCAATGGGAGAGGAGTCACTGCATTTAGGGGGCCATAGCCCTACATCCAGCCTTGCCATAAGTGTTTTTGGAACTGGGCTTTTTTCTGCTGGTCCATTTTACATAGAAATGAGTAGCCAGCCATCAAGTGGTTACTTTGTGAACTACACCTGCTTTCAGGTACTTCTGTTTTTTAAGCCAAGATATTGGTCTTATATTTGGTATATATGTTATAGTCACACTGACTAAACATACAGAAATAGGAAAACAAAAGATTAATTTCTACATTTGTGATTGATTTGTTTATAGTCTGACCAAAATGTTTGTGTGTTAACTTTTGTTAAAGCTTGTTGTATTTATACAATTTACTACCTGTCTATATATATATATATGTGTGTGTGTGTGTGCGTGCGTGCGTGCGTGTGTGTCTGGACATATTTCTTTCCCCTTGATGTATTATTTCCTGTTTGTTTGTGGTTGGCTCTGCTTACGTCAGTATGTAGTTTTCCTTTGTGAAGACAAGAATCTGTTGTGGATCTGCAAAGCTCTAAATAACTTCACTGAGCTTCAGATTCAGGTCACGATATAGAGCAACGATATAGGTCACGTCAGAATTAAAATGCTAAAACTCACCTCAGATGTGAGCCCAGAACATCCTGCAAGCTGTTGATCTGATCATCAGCAAAAGGCAATTTAAAAAAAAAAATCGGTTTCCATATGAGGTGATGCTTTTCAGTACCAAAGGCCACGGGGAAACCCCACCGATTTAATTTGATCTGTTTTCTTACAAAAATGACAGAAAAAGCTTTTTATTTTGAGGTTGGAAAGAGAAAAACTTTGAAAGTTTTTTTTCCTCTTTGTTGGTCAAAACAAACCACGTCATGCAGATCAACACAAGAGGGACTTTTCTCACCAGAACTTTACTTTAACTGATCCAAAAGATTCATGCTTTGATGTGCATAAGGTGCATTACAAGAGGAGTACACTGGATTTTTCCTTAAGATGCCAGTCATGATACAGTCTTCCTATGTGTATTTTAAGATTAAGTTATTAAAAAGAAAGAATGATAACAAATACATTAAGCTAGCTCCATTGAATCCGCTTTTTTAATAAATATATATTTAAATTTAGAGCATTCAAAATTCTGAGTACTGCCAAGCTTAGAAGAACGGACCCCTTATAGCTGCTCCAGCTGAAGTGGGATTACAAAAGGGTGGTCCTTTGAAGGTAAAAATAATATGGATTACTTAAAAATGCTTACTTTGTTGGTACATAAAAAGGCTTTATCCCTTCTCAATCCAGAATTCAAATATGAACTCCTTTTTTCTACTCGTTTGGTTCTCTAAAACCCCAACTTTCTAAGATTAACTTCAGAGCAGAAACCACCTGTTTATTAAGGCAGCATACAATAACCAGACAGATTATATCTGATGTCATGATCAATCTATGGAGCGTGTTTTTGGACTGTGAAAGGAAGCCGGTGAATTTCACACCTGCACAGGGAGAACATGCCAACTTCACATGGAAAGGATTCAGTTGGGATTCGAACCAGCGCCTTCTCAATGTGTGGTAAGAGTGCTAACCACCAAAACGTTTGCATATTTCTAAACTGTCACACTGCCAGGTTACTGTCATTAAAGAGGGTTTAACCTTAATATGATGGTAAATACAGAAAATGAGGGTTGTTTTTTTTTTGTTGTTTTTTTTAAACCGGCTCTGTGGCCTTGTGGAGAGTGTTCGCCCTGAGACTGGAAACTCGTGAGTTCAAATTCAGGCCAAGTCATACCAAAGACTGGGACTCAATGCCTTCCTGCTTGACACTCAGCATTAAGGGGTTGGATTGTGGGTTAAACCACTAAATGGTTCCCAAGCTGTGTCTGCAGCTCGCCACTCCCCCAAGGGATGGGTCAAATGCTGAGAACAAATTTCACACACCTCGGTGTATGACAACTGACCGGACATTAACTTTAACTTAGGTACAAGTTTAAACAATTAAATACATGCCAAAGACTATGAAAAAAGTCTATCCATCCATTTCTCCAAACCGTTTCATCCTATTTGTGGTAACAAGGTTGTTGGAGCCTATCCCAGCAGCAGGACAAAAGTGAGGTTCACCCATTGCAGGACGACACGCAGACACAACCACACAAACATTCACACCTAATGTTATGTACACACTGGGCATGTCCTCTTCTTTTTCTTTTACTAGTGCATGTCCCACACCTACAGTTGGAAAGGGCTTGGTACAAAGTCAAAGCCGTGAAAATCTCGTTAATTTTCCTCCAGACTTTTCTATCGCAGCTCTACTTTGAAATATGAACCCATTTGTAATTTAGTATGACTTTAACACTGTAAAAATGGTTTAACTAAAGCAAACATTTGCTGTTTTTTTCCACCATTAGAAAAAAAATCGTTTTGAATTTTAGTTGTCTGAGTATTTTTTAATAGTGCCACTCTTTAAAGGTCAGTAATTGTTTCTGTGACAACAGTGTCAAGAGTGAACATGACTAACTGGTTATGGTTAACCCATGCGGCAGCAGCAGAAACTCCCCGAATGGCAAAGATTAGATCTTCTGACATCACTGGTGCTCCAGCTGTGACTACACACATTTACGTCCGGTCCTTGTACCTGTGATGGGGACGTCCGGTCTGGGCTGCTCTTTCCTCCAGGATGGCACAAACACAGTGACGTCCCTGTGGCCTCTGTCCAGGAAGAAGTTCACTGCCAACTGGATTCCCAGGCAGGAGAAAACGTCCTTGTTCCCGTGGCTGAATGTGAGAGCCAAGAAATGTTTAGTGATACTGAAAACAACCCATGTGCAAATTTCAGTTTCACACAACAGCGGTCCTTTGAAAAATCAAATCCAACATCATGTTGAGTTTTTTCTGCCTTCTCAGAATTGTTTCTTTCTGGCTCAAACCAACTTTAACTCTGTAGAACCATTTGTATGATATTTGATACACATATTTCTGGGATCCCTACTTCATTAACATGATCCAAATTTTCCTTAAACCACCATTGTACATTACTTGATCCATGTTTTCTGCCCTGTAGTTCATCGTCATTCCACTAGGGGCAGTAGAAGGGCTTATCCTCCTCGTTTCAAAATGACTGCCTTCATGAATGTTAACAACACTTTTGGCGGGAAAAGTTTTGCCAATTTTCAAAACTTTATGGTGAAAACAACTCATTTTGGTTCCTTTTTTTATTTGACTACTTGCTGTATAGAACAAATGCAAAATTTGTTGATAATTAATACTTTAATAATACAGTTACGCCATCTTAAAAGTGATAAATTTTTTTGTGTTTTCTGAACACTCATCAATATTATTTAAACTAATATTGTGTGCAAAAACAAATCACCAAACGTATCACAATTGATAATCTACATAAAAAATTGTAATTGGAAATTTTCTTTGTGGATTTCATCAAAAAGTTTAAAAAACATCGTCATTCCCCAAGAAACTGAGCACGCCCACAAACTCTTCTAAATTTTACAAATCCCTTCTAGATTCCTGTTAGCCACATTTTGCACCAGCTGGAGACCCCCACATTTAAGGAGAATCTATAAATCCGCAACACTCACACTGATAACATTTTACATGATATTTATCAGACGACCATCAAGTGTTTGAGGAGGAAAACCAAATAGAGGAAACAACATTTTCCCTGTGTGGAATTTAGACCTTTTGAACATAGTTTATTATTCTAGAAATAAAAGAATATACATTGTAAAAATTAGAGCAATATTTCTCCAATAATACCTCAGTGGTTCTTATCATGTGGTCTTTCTGAATGAGTTGGGGGAGCGGAACCCTGCAGATCCTGCATTACAGACTACATGAAAGGAGGAGTGCTGCTCTCTGATTTGCATATTAGGAAGGCACGCCTGAACCCGCACGCCAGGTTTCAAAAATGCAAACGGCGAATACCGTCATGTGCAACAGGAAGAATGAAGGGAAAGGTTAAGTGAATCCAGCAGCATGAGTCTGATGTGCAGGCCAAGTGCCGTGGAACATGCAGAGTATTCCCAAGTATGTTTCAAATATACCTGTTGGCTCTAAGAGGCTCCGCATACAAACGTGTTAATATGTACACAATATAACTACAGTTCACACACACACTTATGTATACAAATCAACACGTGAAGCATTTCATTCTGTCTCATATACTGTTTGTGGTGAGCTGACACCCGTGTTCAGGTGAATGTTCATGTTTTGCTGAGGGAAGGAGCCTAAACTTGTGCGAGAGGTCAAGAGGTACCGGCTAGATATAGTTGGGCTCACCTCTATGCACAGTCTGGCCTCTGAAACTCAGTCCCTCGAGAGGGGTCAGACTCTCCACCTTGCTGGAGTTACACATGGCGAGAGGTGACGGGCTGGTGTGGGCTTACTTGTGAGCCAGATCAGACACCAAGTGTTGGAGTTCACCCTGGTGGACGAGAGAGTCGTGTCCCTTCACCTTCGGGTGGGGGACAGGTCTCTGATTGTGGTTTCGGCTTATGGACTTTTCGGAGTACCCGGCTTTCTTGGTGTCTCTCGAAGGGGTACTGGAAAGTGCCCCAATGGGGCACTCCATCGTCCTCCTGGTGGACTTCAATGCCCACGTGGGCAACGACAGTAGCCACCATGTTTGAGGGTGTCCATCAATACTCGTGGCATCAGGACACCCTCAGCAGGAGATCGATGATCGACTTTGTTTCAGGCGACCTTCGGCCGTGTGTCTTTTACACTCGGGTAAAGATAGGGGCAGAGCTGTCCACTGATCACTACCTGGTGGTGAGTTAGATTCGCTGGCGAGGAAGGAGGCTGGAAAGACTTGGCAGACCCAAACGTACAGTGAGGGTCTGCGGGGAACGTCTGGCTGAGCCTTCCGTCAGGAAAGTCTTTAACCCACACATCCGGGAGAGCTTCAATCAGGTACTAACCAAAATGATGCTAAAATCCCGAGAAGAAGGAAGAGGACAGCTGTTGCTCACTTTGTTGATCAGTTTGTGTAAACTGTCACAATGCAGTGCAGGCGCTGTAGGTGTCTCAGTATTTGCTACTGACAGCATCGCAGACAAAGAAGAGCCACTGTGTCTTATGCCAGGCTTGTTCAGAAGCAACACAAATGATTAAGACTATCGGGTATAGTCATTTTAAGTGATTTATAGAATTTCGTTGACATGTTAGCATGTTCTTTATATTAACGTGTCTTAATAATTGTTCATACGTTGAGCTAATATACCAGATTCTTCCACAGTGGGATGTTGTGGGCGTGGTTTCGTCTGAGTGGACTGTCAGAATGACGCAGTTGTTGTCTGTGTTGGGGGTCATGGTGGGTTCGTTCCTCTTACCTCATAGCCACATTGCTGCCGTCTATGACCACAGCCCTCAGGGCATCGTGGCTGCCTGGCTCCCTGCTCTCCGTGGAGCAGTCGGGGACAGGCAGCTGCAGGGCGGGCCCCACCTTCTGCGTGTCCCCTCTGGACGCCAGCGCGCTCAGGGTGGTCACGGGCCTCTGCTCCCGTCCTGCTCTCCTTCGGACTAGTGCCCCAAGAACCTTGTCCCGGTCGGTGTCGGCGCCAAACTTCTGCTGGACGGCGTGCACCTCAGCCGTGGAGTATCCCAGCTTGTGGAAGAAGTCCAGTTGGGCCTCCGGGGGCGGGTGAGGGTCGCCGCCATGCAGCATCGTCCAAGTTTCACCTGAAACAGGTGTACCTTTAAACCTGCCGAATCGACTTAATAGGTCTATAATTAAAACACAAAGAATGCCACCAAACTAGAAGCGAAGCTAAAAGAAAAACCTAATCTTTGTGTTTAAAAGCCTCAGGACTCACCTGAACAGGTGAGATGCTCCATTTACTAGACTTTCTGTGACTTTATACCCAAATGAAAAACAAAGATCAAAAAAGGAAGTGATGAAGGTCTGGGTTTGAACTGGAGGAACTCCAGGAAGAAATGCGCTGTTCTTCAAACTTCTATATTTAAGTTGATTTATTCTACTTTCATGAATTAAAATCATCTTATTTTTAAAGTGAGAAAATGACTGTTTTGTCATATTTTGTCGAGCTGTTGCTAAATATTTCAGAAGTTAAGAAGGTTTCGTCTGATTAATATTTAGCTTTTTTATTTATTTCATTTACTCGGTTTGTTTGTGGAAGAGCATCATGATCAAAATACTTCTATAAATTCAAACATCTGTAATAAATGAACAGAAATGCGCCTTATCCCTGAGATCTCGCCTTCAAAACAGGCTGGGCGGTTCACCTGAGACTCACCTGAGCTTCAAACTTTCAGAAGACAGTGAGGAGCATCTGCGCGCCCGGATTTCATCCCTGCGGATCCCGGTTCGGATCGCGCGGACTATCCGAACTTCTGTTCACCTGAGGCTCAGGTGCGTCCCTCGCTCGCTCGCTCGCGCGGCTCAGCTCCGTCTGCGTGAACGCGCTGCCTGTCTGCTCTGCACGCGGAAGTTGGGTTTTCCCTTCCGAGTGAGCGCAGGCCGGCCCCGTGCTGAGACTCAATGAGGAACCAGGAACCTGTTGACGAACTTTAAAGGATCTTCCGGAGAAAAAGGGGTTAAACGCGTAACAAAGTACACATCAGCGGCTCCACTTCACTGTGCATGTCAAGGGAGGTTTCGCTTTGTCAGTTTGGGGGAATCGAGTGTTCAAATCATCCCACAACAATTGTTGTTATCCTTTACCTAATGAAAAAAGTGACCTGAGTGACCTCTACTCCCTCACATTCCAAACAGTACCTGCTGGTTCCAATAAGCTATACATCATTTCTGCTTCAGTTTGGAAAGCCCTATGGAGGAACTGACTCAAGCCTCAGTCCACTCCTTGTGGTGCTCCTCAAAACCTTTGATTGTATTTTGCAGGACAATCCTCTTAAGGTTTCTTTGGATGTAAATAAATACAGCACTCTGTGAACAACCAGCTTGTTGAGCCAGCCCTTGCCCTCCCTTAGATCCATGACTGTCATCTGCAGTCTTCCTGTGATTACACTGCATACTAACCCAGACTGAGAGACTATTTCAGATGTAGTTCATCTGAGTTCATTAGCTGAGTTTCAAGGTTAGGTCATGTTAATCAAAATAGCTAAAAGTAAAGACCTACAAACGTTTTATCTAAGTGTAATTATTCTGCAAGAAAACACTAGTTTGAACTTTTTATGAAATGACACAAAGAGTACTGAAAATGTTCACGATGTTCTCACTTTGTGAGATGTACTTATAATTGCTGACAACAGCAAGAACAGGAGACATGTACAGATGGAAAAAAAATCCACCAACAAGCTCAATCCACACTGAAGAGCATGAATCATGGTCTGCCTGCAGCTTCAAATGCTGTGCAAATTCTGTGGTTTGAACCACAGAATTGCCAGAGCGCAGAAGGGATGGTGTGACGTCAGATAAGATGAATGACAAGAGACAACAAATGGAGGTGAAGCTTGAACGGAGCTGAGTCAACGTACCGCTCAGCTACCTTATCATCTGTTTTTTTGGAAAACCAGATTGCCTCTAGTGAATCTGCCTGAGCTGGAAGAGTTGTAAGTTTGAAAGAGACTTTTTAGGTAAACCAAAGAGCAGGACATCACAATAATCTAAACAACTAAACATAAAAGCATGCATCAGCATCTTTGTGCTGGCAAGAGAGGGAAAAGGGCGGACTCTGGCAATGTTTTTAAGATGATAAAATCCTGTCTTAACAATATTTTTAATATGTGGGATAAAATTCAGCCCAGAGTCAAAAAGTACACCCAAGCATGTCACACAGTGAAAAGGTTTAAAATTCTGCAACTTTGGTAAAATCATCTCTCTCTTGTCTTCAGGACTGATGATTAAAACTTCAGTTTTGTCCTGATTGAGCTGCAAGAAGTTATCTGCCATCCATGACTTTATGTCTACAATACAGTTAAAAAGAATGTTTACAGGTTCAAGGTCATCAGGGGACACGGCGATGTAAAGCTGCGTATCATCAGCGTACCTATAAAAATCAACATTGTGTCTCCTGATGACATCACCAAAAGGCAACATGTATAAATTAAAAAGTATAGGCCCTAAAATTGACCTTTGGGGAACCCCACAACTTATTTGATGGATTCTAGAAGAGCATGTATCCATACTTACATAAGTGTTGATCTGTAAGATATGAATAAAACCACCTAAGAGCATTTCCAGAGAGGCCAACTAGACTCCTAAGCTATCTAATAAAATCTGGTGATCTACTATATCAAAAGCGGCACTCAGATCCAGCAGCACCAGAACAGAAAGTTTCCGGGAGTCTAAATTAATTCTGAGATCATTAACAATCTTCATCCTAAAACCAGATCGATATTTTTCTAAAATGTTTCGGGTACTCATGTAGTTGAGTAGCAACACTTTTCTCTATAATTTGACTTAAAAACGGTAAGATGGACACAGGTCTGTAGTTATCGAGAGTTTTAGGATATAAATGACTCTTCTTCAAAAGGGGCCTCACCACTGCTGTTTTACAGGCAGAAGGGAAGACACCCGTCTGAAGAGAGCAGTTTACTATGTTTATAACAAAAACATGTATTGAAGTATTTTCTTATTTTTAGCATGACATTAAGCAACAGTGGGAAACTCCCTGCAACAGAAGGAAATTCTTCTGCGAACGCAGGATGACCCATTTAGCTGAGCAGACAACTGATGCACCTCTTTGATTAAAATGCAGTTTGTTTAGACAGCACGATTCTTATCTGAAATTGCATCAAATTTTAACATTCAATATTTTAAATGAAGCCCTTTGGTCCTTGTTTTTAAATGAATTAATACACTGCTTTTTTGTTGTTTTTTGAGCTCCCTGAGCAGAGAAAGTTGCTGATTGCTGCAGTTTCTGTTAGATTCTGCTTCTGCAACTGTCCTGTAGGGCAATTTGCCCTGCTACTGAATTCCATCCGTACATTTCCTGAACCGATTGAATTATACATAGAGTAAACGGGGTTGCTGGGGCCTATTCCAGCTACTGTTGGGCAAAGGCGGAGTCCGCCTGATAGGTTGCCAATATGCCGCAGGACCACCCAATCATACGTTCACATCAAGGGATTATTTTGAATCGTCAATTAATCAAGGAGGCATCTTTTTGGACTGTGGAAGCCAGAGTTCCTGTGAAAATGTGAGAACATGCAAACTTCTCAGAGAACGCACCCAGCCAGGATTCAAACCAGGGCCTTTTTGCTTTAAGACGAAAACATATATTTATATATATACCTTTATAGTAATTTTGGAAGTATTTTTGCTTCTTATCTTGCATGCTTTCTTATGTGGCTCTGCAAAAATTAGATTCTAACTCGTTTTTTTTTTCAAAGCATTTGGGAAAAAGCTATGCAGTTAAGATATTTAACACTAAAAATGTTTTCTTATAGTGGATTTTTGTAAAACAAAAAAAACAGCAATTTCAGGAAAGGATTACTTACACATTCACCTCCAAGCAGGGTGGTAGGAGCGCCCCCTGGTGGCTCATTCTTAAGTGTACAGTTGATACAGAAGCCAAAATCTACGGAAGCCGCTACAGTGTATTCTTCGATTTCTCGTTATAACGCATTGACTGTGTGTATACATTAAGTATATATATATATATATATATATATATATATATATATATATATATATATATATATATATATGTATCGTGATAACTTGATGGCCGATGTCAATATCACAAGAAAACAGTCAGAAAAAAAGGGGTAGGCCGTTTATATATAAATACATGAGCAAAAACACTTTGCATGTTGTGTTGAAAAACATTTCGTCTAAACAATTTAACTCCATTTCCCACAAGTCCACAAGCCAGTGCGCATGCTCTGTATGATTTCGGTGACGCTGCTGTTGTTGTCTTTAGCCCGGTTCCAGCTGCTTCGTTTCGCTTGACAGACAGCAGTGATGTAGCTCTCGGCGGCGGGACTGCAGCCTGCTCCGACCAGCTACCACCCGCTGCCGTTCCGTTCCCGGGCTCCGGGAGCTCAGTGAAGCGTTTCCGTTGTGGGCTAACGGCTAAGTTAGCCTCCGGGCTAGCCGTTCTTGACCTCAAACTGGTGTGAGTGTGCGATGAGCCGCCGTTCGTGGCTGGTGTCCCGGCCAGCCGAGTGAGCCAACTCTGCCGGCGGACCCCGGCAGACCGCCACGCTGTAGGCTCTGTGAGCGGAGGACGCGGCCGCTGAGATGTGGCAGAGCGTCGGCCTCACGCTGCTGGTCATCGTGGCCACGCTGGTCTGCGCGCTGCTATTCATGCTGTTCGGTGAGTCTCCCGGTAGCAAACTGTAACACAACAATAACATACCTGGGCTCATCTGTGGCTACGGGTGATACCGAACCAAAACAACAACAACACTCGGAAGCTAACTGCAGCTAACTACCGTCCAAAAGGATCGAACGACTACTTTAAAGTTCGTCTGTGTGACCGGCTGCTGTGCTGAAGAAGAGGAGGACGTTCTTCTTCTCATAAAACCCATGTAAAAAGTATGTTCGTGTTATGAAACTTTCCCTGAGGTGCTAAAACGATTTTAGTTTATTGGAGAGAAATACAGACGCACGAGGAAACAAAGTTTAAAGTTCAAGAAAAGGTTAAAGTTCGTGAGCAACCTTTCAAAATAAAACCAAAATCAAACAAGATCCACTGTAACCTACAAACATATAATGTGGTCTGTTTTTATCAGTGTATATCTTGGTTATTATATAAGCCACTAGCTGTTGGAAAAGCTTGGCCAAATTCCAGCATCATTCATGCTAGAATTAAAGTGCCTAAATCTTTAAATTCCTTCCATTCCAATGCTTTATTGCCGAAAAGTATCAACAACAAATTTCTATCTTATTTGTTAGTGGAAATTAAATAAATTTCATGTACAGGAGACACGAAATTGTTTACACCTAAAATGCTGTGAAGCAATGTTTGTAAATTTCCTGCAAATACAAACAAAAATGATAAAGGAGAAACTGCCCTGCAGGAAGTCCTGAGACAGGCCGGATATTTAATGGCAGTGCTCCTGGGCCATGTGACACCCCCCCCCTATGGAGGCTTAATTAGATTTCATCTGCAAAACCAACAGACAGTTGAAGGAACTCAAACATCACAATGAGGCCAAGGTTACTGAGAGCGTACATGCAGAGAAACCCACCCAGCTGTTATCCTGCAGGCTCCTCTTATCAGGCTGGAGGTGAGAGGTCATCTCTGAGTGTGTAGTTCACCAAACCGCCCAGCCGCCAAAAGAACTGAACTGTAGGGTCACATCTTCTGTTAGGGTCCGGTTTGACTACAGGAAGTTGATTCTAACCCTTCCCATCTGGTGAAAGCGACTGCTCCCTAACCTGGAAGTGGAATTTCATTTTATTGGCTAACAGCCACTTGGAGACTCTGATTCCCATTTTTGACTATTCACACTCGGTGTCAAAGGTCTTCAGGAGATAAAATGCTCAAGCTACGTTCACACTGCCCTTGGCAACACATGTTCAGGTGGCCACTTCCACTGAAACTTGGATGTAAACACTCATATATGCAGGTTTCAGGCTTCCGCGTTCATAACTCTCACAGTTCACTTGTAGCTAGCTATGCAAGTTTTATAGTCTGTTTTTGGACTCTACGTACAAAACACGCAGCCATTGAATGCACATTTAAAGTTAATCCTGTTGAACTTTGACCAATCAGGGACTAGTGCCCTTTTACTTCACAAAGGTGCCAGCCTTTTTAAAAATTGTAGTTTCTGCCCAGCCAGAATTATATGACACCAAGTCATTCAAATATCAGAATAGAGCTGTGAAAGCCTGGAGCAAGATTCAAGAGATTTGCACTGTTTCAACATTTCACACCAAGCCTTTTTCAACTGTAGGTACATGCACTAGTATCAGGTAGCGTCAGTCCAGTGTGAACGCCATATGCTGAAAGCAGGTTCAAGAACCCACGTTCATTGGATTTTTGAATGCGTGTCATATATCTGGTGTGCAGCATCACAGATTCTGCAGAATGATTCCCCCAAAATTAATGCTCTTATTCTGAAATTCTGTCCATTAGCCTAGAAAGGCAGAAACAAAATCTTATCAGACACACTTATGGGAACATTTCTACAAAATACGAACCACAAGTTTTGATTTATAAATGTGTAACGTTATCAAATCTGTTGTATCAACTAAATCTCGACAGTTTATTTTTGTTTGTTTTGATTTTTCTTGGATTTCTGGGAATTTTCCAGTTTGTTTTTTTGTTGTGATCCTTAAGCTGAAACATCTTATTGTCTCTTTCCAGGCTGGTATGTGGTCTGGCAGCTCTTCCTGTCCAAGTTCAAATTCCTGCGCGAGCTCGTCGGAGACGCCAGCACGCCCCAGGCTGAAACTGAACCATCCGAGCCCAAGATTGATCGAGCGGCCGGTGGCCCGACCCGCAGCCGAAATCGAGCTGCTCGCCAAAAACTGGCCTCTCTGGAGAGCACGTCGTAGAGCAGCCGCCCATCTCGTTGGGCATGGCTCACGGATGTTGCTCTACAGAAACATGGACTGACTAGATGGCCGTCGCCACCCCCCTCCCATCCCCACTCAAATCTGACCAGACAGACCTCCTGATTTTAAGGGAAAAGCCATTGGAGCTAAGCATGAGTGGACACGCTCGTATACGAGGAAAAAACTCTGCTCCTCACTGTGACTCAGCAGGACTAAAGAGAGCTGCTACAATGAAGCCCAGCTGTTCTTCAGGAACACCACCAGTCCACCCTGAGACAAGTCCTGACACTTTCCTGTAGAACCAAGTGCAATGAAAGGATCACTCCGGAACTCACCCCCATCATCCTCGAGGGTGGGGAACCCGATCCCTCAGCTGGGGTTCATCTGATCCTTCAATCCTGCCTCCTTTTTATAGATTTGTTTTTTTTTCAAGTCAAGTCAAGAAGCTGCTCGTTATAGCAACCAGGCCTTCCCAGCACCCACATCAGTGTGTCTGTGATCTCCACCCCAAACCCCACCCATCAGCACTGATTGCTTTCTGTTTTTCCCTCAGTGATGTTTGGAGTTCTACGATTCAGATCTTCTGATCAGACTTTGAAGTTTCAGTTCAATAAATCACTGTGCCACAAACGCGGTCTTCGTGTTTACTGCACAGATGATTTCCTGGAGATCTCCAGACCTCCTGCTGGTCATCTGGATCAGCATCCAGCTCCAAGACCAAAAACCTGCTTTTTAAAATCATCGTCCAGAAATATTTCTGCTTTTATTTTGTAAAAATAATAATGATAAACAACCTTTTGTTAAAACATCCAAACATATAATGGCTTAATTAACTTTATTAAAAAAGCACATTCTAAATAGTAGGTGGATGAAGCTTTAAAGGAGTTTTTGATTCTCCTTTGATTGTCTTTAAATGAAGTTTAAAGACTGGACTGGACAAAAATGACCTTTATATTTTCTAAAACTGACAATAAAGTATGATAATATAATCCTTTGTCTTTAATATAAACTTCAGATATTTAACTCTAAAGTGGGAAAAGGGCATTCCATGAATGTGTGTGTAAAGACTGGAGACAATAAGTTTCTGTAAGCAAAAAAAACGTGTAAACATGTAGAAGGGCAAAATTAATTTGTTAAAAAATATATGAAAAGCATCAAATGTAGAGATATAGTTTTGGCAAAATCATTTGGGGTCCAAATTAAAAGCTGCTTCAAATTAAAAAGTCTTGTACAAAACACACAAAACCCTTTTTTATTTGTCTATTTTGTTTCCAGTGTTTTCTTTTGCTACTAAAAAATAATTATTTAATTTTCCCCTTATTTTCTTTTATTATTAAGAAAATTAATATCTTACTATTATCTTTTACTCTGAGAATTCAGAGATTTTAATCAAATCTGACCACATTAGACAGAGACATTTCATTTGAAATTTCTGATTTCTTCATTTTAGTTCGAACCAAATCGACAGTCTGCTGTCAGGTCTGTGTTTGTTTACTGATGCTTTTTAACGAAAGAAGTTTTTGTTGATATTTTGAGCTGAAATGACCTCATTTTAAAAAAGAAACAAACTAGGAAAGTTTAACAAATTTTTTTTTTGTTATTTCAGTACATAAAAACAAATTAACAAAACAAATTTGGACAAAGAAATCAGAAATAAAACTTTTTTTACAGCTCAAAAATATTATTTTAATTATTTATTCTCTTTTTTCCCCTGAATGTGTTGACCAAACATAAAAATATTAATACTTTGTTTATTGCATTTTATCCTTTAGCTTTAGATTAGTTCTGTGACTTCTGTAAGTTTTTGTATCATTATTTGCAACAATTTAATCGATTTGTGTTTGTATTCGTTTAGATTCACCCTTTTAAAAATGTATTTACTACCGGAAGTGTTCTTTCTGATTGGAGCAAGCTTATCCAATCACATTCCTCCATACTACAGCTTTCAGCCAATGGGAAGCGGCCGTGCTCCCCGCGTGCCCTCAGTCCAACATGATGTCGCGCGTGTGAAGTTTCCTCCGCCGCTGAGCCCCGCCGCCATGAGCAGCCTTTGCCGGGAGGTTATAACGCTACAGCTCGGACATTTCTCCAACTTTGTCGGAACTCATTGGTGGAATCTGCAGGTGAGCGGATACTCCACTCGGTTATAAACGAGGTCGAACATTTGTGGTCGTGATGGGAGGAGCTTCAATTGTAGAGCGAACCCGATATGTCGTCTATAAACAAAAACATCAGTTGGATTTCCTGCTTTGGCTTCTGGACCCTTTTGATGCGGATCTGTGTGACGCAGTTTTTTTAAATTAAACTTTATTGACAAAAACAGCATACATTCTTAACATCCGCTGATTCATGTAGATAATCAATTGGCTTTGCTTTGCTTGTAGCAAGGTTAACACTCAGCTCTTTAGGTAACCAATCACTTTAAATTTGAATCCATTTTGAAACCATAATTTCTGAGATTATAGGATGAAAAGAGATTATATTTCTTAAAGATAGAGATGACATGAAAGCCTGGTTCCCTAAGAAACCAGGTTATCTAAGCTCATATGTTTCAAATTCAAGACTCAAAAACAAATGTGTTCTCACAGAAAAAGTTAGGAAGAAGGAAAATCTTCTTGTCCTGCTATTCCTCTAGCGCATATGTGTTAGCCCATGTGCTCATGCATTCTTGGCCTTCACGCTTTTTGGCTTTTGGGCACTAAATAAAAAGTAACAGTAGCTTACTCAATCCCACACCATCAAACTCCCACCTCCAATTTGTGTTAGTTTGATCCTTGATGTTAGCGAACACAAAAACTTCCTTCTTTATCTTGTCATCAGGTTATATCAAGTTCAAGACCAGAACTATGAAGTTTTTTTTCTGCAGCAAAAATGACAGCATTGAATATGCAGTGAACTTCTCACAGCCTGAGCTCCGGTTTTCCTTCAGGATGCGTCTTTGTCGTACGATGCCGAGTCGCCGCCAGCTGAGATCCAGAGTGACGTGGTGTTCCGGGAAGGCCAGACTCCGGGTGGACACGTCACGTACACGCCGCGACTCATCGCCATGGACCTCAAAGGTAACGGTCTCGTGCACACTCTGAAACGCTCCCCCGTGGGCACTTCTGACCTGAAGCTCTCTGTGCAGGAAGTCTTCAAACCTTGCGGCAGGAGGGATGTCTGTACAACTCAGGAGAACATGCCTCTGCGTTCACCTGGTAAACGGGGGCACCTGCTTTCATTTTTTGGTGGGGTGGACCTCAAAAGTATTTGGGACTCAATCGTTTTGTCATCTTCAGGGGGGGGAACTTAGTGACCCATAAGGAAAGTCCTCCAGAAAAAAACTCCTTCCTGACAGATCTGGACAAGCTGGACGTGAGTATTCATGCTGACAGAAGCTGCTCTGGGAACCGTCCCGCTGACCTCCATGTTGGTCCTCAGAAGGGGGAGATGCTCACCGACCTCTCCTCGCTGCCACGAGAGCCCGATAAAATAAGTGAAAGGACGAGCACGGTGAACAGTCAGCTGAACCAGATCCAGAGGAGCTACAAGCTGGAGGGCAGCGTCCGAGTGTGGTCCGACTTCCTGAGGATCCACCTGCACCCGCGCACCATCTCCGTCATCCACCAGTACAACCACGACGGGTAAAGCCACGCCACCGGAGCGTCGATTTTCCAGACGTTCACGTGGATATACAAGTGTGCTTATGCGCATGTTCACACTGATTTATGCCGTTGAGGAACCTTAGTGGCACAAACCTCGTAAATCTCGCTCCAGGCTTTTTCTTCTCACAGCTTTTTTGGATGTATGAAAGAATTGGTGTCATATAATTCCAGCTGGGCACAAATCGCAGTTATTTATTTCTATTCCATGATCAATGTTTAAAGGGTTGTGTAAATTAAAGGGGACGCCATCCATGAGTTACTACAAAGTTCAGTGGCCCAAAAATGGTTGCAGAAACTTGCGTAGCTAAGCACAGACGGCAGTTTTGAATGCAGAAGCCTGAAACACCTATTTCCACACATTTACGTAGACAACGTAACATGCTTGAGCGCACGTTGCCTGAGGGCGATGTGAAGGTAGCTTATCGCGGAAGATCAAAGAAACCAAAACAAGCGCGCAACAAAAATGTAAACACATCGACAAGACATCATTGTTAAGTGGGCGGAGTTAAGTCCAGTTTTGACAGACCTTCTCTGAGTGACGGTAGAGATGATCAGTTGGGTCCCCACAGCCCTGGACCTTAAATGTTTTCTGTTTTTGAGCACTGAAATTTGTTCACTCTGGAATGCTTGATGTCGTACATGAATCTGGTGATCTTTAGGTAAATCTTTAGATTTCTAAATTGTTCAGTGCATGTTTTCACGTAGATACCATTAGTTTAAGAAATCCTTCACGTTTGCGTCACAAATTACAATTTTTTTCCTACGTGGAGTCCCTTTAAGAGAAACACCCGTACTTTTGGTGTTCGCCAAATAGTATTGAGGAGGTTCTTTCTATTTGCTCATGCAGGGAGGCGCACCGCCTGGAGGCGTTTGGCCAGGGAGAGTCTGTCCTGCAGGGGGCGCTGCTGGAGGAGCTGGAGGACAGGCTGCACTTCTTTGTGGAGGAGTGTGACTATCTGCAGGTAACATGCCCCCCTTCCCCGTGTCCTGGTCCTCCTGACTCAGATCTCCCATGGTTCTTTTTGGGTTTCAGGGTTTCCAGGTTCTGTGTGATGTAGCAGACGGCTTCGCAGGTTTGGGGTCCAAGGTCACGGAGCTGTTACAAGACTCCTACGGGGGCAGGGGCATTCTGAGCTGGGGGCTGGTGCCGAGCGCCCCCACTCATTTGGTGAGCGAAGCTTGTTGGCCTGCAGCCTGTTGGGGTTCATGTGGTTCTGAAGCTTCTCTGTGGTCCAGACTCCGGTGAAGGACCTGTACGGCCTACTGAACTGCACGCTGGGAATGGTCCACATGGCCACCAACAGCTCGCTGTTCTGCCCACTAAGCCTGCGGGGGGGTTTGACTAGGATTCCCGCTCCGCCTCCGGAGTTCCCCCACCTCTCCTTCGACGTGAGTCTTCTTCTGATGCTCCTTCAGCTGCACTGGTTGGTGTTCAAGCGGCGGTGCTCTGCCTCCGCAGCCCTCCCTCTGGTTCCACTCCAGCGCCGTCCTGGCTCTGGCGCTGGACGCGCTCACGGTTCCGTACAGGCTGAGGAACAACAGCGCCCCCATGTGGCAGGTGGCCGACTCGCTGACAGTTTCAGGCAGGAAGGTGGTGTCTGCTTATGGCGCTGTCCCGTTTCCCATGATGCATGGCTCCTCGCTTCCAGACACCCTCAGTGCCTCTGCTGAGGGGTTGCCATGGAAACCTCTGTCAACCTGCCCAGAGGGGGACCGCTGTTACGGACAGTGGGTTACACTGAGAGGATTTGAAGGCCAGAAACTCGTCAGGTGTGAAGAGGTTTCAACTTTCAAACTGACAAAATTCTTTAAAAAAAAACGTCTGGGATGACCCTCTTTTGTTCCTCCTCTAGCCATCTTCCTGCGGGGGCGCAGCCGCCCACCCCTCTTCACGGCCTCCACAGCGGCGAGGACATCCTGGCTGCTTACCTCACTTCCTTCTACCCGTCAGCTCCTCTGTGAGTGTCCTCTGGCTTTTCTGACCTTTAGCCTCTCTTGTGTTTACGTGCTACTCCTTGCTCCTGCAGGGCGCTGCAGCTGGTGTCTTGTCCTTCTAAGCTGACCCCACCATTCCCGCAGATTTTCAGCCCCTCCCTAAACGCTCGGGGTTTTTTGCACTGCAGAAACCGGCCAGATGGTGAGTATCTCCTCTGCTGAGCTCATGACATCATCAGGATTCCTTTAGCAAATTTCTCTCTTCAGTCCCGCCCCCCACTGTTGCCTCGGCGCCTATCCTGACGTCTCTACAGTCGGGTTCCTCTCTCAACACATGGCTCTCGGATTTTCACCGCGCCGCCAAAGGTGTTGACGTCCGCCGCATGGCTCCTAGCTTCTTCTCCCAGGGACCAGAAATGGCTGATTACGAGGAGGCGCTTGAGCAGCTGCACCTGTTGGCACGCCGTTACCGAGACGACAGCGGAGGCAGAATGCAGTCTTCGTCTGAAGATGAAGACGACTGACAGATTTGTGATGGAGATGTTTATGCATCCTCAGCCTGCATGAATGAACCCAGCTTCACGTAGGAGATTAAACATCTGGAACTAGAACAGTTCAGGACGTGTCCAGGAGGTCACCCAACAATGACAAGAAATACAGCAGCTTTATTTTGAAATCAAAATAATCAAAGCCAAGAGACTGGAGCTGCAGTTTCCTCAAAGCAAAAGAGGAAAAAAAAAGGAACTTGGTAACAGAAGTCAAACTTTGAAGAACGGCTGTTTTTCCTGAATGAAAATGTTTTTCTTTTACTGGAGTTTTTTTTTAAGTTTCTTAATAAAATAATCAGCTGATTCCTGGTTCTCTCCAGAGGAGCTGCGAGCACCATCACAAACGTGACACAGGAAGCCAGGTTCTAGAACACATTTTAATCTGAAACAAAAGGATTCACAGAGGTGAGCTGCTTCGTGTTACAGCCAAAAACAAACATGTTCCTACATCTGATTAAAAAAATTGAGACATCATGGCTCCAACTTATAAAAGCGGACTGCAGATCATTCCGCTCCGACGGTCTCCAATGAAAAAACGCGTAAAGCCGACAGAAGGGCAAGCGAGTGCGTAAAGACATGGAGAGTGAGCGGCTGATCTACATATCAAAACGGGGGTGGGGGGGCAATGTAAATATGGGGCGGGGGTTACTGGGGGGTCACACAGTCCAGGACATAACCTAGGAGCGGGAACGAGAGCGGGACTGGGAACGGGATTTGGAGCGGGACTCTGATCTGGAGGCGGAGCGAGAACGGGCTCCAGCGGGGGACTGGGATTTGGACTTGGACTTGGACCTAGCTCGGGGTTCATCTGGAGAGTGGGACCGGGATCGTGAGCCCCGCTCGGGCTCGCCGGTCTCGTCAGCCTCGTCGTCGCTCTTGGGTGGGTCAGGGCCTTTTGACACAGATTTCCTGGACCGATCCTTGGGTCCAGATCTAGAACGAGATCTGGAGCGGGACGCCGATCTGGATCTGGACCTGGACCCCTTCTTGGTCTTCTTGCCCTCTTTCTTGCCCTTCTTGCTTTTCGGGCTGCAGCTGCGCTCTTCGGCCTTCTGGGCGCCATTGCTGCGCTCCTCCTCCTCCTTCTTGCCCTTACTCTTCTTGCTTTGGGACCGGCTCCGAGAGCGGGACGCCGCTCTGAGGGACAAAGCAGAACCTTTTTAGTGTAGAGAACTGATCGATCGTCCAAAACAAAGTTCTGACCCGGTTCCCCACCTGGAGCGGGAACGGCTGCGGCTGCTGCTTTCACTGCGGCTGCGGCTCTTGTGGGACCTGCGGCTTCTGGAGCGGGACCTGTGGGGAATAACACAAGTGTACCCGTGGTATTCACATCTGGAAGAGGCTTGGTGTGAAATGGGTACAAAAAGGAAACGTTTCAATGCCAGTGTCCTTGTAAAGGGCGGAGATCACGTCAGGAGAGCGACCTTGGCTCACCTTTATGTGAAAACCAAACGCATCAGGCTGGACGCTGTGTGTGGGTTTACCACATAAATCAGTTATGCTCCCTGTTTGGCGAGCTTCACCACATGCTCCAGGTGACGCGTCTGGATGACAGTCACTTCCGCCTTAAACTATGTCATTATCAAGCCTGACTGGTCAAAGTTCAACCTGGTTTAGCTGGCAACATACTTAATGGCCATATATGCTTTGTTGGTAGAGCCTGAAATGGCTGTGAACACGATAGTTGTGAAGGCAGAAGTCCAAAACGAGCATTTATGCATCTTTACATAGACGTCTGATTGAAAGTGGCCATTTGACCATTAATGCAGAAGGAAGGTGAATGAAGCTAAATGTAGCCATTTATCATCAAGTCGATTCAGTACCTTAAGGGTTAATGTGCTTGATGTATCCATAGATCTTCCTGAATCTGGTGGAGGATCTATGGACTGTTTTAAAAAAGACAACAGACCAAACAATGCCAAAGCCCTGGTTGCATCAAAGCAACACCCATAGAGTTCCACAGGCTGTGGGAAGAACGTAGCTTAACAGAACCCCAACCCAGTGACCCAACCCACCTGGATCGGCTGCGACTGCGGGAGTAAGAACGGCGGCGTTTGGCGCCGGGGCGGTCCTCAATGAGCCTGATCTTCCTGCCATTCACCTCGGTGCCATCAAGCTTCTCCAGGGCTCTCTTCATGTCCGCGTACTGCCTGAACTCGATCACGCCCTCGTTGCGCCGGCCCTTGTGGGTGTCGGCATATGTCACCTCCCCCGCCTGCCTCATGTAGTCCTGCAGAGACAAACTCAATTATTTATCTGCCTTAAAAAAACACACTTCAGGTCTTCTCCTTACTCCTCCTCCTCTTCTTCTTACCTTCAAGTCCTGCCAGCTGCAGCGGCTAGACAGATTCTCCACAATGAGCCGGTAGTCGGTGCGCACAGGTGGGCCATACCTGTCTCTGCCTCCCCAGCGCCCGTATCCACCTTTCAGGGCAAGAAGGAAACAGAACAATGAGGGCCTCAAAGAGCCTGACGGGGCGCAAACATTCTAAACTCCAGACTACACGCTACAAATCCTGCAGTATTCATCTGGAAAAAAACATTTAACTCCTTAACAGTGTGACTAAAAAAAAGTCTACTTTAAAGTTTACAAAATAGTGTAAATATTAGCCTGTTTAAAGACAAAAATTCTTAACTGCTGGAGGTACTTACGGTCAACTACAGCAAGAGTCTAAGCTAACCTATCTAACAACATTTGACTGTTAGAAAACAGGTTGTTTTTCAGGCACCTATAAGAGCTGAACCCACATCTGCTCCTAACCCCATGGCATCCTCACCACCCGGCCTGGGCCTAATGGGAAAAGCGGTCTTCATTCACAATGGCTCCCCTTTTTGGTCTGCCCAGGGGCCCAGAATGGTCAAACCACACTCTTGGAAAGGGGGACACCATGGCCAGCAATAGGGGCAGGCAGTCAGCAAAGGACTCTTTCAATTAAAACATTGAGGTTCTTTGTTAAATCTTTTACCTTTAAATTGACAGTTTTAATTAAATGAAAACTCAAAAAAACAATCAATTTACAAGCTTGACAAATATTTGACAGTATGTAACCATTTCCTGTCACAGAAAACCCCCAATGTGACCCAATTTTAAATCATATTTTTTTTATTAATTTGCAGTTTTGGTCATCATTGGTGGCTCTGGCGCACAAATTTAAATCATGTCCCAGGAAGTGCACAACAAAATCAATTAAAACCAACTCTAGGTCAGAAAAAGTGGCACATTAGTACCAGTTTTACTGCTCCAGAAAAAAAAAAAAAACAAAAACAAAAAAGGAAACAAGAAGATGCCACGTCTGATCTGAGCACTGAATCAGTCAAATAAAAGGTAAATGAGTGTTAAAAGGTGAACCTGGGATGTAATACCCCCCCCAAAGAAAACCTGCATCGTGAGGATGTAAATTTGATGCGCAGCAGCCACCAAAGACAATACTGATGAATTTGCCCCCCTCCAGTTCAGATCAGAGAAATTCACAGCTATGTCAAACAAGCAGGGATTTCAAGTGAGAACTTACTCCTTCCGCCACCATAGCCGCCATCTCGGCGGGGGCCCTTGGTGTGCTCAACAATAACCCTCTCCCCGCACAGCTCCTTCCCGTTCAGGTCGTACACGGCATCATCTGCATCCCGCGGGTCATCAAACTCTACAAAGCCATACCTGCAAGACGCGAGACGAAACTTTGAGGAACACGTCTCTATCGTCATAGAACTGATGTAAAATAAGCAGGAAATTTATCGTTTGAAAGATGTAATGCAGTGAAAGATCCTGAAACTTAATACATTAGAGGGTGCAAATCCAAAGAATTGTACAACTGAATATTAGTCCAAATATGCAGGAAAATAATGTTATATACATGAAAAATTTTGAGGGGAAAAAAGTAAAAAAAATTACAATAAAGTTGTAAAACGATCAGGGGCAAAAAAAAAAAGGTCAATTGTTTTAAGGAAAAGGCCATGGCTTTTTCAAAATAAAGTTCCATCCACATTATGTGCCAAGTAAATGCAACAATGCAGCCATTTCTGGTGATGTCATAAGGCTTTAGTCCATCATTGGTAGCCTACCCATGTGCCAGGATGCATTTGGACCTCTGCAACTATACTGTTGACCACGTAAACAGCACGCACGCCAGAAATCGACTCCTTGTGGGTTAAGAATCTTATTTTGAAGAGCCCCAGATCCCTGCAAATTCATTTCAATGTTCCAATACTTCATACATAACAATTCAATTTATAACATATGAAATTATTTATTTATTGCCAACTATTGACTTTTTTAACTCAATTTATGTAATTCTATTATTGTAAAAAATATTTTACAACAATCACAGAAACTACTGTTACTTTTAAGACAAGTTGTAGCACCGAAGCACTAGCATAGTTTCAAAAATAGGGGTATGGACTAAGGTCTGCATCATTCCTTGTTTTCCCAACATTCTCTGCTCTGGACTATTCAGATTGGCTGGATGCAATTGGAGCAGGTCATCTGCCATGAGCCTAGCATGGATCTCTACAAAACATGCAAACACAAGGCCTTTAGGCTCGGTATTTCAGGTCCAGTCCTAACCTAGTCAATAACAGGCTCCTAATCTGCAGATTTATAGATCGTACATGTTTAAAATAAGTGCATAAACCAACAAAGGAAATCGGAAATCTATATTTGTCAAACTTCAGAGAATTTAATCTGACGAAGAGCATCAGATTATCGTAATCTTTCAAGAATACGGGACTCTAATATCTTAAACATTTAAATAAACATTGCCAGCATGTTGACAATAGAAAAATTAGTGCAATTGTTGAATCGGTGTGCTAGACTTATGTAAAGTAAGAATATTTTATGTGAATGGCATATAGTGCTTAAAAACTTTCAATCAAAAAAACTATAATAGTAAAAAGTTTGTACAGATATGTGCAAAGCGTGCATAAATGGGGCGCATTTGTCTATAGAGGACTAGGCCGGTGGAGGACCAGGGCTGGAGGATTATTCTGTCACACATGCATGAACAAAGAATAAGAAACGACTCGATAAATTAATCTTTGGTTAAAAAAAAATAATAATAAATAAATAAAAAATTAAAAACTCTGCTCAAGTTTCTGTAAAATTAAACAAAAAACCGCAAACGTCGGTCGCTTTTTTCGGCTGTGCCACGTCTGATGCTAACTTAGCAAAGCTAACTAAACGCGCTCGGAACTTTAAGAATATATTGCACCAAACAGCGACGTTTAACTGCGAAAGGGAGCCAGGAACTGTTTTAGTGACACTGGCACTTTTGTTGCCAGTTTAGTTAGTTACAAGTTTAATTTTCTTTGCCGTTTTGAGCAGGCCGGGCCTGCTAGCAGAAACGAGGCCGTGCGCGCGCGGCTTCCCACGAGGCCTTTTAGCTTCCACAAACGTTACCCGTTTTTTAGATCGACCTCCAGGATCTTTCCGTAACCTTTGAAGAACCTCTCCACATCCTTTTCCCTGGCTCTGTAGCTCAGTCTTCCGATGTACACGCGCGACATCCTCTGCAGCTTCGAAGAATCCAAACGCGCCCGAACAAACCAGCTAAACACGCGGAGGAGACGCGGGGCTGCGCGAGCTGCACAAAGCTCCTTTCATACAATAGGGCGCCGTTAGAGGAGGAGGGGCCTATTGGGGCTTGTTTCGCCCCGAGAAAAAGTTGGTCCACATTAAATAAAAAAGAGCTTAAGAAAGCAGCGTGCACATTGAATGAAGCTCGGGTTAAAGTTGAACTTTTTAGTTTAAAGTCAATATAATTGCTTCTCTTTTGAAATCTGCCCCCAGTAGTGTTTTGGGCAACTGCAACATTCAGGAAGTGCCTCCATTCACTTGTTTGCATCACATACCCAAAGATAACGTGTGACCTTAATCAAATTTCCCACCATAATTTGAGTTAAATAATAAAATAATAAAGTATATTTTGGAAACTTTGCATTACTTTTTTTTGGCTTCAGATCTTGACTGACTCCAATTGTGTCTTTATTTACACTGCCATTTTTTATTTGCTAGTACTTTGAGTAAGAATTTCAAAAAAGGGTTTCCCTGTGCTGGTCCCCAGCCCAGATAATATACAAGGTAGTGTCTGGAAGGGCATCCGGCTTAAAAACCTCTGCCAAACCACCTCTGCAAATCAGTGGGAGCTGATTTGCTGTGGCGACCACTTAAGAGATAAGCCGAAAGGTGAGCAACAACAACTTACAGAAGTTTAGTATGCCGTAGTGTTGATTATATAGATATTTTCCCCATACTTGTATTTCCGAGATTTTTTGATTCAATTCAATGTTATTTATATAGCCCAATATCACAGCCATAGCCGTTTCATTGGAGTTACATCAGTATAATATGGCAAGAAACAAAAAGTCAAACATGTAAAAGTAAATAATAGCTGGTTGTTAAACAGACTAAGCTAAACAAACGTCTCTGCCCTTTCCTCACCTTCTCGGTGAGGAAAAACCGTAACTGAATTAGTTACCATAAGACTATTTAATGTATTGGACTAGAATGTTTATTGGGCCCCCCTCTAACCCCTTTTTTTAAAAAAACGCCCCTGCTGCCAGTCAAGAAAAATAAACAAATGTAAACAAAACTTTAAAAGTTTTAGATTAAAAGTTATAATCTTAATAATGTGTGTTTTCAAACGTTTTTCAATTAAAATAAACAAGCAAATACATAAAAGAAAGTGTTTAAAATAAACGCTTTTAGGTCCCGGGCTGAGCGTGCGCGGTGGGCGGAGCTTCAGTAATTACGAACCTCCACCGGTTCCTTGTTTTCGTAACCTTTCGGACTCTCCGGTCGCTCCTCTCTTGTCCGGACTTCGCTTTGCTGCAGAGAACCGCTCGAATGTCAAAGTTTTCCGAACTTTCCCGCCCGCCCGGCCGGGCCCGGGGGCTCGGCGGCGCCTCGGCAGGAGAGTAACGGTCTAGGATGGTCTCCGAGTGTTAGCTTCGCCACAGCAACAGGTCCGCCATGGAGCGCGGCTGCTTCCCCAGGTACTCCTGGATCGACTTCTTCTTCTCCGTGATCGGGGTCTGCACCTTCCTGCTGGACTGGGGGTCCGACCTGTGGGTGGCCGCCGAGTTTTACTGTCGCGGGGACCTTTCCTGGTTCGGGGTGCTGGTGGGCCTCATGGTCCTGTCCTCGGTCGTGGTGCAAATGTTCAGCTGGTTCTGGTTGGTGTATGACCGGAAGCTGGAGGGCTTCGGGAGGCTGGTGGGGTCTAGCTTCGTGCTGTGCGGGGATCGAGTGATGGTCTTCTGCCTGCTGCACGTGTTGCAGCTCGGCTTCTTCTGCAGGTCAGGACACCCCCCCCCCCCCCCCCCCCCCCCCCCCCCCCCCCCCCCCCCCCCCCCCCCCCCCCACACACACACACACCCCAGATCCGGTTCTGGATGTTCACACTGAACCAAACTGAATCAAAGTAAAAGTGATGGGGTATCCTCACAGATTATCTTCCAACAAAATGATGATTCATTGGTTTGCGTTCACATAAAACAGAATTAGGGTTCTGGAGTGGATCAGAACCAACAACTTCTTCTCGTAATGACAGTTTCCCAACACATGATGTAAATGCACATCCTTTGTTTCAGCTGCAAAGAGGAAGTCTGGACAACTTTGATTGAAGCATCAACTGGTTGATATGAATTCTGCTTTCTCCACTCAGGCACATCTCAGCCATCCGACAGGGGTTCAGGGTGTGGTGGAAGAAGGAGGAAGGCTCTGAGTACGCCATCTACCTCACCCACGATCTGAGCATGCTCCGTTTGATCGAGACGTTCTGCGAGAGTGCGCCTCAACTCATCCTGATGATGTATGTCATGCTGCGCACCAACAAGGCCCGGGTCGTTCAGTGTGAGTCCTTCCAACACAGACCACACAAACACAATGGACACGCAGCAAGTTCACTTCAATAAAATGCAAATTCCCACCGACATGTCAATCCAAGAAGCAACCCGACAAATTAAAAGCACTTTTTAAAATAAAATAATCTTCAGCAAAATCAGTTCTGACAGTAACCACTGGGGGGCTTGTTACTGTCCACTCAGTCTCCAGTCAAAATAATTCAAAATGACCCAACCATACCTCAGAAATGAATGTCTTGCTTGTCTTGCATTGTGCTACTTTCATGTGCTGTTTAAGGTCGTATTCATGTGCTGTGTTGTGTTTTGTGGCAGCCGTGTGGTCCATTTTGTAATGTGTTTGTGTCCTCTGTTTCATGTAGGTTGTGTACTCTATTGTGTCATGTGTTGCATTCATGTGCTGTTTTGTGTTCCGTTCGTGTGTTGCATTGGTTCCATTTTATGTTTGTGTTCTCTGTTTAGTGTTGCGTTCGTGTGTTTTGTGTTTCATTTGTGTCCTGTGTTGTTTGTATGGTGTGTCTCATGTTGAATCCTTGTGCTGTTTTACGTTCTTATCCTGTGTTTGTATTGCGTTTGTGTGCTGCGTTGTGTTACTATCATGCGTTTCTTGTCGCATTTCTGTGTTTTTTTCGTTCGTGTGCTGTTTTTCATGTTGCGTTTGTGTGCTGTCTTTTGTGTCGTGTTAATGTGTTTTGTGTGGTGTTTGTGTGCTGCTGTGTTGCGTTCATGTGTTTTTTTATGTGGAATGAACTTGTTCCACTTGTGTCTGCAGTTGTGAGCGTGGCTGCGTCCACCACCTCCATCGCCTGGATGGTTCTGGACTACCACCGCTCGCTGCGTTCCTTCCTCCCGGACAAAGCCCAGCAGGGGTGGGGCTCCTCAGTGATCTACTTCCTGTGGAACCTGCTGCTGATTGGTCCCCGTGTGGCGGCCCTCGCCCTCTTCTCGTCCGTGCTGACTTGGCTCATCGCCCCCCACTTCCTGCTGCTGTGGTTAGCCTTCACACTCTGGGCGTGGCAACAGCGCACAGACTTCATGGACAGCCCTTGGGGTGAGTGGCTGTACCGGGCCACCGTCGGGCTCATCTGGTACTTCAGCTGGTTCAATGTGGCGGAGGGCCACACCCGAGTCAGAAGCCTCATCTACCATTCCTTCATGACGGCGGACTGCTGCCTCCTGCTGGTCACCTGGTGGTGCCTCAGGGACGCGGCACAGACAAAGGCGTACGGCCCCGCCCTGATGATTGCACTGCCACTCACCTACCTGCTCGGGCTGCTCTTCAAAGCCATTTACTACTGCTGCTTCCACCCCAAACTGTGGCGACCCCCGCCAAAGGAGCAGGGGGTGCCCCAGGACCTGCCAGACTCAGAGGTGACCCTCAGAATGTTCTCCATCCAGGACAACAGCACGTCCGCCCCAATCCTCAACAAGCGCATGGCCCACCACGCCGCCCGCTTTTACTAAAGGGGAGGGGCCACACACACAGCCACGGCGTCTGCAGTCAAAGTGGCCGTCCAGACTTTTTCCTGTCAGTGCCGCCTGACATTCCGCCTGCAGACATACAGACGTTCCTGTGAAAGTGAACAACTCAGAAGTTCCTTTATTCGTCTGTACGTTGAATGATGTGTTCATGAATGTTTGGAAAAATTAAGATTTATATTTGTACCTGAAAATACAAATTAAAAAAAAAGGTTTATGGGAAGAAAATGCTGGCTTCAGTTTATTGTAACCTTAAGGCAATTTCAATTTACAAACTGAGCACAAACATGTCAACTTAGATTGTTCAAAAATGATTACTAACCCACGGCAACCACCATATTTTCTCTTGCCTTCAGGCTAATATATTTTTGTGTCTATCTATGCTGTCTTTCAAACGTTATGTCCATTCAGTCAAGACTTAACCGAAATGATCGAATCGACTTGGCGACCTAGCTTGACGTGGTCAACATGAACATTGCAACGCAACTTCACAGAACCTCGGTGAAGGTTCTCATTCATCCAGGTTCTTCGAATTCAATTTTAAGTCCAGTTGTCGTGACTCAACTCCAAGATAACTTCACAGAGCCCAAAATACCACAGAAGCAATGCTGCTTTTCTCTCCCACAACCCAATCAAATCCGTTTTTATTTGACCTTTTAATCTTTTCAAGAGGTAAAAAAAAGCAGAAACGAAACAGGCACCCCAGCAGTCATCATAGAGCCATTTGAAGGACAGAGATCAACTGTATTGTTGTCGCGATAAACTGGAATAATATGTTTCAAGGTTATGTTGTTCCGGTACCCAACTGGTGTTTCGTTTTGCGCAAATTGTAGCCACGACGAGGGGGCCCAAATAGCCACGAGGGGGCCCAAACCAGGGTCTCATTTTGCCAATCCCAAGCATGGATAAGTACAGAGGATTGTGTCAGGTAGGGCATCCGACATAAAGTCAGATGTATTTGCCAAACCAAATAAAGTATGTGAATCAGACCTATGGGTTAGATGTTCGTTGTGGCGAACCCTGAAAGGAAAAGCTGAAAGAAAAAGAAGTTTAGTCCAGAGCAACATATAGAACATTCAAGATTCTTCGTGTCAATTATCATTTTTTAATGTAGCCAATAAAAATTAAGTCGAGTAGCCACAAGTTTACAACCGTTTAGAATGTTATTTAGCCAATCACAGTCAAGAAACCATAAACAATGTTCTGAGAACGTGCTGGGGCTGCATATTACACATTTATAGAGGTGGCAGTGGTTCAGGTAGTTAAGCAGGTCAGCCAATGATTGAAGAGTCGGCAGTTTGATCCCTGCACTTTGGGCAAGACAATTCACCCAGTGGAACTTCACTTATGTGTGAATGCACATGAATACACCTCTGCCAGTCTGCCCCAGGGCACCGGTGGTTACATCAGTACCTTACCATCACCAAATATGATGGAAGAGTGAATGAATGATGGATACACACTGTATGCACGAGACAACTGGATAGAAATAGAAAATGGCTTACCTCAAACTCCAACAAAATGAAGTCAATTCATTTACCATTTTTTCGACTATACAGATGCCTTCATTTGGAGCCATACAAGATTAGTAAGCAGTGATTGGTCCAAGTCGAGTCAAGGTTTCTATGGCAACAACACTGTCACCAATCAAGGTTTTTGGAATCCATTGAAAGTAGACTCAGGAGAATCAAACGATTGAGGTGGGGTCTAGCAGACATTTTTTTTTTTGAGGCATCTGATTGGCCAGCTTAAAACTTGAATAACTTGCAATAAAGAAAACATGTCATAAAAAGAAGTTTTTAAAAAGTTTTAGAGAAATAGTGGTTATTCTGACAAACAGACTGACTTAATATCAGCTGTTTGTTTCTCAATAGAAGTCTATGGGATTTTGACTTCTTTCAGCCTGCAGGTACTTCCTGTTTGGAATGTGACGGGGAGGAGTCACTCAGTCCAGTTCTCTTATACAGCCAATGGTAAGAACTGCATAATAGCCTTCTGAACTGCAAGCCCCGCCCCCTCGTGACTTGTAACTGGAGTTGCTGAATGATTTGTCTAATTGCTTTCCATATAAGGAACGTTGATCCTGGGAGGAGCCACTGAGCCCAAACTTCGGCCCCTAAATATCCGATAAGTTTGGATTCGGCAGCTCCCTCAAGAATGTGAAGACTTCGGTTCCGACCCGTCCGCCCGACCATGGCCTTGTACAAATTCTCTCCTATTGACTTTCTCTTCTCTTGTTTGGGTCTGCCGCTCTTTCTAACCGACGTTGTTCTGGACGTCATAGCTGTGGTGGATTTCTACAAGGAGAAGGCCTGGGTTCGACTTGCGGTTCTGCTGCTGCTGCTCGTGGGCTCCTCGGTTCTGACGCAAGTCTACAGCTGGAAGTGGTACACCGTTGACGGGTTGACCTTGAAGACCCGGGTGGAGAGCGCGCTGGAGAGGGCGCTGAAGCCGCTCCATGTGCTGCAGCTGGGGATCTACGTGCGGTGGGTGACCGGACCTCTTTCGCTTTCTGTTGGGCTTCCTCCGCTCGTCCTCCAGGAGCTCCGCGAGGACGCGCGAGCGTCCAAGTGACGCGGGAAGAGGCAGCACATTTCACATCAAATGTGTGTCTACATTCATTTAATCCTATAAAAAACATACATGTACATTGGAACATTTGAAGTAGGAATTTTAAATTTGACTAATAAAAATGTTTTATTTTGGATAATTCATCCATTCTATTTAGTTGTTGGCAGCAGCTTCCTGTGGCTCCATAAGCTCCCATTGCCTTGTAAAATAATAAGTTTAATATTAGAATATTAATTTTTTTTAAATGGTCTTAACTAAAATAAAAAAGTTAATATATTTCCAAAATACAGTTTTTTAAAAACAAATTTTTTGTGGATTACATTTATTTTTCTTATGTTTATATATTTAAAATGTAATTCAGAAACAACCAAAACTGTTTTTCAGGTTCAACATCAGATATTTGGTTTCTTCCGTCTTTCAGGCACCTGGGCGTCCTGGAGAAGTCTATAATGGGAAGCTGCCGTCAAGACTCAGAGAGTAAAGATGTGGCGGTGGCGCTGAGCCATGATCTGTGCATGCTCCGACTGATCGAGACCTTCTCCGAAAGCGCCCCCCAGATCGTCCTCTGGATCACCATCATTCTACAGGACGGCCAGCTGGATTATATTTCAGGTAGGGGGTGGGACAGCATTGAATTCACAAGTCGAGGACAATTTCTCTTGACGGGGAGGTTCTAAAGAGGCATCTAAAGCAGTGGACACACTGGACATGTGACCATTGACTGTTTAAGAAGACTGGACTGAGTGTCTCCTCTCCTGCCTTATTCCAGATACCTCTATTGGGAAATAAACAGCTATTACTCAGTCATTCTATTTTTTTAACACGTTCTTGCTAATATTATTTGTTTTCCACATTTTTATCACAAGTAAACTGACCAATCAGATTTAGGGGTGTGGACTTCCAATGGTGACATCACACTCATATGAAAGAGTTCTGGCTGGGCACACGCCGCAATTTCTTTTCAATTTTCAAACGGTTGGCACTTCCTTGTATTAAAGAGGACGCCACCCATAGGTCACTACCTAATTCGAGTCCCTGATTGGTCAAAATTTGACCTGGTTTAACGTGTGTTCATTGTCTGTGCGTTTGTACGTAAAGGCCAAAAACAGTCGTAAAGACTTATTTAGCAACACGTGAACGCCGAATCCCAAAACGGACATTTACGAAGACTTTTCATTGGAAGTAGCTGCTATAACATGCGTTGTTAAGGGGGGTGTGAATTTAGCTTTAGGAATCCTCAGTTTCTACGGAATTGGCTAGCATTAGATAACAGAACAAGCCATAGGTCAGATCTTTTTCCGTCACGGTGGTTTGAGTCTGATGACTTCATGAAGCTTCTGATCTGGCTGAGGTTCTAACCACACTTTTCCTCTTCCTCAGTGTTAAAGGTCTTGTGCTCGGTTACAGCCGTGGCCTTCTGCGTGACCACATATCACCGCAGCATGCGCTCCTTTATGAGGGGCACGTTCCAGATGACCATCGTCTCCTCCATCATCTTCTTCCTGTGGAACCTGCTGCTGCTCCTCTCCCGCCTAATGGCTCTGGCGCTCTTTGCCTCAGTGCTGCCCTGCTTAATCTTCGCTCACGTCTTCTGCAGCTGGATGGTCTTTGTCCTGTTCGCCTGGAGGGCCCAGACCGATTTCATGGACGACCCTTGCGGGGAGCAGCTGTTCAGAGCCACTGTCGGCCTCATCTGGTACTTCGACTGGTTCAGTGTGATCAAAGGGAAGACGAAGAAGAACGCTGTGCTGTACCACAGCTTCATCCTGCTGGACATCTTCATGCTCTGTGGCCTGTGGTACTGGAGGATGAACACCCAACCACCTCAGTTTGTGATCCCGCGGCCGTACGCCGAGGCCACAGTGAGCAGTGTGGTTGCACTTTATGTCCTTGGTCTCTTGGTCAAGGTCATCTACTACAAGTTCTTCCATCCCAAAATAAACCAATATGACCTGTGTGGGAGGGACCAAGATGAAGTAGATGGACCCAGGTTTGAGCCAGTATCAGCTCCTGACTTAACTCCTGATGCACTGAATGTGAGGTGCAGTGACGTCGAAGGTGATCCTATTGTTATAAGGGCATTCGCTCCTGCTGCACCGCCTCAAACACAGCACATCAACAAAAGAATGATGAAGCTCGCAGAGAACTTCTACTCCTGAGGCGTACAACGAGGCTGCTCCCTTAGGAAACATTTGCTGTAGAGGACTTTTGAGAGGGGGGAGAAAAAAGAAAAAACGCATGGAAAACATTGCTCAATGCCAAGATTTTCATGCATTTCTTTTTTTCAACAAAAAAAGTGGATTTTCCAGCAAAAAATGCACTGAATGTAGTAGAACCACATTAACCGATCTACAATGACTTTAGTCTTTGCTTAGGTCGGCATTCTCAGGATTGTAAAGCTGCTTTTACATTGAAAACCTGCAAGCCTAACTTGGAAAAAGAAATCTCAGCTTTGATGGATTATATTTACACATTTTATTATTTTAACATTGTTATTTATCAAGTATTGTAGTTGTAAACGCGCCTTCTTTCAACAAACCTATTTATACTTTGGTTTTAAGAAGCACTTTGTGAAAGCTGAAATCCAGACTCTGGTTCGTCCGGTTCAAGCAGGTATTCTTTTAAACCGGAACTGTTGTTCCATAGAACTTATTTTTATAAGCAATGTGTCGTGTTTGTTAAGCGTTTCTAGGCTAATAAAGACAAACTGGAGTCAGAACATTTCTAAATGTATTTACAGGCTTTAGATGGAGGGATACACAGGAGTTCGGTTAGCTTGAGATATCGTAGAAGCTCGCAGAACCAAAGCCTCCAAAGTGATGAGATGACTGAAGGAGAGCTACAAGGAGAAAATGGAGGTCCGTTCAGGGGGAGCTGGAGGTTCTGTTGCTCAGCTGCTTCTGATCCCAATCTGAGCAGCAGGTTTTTCCGGACCTCTAGCAGCAGCACGTCCTGAAGCTCCTTAAACTTCTGGCAGATTCAGTTCTGATTGTCTCATAAACTTCACAGCAACAAAAACTTCTTTTTTTTTTTTGGAGCAAGAACATACAGAAAAAAAAAGTCCAACTTTGGGTCTCTGCCCCCAAGACCTGGATCGCAGTGCACACAGTCAACAGCACAACAAAAGTTGTAAAAGTAAAGTAACTCTTTGATAATGCGATGCTGCAGATGCAGGAATCAAATTCTCCCCTTTCAGCGCGGTGAAAGTTAAAGGCACGTTTAAATAGCCAGAAGCACACATTCCTGTCGGTCCAGCTGCACGTGCAGAGATCCGCTCACTGATTGTTCAACTAAAAGATAAACTGATCGTTCTGGTGGGTCAAGACTTTTCTTTGAAGTTTGATTTGAAAACATTTTATCCAATCGGGATCTCGAAAAAACCTTGAAAGGAGTTTGTGCTTTGAGCCACAAAAACAAACATACGGAATGACAGAGATGCCCAAAAAAAGTCATGCTAATATTAAAAAAAATAGAAAAGTAGGAACTAAATGCTTAGACAAATTAATGCCTTTACTATTTTTTCTAATTAAAAAGTTTCTTAAATATCAATTTTTAAAGATTACATTCCTCTGTAATCTCTTGATTATGGCGCTTTTGACAAACTCAAGTATACCCAAAACTTTCACAACAAAAGCTAGAGAGAAAAGAAAACTAAAGGGAGAAATGTGCCACAAAAACCCTTTAAAGATAAAAATATAAAATAAAGCAGATTTAAAGTAGTGTCGAGAAAAAGGACAGAAAAATAGCAAAACTTTTACATTTTAAGTTGAATTTTCTTTGGTAGCACTTCTGTCATTCCATACCCTGCTGTCAGTTCATTACTTCAGCTGCTCTCATACAAACATTCAGGATTGGGGTGGGGGGGGGCTGGACTGAATTGGTTCTAAAGGACACTTTTGGATTATCTTCTTCTCATTATTATACAGAACCATCGCGTAAGCTCTGCTGCTTCCAGACCCCGCAGATGCAGAAAATTCAAATCAAGGTTCAGAGGAGGTTCCTGCTGTGTTCCAAACTCAATAATTAGTGTATTTCTGAAGAAAACTGGATGTAAACAGGCGAAACTTTGAAAAATATTTGTCCATTCTGGTACCTCCAGTAACAAAGGTCATGATTTGTTTGTGGCGAGCAAACAAAACGATAAAAGGATACACAAAGGTATTTCTGCAGCTGCGGGGTTAACAGCCAACCGACATGATGAGAATTTAACGAGTTTTTTAAAAAAACGTACATTTTTTTACTTTTAAAGTTGGGCAAACCGGGGAGTTTCTTATACAAAGAATTTCTAAAAACAAGTCATCAGAAGATCCAGACTTCCTTCTGGTCTTTCAAAGAGCTCTCAGTCTCTGGGACTTGTTTTCAGTGCAGATCTTGATCGTCAAAAGGTTGAAATTCTCTGAGTAGCAGTCAGGCTCGGTTGGCGTTAGCATAAGACCGCCACAGAAACTTTGCTCTCCAGTCTTCATGGCGCCACCTTCTTCACAGGAAATGTCACAGGTCTGACTGACTCAGAGCTGGGACTGAAGCTGCTTGTCCAAAGTCGTATGACTGAAAGCTTTAGAGAAAACCACAGACGTAACTCCTGACAGCACGGTTCTGAGCGCGCTCTGTATGACTCAGCTTGTGCTGGATGACCGCCGCTTCCAGATCAGGTGGCGGTCACGCTGTACTTTCTGCTGTGGCTCACAAGCAGAAGTGTGATCCCCGCCTGTCAGCCATGGCTTCCACATTTAAAAACAAGTGCAGAATCGAAGGGGCGGAGTCTGCTGCAGCCAATCAGAGCAAGCCGTGGTGAGTGTAGCTGCCATGGAGGGGTGGGGATGGGGGTGTCAGTGGAGGTACGAGCAGAGGCCTTTTCAACAGGTGAGTGTGCCTGACCTCGTCCACACCAGCGACAACGGCTGCAGCATCTCAACCCCCTACAGGAAATCCAGTTCCAGAGCCTGATGGAGGGACGTGAGGTCGCCGTGTGCAGAGATCCTCCAGAAAGGCATGTTGTGCTACACAAAAAGAGACACAATGAGACCTCGACAGGGGGAACAGAACAGAACTGGAGAACATCAACCTGATCTTTCCAAAATAAAAGCACAGGGCGTATCCACCTGTGTGAGATATCTTGAGTTTTTCAGACAGCTCCAGGATATTTCACGCTCCCTAAAGAACTTACTGGATCTGCTTCACTTGTTCATTTTGCATTTGGAGGAACTGGATTTTAACCAACAACCTCAGCACTAGGGGTGGGTATCATTAAGATTTTATCGATACTGCTCATCAATCTTTTTTTTTAGACTCAGAGAAATTATATAATAAAATATATTAACTTAACGTCCTTTACAACAGTAAAATAAAATTATAAATACTAACGTGTCTTTGTAATAACATGTTTTTTAAAAGGTAAGAACTTAAATAAACAATAGTTATTAATTAATAACCAAAATGCAGGAGTTTGTCAAATGCCTCGTCACTTCAAAGAAGAACAGTGGAAATAAAAATGCACACAGGCGTAATTTAATTAATTTTACATTGTTTGTCAGGTAAGTTATTATTATTTAAGGCACGGTATGAACTTTCAGCCTGTTAATGTCATTAATAACATATTAATTTTACAGTGCTGGTAGCTGTATTAATTTCTCCTCCTTTATATTAAAGTTTCATGCACTTATCTTTAATGAACAACACTTTAGCTTGGGCCCCCTTATGGTTACATCAGTGCTCCTCAATTATTTTGTCTTAAGTCCCCCCTTTGATGAACTTGTCCTTTCAAACAACACATTTTTCCATCATCATTCTTGTCTGTATGTGGGTATCGTGGTTGTTGACTATGGAAGCCAGAAACAGCATACTTTTTTTTTTTTTTAAAGGTTTTTTTCGAGATATCTAGATAACGATGCGGTTTCGTCCCTCTCTCCCTTTCCTGCACTGAGACGCCGAGACTTGATCTAATTGAAGTCTCTTCATTTTCGGCCATAACCAGCATCTTACAGTTTACACCGACAACTCACAACAACAGCAAAAGAAACGCTTCTTTATTCTATTGTTACTTATTAATGGAGCTTTGCTCCTCAAACGCCTTAATTCCATCTCATGCATCAGCCCTTTATTTCTCTTTATTTCCTTAAAATCTCCAACATTTGGTTGAATGACAGAACCCTGGTGCGTTCACTGAGCTCCGGACTATGGCCGATTCCGTCCCCTACAGTATATATCAATTTTTTCCCATTTTTATACAATCCACATCAAAACAAAGCATTTTGTCAGAAAAAACGTTGACACAATGAAAACAATCAATTATCAATGATCAGTTCTTCTGGTGTTTGACATTTTCTCTGATAAACTGTTTTGCTGCGGATGTCCGGAGCTCAGTGAACGCACCAGGGCAGAAACGCTCGCCACCCCGGGGTTGTCATTTTCAGTGACTGCTTCTTTAGGCTTAAACAGCTGACGGTTTCTTACGGCCAAATGTTTAACTGACGTCAGCTCATAACTGCATGATCCCGGGTTGTTCTACATTAACACGGCTAACGCTTCTAACACTTCTAACACGAGTAATGCATAGCATGTTACAAACAAAACTAGAGTTAGCATGAATGCAGTTAAATAAACCTGATTGACTGATGGACTCATCACTTTTGTCTTGCTCAATGCACCTTATATATGACATAAGTTTGAAATGAACCATTCACTGATGGTGTGCCTCACAGTGCGGAAAATACGGCATTCGTGTTTACTTCCTTCAAACCCTCTTTGCTTTGTTGAACAATTATTCCATCTTTCTTGACAAACACAAAGGAAACTCAAACCTGTTTTGCTGCAAACTCCTCATCTCGGCCATCACCGATCACCACGTAGGTCACCTTCTTTCCAAAGCGGGACACGATCCTTTCGAAGCAGCTCTCCTTCCCTTTGAGGACACAGGAAATATAAAAACCTGCAGAGCTGACACTCCACAGCAGCAGCCGTTCCTGGACGGGCTCGTTTACCTATTTTAGTGGCGCTGTAGATGTTTTCAATGGGGAAGACTTCTCCCAGACCGTAAAGCAACACTTTTGCCAGAGCTGGAACCAGCTGCGTGGTGGTGACCAAGACATTCACACACCGCCCCCTATTGACAGTTGTGTGCAAACAAATTCCAAGATGAAACTCCACAGCAAAAGTGTGTAGATGCTAGTGTATCATCGATTCAGACCTGGACTGGATGAGCAACAGAGACTTGAGCGCCGTGCTGAGCCAGGCGTCGGTGATGCTCTCGATCTCAGAGCGAAGCCTGAGGAGAAGCTCTCTCTTTGCGGGACTCAGCAGAGCTGCAGGGAAAACGGCAAAAGGATTTTGTGAATATCGGAAAACACACAACCCCATCACCACGACAAGAAGCATATGAACATTACTCTTGTTTGCGTATAACCTCCCACAATACTACGATTTAGAGAGATTATTTTTAACAAAAAAATCAATAATTTAAAAGTATAATTAAGTTAAGAGTCAAAAAGTTACAAATCAAACACACACAGATCAAAAGGTGTGAATTAATATTTATGTTTTTATTTGTGTCGCTGTGTCCCTTTCTGGGCAGCGGGGTTTCCAGATCCAGTTCTGGTTACTTTTTGGTGAAGGCGGGTTCACTCTTGAGAGTCTGTTGCAGGACCCATGGAGCTGTAATGGACACGCTCGCTATGCCGGCTCCAGGAGAGGAGCTCGCGGCGAGACAGAAGGCCACTGCTGCATGGGAAAGCAATCTGCTCAGGCCTCCTGAACTTTATGTTTTTCTTATTTTCACTGAGAAAACAACTATAAAATAAAGGTCCCCTCATTTTATTCTTGTTTTTCTTTTTGCCCTCTCGGGTTAAAGTGCAACAGTAAGCATTTGAACTCGGTCAGAGAGAGACGGAGACACCACAGAAGCGGCCATCAATCAGACACAGCAGCAGGAGAGTAGCTCAGTGGATTTAAAGGGAGACTAAATGTTTTCATGAACCCAAACATGAAGACGTGATCACTGATGTTTTTGTAGAGCTCTGATCTCTAAACATCATCTGTGTCTCTTATGCATTGTAAATGAGATAAACAGACGCAGCTCTGTGCAGCAATCAGGTTAAAAATAATTGCTGCTAGCTCCTCCCACACGCAAACGAGGCAGTGAGCTTAGGGAACACATTTTTGGCCACGTGGCGAGCAGCGAATTCTCCCCGCGGCAAAGGCGCGAATCACGTTGGGTGTGAGTGCACCTCGATTCTGCAAGACTGGTTGATTTGACGTGTGACACCTCAATGAAACTTTCAGACATGTTGAGCAGAGTTTACAGAGTTTGCTTGCTATTTTGCGGTTCACCTTTTGTGGTTTTGATTATTCAGTCTTCTTTACAGCAATTTTGCGTACTTTTTTTTTTAACAGCACATTGTGTTCTGTGTCCTGATTGGCTGGAGACCTTGTCACTCAATCTTGTCCATGCAGTCTGTCTTGCACTGAATGCGTTCATTTTGACAAATTTACATACATTTTTGATCTTTCTTTTCATTCTGGACTTCTTTTTCTATGAAGGTTTTAATATTAAACATGAGAAAAGCGTGCAAAAATGTTCGTATCTGTCTGACAAAAGAGTATAAAGTGTGTAGTGAGGAGTTTTACAGCCTTATAATCCTATGTTGTGGGTTTCACCTATGGTCGGATCCTCCGTGATAACACTGTATTAAATTATCAATAAATTGGCTCCAAACAGCTGAAAGTTTTTCCCTCAGTCAGTGGTCATCTCTCTGACTTTGCTGTTCTTCAACTGTCCACTAGGGGAAATTGGGCTGAGTTTAGGGTGAAGGGTCTGTTTTTAGAGTTTCAGGCTCATGTTCTTGAAAACCCTGCTAATCAAACTCTTCTATCGTGAATTAAACTCACCTCCTACGTTTCCTTTGTAGCTGTTGTAGATCTCTTTTAGTCGCCGGTAGCGGAAGGCCAGTTTACGCATCCATTCCACTCCCCCCTGGACCCCCGTGGCGGCTCCTGACGCCCCTCCGCTGCTGGGGCCATTGAAGCCGTCAGCCAGAAAGTTGTAGTTGCTGAGCGGAAAGAAGCTGGTGGTTATCTGAGGTGGTAAGCAGACGGGTGAACCAAAGGTCTTCAGCGTACCTCAGATCCTGCCCTGTGTCGTCGGACGCCACGTCCTCGATATGGACTTGATCGCACTCCTTTGAGGGAACATGATGATGATTATTTTCAGATAACATGAGTAACCTGAAAACATGTGAATCGAAGTGCTGATGCGCTCACAGGGTCGTGGCGTCATACCTCCAGGTCGTTGAAGAATAGATGAGTGTCTGCCAGCTCAAAGATCAGCTCCTCCATCTGCAGGCCCAGATTCAGCACTGGTGCCGGGTCCTGAGGACGGATCACAGCTTAGCCAGTGCCTGAAGTCAGACTGTCAGCCTGCGCTTGTGGAAACTCACCTTGCCGAACTTCTGGGCATAGGAGCCGGTGAGCATGGAGTGGAAGATGATGATGGTTTCGTCCAGGTCCCACAGAAAGATTCGCTAGAGCGGCAGAGAAGACAGCTGTGAACGAGGACTGCTCAGAGAAAACGCACGACTCGCCACAGATCACACGGTCACCTCTAGGTCACTGTTAGCGGGCGGCGAGCTCTCACTCTTCTTGTTCTTCCCTTTGGCTTTGCCCAGTGAGTTTCTGCGAGCGAGCTCGGCCTGGTCTCTGCCTCCAGCAGGGAGCGCCGCAGCCGCCGGCACGCTCTCCAGCGGAGACGGATCTGCAAATGACAGGAAAGGCTAAGCGATGGAGCAGACGCAGCAAGGCGTGGAGGTGAAAAGCAGAGACAGCACCTCTGGGGGGTAGACCAGCAGGGGACGCCTCCTCTGACTTCACGGCTGAGTATCCAGCCACGCCGGCTCCGTGCTCGTGGGCGGGGGGACTGGTGTAGTACTGAGAGAATTGGTTCTGTCCCAGAGAGCTGAAGCTGTTGAACTCCTGCTGGAGGAAACATCTGTCAGAGCTCATTTTTCGCTCGAGCAACTGTGGCGGAGGAGTGCTTATCCTCACCTGGAGGCTCGCCGCGGTGGTGGGGGCAGTGACGGCCACGGCTGAGGGGATATTGGAGTACACGCTGGATGTGGTGAAGCTGGAGCCTGCAGACAAACACAGCAGTTAGAGGAAGCAGCACCACCTCCTGTGAGCACAGATGGGGGGCTGCAGCTTGCCTTGGCTCGGGTATGAGTAGTGCAGCGCGCCGGGCTGTGTTGAGGTATATGCGGTGCTGAAGCTGAGAAAACCGGGCTCACCACCAGAGGGGGCCTCGGGTAACCCAGTCTCAGTTTTAATGCCGGGCCACAAAGCACCTGAAGGTGGAGCAGAGCAGAGGAAGCAGAAGTTGACAGATGCAGAGAAACCGGAGAAGACGGCTGTGAAAGCAGAGCAGAAGCAGAGCTGCAGGAGCCGGGAGGTGAGGGTCGGGGCACTGACCAAAGGGCGGGAGGCCGTACGTCTGTCCGCTCTGGGGGAAGCCAGAGTACACGCTGGACTGGGACAGTGAATGGAACGCCACCTGGCTGCAGAAGGACGTCACTGCTGGGCTGAAAGTGGTCAGAATAAGAGGAGCTGCAGATTCAGAGATACCAGCTTCCTAGAAAACATCTGATCGTTAACAGGTTTTTCTGTTGATTTTATGGCTGCCAGTACCGACTTCACCAAGAAACCCGACCGCTGCAAATGGTTTATTCTTCTGTCCCACTTTGCACATGAGCAGTAAGAATCGGCAGTAGGGATAAGTATCGTTAAGATTTTATTGATACTGCTCCTTATTGATCATATTTGATCTGATATTCTTATCGGTATTTTTACTGATGTGTGAAAACCAGTAGAGAAAAGACAAAGTACATACATTCAAACCTTTAATTTTAGAACACTATTTTAATACAATATATTCATTTAATGTTCTTTGCAACACTTAAGTAAAAATATCAATAAATACTAACATGTCTTTGCATTAATAACATACACTTTAAGGTAAGACTTAAACATTGGCAATTAGACTAAAAATGCAGAGTAAATCAAATAGTCTCTTCAAAAAGCTTGAAACAACAATAACAGAGGACATAAGAATGCACAATGTTGGATTTAATTAATTTTACATTTTACATTTTAATTGTCGGGTAATTTATTATTTTTTGAGGAACAATATGAACTTTCATACTGGTAACGTTATATGATCATTGCTTTTTTTTTTTTTTTTTTACAGTGCTGGTAGATTAGTGTATTCATGGTGCTACCATCCAGCAAGCCACGTTTTTGTTACATTTGAGACAGCTCGCGCTGTCATCCGCGTGCCTTGTTATCATTCGTCAGCAGAGAAATACATAAGTGGCTGGGTAAGACAGCAAACACACAGGCACGCACTGGGCGTATCTGTAATTTCTGCCTTTGTAACATACATTGTCCAGATCTTACTGTGTAGGCTAGCCTTTTTTTTCTGAATTCTTTTTTTTATTGCAATTAGGTTTGTCAACATTATTCAACATTTTTAGCTGATGTAACCTTTGTCCAGTCAGAACAAATGCTTTGGTCTGTATAATAATCACAACTCTTCAGCTTTCAATTCTAAACTTTATTTAACCACCACCTTTTATTTGGAAAGGTTTAGTAGGAAATATCAAGTTTTTGAACAACTTTGCTTCACCTTTTGGACTGTTTTCTCTTTCTTTATCAGATAAATTCTAATATCCATTCACAAATGCATTTAAGCAAACATCCTTAACTTTGTTTGCAGGAAGTCAACAAAATGCACAATTTCTTTTTTTGTAATTAGAAAGACTTTCTGCAAACTTTGCAACAATAATTGTTTTCTAAAATTCAAAATGTTATCTTTAAGATAAGTCTAAAATATTTTCATAAATCAGTAGGATATAACATGCTTAGTCTCTGTTGTTTTCCTTCAGTCTTTATATTCTTTGACAAACTCACCTGCTTGCCGGATAACCCTGCTGGTTGTAGTCAGAAGCAGCCGCCGATTCGGAGCCTACAAAAGTACGAAGCTTCAGTTTTAACTTTTGCATTTTGGCTGTTCGTTATAAACTCTGTTTGTACCTGCGTGTGGAAACGAGTTTCCCCCATCACCGCACGTCTGGTTTGAAGCAGCGCCGTCGGAGCTCGAGTGCTTCTGCTCACCTGCAGACAGACAACAGATTGAGTGAGCCAAGAAGAGGGTTGTGCCACTCCTGTTCCTCCACCACCTCACCTGCTTCAAGCCCGAAGGAGCCGCCCTGCTCAGATGAAGGCAGAGTGGCTGGCGGGCTGCTGCCGGCCCCCAGGTGACTGAAGGAAGAAGATTCAGATGTTTGAGAAAACTGAGGGCTGACAAAACAACAGCTTGAGGAAGAGTTTGGAGTCTGACCTCTGCTCCCTTGCTTTCCCACAGTCTCTCTCAACTTTCACCTTCTTTGCCTACAAACAAAAAACATGGATGATCCAACCTGTACTCATCATCCTCTTCCTCCATGTGGATTTCAAGTGAGGGTTTTTTCTCTGCACATCCAGGAATTCTCATGTCTGTCGGACTGTCAAACATATCAGCAGCTGAGGAGCTCCAGTTCCGTTTTTCTAAAATCATTTCATCATCAGGTAAAAGTGTTGGTCACAACTCCAACATTTACCTTTTATCTTTCCACTGATTTTCCAAATTACTGAATGCAAGTAGAAATGAAATGTTCAAGTGAAAATTCCTCCACTTTCATATAAATATCCAAAACATTTTCTCTGAAAATAATTTACGTTGTTCAATTCATTTTCCAGGTAATCTAAAACTATTTTTTATTAGAAAAAGGGCAAGAAAAATGTCAGAGAAACAAACAAACAACATGCTTTGATGAGTGAAAACAGAAACCAAGATGTTGAGTCACTAGAGGAGAAAATGATTGTCAGACAAACTGTTTACACTTTAGGAGATAAAAACCAGAGGACAAGAAACACATGTGTGTGGTAGTAAGTGTTATGAAGAAACTTTAAAAATGGCGTTAAAAGGGTTTAAATTTGAGTGTTCTTGTTTTGTTTGTAAAATTGTTGTTTATTTTCGATGATCTTTGAAGGAGTCTTTGAGAGACTGCTTCCATGCTTCTTATTCCTCTTCAAATGTTATCCATGTAGAAAACATGTTATGTTTAGATTAGCAAACAAAAATGAGACTTTTGCCAGAACCATCACATTTCTCTGCATTACCAACACTAATTTACCTTTGATTAAAATGCTAAATTGTTCAAATGAAAACAAAAAGTGCTTTATGCTAACTTTACATGAAAATATGTATAAAAAAAAAAAAAAAAAAAAAAGTTTACAATAAAATGTGATTGTGTGTCGTCATGGTTTCCTGCTGGACTCACCGGCTGCTCCTCGTCCATCTTTACCGTGGAGGGGGGGGCGGCGCGACGTGTCCGCGCGCTCAGCCTACGCTCTGCACCCGCTCAGCCCGCCGGGACCCTGCGGAACAAACGCGGAGGCTCACGGCGCGTGCTGGGAGTCCAGTTTTATGTAGTTTAGTGGCAGGCTGCCCCCCTCCCCTCACTCTGTCCAACAAATGGTCATCGATAACACACATCCCCCCATGCTCCTATCGTGGGCTGATCAGTGGGGGGGTGAGCAGCGAAGAAGGAAGTGGGGCATCCGGGTCTAATCTCGTGCACGGGACCCGCAGGTGCAGCACGTGCGACACTGACGTTGACCGCCGATGAGATAGGACAGATCGTTAGAACGCCAGCCCATCACTGTGTGTTTACCCGCAGGATTAAGGGAGCGGGCCCCCTTACATGAGAGCCAACCTACATTCAATGAAAACATCTTCTCCAGAGCATTAGGCGCTCAGGTGCAAGCTGTCCTGTCAACAGAACCCTGGGGGGATAAGATCTAACCTACATTTGGCCACTGTCCGCTCAGCCGGCCTCCCACCGCGCCGCAGAGGGGGCGGGGGACGTTTATCTAACTGACATAATGCAGACACACAGAGGGGAAAGTAGGTCAGATGGTAAATTTAAAACCACACAAGGCGTGTCCAGGAGTCTTCACGCCGCACGTTCGGGGAAGGAGCGTGCCACGTGAAGTGCTGGTCCACTGAGGCTCAAACGCAGAGCTTACGCAAGATTTATGTAAGTGAACTCAAAATGCGCAAAGTTAAGGGTTTGACCAACATTCAGTCCTTTTTTCTGTACTTCTCTTAACTTTGGTGTCCTGCAGGGCTCTGTTTGCAGCCCTCTGCCAGGTCAACATTTCCTTTTACGTTGATCACTCTAAAACCAGGAAGCAGTCTAACCACCTCTTGGCTGAAAGTCATCGACGCCTGCCATTCACTAAAGTTTATTCTTCTAAACAAAAGCTAAAACTAAGTTCTTCATTTTAGCCACATCAGGAGAACCCAATCCCGACGCCAGTGATGCAAAACTGTTTTTAAAAGTAAGTTAAAGCATGTTTTCACTTACACCCATATTAAAACAGGTTTGTCCATTAAATTTGACACAAAAATCATGCTTTAAGATCACTGATAGGAATAATAAAAACCAGATGTCTGTTATCTAAGACTACGGGGATCTTTTGTCCCCCCACTGTGGTTCTTTGACAATGATGAGAAATGCTAATGATTTCAATGAGTAGTGGGTTTTGGTAAACTTTTCGAAGATAATTGAGTTTTATCATGTAGTTTAGATTATTAACATGTCATAACTGGGGAAAATGATGGTAAATAGTTTAATCTACTGGTTCTAGTGGATTCCTGTTAAAACAAACTTAAAGCTTTAATCTTATCTTCTGCTACACAAAGTTGCTAAGAAACATAACTAGATTTTCATGTAGATATTTTTTATTTAACCCCTTGCTGCCGGAATTTATTTCCAGCTATGAAAAAAGCATTTTTCTTCTGTTTTATCTTCTCCTTCTTTCTTCTGTTCGTTTTTTCGTTCGTCATCCACATTTCCTGCATACTCAAAAAGATTTCTGCCATTCAAGTATCAAAATGTTCAGCTTATTGAGGACATTATTGCTCTGTTGAAATTTATTCAACAAATCATGGCTTTTGTAATTCTTAAAGTTTTTACATTTTTCAAATATAATGGGAGTCAACGGGGAGCCTGCTTCTACCTCATTGTTTTTTAAATGCATCTCTTCCTACATTTTTGAGCTACAGACTCAATTCAAACTTTAAAATGTAGTGGAGGCATAGAGGCATTACTTTTATTTTGGATTTGTTATATAGTTTTTAACTACAGCTGTTAAAAATGAGGCAATTTTGATATTTTGTCTGATTTTAACAATGCTGCTAGAGTGGATGACATCACGGTCTAGAGCACTGGTCCTCAACCACCGGGACCACGACTGGTACTGATCTGTGGATCAATTGCCATCAGGCTGTGGTGGCAATAAAATAATACATTACTTTGCCTTGAATCCCGAAAATCTTTTATTTTGAAAAATAAACGGATTCTCTCAGCTGCACCTTCAATCAACTGAGATGTAAAGTTTGGTCAGGGGAGCAAAATGACTACGTTTGAACAAGCTCTTATTCTAAAAAAATCTTTTGGTTTGAAAATTGACCGAATTCTCTCAATTACACTTCAGTCACTTGAGTCTAAAAGCAGTCGGGGGGGTTGTGCAACACAAGAAAAGTTGTATGAGGAACCTTTGTTTGTAAATGGGATAAGTGCAAGACAAATTTAAGACAAAAAGTAAAAACATTAGGCTACCAGAGTTTTAAATATAATATGGATTTATCCCAACAGATGATTCCCACATACTGTGCCTGTTTGCATAGAGATGTGACTTTCATGAACGAATCTAATATTTTGAACGAGTCAGTAATAGACTCCTGATCTGCTGGGAACTGTTCTTTATTTCGTTCTTTTGTCCTCTCTCCCCTCAGTTTGACACGTTCACATAAAAACTCAAACAAGCTGATCCATTCAGATGCACATTTCACAACAGTTGTGAACACTCAATTCATGCAAGTACCTCCATGAAAAAAGAAAAGGAGAGCAGAACATGCAGCGAGTGGGGCGGGGTTGGGGGGAGAGAGAAGGTGATTCTGATTTGTTTCTCATTGAGAATAAATAATAGATTTGTTGGTTACATTTTGTTACTATATTAAATTTTTTTTAATGAGATGATCTTATAATAGTAAAATAAACTAATTTTAACCACTCATGACACAACATTAAATTAAGACGCATTAATTATATATATATATTTTTTGTTTGTATGTTTTTTTTTAATCAGTCCTCCAAATTGCACATGTTAGGTCGCTGGGTGAAATGATGATCAAATCTATTATCAGAACTGTTTATTATTAAAACAAATGTTCTTATTGAAGTATTCTGTTTCTTTATCATTTCATCCCATCCTCCCCCGGGCAGAGGTCCTCCTGGGTTGATTGATCCGCAGCCGCAAAATGTTGGGGAACACTGCTTTAGAGTGAGAGGATCAATTTTTGAAGAAAAAAACAATTCCAATAAACTGCTGTAACTCAGCCACTGTTAGTGACAGAGTTACATTTTTTTCAGCAAAATCCTTCTAGATTCAAAAATCTAATACTCAAACTTGTAGGGCAAATATCCCCTCCAAAATCACCAAAATGATGTTTTTCTATTACAATCCAAACTTAGAGAAATCCAGACATCACAATTTAAACAGGAAGTCTGAAATGTATATAAATCTTGCTGTCTGATTCAATCTTCAGTATAAAACCATATAATTTCAAACAAAAGGTTTCAAATGTTGCATAAGTGCATCAAATGAACTACATCAAAGACGCATAGCATAATTTACTTCCGCCCCCTGCTGGCGTTTAGAAGCACTGCGGTCCCACTCTTTTCCCATGCAGGTCAGATTCTAGTACCTCCACCTGGGTTAGTTTCACAAACTTTCAGTGTGTTAAAGACACAATGACTTACAAAACGTTAACTATTTCTTTAACAAAACATAGTTACTCTGTGTTTGACATGTTTTTTATAGGTGTAAATCTCTGTTGATTGTGTTACATGTGTTTTTCTTGCCTAATTGCTTGAAATAAGCCATAAAAGACGGTAAAACCTGAGAGAAAGCTGGATTTTGGAAAAACTCTCGAGTTGCTCTAGGAATGCCAGCGGATTGATCTGTATATGTTTCCTCCTTCATGAAATTGATAGATTGTAATGCAAGAACATTCCTTTCACTCACAAACTAGCCATCAGACAGACCACTGCTGCTGTGGAAAAAGCTGTAGAAGATCTTACTTCATATCTATTTATAAAAGCTCTTGGAGGAAAAATCGATACAACCAGGAGATCAATAAAAGCTGTGACGTCAGACGATCGTCCACATAACACAGAAACAACACATCCACATCGATCTGCATCAAAACATTACATTTTAATTGAATTATTGATTTTGTTTTGAGTGAGGGCTCCACATGCAAATATTTTAAATATCATGTCCCAATCATGAGCTTTTTGGAAAAAAGCACATGCTTACATTATTCTGGATAAGACTGATTATTGGATCACACGTAAACAAAGCAAGTAACTTCAAATAAGAAAAAAATGTAAACACCAGTTACAAAAAGTCTGGTATTGTTGATGTGACATTAAAGGTTGGATTAAGAAAAATTGTACATGCTTAGTTGTGAGGTGAATTTGTTCATAAGGATTGTGCAGAAAATCCTTCACCTCTGACCTTCAGTGATGCAGCAACCAGAACTTTCCCAACCGAAAGGTTAAAAAACATTTTGAAGGTCGTCCTTAACTAGCTTCACACTGTCAAACTATCATTTAATTGTCTTTTTCTTCTGAAAGTGTATGAAAGAAGAATTTGAATCAAGTCTGTGGTGTTTTTATGGTTAAATCAAATAAAATACTTGTTTTTCCCTTTTGCAAAGAAAAGTCTAGCTTTTTTTTTGACACTTTAGCCAATCAAATTAACTGATATTTGAATGATTTATCATCTGCAATCATTAAAATAAACCAGTATTTCCATTGCCATGTTGTTGGCACTGAGATGATTTCTCACGTGGATCCCTGTTTTATTTTATATGGTTTTCTCGATATTGTAGCTGCAATAAAGTAATGATAAAAGTTGCAACTATAATTTAAGTTGTTTACCTTTATCTTGTGATTGTTGAATTAATTAAACAGTTTTTAGAGCTGTTTTACCAAATCTACTTTTATTTTGAAAATATAAATTATGCTTTATATAAGGTTTATAGTCTCCAGAGCCTCTAAATGTTCTATGCAAGCTCAAAGCTCATAAAAGCTCAATGTGATGTTTTCTGGCCTCCCAAACATTAGCACATTTGTTAAACACATTAAATATCTAAATATCTAATGTCTAATATTAAATAAAAAAATAAATAAAGCCTTTATTTAGCTTTATTGTCAATACAAAAATAAATAATTTTTACTCACTTTATGTTAAGAGTCAACAAAATGGGACTCATCTAAAACAACTGATGAAAATGATGCAGGAATAAAATTGATTTGGCTATTCTAGATAAGTATGTAGTGCTCGATTGTACAACTTTGTTAAAGCAGAGTTGCAATTTATTTTAAAGCTCCCTCAAATGTAACAATATCCAGGAAAATAAAATGCATCCAAAAAATACAGACAAATCCAGACCCACTTTGGCCAATATTGTTATAGAACCCTGCAGATTTTAATATGACTTTTCCAGCATGAAGCCCCTTAAAATGTCAGTTTAGGGGCCCTTAAAGACATATCATTTCTATATTTCCCTTTGTGTATCGTAACTTATCCGTGGAGTTTTAGATGACACGTGGGTCGTGGCAAACAGATGAAACTGTTTTATGATAAATCCCTGACCAATTACAGCAGTTTGACTTTAAACTGTCTCTAACAGTATAGAGAAAGACAGGTGTTTTATTCAGGTTCCTGTCATGCCACCTGTAAATACCGGTACGCAACCATTTACTGGGCTTCTTCCAGTAAATAACCCGGCCGGGGACAGTTAGGTGTGAAGATGACGCGGTTAAGAACCTTCCAGAGAAGCAGTAGCTCCCTTGCATTAAAAAAAACAAGTGTATTTCTAAATTTCAGCTTCACTATTCCAGTTTAGTCTAAAACCGGAAGTCACAGACTCAACCAGCCAGGAGTAACGAGAACTAGCACACCAGCAATTAGCCCGCGCCAAGAAGAGAGAATGCTAGCAATCCGTATTAGCAAACCCGAGGTTTCCGACACATAATTCCCAAAACTCCATATTGAATCACATAGCTGTTCGATTTAAATGCGTGTCGCTGTGTTGGTCCACTGATAATTAAGGCAACAACTTTAGTACACTTTGCTTAGCTAAAAAAGTGAAAGTTTTTAGCTCCAGAGATTAGCCGAGAGCAGTAGCCAGTTGGAAATGCAGCGTGTGAAAACATCTATCTCCCGCAGCCACTGACAGCGGAGCAAATCACGCACGGAACCCCGTGGGTACGCCACAGCCGTTAGAGCGGCCTTACCATTGACGGAGCGGACCGAGGGCGCCTTCAGTCCGCGTCTGTCGAGAATCCCACCGCGGTAAGCTTTGTCTGTTGTTAGGGAGCAGTATTTTGCAGGAAGTTTTGACCAGTCGGCAAATGCGCATGTGCACGCAATAGAGCCCTCTACTGTAGGCGGGAAACACTGAAGGCTGCGGCAAACAGAAATCAATCATCTTTTTGATTGCTGTAAACTGCTTTTCTACTCTGTTAGAATCTACATTGGACTCCCAAGAGATATTATAAATTATGAAACAAAATAAAATAACGAAAAATAACAATTAATGATTTTTTCCCAGTAAAATCTATCAGAAAAATCTGCCCATCGTTAATTTGTGCTTCTTAAACCAGATTATAGGGCAGCAAACTGCTGGGGGGTGTTAGGGTTAGGGGATGTATGTATCAAGAGGTCTAGTATTTATTGGTAGGAAGGGTCTTGTGACGACCCCTGTTTATTGGGAGTGGTGTCCAAGGATCAAAGGACCCTACATGTCTAAAGGTCAATTAAAACCAAAACGGGAGGGAACACAGGGCTGTACAGTAACCAGGAGGTAGGAACCACTGCCAAGCATCCCAACCCCAAAATGCATGAAAAAAATGCCACCACGACCCCGGACATCAAAATGAATGGCTGTTTTAGAAAGGAGTGGACTGAGTGGGTTTTCTCCAGGCACTGTAGCTTTCATCGATAGTTCAGAATCATGTTGCGTAGGTCAATTGATGATTCTAAACAATCCCCAAGTGTGAATGTGAGTGTGTAGCTGGAGACCATTTACTGTGTATGAGAACTGGACTTAATGACCCCTTTCCTCTGGTGTCCCATTCCAAACAGGTAGTATCCACTGTCTCCAAGAAGTCAAAATCCCGTAGGCTATTTTTGAGAAATAAAAAGCCATTACTCTGTCATTCTGTTTGTCAGAAGGCCTTTTTCTTCCTCTGTTACCTTTTTTTTACATGCTTTTAAACAAAAAAAATGTTTTCATGATTTTTCGTTTGTAGCGCAAGTTATTCATAAACTAGGTGGTCTCACGTCAAATATTTGAAAAGTTTGATTGACATATTCAAGTGGTGGGGTGTGGACTTCCAACAAGCTCACTCCTGGCTGGTGAAAGTGGTCAACAAGGACCACATGGTGTTATCTGCATTATGACAAATGAGGAAAATGAGGAAAAAGACTTAATTTAATTGGAGCCGGAAGTAAGTCTAGTAAAGTTCTTTGGGTGATGTCACACTCACTCGGTCCAGTTCTCATGCACTGTCAATGCTGACTTTTTTCAACTCCTTTTTTAGAACAATTCACTTTAAATGAGGGTTGACGTTGGCGTTCTTTATGAGAACACCACAGTCCACAGTAATCATCCACAGACAAAAAACAAGTTTGAAACTTTTATTTTTGCATGGTGTCAGATTACAGGTTAGTGTTTCAGATATTCGCGTCCATTTTCATGTTTGAAAAGTTTCATGAAAATAAATACACTTAAAAAAATATTCAAGAGCTTCCAAATGTGGAAGAACACAATCCAGAACTGCGTTGCCTTGGTTTTAATGTGTTCGTTTCAACAAGTTTGAAAATTTGAAAGTCTACGTGGAGGGACGACGCTCTCCTGATAAGTCAAAAACAGTAAGGAAAAGCTCCAACTGTGATGACGATATTTAGGGGTTCTCATTTATTGCACCTTTCAGAGAAGCACTTTTCTTGTGGTTACCTTTGGGAAAAGGAACCGAAGGGTTCGTATGTTGGGGGGTTAAGGGTTTTGGGGGTTATGTACATGTGAAAAACTGGATCAGGCACAAGACAGTTCTCTACTACATGAAACATAAATATGGTGTTTGCCATAAAACAGCAAGCACTGGACGTTAAATAACAGAATGTGCGCGTGCTCTTTGACAATTTTCTTTTTTTTTTTTGCTGCTTGGCTCTCCTGATTGGAGGATTTTGTCAGAGCATGCTGATGAAACACAAGTTCAAGGTTTCAAACCAAAAATAGAAGATATATATATATATACTATATATGTATGTTGAAATGGAACGATACATACAGCAGGAAGTTCTATACACAGGACTTTGTGAAGTAAACAGTTCTGAAAACCTTTAGGTTTCATATTTAAACAGAAGTTTGTTCTTTACAGTACAGTTTGGTTTGAGGACAAACAGGTCTGAGATGTTTGTTTGGTCTGTAGCCTTTGCTTCCTTCAGGTTCAGACATGACACAATAAGACAGATATGCATTCTTCTGGTGGTGGACCCTTGTTTCCTCAAGTGCAAGTCAGCATTCACATGAAAAAAAGAAAAACAAAAAAAAACAAAACACGGCAGGCGCCCCACGATGAAAACCAGCTGGAGGGCAGACCCCTCCCAGCAGACGCCAGGCACTTCTCTCCGATTCCCGCTTCTATACTTGGCACGCTTGATTACTGTTCTGGGTGCTTGGTGTGCAGATGGGTGGGGCCCTTGGACCCACTCTCCCATCTGATCCAGGGGTCGGAGGTGCTGCCGTTCACATGAAGGAGTGACCCGACGGCGGCCCATAGGAGAAGCCAGGGAAGGCCCCGGCCGCCTCCTTGACACTGCTGGTCACGGTTAGCGTGTCGCTGCACAGAGACGACGACACCGGGAGGTGGGTGAACTCCGGGTCAAAGTGTCGCAGGTCTGTGGGTCCAGACTAAGAATGAGAGGAACATCATTTTAGACAAGTGGGAGCTGATGTACCATCATTTCTACAGCATAGGACATCTGCATGAGTCACAATATTGAAGCTTCATCTAAACTCTAAAATCACACCCTAAACTATCAAGTACATTCTACAAATATCTTTTTACAGTTTTCACTTGCACTTATATTAATATAATTTTAGGTTCAGCTTCATTAAAAAGTTTTTACAGTTTCTCTTTAATCTTTGCTGTACCGTTATTTAAAAAAAGAAATCTAATATTATGTGGTTTTAAAAAATCTGCTTTAGAACCAAATGCATCTAAATGTAAAATAACTAAAGAAAAATGTGAATAAAAGAACATTTACATGAAATGAAATATTTATGGACTTAAAGGTAATTGGGGTTTTTAGCAGTTGGATTTATTCTAGATTTTTTTCAAACATGTTGACCTTTAAGTACGACAACAGGGACCACTAGTGGGACAAACACAAAACAAAGCCGCTCGTGGATGTAGGTCAGGACGTACCACAGAGGGAATGAACGGGGGTGTGATCTTCTTGGCCATCAGGTCATCCCAGTTGATGGGAGAGAAGAAGGAGTGGCACTTGAGCTCAAGCTGGAAGAAGAGAAAAACTCGATGAGGGAAATGACTCCAAACAGTCAGTTGCCGGTTTAAAAATTGTGTCGACCGTGTTGACTCACAAAGTCGTCCTTTGCTCCCAGCCTCTTGGTGCGCTCCTTCTGCAGGAGCCCCTCCAGGAGCTCCCTGCCGGCGTTGGACACGTTGGGCTTCAGAGCCGGCGTTTTGTGCAGGATGTTGTTGTACATCTCAGCTGTGTTGCGACTATAGAAGGGCGGCTGTTGAGAAAAAAAACCCCATTAAGGTCAAATTGATCCTGCGTGAACCTCCGGCAAGGTCAACATCTTCAGAGTGATGTGTTTCACTCACAAGTCCATAGAGCATCTCGTAGAGAACCGATCCCAGACACCACCAGTCCACTGTGCGGTCATACGCTTGCTTCTGCAGAACCTCAGGAGCCAAATACTACAGCAGAATAAAAACAGTCAGCGTGTGCCTTTGCTAGCTATTCCCAGTCAAATATCTGCAGGTGTGAGATCTACCTCAGGCGTCCCGCAAAAGGTGGATGTGGTCCCATTCGGTTCAAGACCCTCCTTGCAGAGACCAAAGTCTGTCAGAACGATGTGTCCCTGTGAGTCCAGCAGGATGTTCTCAGGCTTCAAGTCTCTGAAAAAACAAAACCAAAAATAAAACTTGTTTTTAAAAGAGCGGTTATAGTCACACATGTCCACCAGGGGGCGCTAAAGGATCCCGATTTACCTGTAAACGATGTGCAGAGAGTGGAGGTAGCCAAGAGCACTAGCGATTTCAGCAGCATAGAAGCGAGCTCGAGGCTCCAGGAAGACCCTCTCCCTCTGGAGGTGGTAGAAGAGCTGCAGGAGATCAATACCCGTCAGCCTCATGAAGACAAACTCTGGTCCGTCAGCGGTGCAGGACCGCCACTCACCTCTCCACCGTTCACATAATCCAAAACAAAGTAGAGCTTGTCTGTTGTCTGGAAGGAGTAATGCAGCCCCACCAGGAAGGGGTGTTTGATGTTCTTCATCAGGACGCTGCGCTCAGCCATGATGTGCTTTTGCTGCAAGAAGGTCGCCAGAATGAGTGACCTCTGAGACTTTATAAAGACAAAAAAAGCTTCGCAAGGAGTGAATACTGACCTCTTTCTTCTTCAGGATGATCTTCTTCTGCAGCACCTTCACGGCGTAGTACGTCATGGTCTCCTTGTGTCGAGCCAGCAACACCTGCATGCAAACAGGACGTTTGGATGAGAGACTGCTGGGCAACAAAGAGGCAGAGCTGCCCGCAAAGACACTCCCACCTTTCCAAAGCTGCCTTTCCCGATGATCTTGAGGTAGTCAAAATCCGAAGGTTTTATCCTGGAGGACAAAGGGACAGTTAGGATCTTCCAATGATGCATCCACCACCCTTGGCAACACACTTTTAAGCGGGCACTTTATATGAAAAGTTCATGTAAAAAAGCTAAACTAGGCCACACTTTAACCAATCAGGGACTCTGATTTGATTGTGACGCTTTGGACATTTTGCATTAACCCTCAGATGAGTTCAGATGAAAACTTAAGATAACAAATTTTTCACTCACTGAGTTTCCTCTGCCAGCGAGCTGCGTGACTTTAGGCACATCTGGAGGAATAAGAAGAGGAACTTTAGAGGATGAAGTACAGTCAGAAGAAGAGGAGTGATGGACTTCTGGAGCTTACCCGACTTTCACAGAGCAGACCGTCTTCACCCTCCTTGTTCTGGTTCTCATCAATCTTCAGGAAGTTGTTGACCTCAGAGCTGAAAGACAAACACATAATTATTATTTCCCATCATGCCTCAGGTGGAGGAGCTGACGGACGCCATCTGCAGGTCGCATTTACGGCGTTTGACCGTCTGACCCTCCCGAGACTAAAGCCGGGTTTCAGCCTAAGTGCCCTTCTCCCTCATCTGCTACCTGGGGAGGGCAGAGGTAAAGTCTGAGGGGATTTTCGACAGCACCTGACTGACCCCCACCTAGAGTTCAGGACTGTGTGACAGCCAAGCCATGTATCATGAAATAATTGAATTACAGGCTTATCCTCCAGCAGGGAACAAAAGGGATCTGGCTGAGAGGTGATTATGGAGAGGAAGCCAGGTTCATTATACCACTGTACACTTCGGATGTTCTGTCAAACTGCGCATGTGCAGATGAGCAGCAATGATGCGCTGGAGATACTCACTGCTGGCAGATGTGCGGAGTGGTCACCAGCTTCTGGAAGAAGTCGTTCAGGCCCATCTTCCTCTCTTTGATGAAAGCTGCGGAGAACAGAAGTCTGTGAGACAAACGGAGGACGAACAGATGCCGTGCCACGCGCGCTGGCTTTACGGTTACGCAACCGGCGCAGTTCCATTCATAACAACAGTTTCCATGTACGTCACTGGCGCGCGAGGCGCTCAGCCAGACGGAGACGTCACATGAAAATATTAATATCCGTTTCAGATTGAAGCGTTCATTTATTTCTTCATAGACAGGCGCGTGCCTCACCCGCGAGGACAGCAGCAATCCCCCTCATCTTGCAGTAAGTCAGGTCGCATCCAGCTTCGGTCACGGCCATGAACAATTCTAATTCCGGTCCGTGGAAAAGAAAAAAACCAAAATAGAAAACAACAATAAAACAAACGTTACTAGATAATAGCAAAAACACCAAAGCGGCTCGTACTCCTTTAGTCCACGCGCTCCGCTCTTTCTGACGATGCGCGAGCCTGCAGCCAGGCTTTATAAGGAGCACGTGATGCGGAGCAGACCGCGCCCACCTTTCTGTCATCCGGGTAGCCACGGCAACAAGGGGGGCGTGACGTCACGGGACTCCGTTGCAGCAACACTTTGCAGCACAAGAGATGACGAAGGAGGGGGGGGCTGGGGGCCTGGGTTTCCATTGTTTAACCCCTCCCCCTTCTGTCTGTCTCCTCAACCGTTTAATGGAATTTTCCACCTCGTGGTATTTTATCCATCTTGTATTCAATCAAAAACATTTTTGTTATTAAAGTTTATATTTCAGATACACATTTTAGCAAGGAGGGGACTTATATTTAAAAGCCTTAGTCTCCCTAAAATCGAAACAGCCTTAAAACACCATTTAAAAAAGGCACAAAAAATGAGCTTCTGACCGAAAAAGCATGAAAAAAAGAGCTTTTGGTTAAAAACCACACATTAAAAAGTAGCTTTTGACAAGCAAATTGAGCTACTGACTAAAAAAAGCATGACCAGAAGAGCTTTTGACCAAAAAAGGCATGAAAAAATGAGCTTTTGCCAAACAAAAGCATGAAAAAATGAACTTTTGCCAAACAAAAGCATGAAAAAAATGAGCTTTTGCCAAACAAAAGCATGGTAAATTGAGCTGCTGATAAACAAAAGCATGGGAAAATGATATTTGACTAGGAAAAAAGCATGAAAACTAGCTAGTCATGCTGATCCACAGACTATCAGGTGCCTGCATCTCCCACCACATTAATACACAAGACATGTTCCAACTTTTTGCTAGGTAGCGCTCCTCTTTAGTTCTTTAAAGTTTTTTTTTAACACAATTGTTCACTACTGTATGAACCATTTCTTTTCTTCACACTAATTTTGACATTTAACCGTCTGTATAGTGTTAGCGCTTCTAAGCACATCAGGTTGCACAGCGGTAACCGCTAACTTCACTACCAACACATGCTCAATCTTTTAAGTGTGTTTTCTACAGTCAGACGTCCCTATCTGTAAAAATTTAATTACCAAGCTATGGAAATCTTTAAGGAGTTGCTGCTACGATGACTGAGGACTTTGGTGACGCAGGCGGGTTCCTAAGGAATCTAGTCTACACAATATGGGCAGACACAAGTTACAATCAGCAAAGCCATGGTTATCAATATCTCACACACATGCACAACACCCAGTTTTGAAAACTCCTTTTCTTCTTTCAGTTGACTTTTTCCCTTTTTTAAATACATCTTGCCTTTGATAATTCTGGAAAATGAACCCTGCAGGAAACTTAAAGTTGTAAAAATTAAGTCTTATGTTCAAAGAATTGGACTATTGAACTGTTTTTTTGTTAAAAAGCAGGTGATCCAGGAGGGATCTTGGGGAATTTCCACATTTATTCTGCATGATTTTAATTCAAAACAATATAAATCAGTTACAACAAAACAATGTAAAATAAAAACAAAATACTTTTACAAGAAATATATGTCTTTAACCAACAAAACTGTCCAAATTATTTTTATTCTTGGTTTTGGAAAACATCTAGTAGGAAAAAAGTTCTGGTCTGCATGAAATCTTAGATAGACACTGTCCTATTCTGTGTTAAAAACAATTTGTTATAATTTATAATTGTATTGTGTTCATGTTTCAGATGGCAATATGACTTGTAACATTTGATAATGTAGATATCAGAAATCTGACTTTAAAAAAAAACTCACAGAATTTAGCAATAAGTACATTGTATTGTCTGGAATATATTTATTTTGGTTTGGTGTTTTTGTCTTTTAAGACAACCTCAATGGTGTTATCACTTCATAATTGAACTGAATTGATGTTCTGCTGCATCCCAGAGAACCGCATTAAAAACTGGGAATTAGGAGTATCCATACCACAAGCCACTGCTTTAATCCCTCAAATCTCCACATGCCCTTCATTCCAAATTAAAAAGTAGATTTCTGTGTCTCACAAGGTCAAGCTCATGAGCTGACTTGGTCAAGGAAAATTACATAAATTCAGAGAAATGTCTACCGACATTAGTTCCCATCCAGCTGTTGATGACGTGCTCCACTGACCCTAAAGATTGCGTAACTTTAAAATAATGCAGGGATGATCGGGCAGCATAAATCTCATCGGTTCACCACATCTGTTCAGCACAAATCTGCTAAATGCAAAGTCATTTCAGATCGTCCACATTACAGAACGTTTTCCCATGATTTCCTGACATTTCTCATCATTGTGTCAAGTAAACTTTAGTTTTCTAATTATTGAAGCTGTAGTTTCAACAGCAACATGTCTTCTAAAATTTGCCTTTTCAGAACAAACTTTCCAGTTTCATGAGCAGCTTTCAGGGAACAGAAGTGAAATGACTTTGGTATGATGACTGTATTTTGTTGAGTGGAAAGCCTCCAATGTTCAATAAAAACCTCTTAAAGATCGGGGTCAGTAAGCCTGGAGGACGATTGTGAAAGACTGCCAAGAGATTACAGGGAAAGTTGGATGGCTGGAAGGGGAATATGAAGAAATGAGGGCTGCACCAACAGTTCTGCACAGAACTGTTTATGACAAAGCAAAAAGATCCTTTACGTTACATCAGCAGGACAACCTGACGCACAAAGAGCACTGTTTTTCTCTGAGCCATGCGGGCCTGTGCTCATTCCTTTACATGCATTGGAAAGGTCAGGTTTTTGCTGCAGTTTAACCCCTTCCCAAATTGGAAGCAAACCAGGAAGTAAGAAGAAATAGAGATAAATCAGTCATTTTGTTTAATTAGAGCTCGAATTTGCATTCATTTAATGGCATTGCTTTCTGATTTGTTGGTGGGTTGTCAAAAAATAAACTTAACAGAGCTTTAAATTTTACTTTCTCCTACTTAATTGCAACGATTCAGCTTGAATTTCAGCTTTAAATTTGCATTCTGAATGACCCTGACACAGATGAGGAAGTGCTCCAGTTGCTTCATGCAGCACGGGAAGCAAGCATTGTGGGAATCAACTGTAACAACAATGCTGAACCTCAGCTCACAACATTTGGATTTTTTGTCTTCATAAATGTTTGCACATTGTGCGTCCTTGCAGCATTTTATGTTGTAGAGATAATCATAGCTCAGCCTCTGTCAGCTGTTTTTTAAAACCGCCCACCGTTTAAACTGCTATAGATTGATTTAACTTGGAAACTGTGTTGGTAAGGAGTTGTAGGAGGAACACATTTCAAGCTGAAACATTTCAAGATGAAAATATAGCCTCCACTGTTGTACAAAGTCTAAGTTTGAATGGATTTATCCTTCAGAAAACCTAATAATTCTATTGTGCAAATGGTACAGTTGAATACAAAAAAGACTAAAGGTCACCGTCCTTGCAGGAAATTGGATGACGGGCGCATCAAAGTGGGCAGAGTGCTCAGTAGTTTTGATTTAAATTTGGTAAACAAGCCTCAAATCCTATTCATTCTCTCAAGAATGTGTGAACAGTGAACAGCAGTGCTGTTCGTCCGTGTCCCTGGGAACTCCTGTGTTATATTTTACACATTAACACATGATGATCACAACTCCTTTTGAGGAAGTGAGAAGCAGCAGCACTGCTGGTTGTCATGGAAAGAAAAAAGAGGAAGTCATCATAGGTAGTGGTGGGGTGATCTCAAACCAGGACAAGAACAAGGACAAGAAGATCTGACAGCACAAACACCTCAGCCGGGCTCTCCAGTTTCCCTTGTCAGCCTTTGATAAATTATTAAAGCCCATTTGGTCACCCTGAGATTTTTAACCAGAACAAAAGGCTTCTCACTTTTCAGTAAATCCAAATTCATTTGGTTTAAACATTTTAGTTTTTAAAAACATCAAATGTAAATGTTTATAGTTGTGCTATATTATCTATTAACAAAATAAAAGCATTTTGCGCATAGGTTATTATTTATGATTACCTTTGTTTGCTAAATAGGCTATAAGATTCACCTTGAGTGATTTAAAACACTTTTAGTGTTCTTCTTCTAGTTTTTTAAAACAAAAATACATTTTCAAACATTTCTTGATGTCTTCTGCCAACAGGAAGTGTGATTTTGTATTTTAGATAAGCAATAATGAGATGAAATTGAGAAAATCTGTAATAAAAATGTCAAAAAAGATTTAAAACCTTGGTCAAGATTCAGTTCAACAAACTGAAAATTCTAATCATTTCTGTTTCAGTTTAATAAAAAAAAAAGAAAATCCTCCCTTTGGTGTGTGATGACAGATTGTTTCGTACTCGGGCTTTTGGTAAAACCTTAATAAATCTGAAGTAACAATGGCTCATATCAGTGTGGGAGGCAGCAGATGGGGGGTGTTGGGGGATGAGTCAGATGGGTGGTGGGGGGCTTCACCATGTCCAAAGGCTACTGATGGTGGAGAATCTTTCACTGAGAAGCTGCTGGTTCTCCCACCCACTTGGCGCGGTCCGATCATCACTCTCCACCGGAGGTGGCGTTGGAGCCGGACTGCAGCCGGGGGCGCCGCTGAGTGGGAGCAGGTTTTAGTTGATGAATTTTTTTTTTCTTTCTCTTGGATCAACAGCAAACACTAGTTTTGCTTTTCAGATGTGATCAAACTCAGGCCTCATAAAATATCAAATAAATGAATCAACGCAGACACAAACTGCCTCCCGATGAGCTTCTTTTCTGTGCCTTTAATTCAGTTTTTTTTGGTGGCTGCTGCACTTCCAGTTGCAACGTTTTCTCTCAGAAGTAAATATTTTGCTCCTCGCTGCTGCTCACATGTTGGTCACAGGCTGCAGGGGCTTTGCTTGGTTACATAACTTCCTTCTTCTGTGATTGCTGCCTCGTTTTCAATAAGAGCAGAAGAAAGGAGGCTGTTGTGTTTCTGTTACCATGAAGGAGCAGATGTGCAGCCAGATCCTGAGCTGTTCTCTGATCAGAATACTCCGCAATTCTTCTGCGTTATCAACTGCAAACTTCTCAAACCAACCAGAGATGATGATTGAATCTAAATCACGTTAAGCCCTTGTAGAGAAACAGTCCTGTGTAGCAGCTGATGAAGAGTTCTTGTTTCTCAATTCGCTTTCTGTCCATAACTCAGATGACTACTTCAGTTGACATCTGTTTGTCGAACGCAGGGGAGGACAACTCTAGGCCTCAAGGGCGCATTATTCAGATATCCATGCCCAACTCAAGGCTGATTACCTAGATTAGGTGTGTCCTGATCCAACATATTTTGGCAGAGCAGGGTATGTTGGAAAACAAGCAGGAATGTGGCCCTCTGTGCCAAAGATTGTTTGTGCCGTCTGTTGGAGAACCTTCATGCAAGTGTCATCCAACAATCCAAACTCTCTCAAACCCTGTTAAACCCAAATGCGGGTTTGACAGGAAAAATGGGCATAAAGATGCCGCAGATAATCACAACCCATTGTAAACTGCGGCTTTGTCTGTTCACTCTGTGAGCTTAAATATTTGCTCCCCTTTCGCAGTAAAATATTACCATAATCATCATCTTAAAGAGTTTTTTGCAGCAAGAACTTGGGAACTGATTTTTGCGCTGCAATTCTCAGACTAACATTTAATGGAAAATACTGAATTATTTTCATCAAAAAGGTGTTTAGGTGTCAACACAATGTAGCTTGACGGTGGACTTTGTCATCACCAAGGAACCAAAGCCACTTATATCTGCAGTGACAATGTTTCAGGTTCCTACAGCGACTCATGTGGGGAAGCTATGGTCTGAAACAAGCTCTGATAGGAAGAAAAATGGCTAGTCCTGCTACTCCTCTGACTATTATAGCCTATTCATATGAGTGCCTGCAGCTCCTCACTAAATAACCTTTATCCATCAGATATGTTCAACTTTTCCTGATTCCTGATTCATCAGATTCACGCTACGATTGCTTTTTATCCAACTAAACACAGAGATAGAAAGTAATTTCCTTCCTTTGGTTCTCTTCTTCTCTTAAGTGTGAGTTGAGTCTGTCTGCATTCACACTGAAGTGAACCGCACTAGAATTCATTTACAAGTGAACAGTGACTGTGGTTCTCAAGGGGAAAAGAGTTCTCTTGTTTGGTCCAAACCAGAGTTCAGGTGAGATTTTACACCTTCCAAACCAAAAGATCCAAATAAAATAACAAACTTTAGATCAGACCAGAACTTAACCTGGATCAGACCAGTGTCAAACCTATAAAAACAATGCAAACTGTTCAGATGAGTCATCAGAATGTTTGTCTTCCTCAAAATAAGAAGCTCTGAAAATGCTTCAGGAACAGCTGAGTCGATGACGTGTGTTTCTAAAAACCTGATCTCCAAAAGTTCAGATGGAGACAAAGACCAGTGACGTGCTTCCCCGCCGTCGCTTACCTGATCCTCAGACTCGGTTTCAGCTCTGAGGCCTGCCTGTCGCTGATGTTTTCTCGGGTGACAAATCTTTCACACCACAGACTGTGGTGTGAAAATCAATGTGAGGGTGCAAGCTTATTTTTCTCAAACACGGTTCTCATTTGGTCCAAACCTTCAAAGCTTAAAGCTGTTTCCTTTAGTTTTACACAACTCCTGTGACCTTTGTCAGAGCTGCCTCTTGACCTTTGGGCCACATGTTGCCCTTAGCAACAGTTGTCATGGATTAAATGAAGTAAAAGTATTTGAAGCGTTCCATCACAGGCTCAACTTGGTCTTTCTTCAACCAGTCATACTTCCACAGCCTGAAACACCAGTTTAAAGTTTCTGCGCAGACGACAAACAGCTGATGAGAGGAATCAGATTTTTTGAGGACGAGAAAGGGATTGAGGACGAAGGTAACGTTTGCCTAACCGTGGCAGAAAAGCAGAAAAAGAGGACGGGACGGGATGTTTGACAGCTTTGAGCTTTGGAGGATTTTGTCACAGAGAAGCTGCACCTACCAATGAAGGAATTCCTGCCCGACTTCATGTCCTGCTGCAGTTCGAATGGATTAGCTGTAAGGCAGAGTCTTAGGGGGATGAAGATGTGTCTGCTGCAGGCCTTCCAGGTGATGAAGAGCACGAGAAAGCTGTCCCTTCCTTTTCCTGGTGTCTCCTTCTTTCTGCTCCCCCCCTGCAGCAAGCGCTTGGGAAAGTCACTTTCCTCTTCTGTCTGCCTCCTCTTCTTCTCCAGCTAGAGAATGCAGAGATCAGTGACGCACCTGCTGTGCCTCCTCTACCCCCCCCCCATCTACCTGGAGAGCCTCGAAGGAAACAAAAGCAGGTGTCTGGTTACCCATGAGTTTGGGAGTCTCGCCGGAGGTGGGGGCGGTCTCCATGACACGGAACCAGCTGAGGGACACGCAAACAGGCTTTCAACGCTCAGCAGGAGCCCGGCTGCTCGCACTACTCCTCTACCTCCTCCATCCACCGCCTCTCCAGAGCATCGGCGCTGAATTACCATGTTAGTCACTAACAGCCCCAAGCTGTGTGAAGATGAGTAGCATTGATAAGTGGTTCACAGCAAATCTTTTTTAAGGAGAAAGCTCTCCCAGGTGAAAAGTTAATTGTGAAAAGATGGAGAACAAGACCTGGATTTCTGTTTCACATAATATTTAATGGGAGGTTTTAGATTTTTGGAATTAGGTCCCAATGTTCAATGGGACCTAATTCCAAAAATCATGGATGTGGCATTGTGGGAACCTGGTTCCAGCCATTGACTCTATATATCAGAAACGAGAAGCGAGGGTGATGTCACCCATAGAAAATGGCTCACTTTTGGTTCCAACCAAATGAAGTCAATCAGTCGCCATTTGTTCGCAACATGGACGGCGCTACGTTGGAACTAGATCAGCAAGCAGTCAGTCCGAGTCAACATTTCTATGGCAACCACTCTCCAATCAGGAGTGAACTTGTTGGTAGTCCACACCCCGACCACTGAATCTGTCAAACATTTGGAATGTTTGACATGACCACATACTTTTATTGAGGCATCTGATTGGTCAGTTTATGACTTGAAAAGCTGTCACTACAGCTTTTGGCTGTGGGATTTTGGCTTCTTGGAACCAGAGGGTTTTTCTAGCTAATGGTTCTAGCTGTGCATGTTAGCTGGTGGAAGTACGTCTTTCTTTTATTGATTTACCATACAAAGGCAAGTGAAAGAAGGATTTGGTTGGATCTCATTGTGGTTTGCGGTGCATTTACACATACTTTTCATTGGAAGTGGTCACTTGACACGAGCGTTGCCGTAGCTTCACACAGGGCTCCAAGCAGCAGAAAAACAATAAGTAACTCCAGAACAGTTCAAGTGCTTTTCTTTTTGTGCTCAGAGTCAATAGACCATCATGCAAAGTGTCACAGTTTCTTACATAATGGAGTAAGCAGCTTTCTCTGCAGAAATATGCATATGAAAACCAGGTTTGTCCTTTTACAGCAACTGTTTATTCAGGATTTTAAGAAAAACAGATTAGTAAACATACATTTGATTACTGTAAACTAGTAAACGCCCTTTATGTTGACTGGTTTCACATCGCTTCTATAAAATAAATTATTAATGAAGAGAAGTTGTCCTTTCTACTGACTTATAACTTTGCAGTCATGTTTAAAACAAGCTGTGTTGAAAACGTTAACTGAACCCAGAGTAAACTTAGAAAGCCTCCTGCTCACCTGAGTTATGCAGCTTAAAGTGTCAAACAAAGACGCTCTGAAACCTAACAACAATGGATGTTTGTTTAAACCTGAGTTACAGTGAGAGGCTTCACCAGGAGAAAGAGGAGAGAAGACGCCGAGGCTGTACGGATCGTCATGTGGGGGGGATCATGCACAGGAAACTGGGGCTTGTTGAGATGTTGGTGAGCTCACAGTCATGCGGCTCTTTCTCGCCATGTTTGGCTTCATTGTTCGTGACTCGGCTGACACAGAGGCCATGAAAACAAAAGCTTGATTTATTTTTGTGAGACTCTTTTGGTCAATCAATTTTCTTTGCTGCTGAGCTCAGAAAAACTGAACTCTGATTTGTGTTTTTATGAATCCACTGGGTTCAATGATGAAAACTTGGATTGTTTTACATGGAAAATCGTTCAAATGCAATGCATTGTGGTCTTTGTATAATCTAGTGGTCATCAATGCGCACTGTTTTTTTGCAGAGATTTCTGGGAAATTTCTAGGCGCACTAGATTTGAGGAGGGGGTCTTCCAACCTTTGGAAAATTCAAGGAACCAAGTTTATTTCAGAAGAACAGTGAGGAGTGCATGGTTTCTATGTTGCTTAATTTAGCATTCATGAAGTCATTTTTGAAGCAGATGAAGAGGAGAGACTTTCAACCAGATGCGCGTCCTGGTTCTGAAATATTCCAAAAATAAAGCTAATATGTAAGCAAATCCAAGCAGATCAATGAAAGAGTTCGCTTAGAGAGTTGAAAGGATCCAAATGTGCTCCCCCACCATGGCTCTAAGCCGACTCAGTGAAGGAGGATGGGCAGCAGCAGACGGACCCCGTCCAGGTGAGGGATTGAGATCACCCTGTCTGTACAGTGGGTCAGTGCTTGCAGCCTCGGCTCACCTTTTGGTTTCTTTAACCCGATTAGCAGCCGGTCGTGGCACAGACAGGTCATTGTGTGTGTGAGGAACGCTAAAAAGACCTGGAGGGAGGCTGCAGAGAATCAGAGTTTTTCACGACAGAAACCTGCAGTCAGAGGGTCTTCCAGCCGGTGATCGAGGGGTTTGAGGAGTCGCTTTGGACATGGAGGAGCTTATCATTCAGGGGTGTATAAATAGAAACAGAACAGGCTGCTTTAATCACCTTAAGAACCGTGTGATCTTCACTGCGAAGTGTTGAGTCACAGCAATGACACAGTGGACATGAAAACTGTTAGTTCAGGTTGTCAGGTTTGGATTAAAAAGCCTCCTAAATACTTACGTCTACCACGTTTTTTTTTGTTATTATCAGTCTTCCAAAGGTGTTTTTTTGAAGTGGTGATGCAGTTTTAACAAAAAACTTCAACTATTAGAAATTAATCTCATTCCTAAAATCAGTTGTAAACTCTTTCATGCCTTTTTTGTAGATTCAGAAAGCTCATGTTTCATGCAACCTCATCATGTTTCTCTGTTTCTGAAGCCTCTTTGTAATCTGGTTTTACACATCTGTTCCACTTTTAACCCTTTATTCTGTGCATGAAGACGGTGGTTTGGTTTTTATAACATGACAAAAATTGGATTTATGTGACTGGAGTTTGTCTCCCATGAGCCTCACGTGCAAACCCAGGTTCACCTGCAGGACCATGTGAAAGTTCTGTGTGGGGACGGTCACACAAGGACAGGTCATCCTGTCATTAAAATTGAACTGGCATCTACTATATGAGGAACAGGATTGAACTCTTACCTTACCTTTGACATCAGTGTACTGAACAAGTCAGGTCTGGGTTTTTCGCAGAAATTTGTCATAATCTGATTTGACGTTTAAAACGTATTTTTTCATGTCTGTAAAACAATCGGATGATATGCACAAAAAAACCCAAGACACATTTTCTAAATGATAGCCTGCTTTTGCTTTCATTGTTGAAACATTATTACATACACTATATAATGCAAGTCATTTTAAAACAAAGAGTATTGAGTTAAAACAAAATTTTGAATTCATTTGAGGAAAACTTGCAGTGACTGATCTAAATCAGGATCAACTGCCAGTACATTTCCAGTGGTTACCCTTTTTCTGAAGAGAAGGATCGTCTCTGGAGAACAAGCAGGCATGAAGTGAACTGCTCTGGAGTATATCCCATTATCCCAAATCCTAGAGAAGGGTTGGAAATATTTTCATTAACGTTTTTCATTATATTTTTAATAAAATATGAGCTGCAGATAAGCTCCAAGCCCAAGTGCAGAAAAAACACTATTAAAATGTTTATTTAATGCATGAACATGATACATTTACTCTGATTCTTTAACGTAAAAGCAAAACTTTTATGTATCCATTTATGTCCAGGTCCTCCAGGATTGCACCTCTCTCTACAAAGCATTTCATATTTTTATGACTTATAAAGTTCTCATCCTAGTGTTTTCACCCGTACGGATGCTGCAGGTTTTTGGGATGTCCAGTCCGTGGAGGGTCAAAGAGAGGTGCGGTCGCATCTTAAAGGGGAGCCATGTTTGGTGGGGGTTGAAAATGGAAGAATCTGTACATCCCGCCTGTCTCACCTTCTTCACTCTTATTTTACTGTTGCAAGTTACATAAAACTACATACAAACCAGATATTTATCAACTTCCTCTTTTTTATTTTTTGCTACTATTTAGTAGCGTGTGTGCGTCATATACAATTCGATACGGTTTGGTGGCCCTGGTTAATCTTCATTTGAAAACAAACACAGACGTCATCAGGCTCATGTCGGAGTTCACCAGATAAACCAGCTACACTGTGAGTTTGGTGAGTTTCACCGCCTGCTCCATAAGTCACAACCCAATTTGGTCAAAGTTTGACCCAGTTTCAATGGCTACGCATTGTGTACTAGAGTCCAAAAACGGTCATAGAAACCGTTTCAAGTTTTGAACACAGAAGCCCAAAATGTGTGTTTCTATAGACTCTTCATTGGAAGTGACCACTTGGGGTGTGAATGTCCAGATTTTTTACCAGCAGACAGCCTGTATCCACCCATAAGGTAGTTGTTGTATCTACGGCATAACTTTTTGTGAGCTGTGATCATGCAGACACCTTCCCTTTCCTGCAATTATCTCTGCACCGACCCCCTTCTGAAATGTGGTTCTGTGTTATCATTCTGGTATTCACAACAGACAGCGGTTCTGGTAAGTAGACTGGAGCCATTTCCAGCAGACACGAGATGATCTGTTTTCTCGTCACGCCACTTGGAGCCGTCAACAGGGTGAAGCAGACGACTCTCAGAGGCTCTCCACACCGAAAGTAGCCAACAAGATAAGCTCGAGTGCGAATGTCTACCTCACTGTAAACATGTCAGTCTATTCACCAGAAGAATTCTTCAGTTGGATTTTTCTAAATGCTAAATCTGTGGTTTTCGGTTGGAAGATGGATGGCCTGTAAGGAGCCTGCAGAGCTGTAGAGGATGCTCAACTTCACTGCACCAACGCTTTCCCTTCTGGTTGTAGTCAGAAGGATGCTGAACAGCAGCAGGACAGAGCTGAAGGACAGAGCAGGATGGAAAATGTAACGCACTAAAATAGCTGCGGCCAGCCCTGCTGGTCAGCGTGTAATTCTCAGAAGCCCTCCATGCTTTAGCGGGTCAGAGGAAGCGACTGTCGCCGCTGCTCGCAAAAGTCTCACTTAAAGTTTATGAACTCCTCCTTCATCTTCTGGAAGACTGTTTGCATTTGTGCGTTTCTGACTTGTCCAAACTCCTGTCATGAGTCGTTTGCTTTGAGGAATTACACAACTGCTCCCAGTCTTACCTAACTGCTGAACTACAGAGGAGGATTACAGCACGCCGGTCACTCTCATGAATGTGGAACGGCGGCTTGAAATAAGGCTTTTCACAGAAGCTGCAGGCTGGTGTGCTCGACGATGCATGCGAGGGCGAAGGAGCCGTAATCTCACCTCTGATTACCCACATCTGTCCTCATTGCAGCGCAGATCTCATGGTAAATATTTCATGACCCCAATCACAGAGAAATCGTGACAAAATCCAGCAAATGGAAAGGCACAAAAACTAAAAATGACATTAGCATAAACAGAGTATCTCATCAAATAAACAGAGGAAATGTTTCTTCTTCAGCTTGCTGGATTTTGGTAGACTCTGCTCAGACGAGAGCCATCATGAAGAGTCAGGAAGGACAGATGCTGATGGCATTTTTGTGAACTATCAAAAAGAAAAGAACAAAAAGCTTTTCTCATGATGCTGTCCCAGAAAAAAAGTGCATTCAAGATACTGTGTCTGCCTGTGGCCAATTATGGGCACTACATCATCTGTGGCCAATGCATTTTCTATGGCCAATCCATGAAGACTGCAGGTGAACACATCTGAGCGTGGAGACATGAACGTCAGTGTGGTGGAGAAAAAAAAATTGAGACCAACTCTGATGATTACTGTCAGGAATATCTAAATAAACAACATCTAATAGCAGAACACAGTGACAGCATTTTCTGACACTGCAGCCTCACTCAGATGTCCGCTGTTCCATTTAGCAACAGTGACTCCTTTCATTTCATGTTTGCCTTTTGATTGTTCTTCCTCATTATTATTGTGTTTTTTTTATTGTTTTAACCTTTGGCTATACATGTATTTCATGTCAAGCACCTTTTGTTCCACGTATGTTGATGCAATGCGCTCTACAACTAAAGGGATTGATTGATTAATGGATTGACTGAACTTGGCCCTTCACAGGGATCTGCTTCTAGTTCTCCTGAGATTAGATCTCTGGAGGCCAAGCAGAGACTGACATTACATGAAGTACAGAGGAGTAAAAAACAAGTGGAAAGGAGGACAGAGACATGAAAAAGACTCTAGGAAATTAGTGACATAAGAAATGTATTCGCATTGGATCAAAATAAGTTTGGATTGAATAACAGTGAGAGGAGGAGTTGTTTCCTTCAAAATGATGAGAGCTCCTTATAGACAAACTAGCCGCTGTTAGAATTGTCTTTGTTTTTTTGGTCTGCTTCAGCCTTTGTTCTTCTCCTGCAAGAACCATAATTGAAGCAGAACCAAACCAGATAAAGGAGAACATACAGTCAACATTCTATTATGAGCTTGATGCAATCCATCCGTTAATCCGTCCGTCCGTCTTCAGAACTTTCTAAGTCCTTTTTGGGGTCATGTGATTGCTGAGGCTTCTAGTCTCTTTGGATGTTTGAGAATATGTTTTGTTACAAATCTTACAAAAACTGTAAAAGATGCAGGCGCAACTGAGGAAATAAAAGAACAACACAACACCAAAGCTGAATTAAGCACGAAACAAAATTGTGAATGAAGTGGCAGGTGGGTGGGATCAGAAAAACTCTTCATTTTCTTTGCTAATCTGGCAAAGGCTGCATTTCAGTCTTAAATTTTAACGATGATACTTCACATTTAGAAACTGAAGCTAGTTTCTTTCCCCCACCTTCTTGAGTTCAAATAAAACGTTTTTTGCATTTTGTTTGTCTTTGTTTCCATCATCCTTGCACTGGTTGCTAAGGGAAATTTGAAAAGTTTCTTTGTTGCAATAATCTCTGTGTTTAGGCCATTTATCTGGTTGAGACATGATAAAACTACCTGGTTGCCATAGTCACAAACCAGATGAATTCTCCTTTAATCCGGTGCTGCTTATTGACTGTACATGCCCATGCAGGCCTGCTGCAGTCTATATATTTGCATAAAAGTGCTGACAGATTGGAACTTGTTCAACATTAAATGTAATGAGTGCAGCAGTTGACCTGCGAACATTTGCCTCTGAGCCTCAAATAAATCTCAGCCGGAGAACTGCTGCATCACCCTGCAGAGCCTTTAATCCTCATGTACCGTTACATGTCCGCCTGCTGGGATGGATTAGATGATGTCATGGTCGATAGGGTGATTACGTCAAGTTAACGTGAACTCCAGTTTGTGCGAAGCATTCCGGAGGACGGATCCGGGGAGCAGGTGGAGGCCCGAAGCAGCACAGAGGACGAGTCACTGCACATTACCCACAGAAGGAGGACTTTTATATAATGTGTGTCTGTGAATACAAATGTTATACAATGATGTCCTGAGATGCAGAGTTCCTCTCTGCCAGTTTATGGTCAGTCAAAGTCACTTTCTGGGTTTTCAGCAAAAATATTTGCAATTATGTTTGGAAAAAAGACACAGTTGTGCTGAAAAGCTTTCATACCCAGGAAGAAGTTATGATTATTTTGGTCCATTTTCAGAGAGTATGAATGATAACACAAAATGTTTTTTTTCTACTCATAGTTAGTGGTTGGGAGAAGCCATTTGTTTTCAAAATTTCTATTTTAAATCACAATGACAAAGAAAACTTCAAAAAGGACCTAACCGATACAAAAGTATTAAGAAGAATCAGGATCATTTTAAGAATACAAAATAAATTCTGATTATTATGAAAACGTTTGATTTTACAAGAATCAAGTCGTAACATTGAGAGGAAAAAAATCCAAATTTTGCAAGAATAAATTCATAAAATTATGAGCAGTAATTTTAAGTTATAATTTTACGAGAATAAAAATATAATTTGATGAGCTATAATTTGAGAGTTTACAAAATGATGAGCCTTACATTTATGAAGCAAAAGGCTGTTTAATAAGAAAAACACAAACTACAACAAAAAAAGAACCAACTTCATGTTTTAGTATGATAGACGTGGCAATGTGAGCGATTAATTCAGCATTTTTTACTCCAAAACTACTGTAAGTCTTTTAGCGAGTCAATATTAAAATGTCAGGAGTATAAGGACATTAAGAAGAATTTGCAGGAAAATTCAGAAGAAGATACCTGACCCATGAGAAGTACATTTCTAGAGGCCGCGCCATTGCTGTAGCCTAGTTACAGAGGTCCAAATGCATCACCATAAAATGGCTGCATTGACGGATTGAATCACCATGTGGTGTGGACAGAGGCTTGCATAACCAGCTTTATTTTAAAAAAACGTGACTTTTTATCATGATTTTACGAGTTTATTTTAATAAAAATTGTGACAATCTGACGAGTCTATTCTAGTCATTTTTTGACTTTTTTCTTATACTTTTACAACTTTGTTCTTGTGTATTCATTTCATTTCATTTTTTTCTTTCAAGGTGGTCTAAAATGATGTCATACAAACGATCCTGTGAATAAATATAGAAATTCACTCGGCAGGTCTCAGACGAGAAGGCCTTCAGTTTGTTTTGCTGTTTCACAGTTTTTCTGACGAACTGCTGGAGCTCTGTGGGCTCTAACCCGTGTTCGGCTTCGTGATGAATTTGGGGTCATGTAGCTAAAAACAGGCTGTCCCCCATCGAGTCCGCAGCTGTAGGTCAGAGGCCAAAGATGAGCCCCCCCTCACTTCCTCCACTGGGTTCTTTCCTTGAAGCAGCTCCTCTCAGGTTGTTACATAACAAACTCCTTCATCAGACAAAAATGAAAGCAGACAGTTCAGCAAAAACACCACTAAAAGAAAACAAACGGATGAGATATTTTAAAAGCTTTAAATCTACAGCAAAGCTGGTTCTGCTGGTTTGACAGGGGTGGAAGCTCACTTGAACTCTGGTCTTCTTGAGGATGAGAATCTTTGTTCATTTGCAAGTGAACTCTGGTGGAGTTCACTTCAGTGTGAATGCAGACAGATTCTCCACACACCACAGAGAGGAAGGAGGAAATGACAATAATTCATTGACTGTGTATGAGAACTGGAATGAGTGAGTGTGATCACCCAAAAAAAATAGCTAACTTATCAATTAACTTGATCAAATTAAGTTAGTTTAGTCGCCATTATTTTGCGATTCAGATGTTGCCATGCTGGAGCCAGACGATGGATCAACTTTCTAGTACGAGTTGGTTTGAGTCAACATTTCGATGGCACCAACTCTTACCAACCAGGAGTGAGCTTGTTAAAAAGTCCACACCCCGACCACTTGAAAGCGGGCTTGTGAGTATTGATCGATCAAATGTGTCAAATGTTTGACTAAGGCCTTGAACTACAGAAAAAATATCACGGGAAAAAAAGAGGATTAGTCAGATTTTGGCCTTTTGGAGTCAGCAGGTACTTCCTGTTTGGAACGTGAGGCGGAAGGGGTCACTCAGTCCGGTTTTCATGTGGAGTCACTGCCCGAACTCCATGTTAGTTGGAGAAAAAAACAGCCACAACATTACTATGACTAAGAAGAAATTATGTTTGAAATGTTTGCTTGGTAAATCTGGTGTTGTGAAGAGCCGCAGGCGCAACATGTGATTCCTGAAAGTCTTTGGCAGAAAGTCTCATCTTCCACGATGATGAAGTCTCCAGACTTTGTTGTCTCTGCTCTCCCATCAAAGGGCAAAAGCAGAAACCTTGATCTTCCTCATCTTTGTTATTCTGCAGAATCAAAGCTGTCTGGATTTACAGTTAGTTCTGCCTCTCGGACCTCTGACAGCTCCACGGGTCATCTTCTGGTCGGAGCTGAAGCTGCAGAGTTTGCCTCCTGCTGTTGCCATGCTGGCAGCGAGAGAAGTCACGTGATCGTGGGGACGTGCACGCTGCTGATGTCAGCAGGAATAAAACCAGTTAAACCAGTCAGTTCATGCAAATACGGAGGTGACCCACTTTAGGCTCAGCTTTTTGAAGCTTCAAAAGATATTTGTTGCTCGATTGTTTCAGGAGGTCTAAAGGCCCAGATTCTCTTGATTGTGGCGCAAACATCTGACAATTGAGACTTTTTCTGTCCTCAAAAAGAATAAAGTCTATTTCAAATTCAGCTTGTCAGATCTTGATTTTGAATGTATGGTAGTTCTGGTTCAGCAATTGGATTTGGTGAAATCATCCTCATCAGTTTCAGCAATAGTGAAAAGCTTTTCTCATCACTTCCTCATAAAAATCTTCCTTGTTCTCCCTAAGTTAAAATATGTCTACAGTACAAAAGTAGAGTCATTCAGCCGCTCTATTTAGAAACCCTTTCACAGAAGGACACAGGAGGTATAGACAGTACCAGGGTGAGCTTCAGAGAAGGGTTTTTTACTGTAAGCTTTTAAGGAAACAAAAATAGCTCGAGCTAAAACAAAAGCTAATTTCCTTATAAAAGCTCTGAAACCAAAAGTATCAAGTTACTGGACAGTCTGGTTATTTTTAACAAAGAAAAAACTCCCATGATGACATTGAAGAACACCGTTGCTGTTTTAAGGTGGACATAATGTAAATCTGTTTCCTGTTTGCAAATCATCTTTGAGTGTATTTAAGCTGATATTCACAGTTAGATGGGGTTTGATTCGGGTTTTTTGTATTTTCTGGTTTCAGTCAACCATGCTTAAGTTTGTGGGATTTCAAGATATACTGTACCCGGGTATTTTTCTTTCAATTATTCAAGTGTCCATCGTTAGAGTGATCTTGTCTTGATGATCCTCTTCCTACTTGCTTGATCTAGTTTGCTGGGACTTTCCTCTTAATGCCTGCTTGTTCTGAGGACCTCTAGAGATAATCCTCCTGGGACTCTTGTTCATCCTGGTTGTTTGTTCCAGGCGGGTTGCCGGGATACAGCTGTTTTTGTCTGCTTACCTTGAACACGGTCCTCTGCCCTCCTGCTTTAATGGGGCACGCAGGACGTTACTCTTTACGCCTACATCTTCTGAGGGCCTCTAGAAACTACCAATCCCCTTTTTTCCTGTGTGCTTGTTCCAAGCACGTTGCCCAATTCCAGTCTTGCTGCCTTTCTGTTCCATTTGCTTGCTGGAATACTTTTCCTCCCTGTTTGCTTGATCTGAGGGGGATCATCTCTGCACTCCTGTTCCCACCAGTTGCTTTTTTTAGTTCTGATTTCAGAGGGTCATGATAAAGGCACAAGATAGTCTTCAATGTGGTTGATGGGATGTCATTCCTCTTTGTGCGTTTTCCAAGTAATTTGCTGGGATGACCTCCTTCTTGTCTCTATTTTTGCAGGAATTTGGACAAAGCTCCACACCGTACTTTCTAAAGCGATGTCATCAGGAGAGTTCACCTTTTTCTCTGGCTCACCTATAGGGCGCCTTCTCTCCTCTTAGGTCACCTGCTCCACCTGCCTCAAAGGGGTCTTTAGACAGGGGGACGGCCTTACCTTTAGGCAAAGGTAGGCGACCCAATGCTTTGAGAGTCCGGAGCTGAACACTCAGAAATATCTAAAATAATTTTCTTGCCCATTACTATTTAACTTTGTCATAAAAAACCCAAATCACTGAAATGATGTAAGACTGCTCATATTAAAGTGTTTTGTCCTCCCCCGTCCCTGTGTAGCAATAGACTACTCCATCAACAGCAAGTTAGATATGGATCCCTATGTGATTTTATTTTTAAAATTCATATAAAAACTTTTGAATTCTTGACATTGACAATATCTAAAAGTAAAGAAGTAGTTGAAGAAGTTGTTCGACTGCATTTTCCTGAACTGTTTTTGTTCTAGCTAACACGTTTTTAAGTGTTTCAGACAACCCAGAAAACGACTGTCACAAGACACCCAGACATTATTTTTCAGTTACATTTCTATTATTAGTGTTAGTTCATTTGCTGGTGTTTAGGGAAAGTGGATTCCTACGAGTTACCTGGTTGGTTTCAATCTAAACTTACTGCCTCAGGGTTTGACTCAACATACGCTCTGTTTAAAAACCTGAAGAACAAACTTTTCACGTCGTAGTTGCCGAACAGTTAGTTCCATGAGTCATAATCCTGTCACGTCAATTTGATTGTTTCCAAAAGACAAGTTTGGAGGTATTTACACTTCCTGTCATTGCTGTCATTGAAGAATGATGTTATTTTTTCACCTGATTGCTTTGTCTTTTATTGAATTATCTTGAATTTCCTGTTTGGTGCAGGGAAAAGGACAACATTAGCAAACCAAAGCAATGAGAGGATGTTGGTTGGCATAATTTATTTAACCCTCCCTCTATTTATCTGACCTTTTGTGCTTATTGTTGGTGATTCTTTTCACTTGTTTGTAATGCTGGAGTTTCCCTGTTATCAGGTAAATAAAGTCTTATCACACAGCACTCTTGACGTAAAGTACAGCACTCCATGCAGACAAAATCTGACTGTGACTTCATTACTAGAAGTTTGAACATTCAGTCCTTAAAACCTGAAACCTGCCTCTGTCTGCACCCACCTCCTGTAGTCAAGATTGCAGAAAAATACATCACCACACACCATAATTCTTCCTTCTTTCTGTGAGTGAAAATTTGACTCCTGCTCCACACTCAAAATTCACCAAAGTTTGCACACACCTAGTACTTGATAAAAAAGGAAGTTTTGACACAGCCAAAGATCTTCCCCATGATATGATGGCATCACAGCGTCCGAAACCATAAAAAAAGAGGTCAAAGTCTCAAAAAATACAGTTCAATATTCACTTACAAAACCAAAACACTTTCAAATGAAATTTTAAGATTATTATTGGATGGCCACAGGACATTATGGAAAAGAAAACCTTTGTCCGTGAAATTTCACACACGTACCGTTGGGTCAAGTCTACAACCACACCAAAAGTTTGGCTGACCTTTGACCTCTGATAGAGGATGCCTTACAAGACAATCACCTTCAGTGCAAGTTACAAAGTTATAAAAATGTTAAATAACTATTTATAACAATCTGACCTGAACATACATCAAATACAGAACATGCTTATTAATATGGCATAATGCCATTATAATAGGAATTAAACAGTATTTGGTGCAAAATTTAAAATAAGCTGCAATGTAATAAAAATGTAAGTATAACAGCACCACAAACATACTTTTTAAATTAATGCAGTAATGGAATATCAAAGTCACTAGTGAAAAACAAAAAACACTGTAATAAATATAAAAGTATAACCAACACAACAAAAAACCCTGACAGCGCAATGGCTCTTTAATGACTCTGCTCTCCGATGAAGCATGAGGAGAGTTTTAGGTTCTTCCTAAAATCGGACTGCAGATAGATAGACGATGCGCTTGCATGAACTCTGTAAGTAAATTCAAGCTCTTTATTGTATGTATTGAAGAAAAACTTCGATTAATTTATCGTTCTGATCAAGCTAGTATCAATGCTTCACCTTGGTATCGATACTCAGATTAATACTCCCACCCCTCCCATGGATTTTGATTAATCGCCTCCTCGAGCATCATTGGGAAGCTACTTGGGAAAAATTCAAAGTTGTGGATTTTGAAGTGCGTTAGCGTGACAGACTTGTAAAAGTAGCGTTCCCCAGTTGCACACTTTTTACAGAAATATTGTGAAAATGTAATACATTCGCTCAATATGTTGTTAGATCTAGCTGAACAAAACCAAATGACCTATGACGTGAACATATCAGGAATGTTAGCAAAACACATTCGTCTGTTTATTGGTTTTGTTTTTTGTTGTCTATTCTTAAAAAGAAACAACTGAGCTATTGAAAAAAACCCTCTGTTGCCAAGGATCCAAGTTCACTTTTGCTGATTTTTGTAAAGATTGCATTGACCTGGGGCATACTATGCTGCTCGAGGCTTTAATACTAAGTTTATTGTTCCACTTCTGCCAGAGTCACTCGTAAAAGATGCGTTATTTGCAGACACAAAAAATCTTGCAGTAACTGAAAATAGAGTTCCTAATCCTAAATGCAAACGTTTGTTCTTTGAGGTTTACATAGTGGTGCCTGCATCTGAGCATGCTCAGAACCATACTGGGGCTCTCTGTCGGCAGGTACAGACCCGTTGTCTGTGGTGAGAGAACACTCTCGATTTCCTGCTGACGCCTCTGCAGACCTGCAAGTTTCCATAACAGCTCGAAGGTCTAGAGGCTGGTGACCTTAATCAACTCTAAAATGACGACTGTTGCACAAATTGTGTTTGCTGCAAAGCTTGCCATGTGTGCACAAATCAAAAAGAAAGAAGACATAATTTAATCGTTGAGCAGCTTTGACTTTCTGAGTTGTTTTTTAAATGTGACACAAAATTAGTTTTTAATGCTCCTTCTTCTGGTTTGAGCAAAAATCACGTTTTGTTCTGAGTGAAGCTTAAAAAAAACATCATTTTTATGTAAGAATGATGATGCAGCAGCTCTTTGATTACTCTGCACTGTTTAATTCAGGTCCTCTGACGTCAGTCTGCCTCTTACACAAGAATCACAAATCCTTCTCGGATATCAAAGCTCTTTAGCATCGTTCGTCTGAGCTGCTGCACCCCGGCGGGCGGCTCTCTTCATTCAGCCTGCTGACGGCCTGAGGAGCAAGGCAGCATCCTTCACTTCCTTTGGTTCGGTTCAGGCTGCAGGCAGGGCTCTGCAGAGAAAAGGTTGCATAAGAGGGGAGCTGGTTCCTTACTTCTCTGACTGGATCTGGGTTAATGCAGCTGCGGCTTCACTTACGTCATTAACAGATAAGAGAGGAGGGGATGCTCTGCAGTCTCGAATTTGTCTCTTTTCACCAAGCTGAGCTCATCTCTCTGCTCAGTAACTCCAGAGTTTCCAGCTCTCCTGGTGATAAAAATGTGTGAAACAGCAGCTCAGCCACCTGCCTCACTGAAAAGGAATGTACAGAACGTTTGGCTGCTTCTTGTTTTTCATTTTTCTCCATGTTATCAAAACTGAACTTTTTAAATTGAAGCTCTTGGTGTTTACTGTCAAGATTTCCTGGATTTTTAGCACCTTTTCCTTCTTAGGTTTGACCAAAGCCAGATCAAAAAGTAAAGTCTATCACAATCACAAAGAGACATGTTCAGTTGGATCAGAATCCCAGTCACTCTCAAGTGATGAAAAATGTCCTTACAAGAAAAAAGATTTAAAAATAATCATAAAAACACTGAACATGTCCAAAAATCCTCCTCAAAAAAACCTTCTATCTGATATAAAAATAACACAGACCACTGTCACAATTTGGACCTTTTATTCTTTTCAGATGTTTTTCTTTTATTGTGCAGTTTCAGCCCTGCAACAGACTGGAGACTTGTCCAGGGTATTCCTCACCTTCGCCCAACAGTAGCTGGGAATAGTTCCAGCAACCCGGTGACATGAAAAAAAGATTGGGTGGGTTTATTTCTGTAATTCTACACACTGGTTTATCAGTCTTTATAACTAATAAATGATTCATCTGTTGATGTAGCTCTGCTAGAGTAGTTTTTATTACATTTTATTTCATCAAAAAATATATTTAAAGATCCACTGTGATGAAGTGGTGTTTTCAACATGTTTATGTGGCATTTTTCTGATCATTGAGAAAATGAAGCTCAAAATTGAATATTTCTTTAGTCAAATAGTTGTGAATCAGGAGCAGATGCGGTTGGAAAAAGCCCGTAGTTGTGACGTAGAAGCTGTCACAAGCTCCCGGCTCCGTTCCAGTCTGACGGATCCTCTTCTAGACAAACAGATCTGTTAACGTCTTTGATCGACTTTTTCCTTATTTTTCCAGACGGTTTGGTCCTCTTCAGTCTTTGTATCTTTCCTGATATCTGTGTGTGTTAAAGCAAACCAAACCAGGCATTTCTCAGCATGATACCTAAGATTAAAGTATCCTTTGAATGGTGTGTAGATGTGAAACGGTGAGGAGCTGAAAGTCTTGATAATGAGGACATACTTTGACAGCCGCAGCACCACAGGTCCCTCCTCCATGACATCGACGTGTCTTTCATCTTGAATCCTGTCTCAGGTAAAGCCCCCTCCCCTCGCCTGCACGCCGGGCCCAGCTCTCTGTACTGTACTCACGGGGGGTCGTTTTGTTGGCAGATATTTTCCCCTTTAACAACAGAAAATGATCTCAAATGGAAAAGAAAGCAAGAATATGGCACCCCCTCTCAACATCATCAGATCATTTTCATAACAAAGCTTTTTAAGTTAAAAGATTTTTTGGGAGTAAACTCAAATGCATCGTTACTCTAACACCAAAATCCAGACTTTTGATTTATCTCAGCAAAACACAAATCATGGTTATCTTATGGACATTGTGGTTGTGACCAACAGAGTTACTTTGCAAAAGTTCAGATGTTTGTTGAAATGAAACTAATATGCTGCTATAGCAGTACCAAGAAAACCAATTTAAAAATAACTGATAGACGTGTGAAACCCAATGATCGTTTTTTCCCCTGGTGATGTCATGACTTACACTGCTGCAGGGCTGTAGTTTTTACTAATTGATCAGTCAAGTTCTGCATGGTTATGTAACCACCAACTCCCCAGGGTTCAGGCTTTGATTTTTTTTGGGCATCAAACACCAGACTTTTAGTCCTCCTTTGTATAAGTTAATCTTCTGTTAGTTATAAAAAAACATGTTTTTTCAGTAGAGAACTTTAATTTTCTGAGGTTTTTGCTGTTTTACCCCAATTTAAAAACTGTTCACAGATTAGCACCCGGACTGATCGATTATCAGAACCACATCCTCTGTGTCAGAAGCAGTTTGGTTGGAGATTTCATGTGGTTTTACCAGTCCAGAAACTAAAACAGATTTTTCTCAAAAATAAAAAGATGGTGGGGGTGGGGGTGGGGGTGGGGGGCCTCTGACAGGCTCAAAAAAGGAATGAGAAGAGGGACAGATCTGGTCCCGCCCACAGACGTCTGTCCTGCTGCATCATGCCTCCCTGTCAGCCAATGTGAGAGGCGAGCGCGTCTGCAGGAAGTGAGTCATTGTACAACTAAATGCACATTTGAAAAATTAAGAAAAGCATTGATTAAATAAATGACACCGGGAACAAACTATTTCACTGGTTTATTCGATAAATAATAAAAAAATCCCAAAGAACAAACGAACAATGAAATAAATGAGTAAACAAAGAGATTTTAAAAATCAGACATTTTATTTCAAGCAATAAAAAATAAAAAAAAGCAAAAAATAAAATCTAGTTTCAGTATATAGTCATAAATTTATTTGAAAATTACAGAAATATACAACCAGATGTTGCATTTGAATGAATCCTGTACTGTAATGGAAAAGTTAGGTCACATAGATAACTGATCAAAATGAATATAGTATGTGCCAAACACAGTTTATTGAAGTGCCTAAAAGGTAGTGGGAAGTAGAAAATGTACAAATAATCCCACCCGTAACATGTTCTACTCAAATGAATTACATAACTGCCAAAATACAAGATGTAATATATTTGTGGAGTTAATCATTTACATTGGTATTGTAAAAATAGGAATAATTTCAAGTAATAAAAAGGTTGTGCTCATTGATTACCATCAGAAAATATCATAAACATTAGCATGCAGTGACTTAAATCCTCCCACTTCTATATCACATCAAGAGGTGAGTGAATGAATGAATCAATCAATGAATGAATACATTACTGCAATTCCCTGCATATTTGACTGAGTCTGCAGCAGCATCATGGTCTGAAAGAAATGTTAGACTTGAAAGAAGAATCATCAATACATTTTTGTTGCAACAATTGATTCAAAATGTTGCTGTCTTGCTTCAAAAAAAGATTGACCACAACATTTACTTTGTTTTTAAAACTTTAGACTAAACGCTATCTGCAAGTAAAATCTAATAACGTGATATTATGTGAAACTGCAAAGCAAAGCTTCTGCCGGCCTTATTCAGCATCTTTATTTTAATGACTTGGCAGTTTTTATTTATCTTTTTTGTTGGCAAAGATGTGCCTGAGATGACCTGCTCTCTGCACAACCTCAGCAGCTTTGTCTACAGTTATTTTCATCTGCTACACAATGATGAAAAAAAAGAATCCAAAGTCTCTGGTTTTAATCCGTCATAAAAACGTCCATTAAGAAAGTCCCTACAGGATTAGGATGAGTGATTTACAGGCGGGATTTTAAAGGAATGTCAGATTAAGATTTGAGGTTGTGGAACTGCCTCATATGATGTCTTTAAGTGCTACAACACGTAATTCAGAAATGTCACTTTAGAGAACATCCTATCATGAATTATGCAAAACATTTAGAAAAACTTGTACAAATATCTTCCAGTGAGCTCAAAAGCACAAATAACATTTAAAAATGATTTAAAAAACTAGCAATGCTGTTTGTGTTTTTTTCGAGTAGAAAAATGCAATATATTCATTTTTTCCTAAATAATTTGTCGCATCAAATTCCACTTTTGCTTAGTTCAAAACACTAGTTAAGGTTAATTTCAAACTAATTATTCTTTTAAGTCTTAAAAAATAATAAATATTGAAACTAAAAGGATTGATTTGATCGTCTTTAATCGTCCAGCTCATTGGAGTGTCAATGTACAACATTCTGAAGGAAATTGGAGAAACTCCCAAAGTACATTGCAGTTCCCCAAATGACAACTGGTGGCAGGTTTCAAAAGGAGAACATCCCAGTTGACTCCAATGTTAAAAATCAACCAAAATGAACTGATGAGCAGCCCTGAGCTAGCTGGTCAGGGACTTCCCCAGTCAATCAACACCATGTCCATTACCCAGAAAGCTCAGCATCGACTCTGCGTGGTGTAGGGTGAGTTTCACATCTTTCAAAGAAGCAAACAGAGGTGAGGAGAAACATAAAACACAGACCAAGCCTGTCAGTGTGCATCCACTTTGCATATTTCGGGTAAGGCCACTTGCTTGGGATTTGAACCTCTGACCAGCTACTACAGACGGCTAATCAAGCCAGCCCTCATGCTAACAGACCTGGACAAATATGCAGCTAGAAACTTAACACCCACACACTCCTGACACTGACTACAGTCTGCTTCTTTTCTTCTCAGAGTGAAGAGTGAGTAATCAGAGTGGAACCAATGGGTTTCTGGTTCATTTTCTGCCTAAGTCTGAGCTGAACTCAAGCTGCAGACATGCAGTTAGAAATCTTGGTTTGCTTGTAAGTGTCGGCTGTGGACAGAGCAACACCTGACCCCATTCCTGGTGCTGCTCATGTTCCTGCTTATGTAACGGCTCTGACCCTGAAACTGAATCATCCTCTGTGTGAAATGGTGAGCCAGCAGGACTGATATAGTGTCCAGTTGGGAGACTGATCTGGTCACTGGAACCTAGTTAAAGTAAGACAGTAGTGTGCAGTTTTTGTTTACACCCAGAGAAAAACTGACATATAGACACAAAAATACTGGAACACCTCATTTAAGACAAATGTAAAGTTCAGTAAAGCTTTTGGCTTCAATTAGCGTTGTAAACGTTTGACATTTTGTCTGGATGCATGTATTAAATAGTTTTGAAAATGACTCCACACTGTTGGATATTTCTGGAGCCAGAATCAAAGGCAGTGGTACTCTGGTCCCGAAACCTCCACTCAACCATCAGAAAGTAATGGGACTGAGTGTTGAGACCCGCTGAGCTTTTTGTTCCACTCTCTTTCTTACAGAGATTTTAAAGAGTTGAGGTGGAGCTTGTGTTGCCTGCCTTTCATTTGTTGATGATCTTTCTAGGTTCTTCAGCAACAGATGTTTGATGGTTTTAAGATAGTTTTCGGCAGTCATGACCCAAACTGAACTGACAGTTCAGTGGGATTGATAGTAAAGATATTTCATAACCTGACTGGGTCCTGATGGAGGTCTTCTTTCTGCCAGCTTCCTCCGCTTGGTTGGTTCACCAGAAGTTGAAGAAACACCTTGAGACAACATACTTAGTTTATTAGCGGTCCCACCTACCTGTGAGTTTAATTGGCTTTTCATCCATCCATCCATCCGTCCGTCCGTCCGTCCATCCATCCATCCATCCGTCTTCATTCCATGCCATGAAGATTCCTGCAGATTCCATTACCAGGCCAAGGACAGTGTCTTGTTAAAATAGCCGAGCTTGTGGAGTTAATCACGGCGCAGTCATCCAAACGTCATTATGCAACGGCCCTCTGCTTTTGTAAGTCATTCACTGCCAGGCTGAGGCTGCAGGTGCAGAGACCCTCTTCAACATTCTACTGCTGAGCAGAGATTTTTCTGCCTCCATCTGCCCCCCCACCCCACAGAAAAAAAACTGCAATCTTCCAAACACCGCCTCGTTTGTTCAGGTGATTGTAGGGACACTTCCTGTTTATTTTTTAAGCTGAGTAGGAATCTTCCACTCCTCGGAGAGACCAGCTTTCCTCTGCTCTCAGACTCAGGTGGAAGTGGGTCACTGCAGGGATGGCGCTCCTCTCCTGGAAATATTCATGCGTCTGTGAGCACACGTTAACTGTGAAAGCAGTAGCTGGTGGTGATGTGTCTCATGGTGGCTGGATGAGGGCCAGCTGCCTGTGTGCGATTCCTGTGTCCCTTCCATGACACTGCATTACGAGGAAGATAATGTTGCTGTCAGCGCTACCACCGTTTCTTTTTGTTCTCGACAAATGCAGGTGGTAAGCGAATGCCGCGATGGCATTCCAGCTCCCCACTCATTCACAAAGGTCGGGTTTGTTGAAGCCGGTCAAAGCTGGAAGTGAAGCTTCTCCTTTACCTGTGGGGTGCATGCAACGCAGCAGCACTTCCTGTTTCAACCGGCACCAAAGAGCAATAATTAAATGTCAGATGGAATGAAATGTTCCCACATGGAGATTTTAGTCAAAGATTATTGATGTGTCATGTGAGGAAGTCAGAGTCAAACATAAAATTAGTCAAACTGTGCTGCTGGTTTTACATGAACATCTCAGCATCATCTGCATGTGGTTTCATTTAGCTACCCCCCCAACTACTAAAGAGCTATATAGTGCAGGATTATCTTGGGCTCTGGATTTTAAAAGTAATTCAGATACCATGCTTTTACACTTTTTTTTTTACATTTCCTAAACGGCACATATGACGTCACCGATTTCCTAAAGTCAAACCTTAATAAAGGAGAGAAATTTAAAGACTGTGAATCCACTTTGTTCTGACAATAAAACTTCAACAATTTGTAAAAAAAAATAAAAATGTAAAAGCATTTTTTAAAATCATTCGATGCATGTGGTCTGTATTCGCCAATTAAGTGTGAGCATTAATGCTCACTGATTTTTTGTAAAATCTTTTGGGAAACTTCCTGCTCTGACGTATTTTAAACATCTTCTTGATAATCATATTTTTTTTTCATAGTATTTTTTTTTCTGTAGTGCAAGTTTTTCAAATTATAAACGGATGAATCCAGTGCCTCAATAAAAGTATGTGGTCCAACTTTCCAAATGTTTGATTCTGTCAAACCCGCGGTAGTGGTAGTGGTGTGTTTTCCAACAAAGCTGATTGGTGAAAATGGTTGCCATGGAAATATTGACTCAACTGACTCGGACCAATCACAGCTTACTGGCGTCATTTGATTCCAATATTGGAAAAATATAGCGACTAACTTACCTTTATTTGGTTGAAGTCAGTAATTTTTTACGGATTACATTGTACTCACTCGGTCCAGTTCTCTTACACAGTCAAGGAGAATAATGAAACGTTAGCTGAGATGATCATTTTTGAGTTTGATAGTTCTTTGCTGCGGCTTCATAACAGTTTTTTGCTCGTTCAAAGAACTTTCTGGTTCTTCTCTGCAGCGTATTACTGCAGCACATTTACCTGGCAGACATTTTTCCAGCTTCACAGTTCCTGCGAGTTTTTCACTCTCATAACACAAAGCCTAAATCAATGAAAGCAGACTGGCGACTAGCACAGGGTATATCCTGCCTTCCCCCAACACTAGGACAGGCTCTGGTGACCTTGTGACCCCAACAAGGTGACACAGGTTAAGAAAATGGGTACATGGATGGATCTGCCAATCAAGATCAATAACTGGCTAAGTGAAAAGCCTGTTTAAAAACCCCTCCTCCAGCTGACTCTCTCTGACCGTAACTTCAACTGGTTACTCCTGACTGAACATGAGCCTGGAAACTCTTCAGCCGTGCAGAAACTTTATCCGAGCGTCTTTTCTTCTTCATCCCACATGAAAGCAGCTTTTCTCTCTCTGCCAGGAGAGGGGACACGCAGATGTGAGCGCCCCCTTTGTGTGCCCCCCCCTCTCAAAAGTGGCGAGTTCATTAAACCCCATCACAGATTAAAACCTGCAGCTATCATCCGTTCCTGTCTGGAGCTCTGCAGCTCTTTCAGGTTCACTGCTGCCTATGAGAAAACAGCCGCTGCAGGTGAATTTCTGCAGCTCAGTTTCACATCTGGAAATCAATAAATCATTTCCCTGAAGCTCTGTGCAGCTTACTGTCATCGCAGGTTCTTGTCGCCTTTGGGAGCATCAGCTCAACAGACTCCTGCAGGAGTTGGGGCTTCAATTCCCATTTTATTTTGAAGTTTTTTTGTCTTAAGTTTGCAAAAATGTTCAGGAATTTTTGGTAAAAAATCGAATCTGAACAAAAGTTTTATCATCTTCTGGTCCTATTTGACTCTATTTCCCATGTACCACAGCAGCAGGTTGTCCCTCTGCAGCCCAAGAGAACCTCAGCTTTCCTAAAAGCTTTAAAAAAAGCTTTCTCGACTCATTTGGGCTTAGATGACCCCCCAGCCCTCACGGGGCTCAAATCCACCTTTCACCCAGTTGCTCAGGAAAGCGGGTCGACGCAGCAGCTGGAGCTGCACTGTCATAAAGGGGGGTTTTCACCTTACCTCCACCTTTGATCATTTTCTTCTCATGATACGTTTGTGCTCCGAGCCACATGACTGGACTCAGGCTAATACCTGGAAAGGGGTCTGTCTAAACAGTGAAGCCTTTGTTCGCAGGACTTTCTATGGAGACACTTGAGAATACGCTGAGGGAGGAAAAGAATGAGGGGGTCTGTGGATCCAAAGAGTCAACTTTACTTGCTATTATGTAAAGTTCTGAAGGGCGACCTCTGGATGAAAGGTTGCTTGTTGCTCAGTTCCAGGTTTTGACCTTTGAAAAAGACCCTCTATCGCCCTTCACTATTGTGTTTTCAAAGCAACAGCTTTTATTCCTCTTGAGGTCAAACGAACCGTTAAAAACTCTGGATAGTCCTAAGAAGATGAATCAAAACCTCTTCTTCATTCAAAATCAGTCCGTAAGGATCTCCATGTGTAAATGAAGTTGCACAGACCCCGAATGTGTGCACCCAAAACTTTTGTATTTGTGTACATTTTCCTTCTGCCATAGAAACACCATCAGTTTTTTAAAAAACAAAAAAAAAAACTGAGACATTTTTGGCAATAATTTTCTTTTTATGTTCGTTTTCGTGTCTAATAAGCTCAAAAGAAAAAAAAGACAATAATAAAAAATCAATTTGGTCCCACTGTATAACTAGAGGTAATGTTAGCATTTTATTTTGTAAAATAAAAAAATGTAACATTTCCTTTGTGGATGTTAACTATTTAACCAAAAACAGCATAATCACAATTAAAAGATCACTGGGAACACTTTTAAAATAAATTAAAGATGATTGGAGTGAGTACTTTAGCAATACCTCTTTAAAAAGTTACTTTTTTACTTTACATCATATTTTAGGCAAAGCTTTTATTTGTGAATGGTTAATTATCTTGCTTCAAGATTTTATTTTAGAAAACTGAAAAGTTTAATTTGACTGATAATGAAGTACAAATGCATTTAACAACAGCAGGACAAGAAAATTAGAAAATAAATATACATTTATATTATATTATTGATTATGCTGTTTTTAGCGAAAATCAACATAGAAATACTCAGAAATGCTATTTTAAGCTTAATTTTCTTTATATTTTGTCATCCATTATCAGAAAAATGCCACAAGAACTTGTTAAAAACAATTTTTTTTAGGAGTGGGCTTTGAAAATGTGTTATTCGTGTCCAGAAAAGTTTCAGAGATCCTGGAGTCGGTCGTGCTCCAGATCAACTTGTTTTTTTAACATCCCTGTGTTTTCCCAGAACCACGGAAAACAGCTGTAATCAAACCCCTGCTGAAAAAGGACAGTCTGGACAAGAATAAAATGAACAACTACACACCAAAGTCAAATCGACCATTTTTAAGTAAGATAATCGAAAAAGTTGTTTTTTGTCACCTAAATGAATTCTTGATAAGAAACAACTGTCATGATGTTCTCCAGTCAGGCTACTGACTGGAGAGTTCTGCATTTGATACAGTCCACCACGCTAGATTACTCAAAAACTGGAAAAATGGGTGGGTCTCACTGGGCCAGTACTAAACTGGTTCAAAACGTACTTGGAAAACAGAAAATATTTTGTGTCAGTTGATAATTTCACATCAGAGCCGACAGAAATTACTTGTGGAGTTCTCCAAGGCTCCATCCTGGGACTTCTTCTATTTAACATCTACATGCTCCCACTGGCCCAGGTTATAAAGAACAACATTAGTTACCATAGCTATGCAGATGACACACAGATATATATTATAATGATACCAGGAGGCCCTGAACAGGCTCTTGGTAAATGCATTGAGGACAATGATGACTGGATGTGTCACAACTTACTTCAATTAAACAAAAACAATACAGAGGTCATTGTCTTTGGGGCTAAAAAGAAACAGTTGGACGTCACTACAGAGTTTCAGTCTATTCATCTAAAAACCAAAAACCAGACCAGAACCTTTTATGTAGTGATGGACACAGACCTACATTTTGATAAACACATTAAGGCAGTGACAAAATCAGCCAACTATCATCTTAAACGCATTTTAAGGATTACAGATGTGATGTCTAAGCAGGACCTGGAAAAACTAGTTCATCATTTTATCTTCAGTCGACTTGACTACTGTAACAGTTTTTACAGGACTACCAAAAGAATCAATCAGGAAACTCCCGCTGATCCAGAACTCAGCTGCTCGAGTTCTCACAAGGACCAAAAAAGTAGATCACATCAGTTCAGTTATGAGGACTTGACACTGGCTGCCTGTCTGCCAATGCATAGACTTTAAAGTTCTGTTACTGGTTTATTAAGCTTTGAATGGTTTAGCACTAAATTAGATGAATCCAGCAGCTTTTCTCCTGTTCTAGTCTTACTTTAAGATGATTATGGTCCAGATATACGGACACTGTTGTAAAACAGGACATATGTTGGGCACTTTAAGGATATTTAGCTCATTTTTGAAGCAATACAATCTTTTTTAAAGCAATTTCAAAATACGAGTACGATACATAAAAGTATGAGTGTTTCTATCTTATTTCAAGAAGTTAATTTGTTTTAAAAGGAAATTTTATTTTGGTTGATGCTTTTCCTTATACAAATGGAGAAACATTTTGTTTTCTTTATTCTTTGACTTGGAAAGTAAAAGGTTAATGGGGGCAGAAAATGAAACCAGCTCCATTGATGTGCATCTATTTTAAAGTCTGTTTTTCTCAGGCAGGAAATTAGCGGCTTATGCTCCGAGCGACTCGGATTAAACTGTGGATTAACTGTGTTTCAGAGAAGCTATAATCTGATAAAAAAAAAAAAAGATTCACATGATCACCCCATCACCACCACTCACCACTAAAAGCCCATCAAGTGGGAAGCTTTTATCTCACATGCAGGATCGGGATAAATGACAACACTTGTGGCGTGTGCCTCCGGGATATACGAGGGCTTAATCTGACTTTATGAATGAATGTGATGGTGAATGGGCAGAGGGAGGATAGAAAGGATTTTTTCCACGCTTTTCCTGTGTTCCAGTGTGTCATCCTGTCTACAAAAGCGCATAGATCTTTCAGAAAATTGCACCTTAGACCCAAAAAATTGGATAAAACGAAGCCTTCTAAAGAATTCCATAAATATTCATTCATGTTTTCATACTAATAACAGTTAATGAATGACATGAGTTTCAGCCTCTGTGCTGATGGCAGCCTCATTGAGTCTTCTATCCACTTAAATCCCTGGTGAAGCCTCATCCCTTCCCACCAACAGCTGGAATCCGTGGAAAAGGGAGCCAGACGGAGCAGAGTTCAGCAGATTAAAGCTGTTTTCTTGGTACAGCATGTACTGATGCTGCTGCAAAGAACGGTTCCTGCAGATTTAGTGGTTGACAGCTCAGGATGCGTCGAACAACAGTGCATGATTCTCCACTAACCTCTGTTTTCTGCAAACTCATCAGAGTCTCCCTGAGATCTGCCTTTTGTCTTTGGCTCCTGCTCAAGTGTTTCAAGCTAATTTTAGCTGCGGTGGACATCTGCTGTTTTCAGCTTTGTTGACTCCCCACCAATAAGAGGCTCAAAGATCACCACGAGATGACTTCTTGTTTTACTTTCCGTGTCGGATCTCTCTGCTGGCTTTGGCCCGTGACCCCAAAACAAAGACACAATCTTTTGTTCTCACGCAGTCAGAGTAAAAACATTCCTCCACCCAATTTTCCACGATTTCACAAAACAATTGACAGATGAATCCAAAAACGTGCAGCCAGATGAAGAAATCTGGGAGACTTTACACCATAAATTTGGTCAAAAGTTCTGTTTTCACTGCTTTGCAGGGTCATTCCTTATAATAAAAAACAACTCCTAGGAATTTGTATTTTTTTAAAACCCCTTTTTTGGCCCAGTTTTTCCAAAAAATTTACATTTCAAAACATTTTTTTCTCTTCCTTCTCCTTTTCTTGCCATCTGTCCAGTAAGGACTGATGGGGATACATGGTGGAAACATCGCAAGGCACAAAATCTTCTCGTTTTGTACAGTTTATGACACAAAAGTGTCAATAACTTGAGTTTTCTAGGAGCGTTTGCTTTACACCAATAACGTATGGAGTTAAAAAAACACCTACTGTAATTTAATTTAATCTGAGTTTATTCTGTTGTAGAGATAAAATTAATAACAAATTGCAGTGACAAAATCTCAAGTTTGACTATATATTTTGGGACGTCAAATGCAAATACCAGCCTTGTGTTTCAAGAAAGTTCGAGGTATAGAATATGGTGAGCTTCTTCATTCATTCATTGATTTTTTTTTTGTGTATTTGTAAGATAATTTTTGTGAGGATTGCTCATTTTGTCTTGTTTTCAGGTGAATTTCTAATGAACTCCTGCCGCTCTGCAGAAGCTATGTCCTAGAAAACAACGCACGTTTTTTTTATTTTGGCTAAAATCGTCATACCGTAATCTTTATTAAAAGACCCCTGGGAACGTTTTTAAAATAGCTCTAAAGATAATTGATGCTTGTTAGATAAAGTGGGCTTAGATATCTCAAAATGCTGCCCCCTATGGGTTTGTATGTATTGCTGCGTTAAGTGACGTCTTTATTGTTATTCAATTACCTCATTCTGACCTAGTTGGTGTGTGGTTGGTAAAAAAAAGCACCAACAGAGAATCAGATTAGGGCAGCGCCCTGTTTTTGGACGTGAATAGAAAGCTGCGTCTAAATTTAGTCTGTTTCCGCTGAGGCTTTCAATTCCTAGCTGTGCCAATCTGAACTGCGCTAAACTCTCCTGGAAACATTGAGAGCCATTTAGGAACAAACTGACACAAATCTAGTTTGTTCCTTTCTGAATAATTTAATAAAAGCTTTATAATTCACAAAAGATGATGATGATGTTCTCAAAGAGAGGGAAAATCTGTCAGAACACAGTTTGTTTTTTAAGGAGGATCTGCTCACACCAGCAGGGTTCCTGGGATTTGTGTAGCAGATAATAGACAGATCCCTGTGGCTCCACCCTCTATTTTTCCCAGTGAGCCTTCTGATCATGTGGAAACCTGCCAGAGGAGGAGGCTCTCACAGCAACAGAGGTCAGTCACTCCCAGCGAGGTGGAAAATCCCAGCTGCCTGAACCTTTGTTCCAGGCCGTCCTGATCCGGAGTGGAGTCTTCCTCTGATGAGGGGCTGCAGCGTTCCCTTTTCTGTGCTTTGAAAATGACTGAGCTCCAGTCAGATTATCTCCTCTCCTCTTGAGGACAAGCTCGGGAGGTCCTCAGAGCAGGTTTCCGTGGTGACGACCTCCTCAGCTCTCTGGTGGCCCACTGGCTCGCCAATTGGAAATCAAAAGTACCTGTGAACAGAAGAGCGGAGGCAGTGAGAAACCCTTTGAACCTGTTAGAGGTGTGACATGATGAGTCCAGAGAAAAGCAGAGCAATTAAAAAAAAAAGTTGAGTTCCTCAACAACCTCCGGATGAGGCTGGTGGTGAAGTTCCTGCTGGAAAATGACCAAGAAGTAAATAAAAAACCACTGGATCCTTCAGCTTTCACTCAAAGACTTCCAGTTTGCTCTATTAGATTGGTGTAGATGTTCAGATTCTGCTCCAGATCTTTTTTTCTGCGACATGCCTGCTGCACATGGAGAATAAAAAAATCTGTATAAACTGACTAAATAAGTGTTGCATGGACCTTACATTATTAACAGACTCATCTCTAATGCTGCAGAGAGACTTTCATTTAGAGGAAGCTGCTGTTTTAATGCTCCAAAAGATCATTTAAAGACCCACTCTGATGAAACATTGTTTTTTGGTGTTTTTAACATCTTCTTGTGGTGTTTTTCCTCACAATGGACGACATATATTACAAAAATCAGTGTTAAAATTGCATTTCTGATTTTTTTTTTTCTTCAAATAGTGAAGAAGCTGAAAAGTAGATTTTAACGAACATTTGGATTCATAATAATCCCCTGCATCCACTGCAGTGGGGTCATAACTAATGTCCCCAAATCATCATTTTTAAAGGTTGCTTTTGTTTCTGATGATACTTCCATGAAGAACCAGAGCAGGTTCAAGTTCAAAGGTTCAAGGTTCTGTTTGGACCTTTTTTCAAGCTCATGTCAGTGGAATTTTTTTTCTGCTTTGATCCAGAACTTTTTTTGTATGTGGTGATCATCAAAGTCCAGCAGCTTTCACACCCAAGCTGCTCATCACTAAGAAGTTTTCCAGCACACGATATTCTCCAGACACGGTGAGTCAGTTTCTTAAAGCTGCACAGCGCTGCTCGCAGGATGTTCTCTCTGTGACTCTGACTCAGCTCTTCAGCGTCCCTCCTCCTCCTCCTTGTCACTTTCTCCTTAATGAGTTTCGTCTTCCTGATCTGTCCCCTCACCGTTTCGTCACATGACCCGGTCGCATGACTCTACGGATGCCAGATCCTGCATCCTCCGGTTCCAGTCAGGGTGCAAGAACTGGTCCCAGCTGGGCGCTCCTAAGGATTAGATGTGTTTGAGTCTGACCACCAGCCGAGCAGAAAGACGAGCAAACATGTCAGGGATGTGTTGTTCCTGAAAACACAGCGTGCTGCACACAGACGTGGTTTCCCTGAATGAAGCAACAACCTTGCAGATAAAGAGTTTATGATCCACAGAGGGAGATTACTCACATTCCTGCGCCTTGGTTTGTGAGCTTTTTACGGTCAAACGGAGCATAAACACAGCGGTTCCCTCCGTCCGGTTATTTTCCAGTGTTTATGGATCACGGTGGGTTTTTCCTCCACATGCAGGACACACTTCTGTGAGGCAACAACTGGAAGTTTGTAGAAAAACACTCAAATCCAGAAGATTCAGATGTTTATTCCTGAGGATTATCCGGAACCAGAAGGTTCCACAAGGATTTATTTGATTGATTTGGATCAACAAACCATAGTAGAAAAAGTAATGTCTCCCAAACCTTAATCCTTCGTAAGCCCCTCCCCCAACCAATCAGAACCCATCTCAGAATTTAATCCAAACTTTGACCAAAAACCTTTAAAACCTTTGCTCATTCAGAAGTGGATCTTTTGTTCTTCTCCAGACCCAACAGTTCAGATGAACTGAGACATGAACTTTAAACCCACACCATTACACTCCCACCTCCATGTTTGACTTACTTTCTGAAATTAGTCTTAGGGATGCACCCCTTTCAAAAAGAGACAAATCTTTCCCTCTAATCTCCTCCATGGATCCCTTTTCATCATAAAAAAACTGCACAGTTTGTTTCCTAACAATTAAAACCTGCTTTTCAAAATAAAAGCATAAGCATGTTTTTTCTTCATTTGCTTACTTCAGAAATATCTCATTGAAGGCATTGTGTGGGATGCTCACCGGTTTTTCAGATCGATCCATTTCACCAGACAGTAATTGTGATGCAGATGTGAGCTGACAGGACCGGGGGCGGGTTCTCAGCAGCCCCAGTAGCGGGTCAGAACCCAGGCGGGAGGTCTGGTACAGAACATGCCGTCCTCATACCTGCATGCCGGAGCGCTGAGAATGGAAACAGGAGCTCCACAGGAAAATCAATGACTGATCCAATCAGTTTTTCCTCTAGTGACTTGTTCCATTCATGGGTGTAAAGTGTGGTGGTGGGGGTTTGATTTAACCACCTCCATCACCATTAGTGAATCTTTACCAGAAACATTTAATGCTTGAAAGGATCCTTTTAGGGATGATTTAAATATATTTTAAAATGAAACAGAAGTTTATTCAAAGTCATTTATAAAACAAACATAAAAGTATCTTATGAAAACCTGCAGAAAAAGTAAGAGGAAGACGTGAGAGAAGGAAATGTTTAAAGATATAACCTTACTGAGGAAGATCAAGCAGCAACACAAACAACTTTCCTTTGTTCCTTGTTTTAGGACATAGTTTCTGCAGAGTAGAGAGAGAGTCTTTGGTACGGAGTAAAGCACACCCCAAATTTCCCATCATCCATCTGTTGAATGTCAGCTCAGATCAGTACATGGTACTTGGATCTATTTGTCTGCAAGTGGAAGGATCAGAGGGTACTAAGGGTTAAAAACCAGACCGTCTATGTCTCCAATATTTCACATTTTTAATTGGAACTGGTTTAAAAACAGGCCAAGATGACAAATATGTGTCTGTGGTGGGAATGCCTGAACTAGAAGACCACAGGCGGCGTGATAAACATCTGGAAGTTAGTGGACCAATCCTTTTGTCCTTAAAGTCCACAGTGACTTGATGAGGGTCACGAGAACATCAGCTGCCAGAGTCCACAAGCATCATCCTCCACTCATGACGCTTTCACTGAAAACACGGCGCCACAGCAAGTCACTCCTCCCAGAATTCACCTCATTTCAGAGGATCAGGTGAACAGGATTATGGGAGCTTTCAGCCAAGATTCTGCTCAGACAGCAGACTGTTAAGGTTGCGGGTATTGGTGTGTGTGTGTGTGTATGTGCGTCGGGGGCATCGGATCATTCCTGCAGAATCCTCATGTGATCAAGAAGAATCGCAGCCGCCGCCCTTCATCCTCCTCATCGCTCAGGAACATGCAGTCAGCTGAGTTACCCAAAGCCGGCTCACATGCCACCCCCCTCCCCCCCATACCACCCCCCAACCCCTTGTCCAGAACAGCTTACATAACGCCCACCAAAGCCTTCAGAAAAGAGGAACCCGAGTCAGTCCACTGACCGCTGTCCAGAGTGGAGATCAGGATCAGTCTGGTGAACTTAAAGAAGCCGAATGTCAGATCAGGACGAAGTCGTCAGAATTATTATTATTATTATATATATATATTTTTTTTGGTGGGGTGTGTGTGTGCTTAGAACTAAAGCTATATTTGAAGGTTTAAATGCCCACGGCTTACATGAAGCAGAAGAATTTATAAAATAAAATAGTAGATTTGAAATTTACATTAAAACAACTAAACCCCGAAACCTGAATAATAATAATAATACACAACATGGCTTGAATTACAGAAGGAAGAAAAATACAATGTATAGACCTCAATCATCTGATCACAGCTTCAACAAGAAGACTGAATCTTCATGATGCTTCAGGGTTCACAAAGCTTCATTATGCTTCAGGGTTCACAAAGCTTCATTATGCTTCAGGGTTCACAAAGCTTCATTATGCTTCTGGCTTCCTGAAGGCAGCTGTTCCTTTGAAGGACTTGGGGCTTGTCGGAATTCTACACCCGTGTGTTGAGGTACAAGCCGAAGAAGAGGCTGTGTTTTTGGTTTTTCTGTTCTCTGCAGCTGGAACACCTGGAGCTCTGATTAGGGTACAGCTTCCTCATCAGGTCTGAGCAAAGGTCGAAACCGCAAAATCTTCACAGCAGCAAAAACAACCCAAGCATAAAAATACTTGTCTCACACGAAAAGAAAATGCAGAATATTCTTGAGAATGGACTGGTATAGTCATGTGTTGTTTGTGATTTCTTTAAAGCAACTTCTGTGCAAATTTGGTTGAAATAACTTTTATTTGACACTACCAATACATTTTAATTCAAAATTTGGAAAGATTTGGTGCAAACACATGGTTATCAGTCCCGTCAGCACACTCTCTAAGTTTTTACCGTACGACCTACTGTTTTTAAAAATGTGTTGGAGTTTAGTTGTTCCAATTTTGATGGTGTGTTTGTTTCTACACTGCAAAACCTGAAATTTAAGAAAGTAAGCCCCCCTTTTCTGAGAAAAAATATGTCTTATTTAATTTTTTTTCAAGAAAAAAAACTTTTTTTTTTCTTAATTAAAGAAACTTTTTTTAAATCTTCAGAAGTTTTGACCTATTTCTAGAGTGTTTTTGCACTCATGTTGCAGCAGAGGACAGAATATCATCCAGAGCTGAACTGGTGTCCCATGGAACCAAACTGAAGCACAAACTTTGTGAGGCTTTCATTCAGATTTGACCCTGATAAGTTAGTGAAACTGATGTTGGAGAAACATAAGAGCGTGACTCTGCCCACAGATGGGTTTCTGTGAAGCCACACAGAGCTTCTCTGACAGGATTTTGCACAGAATCAGATCTGCCCGATGAAGACTTTCTCACAAACGGCTTTCAGCGGGTTCCTAGAGGTTCTCCCGCTGAGGGATCCAGGCAGGATGTCTGCTGATGGATACTCCTCTGCAGGCAATATTGTTGAGTCATCGACCACGAGAGCTGCTGAAGGCCTCCAACATCGTTGTGATGAAGCTTTGAGAAGATCTGTCCTCAAAACCCAGCAGTTCAGAAACAAAGCACCACAGTTTACTAATTTATGATGTTGAATATTTGTTTTTTAAAGCAAAAAGATGCAACTAAACTAACAGAGCTGCGTCTATGTATAAATATAGTAACTTCTTAAACGCCCTCAAATAATAAAATCTAAACAATTAAGTAATATTTATCCACAAGTAAAAAAATAAAATAAAACAGAACAAACCATCAGATCTTTTTATGAATCATAGTGCTTAAAAAACTGTTTACTTGAAGAAAAACTTTTCATTTGACATAATCTCAGTTTGTGTTCTTGCGTTCTCTAAAGCTGATTGTTTTAGATCTCAAGTCTGACTCCAGGATTAGGATTTAATTCAAAAGAAAATAAATTTCTCTTTTTTTTTAGATTTAATCATTATTTTTGGCTTCCATCTCATATGTTTTTATGTAACAGTTTCCACAAACAGATTTGTTTTGTCAGGCAATGGCAAATGTTTAGTGTTGTAGTGCCCCCTGCTGGTAGAAACAAATACACTTTTTAAGGTAAAAAGTTTTCAGGTTTGGAGGATTATTATTATATATTTCTTCAAGGTGGGAAAAGTGTTTAAGAATTATATTTTACCCTTAACATTTTTTTTCAACTATACATTTTGCAACAAACATACAGCAGAAAAGGAAACCAGTTTTTTTTTATTTGCAAACATTTTTCCTAACTACTGCAAATAAAACCCAAATCACATCTAAATTATACCGTTTCGGTCGATACAAGGACCAAAAAAAGTTTAAAATCTGAACATCAAGGCAGAACCGCGTCCTCCAGCCCACTAGATGGCGATATATCAATAAAAGTGATCTACGCCTTGCAAGATGTTATGTAAATTACGTCATATCCTTTTAATCAAGTTGAAGAAGCAGCCCGGGAAGCAGCGCTCATGCTGTCGGTGTGAAATCCGTGTCCATCCGTCTGGAAATGTTAAAGATTTGTGGGTTTTGATACATTATTCTGGTTGTTCAAACAGTGAATTTTATTTACTTGTAGTTTTGCTTTTTAATTATTTTCTTAAGAATTTTAGACGAAAACCGTTCTGCCATCTTTAGCAGTAGTATGGCGGACTTCTTTTTTTTTTTTTTTAGTTGTTTCTGATTTTTCGGGCTGAGAATCTACAGCAGCAGGATGGACATCATCAACTTTAAAAAGTAAGTCCGAACAAATATAGTTCAATGCTCCTTTCTTTTCTTCAGCGCGTGCAGAAGCTTGAAACTCCTCACGGTTTTTTTCAACATGGCGTCATTGCACTCAGAATTCGTCTGGTCATGCGCAGATCTTCCAGCGAGGCTCGGTCTGTCGTGGCCGCGCGCTCTCCTGACGGTCTGCTACAGAGACTGGGGGGAGTTTGAGGCCCCGCTGCGGCTCCTCGCGGCCGGGCTGTAGGTGAACCCCCGACAAATCGACTCAGTTCTCCGTTTCTGACATTTTCATAAGTGGGATATATAGTTTACAATTTTAAACGATTTAAAATGGCTTTGTAACAAAAGAAGCATCTCAGTTTGTTAATGTTATGTGTATTAGTTTAGCATGTTATTGAAAATCGCTAATTGATCTATTTTTCAGCACAAGTTCTCTTATAATTCAGTGGTTCAAAATTTAAACTTCCTTTTTTGAATATAAAGAAATCACTGCAAGGCAAAAATGACAAGAATGGATGTAGTGAGACAGTTTTCTGTCGATCAATCTTTCATACTTTTTTTTCATTTGTTTTTCTTGAACCAAGTTTTTATTTTGCATTTTTTTGACCAACTGGGCTGATATTTTTCAGGATCTGGGAGCTGGATCCAGACTGGAGTCGGCTCAGGCCTCCCGATTGACCTCTGGTCCTGCTCTTTGACTTTGAGCAGGTCAGTTTTATGCCTCAAGATTCTTGAAATGTATAAATTCAAGTGGACTTCAAACAGTAAACATATTTTAAGTCGTTGGCACCGTCTGACTCTGGTGCTGTGGTTTTTCAGAGTAAGCTGGTCATGCTCTTGTAGTGGGTAATTGTGTCTACGAATCTATGTGGTTAAGAATCAGATGAATCATAATGGCAAGAACTTTACTTTGTACGGCATTTTTCTGTCTTGGAACCATCAGCCTCTTTCTTCGATTGTTGACAGCTTTATTTTTTCAGGCTTTGGTCGAGAATCTGCTGCCAGAGAATGAGAGTCTAGGCACTTCAAAAGGTAACTAGCACATCACAACTCAAGACTTTTTGTCACACTACGTGCAGATCATCCAGCGAGGCTCGGCCTGCCGTGGCTCCGCCCTCTCCTGTCGGTCTGCTACAGTAATGGAGGTGGTTTGAGGCCCTGCTGTGGTTCTGCACAGCTGGGTTATAGGTAAGCCTCCGACATGTCAGAACTGCAGCTCAGGTTTTAAATGTGATGTTTTTTTTCCCCGCAGGACTTCCAGGTTGTTTCTGAAGGACCCCTGTAGTGGTCATGTGACCTGTGTGGCTTGAAGTTAACGAGAAGACGTAAGAGATTTTTGGTGTGATACCCAAAGTTTCTGCTTTCTAACTCTTCTCTACAGGTTTCATCAGAACACATCAATGAAAATGAGTTACAGCTGAAGGATCAAGCCTCGAAATCTAAAACAATTTAATCTGATAAATGTTTGTTTTTCAAAAATAAACCTGTACATTGTCTGTATCTTTCAGTCGTCCAAAAATGAGCTTTTACTGATGGTTTTGGTGACTTCCTTCTATTTTTAGCACAGCAAGAATCACTCCTCAACCAACGTAAGAGCTAGTTATAAACACATATACAAGAATAGAAATAAACTTATAATTAACCGTTGCAAAACAACGCAATTCAACATGCCAAAAAATTACATTAATATCAAAATTACTCTGGTGAGCAAAAGTTTACCTTCCTCCTTTCCGACTGGTGCTAAACCTTCAGTCTTTACGTTGTCTCACACCTTATCCTTTTACTTTGTTGTTGTGTTTATTCAATAACCGTTAATTTTGCTCTTCAAACTAAAACACTTCCGGGCTCTGCTGGAAGTGACAAAATAAAAGTCCTAAATTTCAAGCAGCCTCAACTTAAAAATTATACTGCCTTATCTTTACATAGTTCAATCCTTGTAGTCAGTTCATGTGGCAATAAAAAAAAAAATCTTATGGAAGTCCATCATGAAATACTGGAGAGATTTTCCTTAGTTATCATGGTTCTCGCAATTAGACTTTAATTTACAGTAAGCTTACCATCTTTTTGTAGTTTTATATTTTTTGCCAAGAGCCTTCCCAGTGAGTTTATTTTGTCTGTTTTCACTCGTCTCCATATCAGAGTGCACATCCGGTCACATGTATCCTGAGCCTTCATGTAAAGATTTTTTGCTTTAAAAAGACACTTGAGTTTGAGATCAGTTTGTAACAGATGTGTATGTTTGAATAAAGTTGGAATTTCATAATGAAAGAGAAAATCTCCTAATTATTGATTGATTTTTTTTGCCTCTTATTTACTTAATCTTCTGTTTACCTGATTCTTTGTTTAGACTCACCGCCTGTTAATTTCTTCAGCTTTCACTGACTCCTTCATTTGGTTGAGTTGCTCAGGATCCTCAGTTATGAGCTTGCTGGAGAGGACGGTCATCTCTCTTTAACTTTCCGGTTTTCCGTTTGTGCCACCATGAATCACTGCAGTTTCCACACACTTCATGTAACAAAGATCTTGTTAAATCTGGCAAAAAACTTGTAGGCGCTGCACTTATGATAACAGGAGTGAGTTCAGTGGAGCTCAGGAGAAGAATCCCTCATTAATGGGCTGTGAACTCCCACCTCTCCTTGCACTTGCTGTGTGGCAGACTGGGTCAAACCACTTTTGACACGCATTTTTTTTTATTCATAAATTCCTAAACTCATTGCTGAGTATGACACTTATGCAAGTAGGTGTTCATACATTTTTAGAACCCATTTTGGGATAATAGTTTAAATACACTGGAACAGCAAAATTTTCATTAACGCAAACATGAAAAGGAAATGCCACATTCCCACAGTAATGCTTTAAGAAAATAAAAAAATAAAGAGCAGTTCAAAAGTTAAACACTTTCAGAAGAAGTGGACACAATTTTAGATTGATGACATTTGAGTGAATTTAATTATGTAGAAGAATTTCACAATGGGTTTTTAAGTAACAAGAAATTATTTTATTTTGTAGTAAATACCAGGATGTGATTCCGCCCATTTCCGTTTCTGCCGATTAAACATCCAGATGACGCGCGCGTGCGCCTTTGCTGACCCGGTATGGGCGAGCGCGGACACCACAATTTCCTCACCGGAGAACTTCTTTTGGCAGCTTTCTTTTCCTTCTAAGTTCGGTTCTTCTGCTGGGTGGACGAGCCACGACTCACCTGACAGGTGCTTTTACTTTTAACGCGACGTTCAAGACAGCTCGGAAACCCGAGCGTTTGTTTACGGCTTTAGTAGAAACTCAAGTCAAAAAACGAAGATTTGGGATATTTTTAAATTGACAAAAAATATCCAAAGAAGCTTTCTGAAGTTCTGAAATGTGTAAAAGTGGAAGGCCCTCGCGTGTATATTACACTGCGGGTACGCTTCTTTAGGACTTTCACTTTTAAAGAGAAACTACAGTCAAACTCTAAACCCGACTCGAAACATCGACATGAATGAATATAATCAGTAACTACGTCGATGTATCTGACAAATGACAGATTTGTCAGTGTTTACTGATAAACAGCGTTAATGTTCTCTCAGTTAATGGAAGGGGAATGGATCATTGTTTCGTGAACACAACACATATATAAAAATGTAAATTATAGACAGGAGGTGTAAATATTTGATTGATTTGTAGAACAAAGTTCCTAGGTCTAACCTGAAAAGGCATTTACAAATCAGTTGAAGGATTCTATTTATCTTAGTTTTTAAAATGTTTTAAAAACTTATTTTAATTGACGTGTTGCCATAACAACAGCCAGCTCCAATCTATCCTTGACCTTAACAGCCAAAATCATGATGCTGCCGCCCTCATGCTTAACAGTAAATGCTGTTCTGATACTGGGAGACCCTCTTTGCTTGCCAAGCGTATCCACAATCCTTGTGGCTACATTTTAGTTCCATCATTTCTTTTGATTTCTGACTTTATTCTTGCACTCCAGATGCTCTTCATTCCTGAGGGTGGGGTCTTCGTGCTCAAACTCTAGTTTGAGTTTAGAGCTAAAAAAATTTCCAACCTGCTCAGAAAATGAAATTCTAATTCTGGTGTTTGTGTCTAATCTTTGAAAACATTATTTTTACTATTTCTTTTGCTCTCAGATGGAGCTCCCCGTGGAGGCAACGCTCAGCATGAAACCCTTTCAAAACCAGACGGAAGTGTACAGTCTCCTGAAATCACATGGCTTTAAGGTGACCAGTTTGGATGCAGACAAGGTGCGTGTCAAAGGAACCTTTATGGATCTCCAAGTTGTAAAAATTCACCTGGAGCAGCTCATGGCAACAAAAACACAGGGAGCTTCTCCTCCAGACCAGGAGGGGTCAGTGCGATCTAGAGATGAGGTGATTGTTGTTGACGTAGACGTGTTCAGGTACGCCAGACTGCTCAGGAAAAAGGAGCTCGATGAAGCCCTGAAAGGCCCTGTTAAAATGTGTCCGCAGAACACCGGTGAAAGCATCATCATAACTTTATCTGGAAAGAACTCCAGGGAGGCAGGAAGTAAACTCAAGCGCCTCTTGGATGATCTAAACAAGTCCCTGCGCACACAGGACGTTCTACTGAGCAACCTAAGTCCACAGGGGAAGCATCTTTTAAAGAAAATCAAGAAAAGCGGAGAGATTTCAGGCCCAAATCTGGTGTGGTGCACAGATGACATGGTTCACATCATCGGCCCGCCTAGGGAGAGTTTTGAGCTGAAGCAGGAGCTGCAGGTCAACCAAATGGAGAACAGCGGAAAGTCTGTTAGAGACAAGAGGAAGTGGAGGAGTTTGTCTTTGCGAAATCCCTTCAGAAAAAAGTCCAGAAAAGATGCTCGAGAAGTCTACCATTTCCCTGCAGATGAAGCAGCAGGACCCCCCCCACTGGACAGAGTTCCAGCTGCTCCCCGCCAAAGGGCGTCTCAAAAGAGACGAAGATCCTCCGAGACTCGAGAAAAAAAGAAGGCCGGAAGAATTGAAGATCAAGAAGTGGAAGTCGGTCCCCCGAACCAAAAAAACAATTTTTTAGGTCGATTTCGTTCATTTTTCAAAAAATCTAGAGGGAGCAGACAAGATGGCAACTGAAAATCATTAGCATGGTGGTGGTGGAAACACTTCTTTAAAAAAAAATCCATTCTTTGATTGCTCTACAATTCTTTTGGTGCAGTTGTACTTTAAAAACGTGTTTTCAACCATAGACTAGACCATAATTTTTACTAAAACACTAAAGGTTGATGTTTCTTAAAAACAAAAGCTTGTTATGTAGAAATAAAACAAAATATGTTTAAGTTGAGACAAAATGATCCTGACTCTGTTTTATTTATTGATATAGTAATATGATATACAGAATGGACACTATGTGGAATTGAAATATGTCAATAAAAATGCTAAATTGGTATCAGTTTAAGCAGTCAAGTAACTGGTGATGTTTGCAGTAGATGTTTCTGCAGTTAAAGATGGAGTTTCTGTGGTCAACACAGACAAATCTATCAGGGGTTTGTTTTCTATTTTCACATCATCTGGTTCCAGCGCGAGTGTCTGCAGCTGAAGCTCTGTTCAGCACAGCTTGCCCCTCTATTTTGAAACGGGATAATAATTAAAATTGAAAAAGAACGAAAACAAAAGGACAACCTAAAATAAACTTGTGAGTTCTGCAGACTCTCCTGCATCATTTTCACATTTTGTTTTCTTTCTGTCACACTTCAGCAACAGATATTATCACAATCTATACGATATGTTTTATTCAGCACAGCACAATGAACTTAATGTAACATGCACATTTAGTTTTTTTTAATTATTCATTTCCATGATTTAATTTCTTCTGGTTTACCTGTGGATTATGACTTCTTGGTGTCTCACCTGTGGAGTTCTTCCTGGTCCAAAGGTGGTGGTTGAGGGTGGAGCTGCTTTTTACTGTAAGGCTGAAGTACAGACTGAGGAAAAGCTCTGTTGGTCACATTTTGAGACACAGGGTGGCGCCCTTGTTTGTTCTTCATGCCAGAAGCCATGGCAACATGATGTGAGAATCATGGTCACAAATGAAACCTTTTATAAAAAATGAGTGGATTGCTTTCAACAGCTTGAAATTTCTTAACTCAAATAGCCACAAAGGAGAAAAAGTTCATTGTCAAGTAAATATGTAATACTGGTACATTAATAATTGATATGATAGAAGGAGAATAGCCAAAGAATTTACCTTCAGTTAATGAGCTATAATCAGTTAGGAGTTTGATCAACAACCTGAGAGGCTCAGAGCTGTAAAAAATGATAAAGGAGTGATTTTGTTCTGAAGCAGGAGTAAGTAGTGAGGAGAAGAAGGAGGAGGAGCTCCTTCAGCCCCAATGGAGCAACTGACTCTCCATTTCTGGATGAGCATCCCACGCTGAAGACGTCACTCAGGTGTGGTAAATCCTTTCTGACATCTTTTCTTTATAGCGATCCTCTCATCTGTTGATGAGGAATGTGGTTCTCCTCGCCCACCTCCAAGGAATTTGGCTCCCAGAGCAGGTGTCCCTCCTCACACGCCAACAAACTGGATTTTTTTTTCCTCTGCTGTCATTTTCTGCTCATAAATGTCATTCTACTCATAAATGTAACATTCATACACGAGGATCCCTGTCTTTAAAGAACTATGGTGAATGTTCTTACACAACTCCTGAATTTTATCTCTGAGGTGATCCTGATTCTCAGTTAAGACCAGAGCTGGTTCCAGAGTAAAAGGATTTCCATTTAACTTTGGTGATGAAGAAACTACTCAAGATGATGATTTAGTCATTGATGAGAGGATTTTATTTTCAGACTTCTGGATTTTCCCTGAGCGGACAGGTCACGCTCTATCAAGATATGTTATTTCGCTCCCGTTTACCTGCCCGGCTTTGACAGAGCTGGAGAGAATCTATATTCCAGTGACTTTTCATCCTTTTCCGCTGGCATCTTCTGGAACAAAGAGGTTAAACCAACCACACAGTGGTCCATGCTTATATGCATTGGTGCTTGAATACTTTTTGATGTACAAAAACATCCAAAATGTTCCACATTTATATTATATTATATTATATTATATTATATTATATTATATTATATTATATTATATTATATTATATTATATTATATTATATTATATTATATTATATCATATTATATTTTACATTTCCACATTGTATTATCAGCAAGAAAGTTGATAATCTCATTAGACATTTTCCACATTTTTCCGTCCTAACACACATATCTTATGTCATTTCCTCTCTTTGGTTTTCTTCCTCTTCTTGGTTCATGGAAAGTCTGTTTGCATTCACACTGAAGTGGACCAAACCACAGTTCACTTACAAGATCTGCCAAACCAAGAGGACTTCCCAAATATGGAAACTGTTGTGGATTAAACCATCAGGATCAATCGTCCTTACACTAATAGTGTCACATTTTTGCAAAGATTTATTAGGGATTGACCCCAGATTTCTTCTTGGCATAAATGTGATCAGCTCTGGTACAACAATAAACTTTAAAGTCCCACTCCGATCATCTTTTGATCTATTTCAAAAGTGTTTCTAGTCGTCTTATAATGATCATTATGATGTTTTGATACAAAATTAAAAAAAAAAAACCTGTGTTTTAGGACAAAGTTTCTGCAGAGCGACAGCAGTTCATTAGATATTCTCCTATGAGTTGTGGGCGGGACAGTTGGCAAAGAAGTAAGTTTTCACTGATATCCCATCATACTTGCACACCAGTGGATTTGAAATAAATATTAATAAATAAAAATAGATACGTTGTCTATCCATATTTTGGGATATGTTTTAAAAAGTACCATGTTAAAAACACCAAAAACTCAACAATCATTGGAGTGGGTCTTTAAAACTTTTCTTAGAAAGGTTTTCTTGCTAGTGATCTTACAAAAACAGTGTTTGTACAGTCAAGAAAGACACCCTCACAACTTCTGACAAAGGTTTTAACTGTTTTACATATCTATACATGACATTTATCAGCATCAGAAACCTAATTTAAACTCAACACATCTTGCAATGCTGATCTGCAGCTTCAACAGTAGATTATGCTGCAGACAAAACATTCGGTTGAACATTTCAACATTATGGCTGCTTAAAGCTCTGATATGTGCTCCAGTACCAACAATTTAGAACAGATATATAGCTGCACTATTTTCTGGCATCATAACTTCCTTTGCGATTTGCTATGGCTCTATTATTCATTTAAGTATAGTTGGAGGATCCATAGAAACTACAGAATATCATGTTTTTTTAACAAATGATTTTTTTAAGAAGTCTTTGATTCAAACTGCTCATAAAGTTGATAAAACTTTCAGGTACTTGACTTTTGGTGAAGAGAAAACCAAGAAGGTTTTATTTCAGCCAAAAAAAACAAAACGTCTTTTTACTACAAATTAGAACGTTAATCTGCTTTTTCTACCAATATGTTACATGCGAGTTCCTCTAGTTACGTTTTAAAGATACAGCGCATGAAATTAAGTCAGAGTGAGATCACAAGGAGGTTTCGTGGCAGGAAGAGACACAGAGGAGGATGCAGAAGTGATATGAGCTTTTAAAGATAGACTCCAGTTATTTAAAAAGAGCTGAGGTGCATGTGGGCGAGCGGGGGGGCTGTGCGATAGGGTGACGTGCTGCAGCTTGTCGACCACAGCTGCCTAGAGAAAGCACAACCCAACCTTGTGCCACGCCTCCAACATTGCACTATAGAGGCCCAGACGTCAACCTCACTTCTCTTTCTTCTTCCTCGAGTTGCTTTCTCTTCCCCTCAGGTCTCGTCCATCTTTTTCGCTCTGTTTCTGTCACTGACACGAAAGGATGGCGGAGCTGGAGGGTCTGGAGTTCGGGAAGTCTGACTTTGTGCTGCTGGATGAGGTGACGATGGAACAGTTCATGGAAAACTTGAGGCTGAGGTAAGCCTTGGGGTTAGTAAGGATGCTTGAGATGTCCTTAACCTTTTGGGTTCACAGCAAATCAGAATACAAAGGAACCCATCTTGATTGACAAAACCTGATTCCATTGAAAACACTGAAGTGGTGGCTGATCAGTTTGAGTTTGGCCGCTGACATTAAGCCCACACTTGACAGGAAAGCAGAGCGGTCTTTCATGAGTCAACCCTGCCTCCAGTTTCCCGCTCAAACTTCTACTTCGGAACATCTGCTCGACTCAACCCGTCTAGGTTCACACCCGTGAACATCACTTTCTGTCCTGTTATACAACTTCCTGCCTGTCAGTATGAGTTTGACACTCACTGCCAGCTTGGATCCGGCCGCTGTCTCTTCCTCTGACTCTTCTGTCTTTGCGTCATGTGGGGCAATCGACGTACAAACACATCAGCCTCTCACGATTCATTCACTGTGGCTGCCTCCGTGTGGAAACAAACGTGACCTCAGCTTTAATCTCACAGCATGATCAGACATGTCTGTGCAGTGAGATTCAGCTGGATTCATCCATCTGACCAAACAAACTTTTGAAACCCTACAGTCAAAAAATAAGAAAATAAATGTGTCAAAACTGCTCACATTTCGGCATATCCTTTCAGGGGTCGTCACAGTAAATGAGCTTTCACTGATTCGGTTTGGCAGAGAGTTTTACGCTAAAAACAAACCCGCAAAATCTGCAGAATCTAGTGGCATCTCTTTGAACCCTTGTGTTACTATAGACGTCAACAAAAAACACTGGGAAAATATTTATACTCACAATAGAAAAAAGACATTTTAAAAGTGTTGCCAAAAAAACCCACATTTGGCTTTTTTTATGAAGGCTTTTTAATGTCTTATTGTTTGCTAGCAACCACTGAGTTGGTGGCATCACATGCAGCAGGGACAGGAAACATGTCGAAGAGTTTGGTCACGCAGGACAGACAATGTGCTGAAGGGTTCAGGAAACAAGATTAACAGAAAATGTGTCGAACACTTTGATCCAGCAAGAGAAAAACGTGCCGAAGAGATCAGGAAACATGACAAAAATTGTAATCTTTAACACCAGAGATGTTGCCGCCGACAAAGCTATCGTAACTCTTGGACAGTTTACGCAATTTATGTAATTCCAATGAATTCTGATGAGGAAAAAGGCGCAAAGCCACTTTCCTCCACGTTAGTAGAAACTGATTTATGTTGATGGTGTAAACACTTCACTACTGTTCAATATTGCGCAAAGCAGCTTTTCTTCACTTCAGACTTGGAGTTAGGTTAATTGCGTAAACGGTTGAAGAGTTATGGTGGTCAAAAGAATGTAAACAGTGAAGCTAAAGCTCCAGTGTTAAAGGGTTGAAGACTAATCCTTAGTCACAACTTCTCTTACGGGTGGATGAGGACTGTCTGCGGGTAAAAACTTGTACAGGGAGAGAAAATGTTTCTGCACATTCTTTCTACTGGCATGCTGCGAGCGACAGGTCGTAATGAACACTTAAACATGTTAGGGTAAGTAAGGGTGAAGTGTGTGAAATGCAGACATGTGGTAGAGAACTGTCATTTTTTTTCAGCCCCTCAAAATCCTACGCATGCGCAAGGGGCCTGTTAGTGCTGTCCAAGTGATAAGAGTGGACCTGCCGGAGACTCCTGGCAAAAATGAGGAAAATTGGCAATCAGAACGTCATTTCTTTTGTCATCCTACACTTGCGCATCACTTGCACATCACAAGTGTGCAGCACTTGTGTGCCATCAGTTAGTAAAAAGTACGCGCACCTCACTAATGAATAAGTACCAAAACGGCACAATACACTTACGTGCATAACATGTGAGCCTCAAGAGAACTGCAACCACAAAACCAGCAGCTCTCGTACAGGTCAAGCCCTGTACGGGTGCACTAAGGCTTAAGAATAGAAAAAGTGGCCAACAGTTGGTCACGCTGGACAAAAACCATCCCAAAGAGTTCAATCCCTAAGGACAGAAAACACGGCAAACAGAACAGGAAAAGGCGCTGAAGAGTTCAGAAAATGTGACAAAAAGTTAAATCAGAAGGGACAGAAAATGTGGTTAAAAGTTTGGTCATACAAGACGTCAGGCGTCACTAAAGACGGAAACATTTTGGTCAAACAGGACCAAACGTGTTGAAGAGTTCATTCTCTCAGAACAGAAATGATGGCACAAAAGTTTGGTAAAGCAGGACAGAAAACATGCTGAAGAGTTAAGGACACGTGGAGAAGTGTTCAATCCTATGTTGCAGAGATCTACTTTTGAGAGGCGTTAGACATGTTTGACAGCAGTAAGACAGAGGTGAGATGTGCTGTAGGTGTGACAGAGGCGGTCAAGGTGGAGTTCAAGTTCTTGGTCGTGGTGGACAGGAATATCTGCAGATCAAGATGTCAGCTGCAGCAAGACAGGATGTCTGTTTCAGGTGTGATATGTGACTAAAGACTGAAATAACACTAATCTTTCTTGACTACGTTTTTCTTGGACACTCAAATGAGCTTCTGCCTCATGCATGGAAACAACCAAACATTAAAAAAATCAAAATGTGCAGATGTTTGAATAGTCTTTTTGAATAAGTGGTGAGTTCAAATGAAAAATGTTTCAAACGTAGATTTAATTTTAAAATAAAGTGTAAACTCAGGCAGTTCCTAAAGGTTTTTACTCCAGTGAGGTAACTACAACATTTTTGTGCCAACTGAACATTTTGGCTCTGAGCCTTGAGCGCAGAGGGCATTTTAAAGCTTTTGCTCATCCAGAACTTATGGATTGTTTTGAAATCTGCAAAAAAAAAAACAAACTGTAAGTTTTGATGAATGTTTTTGTTTTTGGTGGTTCTCTTGCTTTAGCCTGACATTCTGACACATATATTGCATAGGTATGATGGCTAACACCCAGTTAACCCCCGTGGTGAGTCAGTTTAACCTTCACACCCCCAGCTAGCATGAAGCTGCAACGCCCATTGAACCACAGCTTTTATTTCCTGCTTTCAGTGTGTCGCTTCCTGTCTGGTCTGCATGACGTCAGGCTGAGCGATGTTTTCTAGGAGCTCAGGGCCTTTTTATTAGATGTGTGTGTGTGATAAAATGCTGTGACTTCATGCATGTCTTCCTCAAAAATGACCATGATGTCTGCCTGTGGTCAGGTTCGAGAAGGGCCGCATCTACACCTACATCGGAGAGGTGGTGGTCTCTGTGAACCCCTACAGACAGATGGACATTTATGGCAAGGAAACCATCGAAGCCTACCGGGGCCGAGAGCTGTATGAAAACCCTCCTCACCTGTATGCCGTGTCTGACGCTGCCTACAAGGCCATGAAGAGGCGAGCTAAAGACACCTGCATCGTCATTTCAGGTCAGTTTGTCCAACAGTTTAGAAGTCCAAACCAGATGGTCATTGGCTGAAAAAAACCTCAAGTTTTTGGCTGATTAAGCAGTTTTACAGCAGGCCCAAATTTAGCCAGTTGGAAATGATGGTAGAAGTCAAGTCTGGGTGTGCTGAGAGTTTTGCTCTTCCTGACACTCCCTACTGCATTTATCAGACTTAGGACAGACACAAGCAGAACACGGTTTAGTGCCATGTTAAGGTTGCATTTATTTCCTGAAATTATTTATTTTTTAACAACTGTCCGTCTATTTGTCCATCTGAGTATTTATGCACTTTTGGGGGGGCAGTCATGGCACAAAAGGTGGCATTGTCCCCCATTGGCCATGCCTATATCCGGCCTTGTTTTACAGTGATATTGGAGACTGATTCGGTCATTTGAAAACGTCTCGGTTTGATCATCTACTCTCTACTTTTTCAAAATTGAGCGAACATGCCTGTCAAACAAAATTACATGATAAAAACCAAAATCGGAAGAATTTAAATCTCTCCTTTCTTGGACATGAGTTTCACTTTCTGCAATTCAATCGACTTTTCAGCCCAACTTGATCCAGTTCTGACTTGCTTTTTCTTATTTAAACTTTTATCAATTTTCCTGTCTTGTCGTTTACTTGAAAAATAGCAACAGCTCTCCTGGTGAGGAACATTCATGCCCTTCATGGGGAAGGTTGCAGGTTTGGTTTACACTTTGCCCGCCCTTTTGTGAAAGTGTCCTTGGGCAAGGCAATGAACTCCAAATTGCTTCTGGTAATTACAGGTTAGAAGGAATGAGACTGTGACTGTAAAGTGCTTTGGTCTTTAATCAAGGTAGACAAGTAGGAAGTATTCTCCATTTACCATCAAGCTATAAAACCTTGCAGAGGTTCAAAATTATAGATTGAACATGACAGAGCACTCACCTGTAATATGCTGCTGCTTGGAGACAGTTTAGTGATCACTGAACACACCGAGTAAGCTGTTGGGTGATTGCAGGTCAAATCTGGAAACTTCTTCCTGATGATGTCAGAGCGGCTTCTAGTTGAGACTAAAAACAATTTTTGTTTGGCACGATAAATGCAAGTGTGTAAAGTAAGGCACTAAGTATAAAGTGTGCTATACAGTAAAACCAGCACAAATGATAAATGGCGTTCACTTAGATAGCGCTTTTCTACCGTCATTGAAGGCCCAAAGCGCTTTACAGTCCCATTCACACACTGATGGTGGCTCTGCTGGGATTCAGTGTCTTGTCCAAGGACACTTCGACACATGGGCGGGCAATGTGGGAATTGAACCTGCAATCTTTCGATCAGAGGCAGACTGTCCTTTCCACTGGACCACGGCATCCCCATGATGGATGACTTACTGTATAAATGATGATAAAAGAAAATAACAACTGTTTTGCTGTTTTGTTTGCTCTTAATCGGTTCTAAAAAAACCCCACAAAGTCCATTTCTTTCTATTACAAACAAAACACAAACAGTGTACAAACAAACAAGTAAACAATAAATAAATGCAAACCCATTCACATTTTAGTTTCATAAAGTTCAGCCTGTGTTGTTTTTCCACATCAAAACAACACAAAGAGAACATTATTACAACATTATACCAGACTGTATTATTACGTCTTTGCTATGATGGTTTAATCATGTTTTGCACGTTTGACATTTGTTATATTGAAAAATGTTTATTTACATTAAGCTTCACCACTGCTACCAAAGAGAAAATATTTATTTCAACATTTTAAAAAGGATGCTATGTAGTTAACTTCTATTTCACAGAAACTAATGAAGGGTTTCAAACACATCTGGTCATCATTTTTTCAGACAGAATTCTCTGAAAGGGATATTTTTTATACCTCATTGGCATTAGTAATTCTGTAAGAATTTTTCTGTATTTTAAACTTGTTTCTTTGAGCAATTGTTTTTACACTTCAGTCTAAACCCATCAATCAGAAGAACACGCCCCCAATTAGCCCAAATTAGAATTTCTATGCAGTGTTTGTGCTTAACTTTTATGTTGACAGTTATATTTAGCATTGTTTCTGCCTGCTTTGAACAAGCAGAAATGAGACTTTGAAAAGTTTCTGATTTAAATGAAATGAAATTAATAAATAACTGGGATCTATTTTTCTTGCTGGACTTCTACGTTTGGAGCTCCACATTCTACCACAGATGGTTTTGTTTCAGATCTGCTTCAGTTAGGAAGTGAAAGTCTTGCTTTCTTGCATGAAAAGCAGCGGTTTGCTTGGCGCCACCTGCTGGTTGGATGGTCGAATGTTCAGAAAGGGGAGGAAGCTGGGATTTGAACCTTTGCCCATAACTGTCATTAAACCTCTTTTAGGTGAAAGTGGAGCTGGAAAGACAGAAGCCAGTAAATACATCATGCAGTATATCGCTGCCATCACGAACCCAGGTCAAAGGGCAGAGGTGGAGAGGTGAGCCCCGTCCACTCTGATCAGCTCACGTGAGTGAACACGAAAATGACGTGTGCTCTTCTTCTGCGTCCCTGTGGCGGTGGTCGCTGCTCTCCGGTGGATCAGTGTGAAGAACGTGCTGCTCAAGTCTAACTGTGTGCTGGAGGCCTTCGGGAACGCCAAGACAAACCGCAACGACAACTCCAGCCGCTTCGGCAAGTACATGGACATCAACTTCAACTTCAACGGAGACCCCACTGGAGGACACATCAACAACTACCTGCTGGAGAAGGTGAGGGAATCATGGATGGGAAACGGCAGATCATCTTTTGATCTACTGTAGAAGTGTTCCCAGTGGACTTTTCTTTATTATTTTGCCATTTTGATCCAAAATGTAAAAAAATGTGTTGTTTACTGGGACATAGTTTCTGCATTATTCGAATCAGAAATTCGCCTCTGAGTTGTGGGCGGGACCGTTGGCACATAGCGACCCCGCCCCCTTCCTCTCCCCATTGCGGAGCACGCAAAGCCCAGCGTATTTTCTACGTCACAATACAAACTTTTTTTTTTTTCAAACTGCATTTGTTTCATCTGCTCTTGAGTCCAACCTGTTCTCACTCCGAAGTCGTCACATATTGACGGATGGGTAAGGAGCCAAAGTTCGGTTCGCATTCGGACACGTCCTGAGGTTTGGTTCACGTTTGGTACCACGAAACGATTGGACCATGGCTCTCGACCGGGGAGGCCTCCCTAGGGAGGGATCTCAGGCATGTCCCACTGGGCGGAGGCCCCGGGGAAGACCCAGGACACGCTGGAGAGACTATGTCTCTCACCTGGCCTGGGAACGCCTTTGGGTCGCCCCGGAGAAACTGGAAAAGTAGCCAGGAAGAGAGAATGGGGCATCTTTGCTTAGACTGTTGCCCGGTCCCGGATGAGAAGATGAAGATGGAGTATTTCTTTATTCAAATCAGTTGAAAAAACATGTTTTAATAATTCTCAAATAAGAGGAAAACTCTGTTTCTTTTCAAGTCAAGGGTGGTCCATCAGCAAGAGGGTGAGAGGAACTTCCACTCCTTCTACCAGGTGAACTCTGGATTTATCTGCTGGCAGTCACTGCCCGAGAAGCGGTTCTGACCCAGTTCTGTGTGTCCTCAGCTGCTTCGTGGTGGTTCTGAGGAGACGCTGCAGCCGTTGCACCTCCAGGGGGACCCTGCTGTGTACGCTTTCACCAGAGAGGGCGCCACAGCCACCGTGAGCTCACCCGTCCAGGTTTTACAATCTGCTTCTTCTTCACTCTTAAGCAAAGATCAGCTGAGCTTCTCTGCTTCCAGACATCCAACAACGACCGCTTGAACCACAAAGCAGTGATGACAGCGCTGGAAGTGATCGGCTTCTCAAACCAGGAAATTACCTCCATTTATCAGATCCTTGCCTCCATTCTGCTCTTGGTAAATGTGTTTTCTTTAGGTTTCTGTGTACTTTTGCAGGAAAAATAAACTCAAAAATAAAAAAAAGAATTTTTCTAGAAACCATTTTTTGTTTATTCTCTCCTCCAGGGTAACGTTCAATTTCAGGAAGATGGAGAGATCGTCCAGATTGTTGAAGACGGGGTCGTGAATCACATCGCAGAGCTGACCGCCACAGATCCAGACTGCGTTATTAAGAGCCTGTTGTACCGGACCGTGGCCACAGGGGGCGGCGAAGTCATTGAAAAGGGCCACACAGAGCAGGAGGCCTGCTTTGGGCGGGAAGCCTTCGCTAAGGCATCTAGAGTTTAATTCACTCATATCTTTCTCTATGCCTGATTGAGAAGCTCTGAGGATGTGTAACATCTCTGCGGTTTCAGGCCCTCTATGAGCGGCTGTTTGGTTGGATCGTGAGCCGGATCAACAGTGTCATCGAGGTTAAAGACTACAACCCAGTGCTGCATGGGAAAAACACCGTCATCGGCGTGCTGGATATCTACGGCTTTGAGATCTTTGACAACAACAGGTTGGTGGTGGTGTGTTTTGCATGGCAAATCAATCAATATCCTTGTTATCAGGCTGTTTTAAGCCAAACTAGTAAAGCCAAAAGTCTAACTAGGCAATTAGTTACAGCCATTTTTTAAAACAATACTAGTTAGCTAGTTCATATTTCTGAATGTGTGGTTGCTCAAGTCTTTGTGTCTTGTTGCTTTTGCCAGTTTTGAACAGTTCTGCATCAACTACTGCAATGAGAAGCTGCAGCAGCTCTTCATCGAGCTCATCCTCCAACAGGAACAAAACGAATACCAGAGAGAGGGCATCACCTGGCAGCATGTGAGAAACCGGCCTGATTCTGGACATTATCACAACTTTTAAAAAATCCCAACAGATTCCACCACCTCTACACCAAACTGAGCTTCTTCATCTTTAGTTTAGATCAATCCATCCTTCAAATCGAGTTTTTAGGCTTTTAAGGTTTTAAAGCTTTGCAGCTGAATAAATAGTAGTCATTCTGCAGGAAACTACGGTGGCCCTGAAGTGTAAATTTAATCAACAAATCACTCAATGCAAAAATATACTAAAGATCACAGTAACAATTAAATAGGCAAAACAAATTAAAACAACATTTTTTAAAATCATAACAAAATTTCAGAAACAAAACCTTAACCCCCCCCCATCAAAAAAAAAAAAAAGGAAAAGGAAGCATTCTTGAAAACAAGTTATTTACCAGAAGTAAAAATGAAATATTTTGTTTTACATTTTTAACATTTCTTTCTGATTTCTGGAAATTAATTTTGTTTTTGTTTTTGTTTTGTTTTTTTTAATTGTGATTTGGACTTCAGGGCCACCGTAGATACTAATTCAACTCGACTAGCTAAAGAAAGACGCTGAACAATGGGAAGAAATATCAGAAGAATCAAAACCTACAAAATTTGAGTGTGCTAATGTGTACATTTCAAAATAAAACAAATGTAGCTAAAAAACACATAGAAAATGACATGCTAGTACATGCTAAACATACTTATTCCTGCTGAAAATCATCTAAAGTAACTGCAAAGATGCATAAAAAAATAATTCTAAAGGTAAAAAATGTAATTTGCGAAAGAAACAACCCCAGAACAGCTGAAAACAAAATAAAAGGAGGTTAAAACAATGCTAACAACTGTTTTTTTTACAGAAAAATGCTGAATTAGCGCCATGATATGTACAGCAGTGAAAAGCTGACATAGAAAGCAAAATGAATTACATAATTTTGTTTAATTATGCTCCGCAGATAATTCTAAAATAACCAAAGCAAAAGACAAAAATAAATAAATGAGAAATGATCAAACTGAGGATTAGTTGGTTCAATTAATTTAAATTAATAAAAAATGAGTTTCTATTAAACTGTTTTTTAATGTAATTTTGCTATTTATGTTTTATTAAAGGATTTGTATAAAAAGAAGCATGAAAACTCACTGCTGAAATACTGAGTTCATGATAAAAATGCTACCAACATTTTCAACTAAAACTGCTAGAAATAAACAGCACATGCTAAAGAATAATAATAATAATACATAAAAAAGATAAAAATACAATAAAAACGCTCAAAATCCCTTTTTAGAACTGAACGTGCTGAAGAAATGAATAATGGTTGGTCTAGTTTAGGAGAGAAACAATCAGTTTGCTAATTAGCTAGATAACCAACTGCTTAAAAAATACATATTAAAATAAATAAAATAATAATTAAATAAAAATATAACTGATCTGAAAATAGTGCACTACAGCAAATTAAAGAAGACATGAAAAATAAAAAATAAAAATCTTGTCAGCTTTATTCCATCTAAAATTCAGCTCTTGTGGTGGGTTTCTGGTTGACCAAAGCCTGTTCAGAAAACACGAACCTGACATCCGTCACATCTTATCTCAAGCAACTGTCCCCCTTTCCTGCCTGCAGATCGATTACTTCAACAACCAGATCATCGTTGACCTGGTGGAGCAGCCGCACAAAGGCATCATCTCCATCCTGGATGAGGCATGTCTCACCGTTGGTAAGGTGACGGACACCGTCTGCCTGGAGAGCATGAACACCAAACTGGCCCAGCACCCTCACTACACCTCCCGCAAGGTGAGCATCTCCAAAATGCTGACCTTATGTTGACAATTTTCATAAATACAAATACAAATAAGAGGACATTGTATTAGTATCTTAAACCATAAACAAATAAAAAGCATAGAATATGGAAATCCTAAAATATATGTTATTCTTTTTAATTTATTTCACATCACTGGAAAGATGCAGTTTGATGTTTTGCCAGCAGAGGGCGGCAGAGACTTTCCCCTGCTCTCTCTGATGCAGTTTGATGCCAGAGTGAAGCTCACTTTGTCCTCTTCTGTTGGCAGCTCAGTCCCACTGATAAAACCATGGACTTCCAGAAGCACTTCCGCATTCGTCATTATGCCGGAGACGTCACGTGAGTCCTCACATTTTTGTAAAAATGGCAGTCTGCCATGCAGAGATCAGGAGTGTAAGTCCTGTAATCCTGCTAAGAGAGCTCCATTTTTGACTTTGCCATCAGAGAGGCTTCATCTAAAACTATGGATTTTTATGAAATCCTTGGTGTTATAAACCTGGAGTCGGTGTTTAGCTCCCCTTCTGGTTTTTTGGGTTTTGTTTGTGTCTTGTTACGTTCCTCACCCAGTTTGGCCGCAAGCCTTTGAGCAAAAAAGGAAAGCTGCTTTTGGTGTGTGGGTTGCAACATTTGTGTGCACAGAATGCTGGAAACAGCAGCACGTGGAAATGCCTTCATGAAACCTGCAGACACAACGTGGAGGAGAACGTGCACACGTGCTTGTTATTAGTGCTTATACTATTGATGCAAATATGTACCAAACCAGTTTGGCTCCAAAATGACCTTAATCTAGCATCTACAAGAAAACATAAGTGAATTTTCTTTTTCCATAGCCGGAAATAAATTCAGGCATCAAGAGTTTAAGGCAGTCACGAGGATTTCTGTTGTCTTTCATAAATCAATTTTCTTCAAAGTGGTGCAAGAAAGTCGCATTGAAACGTCAGTCATTTCTGGACGTTAGTGTGTCATCTGGAGGATGGATGTTCCCAAAGAGCAGCAGCCACTCTAGGTTTGGTTCCCTCTGCATTTCTGCTGCTGTGAGTCCCTTAAGATCCCAGCAGTGCATGTGGGTGCCTTCCGTCAGCAGAAAGGAAGGACATTAATATGCCAACAGATCACGAAGCAAAGAGGAGGAGGAAGGTTGAGGCAGCTGAAGGGACATTTCACATGAAGCAGCCATTAGTGCATTAAGACCAACTTTGATGAAAACCTTGTTTTTGGTGTTTTTATTGTGTTCTGGGGGCATTTTTCTGACAATGGAGAACATACACGAAGAAAATTAAGCTTAAAATTGCATTTCTAAGTATTTTTTGATACAATTTGTTGTGAATCAGGAGCAGACAAAAAATGCTGTTTGAAAAAGATTGTAAGCTCCCTAACATGTAAACACACAGGTGATGGGAAGTGGGGGCGGGCTTACTCCGTACCAATGGTCCCACTTGGAACTCAGAGGTGAATTTCTGCAGAAACTGTATTCTAGAAAACGGCACAAAAAGCAAAAGAAGAAGAAAGGTCTGAACTGCTGATGTTGGGGAGGGCAGAGCTGCATGCTGGGAAGCGGAGAAGACGCTTTCTGCAAAGGGACGTTTTTAGAAGATCACAAAAATAAGAAGTTAGACTATCAAGCTCCATTGATTTTGCTGCTGTGTGTTCACGGTCCATCATGTGGCGCTGTAACCGTCCCCTCACATGCCGGAGTCAGCACGCGAGACGGCGCCTGACCTGCAGCGGTGACAGATGGCTGTTCGTCATCGCCGCGTTCTCCCCAGCTGAGCTGTCACCTGTTGACTTCTCCTTCCTCCAAATAAACCCCTGTCCTCCCCAGCTGCTGTCGCCAAGCCTCCACCATCACAAGCTTTGACCTACTTCACTCCCCTCTCATCCTCCCCCTCTCCGTCCTCTCCCAGCTTTCATGTTGCTGCCTCTGCTGTGCTGCAGCGGCTCACCTGGATCCCTCTGCCATCACTTTTTATTCCCTGCAGACCTCCAGTCTGCTCATGCAGCACTTTGAAGACACATTATATAGCTTTCTCCTTTGCTTTAAGCTACAGGAAATCTAACCTGCATCTCTGCTGTTCCCTCCATCCTGTCCTGTCAGCTTCACCGTCTTCTCCTCTGCAGATCTGCAGAGGAGTAAAGTAAAAACTGCAGTTTTCTTTCTTTTTACACGTGCATCTCTTTGACTAGCCCCACCCTAATCAGGTCTGGGGGTCCTAAGCATCCGTGAGCCAAAAGGACACATCTGTCACAGCCGGCTCCCTATCCCTCCCGCCTGCAGATGGGCAGCTGAGGACACAGCAAAGACATGTGACTTGAAGTGTTTGTGCTTTTGGTTTGTTAAGAGCCAGACTAAGCAGGCAGGATACAGATTAATGACCTGAACTGGATTATTTCCATTTAGAGCCATATTTTAATTTCATTTTTTCATTGCTTTATTTTTTTTAAATCAAAAAGAAACTTACACTAATGAATATTACAGGATAGAATCTTGAGAGACTTTGATCACTTAATATTTTAACAATTTTAGCTATTTAAAGATCATTTTAGACAGCCGGTCAATATTTTTTTTAACTTTACCTCTAAAAGAATTGAAGGACCACATTTCATACAACAGCCGGACTTTCTATTTAAGGCTGCTGTTTTTTTGAAGTAAACGGAACCAGGTTAGTTCACTAGGTAACCACTAGGTAATGAAAAAGGGCTACGTCAGTTCATGTAACTGTCAGTTTTACAATGGACAAAAACAACTTTACTTTCACCGTATCTTCCAGACTATAGGACGCACCCGATTATAGGGCACACAGTCAATGAATAGTCTATTTTTGAACTGCTGTCATATACAACTACGTTCATTGTAACTCTAGAACTTGTTTGTGACATGCTGCATGTTAGCCACATTAGCTTATTCACAACACCTGTAAATACCAACCTTGTTTGCAAAACCTATAAAAACTGACTAAAACAAATGTTACTTTGACTTTGCTAACTGGTGCAGAACAGGGAGCTTGTAGTTTCTACGTAACAGCTACAAGCTTTTTTTTCATCTGCACCTGATTCAAGACGATTAAATAAGGACATACTCAGAAATGCAATTTAAGGCAAATTTTCTTTGTATGTGTCCTACACCATGAGAAAAATGCCACTGAGTTGTGTTTCACTCGTGTTCTGAAAGAAGAAGGGGCTCCAACCTTACCACAACATTTCTTAAATAACCGTGCTCTCCACTGAACCTTGACCTCCTTCATGCAAACTCAATGAACTGTTGGTGTCCCGGTTAGAAATGGGTCTTTTCCTGCTTTCATGTGATGTGGTTCTCATTCGATTGGAAGGGAAAAAAACAGAACATGTGCATCTTTCTCTGTTTCGTTCTGACCTTCTTTGATATTTTTTTTGTTTTTTATCAGGTTCAGTTTTATCGACTCCCTGCTCTCCCTCTGTGTGTTACAGATACTCCGTTGAGGGCTTTTTGGACAAAAACAAAGACCCGCTTTTCCAGGATTTCAAGCGGCTCATGTACAACAGGTGCCAAACTCCCTCTGCAGCTAACAGTGTATTTAGAAACACACAGCTTGTGACAGTTCAGTAACTGGGTCAAAGGAGTTTCCTCCTGGCATCACTCATCTGTCAGCCCAGTTAAAGGTACCCGCTCTCTGATTCTACAGTGCCAATCCAGTCCTGAAGGAGATGTGGCCAGATGGTCAGCTAGGCATCACAGAGGTCACCAAGAGACCCTTGACTGCAGCCACCCTTTTCAAGAACTCCATTGTGGCTTTGGTTGATAAACTGGCCTGCAAGGTTTGTACTTTTGTTCACGATACGCCATAAGAGCAGCATGTTTTTGGAAATGTCTAAAGATTTAATGTGTGGTGGAATAAACACAAGAGAAAGACATGAAGAAAAAACAGTACAACCATGTAAGACTCTGATAAACGTTTTGAAAATGTCTTTATTTTAAAAACAAAAGTATTCCATTCATTTACATTTTACACCCTGAGTTTAAAAAAGACCTGCAACATCCTTATGTATTGAGTGGGGGCATCTAACAGGATATATTCAGACAATGGTTAAGGTTTGGAACTCGTAGAGAACATTTTTGTGGACTGTGCTTATGCCGTTGACGGGGTTGACGGGCACAGGTGCTGTAGTTTTGTGGGATACGTATTGTGCATCATGAAGTATTTGTAAGGACAATGTCTCCAGCCATGAGGGAAATTGTGACTTAGGCTTTAGAAGCGCACAGTGACTGGAAGAGTAATTCTGTCAAGTTAAATAGAATTGCACGGATGCGTTTTTTTTTTCTTTTCGTTTTAGTCAGAAAGTATTCATCTTTTTAAGTTTTTTTCATATAAAAATGATCGATATTGATATTGGGTCTTTGAATTTTTTCTAAAATGTGTGTCCACTTATGTCTTCAGAGCCACAGCTTCTGCTTTTATTTTGAAAGTATTGAAATTAAGAAGAGAATTAATGGGTTTAAAAGTTTTAATAAGATTCAGAGCCTTTGCATATCTTCTTGTAGTTTTAAAAAGTAATAAAATAAGCTATATTACATTTCTCAGCGCTTTTCTTTCACTATTCGTTTTTACAGGATTTCAATAGGTCTGTTTTTTGTCAGCTGAAGCTTTTCGGGTTTACTTTTGAAATGAGTTTAGTCTCATTGAGTTTCCTTTATTCATCACAATCAATGAAACCAGAGGGGTCAAAACAAATAGTGAAAAACAGAACAGGGGAAATGGGCGGGGCCACAACCATGAAACAAGGAAGTAGATGTGGACCACAGTCTGACAGCTGAACCACAGTTTAAAGCATCCTAACAAAGGTTCTCCTGAAACTTTCTCTGCAGTCGTCATGATAGCTGCTTGGGTCTTTGTAACTGCATCAAAATAAAGTTTCTAAATTTTGTTGTAGGAAGTGACTTGAGTTGAAACCATATAAACGTTCTTATTTACAAATTCTTTAAAATGTAGGATTTGTCTGATTTAAATTTTTTGTTGCTCCTCTCTCTTTGAATTATTACCTTTTAGCGTCGCCTGCTGAGGTTCCCCTGTAGTTTAGAGGTCAGTCACTGGGAAGCTAAATTAGTGTTGATTTATCGCTGATTGATAGCTATACTCAGATTTTTATTAAAAAAAAAACACACTAATAGCACGGTTGAAGATCTTTATTAATCATTAAAATGTTATTCTCTCTTTAAGTCATTGTATTTGCTCACCAGAACATAATAAAAACAAAAGATCTGCTTGAATGTCCAATATGGCATGAATTTCTTTTTTGTTTTAACTGGTTTTAGCTTTAACTATGACCTGATGATGCACAGATGAGTTCCTGTCCTCACATGTTATTTAAAAGTAGTTTTGCTTTTTGTGGATTTGAACGTGAGCTTCTCACCTGGCCTCACTTGAGGCACGAGAGCACTGGACCACAAAGCGTACTGCTGTCACCAGCCGCCTGAGCTCCTCTGACGGCAACATGACACTTGCTGTCTCTTTTGAAGACTCCTTGAAACTTTTGCCTTTCCTCCAGTTATTGTGAGGATCTTCACAGAACTATGTGGGATGAACATTTGTCCATATTATGTTTATGTATAATCCCAGAATTACAATTTTGAATTGATGGTGATAACTGAGGCAGATAAAGTGATGTGGACAGTTTTTGTGTCCTCTCAGGAGCCGTACTACGTCAGGTGCATCAAACCCAATGAGATGAAGTCACCGGTGCTGTTTGATGACGCCCGCTGCCAGCATCAGGTGGCCTATCTTGGACTGCTGGAGAATGTAATGGTGCGCAGAGCGGGCTTTGCCTACAGGCAGCAATACTCTCGCTTCTTGCAGCGGTAAGAAACGCACTTTAAACATCAGTGATGATGGTTAAAAATCTACTTTGATTTTCAAGATTTTTTAAGAGGCACTTGATAAAATTTAAAAAAGAAGTTCTCTGGCTCAGAATGCATAGAAGCTTTAATTCATCATAATGGCCCAGATCAATCCCTGCTGACTTTGTATTTCTCCTCCCAGCATCTAGACTTTCCAGTAATAATGTTTTACACTGTTTGTGACATTCTCATAGACTGGGTTCAAAGCAAGGAATGCAACAATTAACTCATTCTAATTCAGTTTAGTGCACACAGCGCTTTCAGGGAAGAATCAAAGACTGAAGTAGATCAAACGTCTTGAGCAATTCTGCAGTTCCAACAGCCGTACATTTGACGGCACTGTTATCCAAAATGACCTCTAACCAGGAAGGAAAAAGCATCAGGAGGAATTGCGGCTAGTCCCGCTAGTTCTCTAGCTAGCATGTATTATTAGAGGTCTGCAGCTGCCTTCAGGTTTCTACTTCTTCAGATTCACACAGCAATCTGGTTTTCTTCTTCTAACTTTAGCAGCTTACATCATTTAGTTGTCCCTATCTTTGATCCTACATTTGCAATAAAGTGAATTGCTCCAGAGTTCCTATGCAGGTGAGCAAAGAACCTTGTTCTCAAAAGGATTATAGTTCTCTTGTTTTGGTCCAAACCACAGTTCAAATGAGTTTTCACACTTACAAAAAAGGTGTCAGGTTTTACATCTGCAAAAACAGGTGTAAAGAAGGTGTGAAAACTGAAGTGAAAAAGGCATAAAACTGGTGTGAACGTCTGAAACAAGAGTAAAACAGGCATAAAACAGCTGTAAAACAGGTGAGAAACTGATGTGAAAAGGGTGTAAAAAGGTGGGAAATAGGTAAAAAAAATTGGTGTGAAATAGATGTTAAACAAGTGTGAAAAAGATGTGATGAGGTTGTGTAATAGGTGTATAACTGGTGTGAAATAGGTGTAAAAAAAAGCTTGAAACAGGTGAGAAACTGATGTGAAATGGGTGTAAAACTGGTGTAAAATAAGCTTAAAACAGGTGAGAAACTCATGTGAAACTGGTACAAAACAGGTGTGAAAAGGTGCGTTGAGGTTGTGAAACCCAAAAGAAATTAGTGAAACAGGTGTAAGAAAGGTGTGAAACAGGTGTGACACATAAAAAAAGAGATGAAACAGGTGTAAAATAGATGGGGAACAGTTTTGAAACAGGTGTGAAAATGTATTGAAGCAATTGGAAATGACTTATGAAACAGGTGTAAAACAGATGTGAAAAAGATGTGAAAAAGGTGAGATACAAGTGTACAACTGGTGTAGAGCAGGTATAAAAGAAGTGGAATAAGTAAAAAAAGCTGTAAAACAGGTGAAACTAGTTTAAAAGTTGTTAACATTATATGGAACAAGTGTAAAAGAGGTGTCAAACAAATGTGAAACGTGTAAACTGGTTGGAAACAGGTGTGAAAGCTAGGAAATATATACGTTTGAATTAACTTATCTAACAGTGACGATAAGTTTACAGCAAGTGTTATGTGTTCACAGCAAGTACTTGCGTAAATAGACCATGAACTCAATTGTGTTTTAAAGTCACATTAATGCATCTCTAATTCAGTTTATGGGACGTTCTGAGATGTAACAAACTGAAACAGCAGCTGGAGAATAAAGACATGATCAGAATTCCTCCAACAACTATTAGGGACAGTTTGACATGGCGTTTTCTGCTTGAAGTTAGATTTAGCTAATTTTGGGAAATGTCAATATGTGTTTTGACTTTTTGGTCGAGTTCTGAAATGTCAAAAGTAATTTCTGGCAGTTGTACCGCGGATGGTGATTGCAAAGAGTTCAAACTCCAGATTGGAGAAAACTAGAATTATACTCGATCTTGCGTCAAAGCTCCAAAAATCCCTTCAAAACTTCAAGGGTTCTTCATCATCACTGATAATGCTCCCAAAATCACCTCACTCACAGGTGCCTTTCATTGTAATGTTTAGGTATAAAATGACGTGTGAGTACACCTGGCCAAACCACTTGATGGCATCAGACAGGGACGCCGTGGAGGCCATCATCACACAGCACGGTTTCCAGGACGACGTTGCGTTTGGACATACAAAGCTGTTTGTGCGAACGCCCCGCTCCCTCTTCACCCTGGAGCAGGAGAGGGCGACCCTCATCCCCATCCTGGTGCTCTTCCTGCAGAAGGTCAGCAATCACTTTTTTCTTTAAATCCTTCTGCAGCCAAGCTTTAAAACTCCGTTACTTCGTCTCAAATTATCCCCAAAAGTTAAGAAAGCATCGACTTTAAACAAGAAATCACAGGAAAAAACTTTTTTTGATCAAATTCTGACAGATATCAGTAATTTGAATGAAACTCATTGTCTCAGTAGGACATTTATGTCCAAAAACTGTTGTGACACCACAAGCATCGAGATGTTACTGTACTGTTTTGACTCCAAACCGGCATATAATCTTATGTCCACACTGAGATTTTTGTCTCTTCTGAAGTAGAAACATCCTCTGGATTCCTGAGGAGATGTTTCCTCCCCTTCCCTGTTGTCTCCTGACTTCTCCTCAACATCTCTATTTTTAGACACTCCTACTGCACTCTATCATTTCCTGTCTCCTCTTGTTTTTTCATTGTTTATTACTGAGCAGTGCTGGTAAACGCCCCCCCCACTGTTGCTGTAACTCCCCTCTTGAGAGGACCATTACTCAGCAGGCATATTTTTTACCAGGCCTATGAAGACGGTTTTAGTTACCAAGCATTCAGGTGGTTTCTACCGTTCCTTAACTTTCTCCCCATCAGGGAAGCACCAAAGCCATAGTGATAGATGGATGTGGAGTGTTTTCTAAACTAATATAAAGCTTTGTGTTGATCCTTCCTATTTGTACAAGTACATTTTCCCCATTTCTCAGTCATGGAATTGCTGGAGCCTATCCTAGATACTGTTGGGCAAAGGCAGTTTGCGTCCTGGAAAGGTCGCCAGTCCACTACATGGCTTGTAGTGGATATGGATAGTTTTTTATTTTCTCATTTCCTCATATACGGATGTGAACTGTCCAAGTTTAACAGCATCACTTGTTCTCCTCAACACACCAACAACAAATACAGGGTTACAGTGTGACAAAAATAACAGTTTTATGGATTGGTGCCAATCTAATCTTGATAAAACTTCCTATTCCCAAATGTCCTGCTTGTGTTTATCAGCATTTGATTAACCAATAAGAAGAGGGGATCCTGCCACCCACTGGATGGGGGTTAAACTGTGGAATTGTTCTAGACACCGTGGGGGAGAGTGAAGACATATTTGGCAAAAAGACACTTAAATCGTCTTTTTTAGAGTGAAGTTTTCTACTTCCCCCTAACTGCTTGGCTTCTAAACATTAACTCTTGAACCAAATTAGGAGCACATTTATGGGTCATTGTCTTGAAACATTTTATCCCTACAAATGTTATACCAACTCCAACCCAAAAAATAAAGTCGTACAACTCAGCAGACTAAACAAAACCAAAAACCTTTTTTTCTCAAACTGAAGCTAGCAAAGAAAGTAAGATATCCTGAACCTAAAGTAGCAAATCAGCCTCAAATAATGATGGGACCATCACCATGTTTGTCTGTAACTCTATTGAAGATCAAAGCTTTTTTAATTACCTAAATGGAGGTCCCCAAACAAAAGTTCTCCACATTTCAAACTCTGACTGGTTACTTCATGGACACTGGAAACACCTAACAAGTGTTTAAAGAAACGTAGAGAGCAGAAGAAATCATTTCTTTATGGAGATTTGTTGGCTCTAAAAGACCTTTTTTGCCTGCAGCATCCTTGTGGGGCCAGAAACTTTGCTTTGACTAAACTTTGGTCTCATGCTCTGCAATAATTTAGCATCCAGCTGTTCTAGAGACACTAAAAATTAAAGGATTGGTCTAATTTGACAGTGCACAAAACTCTGTGCAGACTTCTACATTTGTATAAAGAAAACTTCTCATTTTGTCTTCAAAATTGACCCAAAAAGATATTTTTTTAAGTTTTTGCATAGATTAATGTTTTTCTGTGTGAAATCATTAAGAATGTACTAATTTGTCCCTTTTTAAATTATTCCATGTTTTTTTGCAGGATAAAAATTCAAAACTTTGGTGTTTCTGATCTGACATTTCAGTTCAGGGACACTCAGCCAATCATCTGAGGTTGCAGTTTTTCAGCCCCAGTTTCTGTGTTTTGGAGGAGATTTCACTTCATTTTAAGTCTCATTCTCGTTCGGCTGCTGGTATTAAAACTGCCTGCTTGAATCTTAATTTCCTGAGACAATAATTGGTATAATTAATGAGTTCCAGAGCAGAGCTACATTAAATTCAATTACCTCTCTTGCTCAGTGAAAAGCCCGGTTCCCCTGACCTACTTTGATGTCTGCAGAGGACTCTGGATCTGTAACTGGAGCAAAGTTTCCTCTGTGCAACTCAAACACACTTCTCTCCTCTTCTACATGCGGGGTGCTTTCGACAAACAATCCTGACCTCCACAGATCTGGCGCGGCGCTCTGGCCCGTCTGAGGTGCAAGCGAATGAGAGCCATCTACACCATCATGGGATGCTATAAACGCTACAAGGTGAAGGCTCACTTCTGGGAGGTGGAAAGCCGGTTTGCCAACGTGAGGACGACAGCCGACTACGGGAAAAGCGTGGAGTGGCCGGCACCGCCTGCAGCTCTGACCCAGTTTCACCAAATCACGTTGATGCTGCATCGCAGGTCAGAGTTCACAGAATAAAAACACCACAGAACCTGCAGAAAGTCGCCTATCCTCCCATTCCATAAACTTTAAAAGAGCTCGTCATGCAGCTGTGCCCAGAAGTAAATGCTGAAATATCAACAACTTTATTGGAAACTTGATCAAATACAGAATGGAAGCATAGTTTAATATGATCTAACATGTGTGTGTTGCACCCTGGGAACACAACCATTAATTTTACAGGTTCCTTAATGTAGCTGATGAAATCAGTGTTGGGGTAACGGATTAAAACGTAACCAATTACTGTAATCTACATACTTTTGTCAGGAACGGAGTAACTTACTGAATTACAGTTCAAATTTGGGTTATTGATTACAGTTACTGATCTATAGAAACACCTCGTTACTCCGTTACTTTGGTTTTGTAGGCTCTTACATTTTTTTCTCGGTTATATGAAACAAAGCAGAGTTGAATTTAAAAAAACTGAGTAACTGGCGCATACGCGCACGCATGTGCGGGCAGAGCTGGGGATCGGTCAAAATACAGACATGCCTGCATTGCTACAGTCAAAATGCTTTCCAAACTGGCTCAAAGATGAGACTTAAGAGACGCTCCAAGGAGTCCTCTCATCTCAGCAGGTGATCAGCAGAGCAGATCACCACTGATGTGACAATTGTGAACAAAAGCACTCTAAAAACAAGAGCCGGATCCTTCCTGGGAGCCTGATTTCTTGCTTTATTTTTTTCTCTAAGCTGCATGTGACTAGTGGGTCAGAATGAGTTTGCGCTCATTTTGTATGTATGTATATATATATATATATATATATATATATATATATATATATATATATGTTAAGATTACGAGGACGAGAAAAAAACATCTGCATGGATTTTTGGATCTTAACTATTGTCTGCATGTTCCTGTACTTTTACACTGACACCAGTGTCTCCTCCTCTTCTTTAGGTGGTGGGCGAGACAGGTTGTGAAGAACATCCCACCATCAGACATGCCGGAGGTTCGGGCCAAAGTGGCAGCTCTAAAGGCTCTGCAGGGGCAGAGAAAGCACTGGGGGGTCGGCAGAGCTTGGGAGAGAGACTACCTGGCAAATGTGAGAAGCACAACATTTCTCCTAAATGGTTTTCTTTATTCACCTATGTGGGAAGTATTTTCTTTGGAAAATGTTCTACAAAATAAAGTGAAAGCAGTGGGTTTTCTCAAAGGACAAATTAACTTAAAAAGGAGTTCAGCTTCTCAATTCTGCTCAGGAGCCAGACCTCCTGCTAGTTTCAGTTTTAAATCTATTTAAGTAAATGCCATTTATCAAATCCACAAAGATCAAAGACTTCTTGTTTTATTTTGAAAGCCACTTTCTTTTGGTGTCACTTTTACTTCCTGTTGTGGTCCCATTTCTCTTCATAATCCTTTCATTTCCTCTTAAACAGTTTTTTTTTTCATCTTTTCTCATAATCAGACCGTCCATAACTGAAATCTGGAAGAGATTTTCAGTTTTGGTTTTCACCTGTGGATGGAAGCTCAAAGAGGTCATTTTTGAATTTGATTAAATCATTTACTAAAAATAACGCAATGTCTTTTTTTTTTAATTAATGAATCTTTCCAGAATTGCAAATAACTTTTTTCTTTGATCTAATTAGGAAGAAACTCAAATTTTATTGCAATGTTTTGAATCTCTGCAAGGGTGAGTTAATATTCCCGTGCGGTGCAGTAAAATGAGTTTATTCTGAATAAATTCTCCTTGTTAGATCTGCTATAAAGCTAAATCTTCTCAGAGACTTGATCTTTTTTTTATTTACAAAAGAACACTATCTTGCTTTGGTCCAGCTTTGTGTTTTGAAGTTTTGGTCACATTTAGGCTGTCGCGCACTGACGTGGGTCATCATGGAGTTGAGTACAATCACATGAGCAGGGGAGCCCAGCCCTGAAGGAGGCTCCCTGCTTTGGGTCACGAGCCGTCAGACACACTAAGGCAGCAGGGACTTGGGATCTGGTCACGCTCGCACTGCCCGAAGGCGTCTTCAAAGCCACCAAATGGCCTCAGATTAGCAGCTAAATGAGGCGGCTGTGGGACTGGTTACAGAGCGGCAGTGTTCACAAAAGCACCCGCTCTTAGTCATGCTTTACAGCCCGCGGCGCGTCACACGCACCATATACATTCACAGCAACACAACAGTTGGTTTTCTGTGACTGTACACACTGCAGGTCATTCAGGCCTCCCTCGCTGTAACAGATTCTGGTGCTGCCCGCGGCGAGGTTTAGACCCGGTGGACTTTCCCTACTAATACAGCGAACTGTTGACATTTGAGGTTGAAAACAGTGTATGAATCAACAAAAACAATTTTGAAAGATTTGGGTTAGCTTTTGAACTAAAATAATATAAAAACACGATTAAAATGTTTTGAGAGGTCAAAGGTTTTATTGCAAAAAACCATAAGAATGTGAGGATTCAACGTTAAATCATGACACATTTTAAACCTTACACCCTCATTTCAGCTTCTGGTAGGAAGTTTTATGCTTTTAGTGCATGTAAAAAAGGTTGAATGTGAGTTATTCTAGTCTTTCTTGCCCATAAAATTGTTTAAATGAAGTATTTTTGCTCTTTAAAAATCAATTTCTTTTGAAGAAATGTATGGGTTGTTTGATTTATCTAAGCCTCCAGTTAACACCAAAGCCCACTCCTCTTAAATAACACAAATAAATAGACCTTGTGTTTAGTAAATGGTAAAATCATCAACTAAACAAAGTGGCTCAAAGATTCTTTAAAATCTGGGTTTGACAGTTTTGTAAAAGATTATTGATTTTCAAGAAATTGATGGGAAATGTAGAGCAAATATTGATGATGATTCAAATGCAGTTTTAATCTGCATGTGCACTTTTACTGAAAAGGTCATGGAAGGTATGTAAAGGTCATGGAGTTTACTACAGGTTGTAGTAAACTCTTATTCAAGATTTAAGGACTAATATCATGAAAAATCAACTTTTTGAGCTTTTAAGTGTATTATAGTGTTCATTCCTCACTATAAAGAACCCAAAAGCGTTATTTTGATCCATTCTCACATTTTTGAGTAATCCTCCAAGAACCACTGCCCTTAGCCGCAGCCCCTCCCATACCCACGAGTGCCTCAGAGATCGAGTCGTTTTACTTTCGGGTGTGAAAAAAGTCCACAAAAATAACTCAAACGTGATATGTGATCATATTCATGGATTTTGTTTACTATAAAATGCTTAAGAAAAACATGGTAAAGGCCCTTTAAGGGTGGAGAAGTTGAGTTTTTTCAACCCTCACCAAACTCTGAGCACTGCTTGGCAAGTGGGTATTCCTTGCATGCATCCTGACTGTTAGAATTTAGGAAATTAGACAATCAGTTTTGTATGGGCGTCTGACCGGCACTTCCGTATCACATGCACACCCCGTGCGGCATTTGCATGCCATCAGAGAGGACCTTACTAATGACTAGAGTGTGGTGTAAGGACACTATATGACAGCATCACTTGCACGTCAGAAGTGCGTGTAACTTACTTAACTATACATTTACCGCGCAGCTCAACGTTTGTGCAAAAGACCACGGGATTTCAGGACACAGAAAAAGTCAAGACGACAGTAAAAAAAAATGAGACTCACCTGCGCTCACTCCTCTCAACGACCCTCCACGGGCCTGGACTACCCAAAAACCTGCAGCACCCATACGAGTGTATGTGGTTGAAGCCTTAAGACCTTACTAAAGAAAACACATTATCACATTCAATCTTAAGATGATTACATTTAAGAGTCAGAAATGTGTTTAACTTTGAGTGACTGGCGACCCATAAAACAGACTTTCATAGACAAAATGAGGAGCTGATCATTTTAGACTCACAGCTGACATCAACTCAACAAGGATGGGAACTTCAGGCCAGTTAAACTCAGTTGGTTCACTGTTTAAGCAGTATGAAATCGGTTTAATTCCTCATGGAAATCGCAGCAAATCATTTCCTCACAGTTTTCTTGTTTGTCTATTCAAGGTGACATCTTTTCCCGCCTGCAGTCTTTGTCTGCTGGAGCCTCGGGAGGCACTTGTTCTTCTTCCTGTGCTGTCACAGGCTCTAACATCTAACATGCTTTCTGCAACAGAGCGGAGTCTGACATGCAGCTTTATCTTTCTGTGGGTTCTCTAAGCATCTGACCTCAGGCAGAAAATGTCTTTCTCTGAGCTCGTTTTTGGCTTTCTTGTGACATTTTCTATATCAAGCAGCAACTTGCAAATGATGCATGTGCAGTAGAGTCAGTCTAGGATAAGGACAGCATGCACTGACTGCAGCTTTGTTCACTCCTTGTGGGTATAATGTCATAAAAAGGCTTTCGGGAGTCCCTGTCTCTTCTAACTGGGGACAGTTGCTGCTCTGTCGCCGCTGGTGTCAGTCGACCTCCTTTGATAACATGAGACTTTGGCTCCTGCAGGCACGAGACTGTCCTCAGACCAGCTCCGACTTCATTCGTGTTTCCAAAGAGCTGAAGAACAAAGACGGGTTCAATCAAGTCATCTTCTCCGGTCTCTGTAGGAAGGTACAGCACCGACTGGGATTCACCTTTTTCCCAAAACAGTTTTGCTTTTAGCTACAAGCTTTTTCTTTCAGTTTCTGTTCACCACACACAACCCACCTCCCTTATTATTTTGTTTCAGTTTATTTTCTAAATGTTCAAAGATGAAAGAATTTTGGTTAAAGGTGCTTAACTCAAGCCGAACTTCCATTCTATCATGTATTTTTGGGTAAAACATTTAAATTCCGTTACATTTTAAACTTTCCAACATTTGAACACATAAAGACTTTGGGTCGTAGTTGATGTCCGGCCTTGTTTTAGACGGAGACTTCTCACCTAAGCCTTCTCCTCTCTTAGATGAACAGGTTCAACAAAAGCACGGACCGAGCTCTCCTCATCACAGACAAGTTTGTCTACAAGTTGGAACCCAAGAAGCAGTACAAGATCCTGAAGAGGTTTCCTTTGGATGTGGTGAGTTTTCAGTGGGTGGTCACAGAAACAGTCGTAGGAAAAAAGCTCAGTGTTTGGGTTACAAGCACCAGTAAAAAAAACGAATCAAGTATCTTACCCAAGTCTTTCAAAAGAACCCATCAGTGTCATCTTCTTGATATATTCTATTATTTGTAAGAAACTCAATGATGTCACCATTTGTTTTAATGGTTCTTACATAACCCCCAAGGAGTGTGTCTTGGGGGACTTGTTTCGGATAAAAATGGACAAAAGTTGAAGAAACCGACCTGAGTTAAGATATCAAGATGTGAACCAAACAAAAGTAGAGGAAGGCAGAAGAAGAAAATAAGCTTTGAGATGTTAGGGGATGAAGTTCAGCAATCAGGAAGGGAAAATGTGGAAGGAGGATGAGAGGACGCATTCCTGTAAAGTCTCCTTCAAACATACCCTCAGGCTGCTGGATTAGAAGAGCAGTGGTAAACTGGACGTCACTAGACATTAAACCACATCCATGATCTGAGAGTAAACACAGTAAGCAACCTTCACGCAACTGTTAATGCCTTAGTACTCCAGCGGTTGGTGGAATGACCGTTGGAGTTCTTCTAAATTCAGATGATGGCATTGACACAATCTACTCAATGCTGCTAATCTTAGTTGAGAGTACCATCAAGAAAAAGACTTCTGGTACAAGAGGGCAGGTGCGTGGCAAAGCCCAGGAGTTTTTCAACCGGCAGGAGGCCAGATGGTTTCATTTCTAAAAGAGAAGCTCATCTGAAGCCTTGCAAGACAATATGCATCAGAGCTATTGGGACAGACAGATGTGGAATCTGCAACTGTGGATCAACTACCTCATTAGAGGAGTTTCACATACCTCGCCTTGTTCCTGAAGTTTGTGGAGCAATGACAACAACAGGCCTTAAACAAACCCAGAATTTAAAGTGGACTTCTGGTTTATGAGTTCATCAGAGCTCCAATTAAAGTCAATCTTGTATCTAGTTTTCAATGTCTAAGCCTGTTAGAAGAAGTTTAATAACCTCTGTGACTTCTTGTCAAATCAACTTGTTGCTCCGTCACATGACATCTGTACTCTAATGGCTTCACCAACACCTCTGCAGGATGCAGTGACTCATATCAGTAGTGTTTGCTTGAGACAGAGGGCTCACAACATGCCACAGGGTTAAAAACCCATCATTATGCAGCACTGGAACAGCTAAAGATAGCTGCTGCTATTAAGCTTGGCTGCTTAGATTGAGAAGCTGTTTCCAGGAGAGAAAACGTTTCAGGAGGAAACTGTCCTCATTCTGCGTCACCTGGATGAAACGATGATAGAGGTTTGTGTGATGGTCTAAAGAACAACTCAGGGTTGAAGTCAAAACATATTAAAAAAAAAACAGCTCACATGTACCAGAAAAGTCAACCTGACTCTAAAATGTAGGTTTGGTTGTACATTAACACAGAAGAAAGTAGGATTTTCTATCAGATCTGTTGTGAATTACAAGTTTCAGTTATTTTTGTCACATGTGATGTGTTAATGGTTGACCCTGTAACATTTAAGCTGTCAACTACCGTAACTCGTCAACTCAAGTAACGTCATTCTAATAAGTTCTGAAAAAAGCGCCTTTGCCTTGAGGTACATCACTCAACAAACGTAAAGTAACGTTTAAGAACGTTGGAATTACAATAATTGTGTAAACGGTTTTTCAAAACTCACGTTCACGTGTCGCTACCTAAGGTTACAAGTTCATTTTCAGGCTCCTTTTACAAAACATGCACTCTTGAACGCATGTTGAAAGTTAAAGTTTCTTTTAAATTCTGCAGAAGACACATTAAAATTCAGCAGGGATCAAATGCTTCTGGTGGAAATTTCTTGGGGAAAGATGCAAAAATTGTTTAGAAAATGACCAGATTCATTCAAAAATATGGAGAATAAACATCATTCTTTTATGCTGCATGACGTGAAGCGTACTGAAGTTTATTTATGATGACAAACGTTTATCAGATGTTTTAAAAAATGAACCCCACTGATTGGAGATATTCCTTCCTCTGATGGGACAGGTTGTTCCAGAGGTTGCCATGACGATGGTGAGACTCGTGGCCCATTGTCATCCCTGCAGGATTAACCTGAGTGAGCATGGGGCCGTAAGAGGCTTACTCCACTTTGTGTTTCCTCCTAAAAGCTGTGACGCATCCCGGTATTCCTGCATTTCCTCGCATCCTCTTCCCCCCCACAGTCAACTTCCACTGGACCATTTCCTCTCCTCCGCCTCTCACTCTTTCGTCGACCTCCTCTCTTTCCGCCCATCTGTCCATGAACTGGGTCACAGCTCATAACTTTCCCTTCATTGCACCTCTGCACGTTTGCCGCCAGCAGAATTCCCGCCCGCCTCCACTGTCGGAGCGGAACTAATCCTGCCCACTTCTTTCACATGCAGGTTTTTGATCCAGGATATATTGTACTATTAAATTCACAGGTATTATACATGGATGTGATAATCCACAACACTTTCATTTGCCATGCTCTATCTGTGTCACACATGTCACAGGTCACACAGTCCAAAGCCAGCCTCTGCAAACAAATGTTTTGTATTTTTCCCCAAAAATAGTAAAAAATGAACAATTCACATTGAATACATTTTTAGTACATCATCTAGGATTTACCTCGCCTTCGCCCCTACAGTGGCTAGTATAGGCCCCCACATTCCCGTGACCCCAAAAAGGAAAAGGGCAGGTTTAGAAAATGATTAGATGGGTGAATAATCAAAATGGAGTTTTCAAAACAACGATAAAATCAGTTTATCTTGACCAGTTAAGTGATCTTTTTAGTCCCACCTTCAAGCTGGTCTGTAATTTATCTACAGAAGCAGGAACGGGAAAAATTCTGAATGTCCAGTTTTATGTTGGTTCCTTGGATTTTTCCAGTGGTTTCAGGTTCTGTTTAAGACAGTTCAACCTTAAGGTCTTTTTACGCTGCTAAGACGAAGCTGTCTGTTTCTTGCAGTTCACAGGCCTCAGCACCACTAGCGGTCTAGACCAGATGCTGGTGTTCCACACATCCAACAAAGATGACGTCCTGCTGTGTCTGCAGCGAGGAGAGCTCTGCCCCAACCAGGACCGAGTGGGTGAAGTGGTGGGGTTGCTGGTGGACTACTTCACACGGTCAGTTCCAGACCATTTCCTCTGAAACCGTTCTCCTCTTCCGTTAGTTCAAACCAATGAAAGCTGAAAAATACTTTTGCTGGTTTGGTCTACTATGTTTGAACACTATTACCTCAATCTGCACTCACCCTTAAGGTACTGGCTTCTTCTTCATTTTCTGCTGTTTACTAGCACATCTTCACCACCTACTGATGTAAGAGGCTTGGTGCAAAAAGTCAAAGCGGTGCATATCTTGCTCCAGAGCTTTTCTTTCACAGCTCAATTCTGATAAAGAAAAGACTTGGTTTCATATTATAGAGGTTGGACACCAACTTCAATTATTAATGTCTCCTCCATGATCAATTTTCAAATGGTTGGCACTTCTGTGAATGAAAACGTACCCCATCCATACATCAATCTGATTTGACCTGTTTCAACTCAACCCGTGCTCAGTGGCCACACATTTTGTACGTAGAGCCCGAAACCATTTGTAGAAACTTGAGTCGGGAGGGAATTGAATGCAGAATCCATCCTAAAATGCTCGTTTACTGTACATGGATTTTTCATTGACGCTTGAACGCATGTTGCTGAGGGTGGCGTCAACATGACGGTTTCCATTAAGAAAATGTATCATTTTGAGATCGATTTAAGTCCACATAAGGCTGATGATGCCATATTCACAACAGCAGGGGAGCTACATGTGTTTAACAGTAGAGCATGTCAAATACAGTATGTGATAGTATATCTTTTGCCTTGTACCTTTTTCTAATCCAACTCAACGGTCAAAACACTGAAGGATGTTTCAGGTAACCAATGAAAATAGTGAAGGGACAGCATACTGGCTGCATTGTAATCTTAATATTAGAGGAATTACATATTGCTGTTTATCTCCCATATTATGACTTGTTTTCAGCTGTCCTTTACTTTCTTTACTTCAATTAACATTTTGCTCTCTACTTAATATATGTTTTGTAATCAAGTCAATTTTAATTTTTTTTTCATTGTCAGTGCGTACATACATTTCGAGTAAAAGTCTAACACTTCCTCCAGTCAGTTTCACATTACGCTCATCTCATGTTGCAGGAACTCCATAAGTTATTTTATAGAAGAGTGCTTTTCTCACACAGCCGAATCAGTTATCATTTATTATAGGTCTCTGCAAGTGCTTCAGCCCATAGTTTATTTGTCTTTTTTTACCTCTTTCATTTGCTAGGAAATACTGAGCCTGTTTGCAAGCCCTCAATAGTCAGACTACAGGAACAACCAGACATAGTTAAAAGATTAAAAACCCTTGAACAGATCCAAATACAGCTTTAGGATTGTTTATAGTGAGGAATGAACATTATAATATTACACTTAAAAGCTCAAAAATGATTTTGAATTGTGTAGGCCCTATTAAACGTCATTGAGGTGTTTAGCTGCATTTCTAATGTTAACTTCAGTAGCAGAGGAGAAGGAAGTCATTGCTAATACCTGCACTACATAATTCTGAGTTTTTTAACAGCAGGAGTCCAACTGCAGTTATCCAGCCTTATGGGAATAAAACAGTTTAATTAGAGAATTCCTCTTATCATTCCTGTAGAACAGAATAGTTTTACTGGGTTCTGCAGTCATTCCACATTAACCTTTGGAGCCTTTGTTTGTTTATTACTGTTGGCTGGATTAGCAGCTTGTTACTAAACCCTCAAGCATTTCACTCATGAACTGATGAAATGAATTTCAGAAAGAAAAGTTGCAGGATTGCATTTCGTTTGAAAGTCTTTGAATGCATCATTAGCGCTGTGTTTTGTGAGGTTTGTCCCATTCCACCTGAACGTCCTTCTGCCAGACCCGACTCCAGCAGCGCACGCACAGGCGTCGTCTTGTGACGAGGACTGCTGTGGTCGTGTGCATTGATCAGATGTTTATGTGGGACTGTAAGCTGCTGCTGCTGCCTCAGCAGCCGCTCTGCTGCTGGAATCCTGAAGCATTAATCCTCCAAATCCTGTCAGGTCCATGCGAGTGACGCAAGACACAAGCAAGCACACATGCATGCACACATGCACGCCCCGTGTTTATTACCAATATCCCCTCCTGGCAAGAGCCCATCCAGTTTGTCTCAAGGTTATGAGAAGGAAGTTATGACATTTACTCAGTATTTAAGAATATATTGTTTATGCTCCTTTCAAAAAACACATTTGTGTTTGTGCTAATATGCATTTTAAAATGTAAACGTTTTTCTTTACTGTTAAAAAAATTGTGTAAAAGAAATTACACACGTGGACAAAATTGTTGGTACCCAATAGTAATAGGTTATAGGTTATATTATATAGGTTATATTAACCTATTATATACTTATATAACCTATTATTTATGTTATGTAGGTTATATTTTATTATACTATTATATAGGTTATAGTAAAGTGTGCCCATAACAATTTACATATACACACGTGGACAAAATTGTTGGTACCCCTCAGTTAAAGAAGGAAAAACCCACAATTCTCTCTGAAATCACTTGAAACTTACAAAAGTAAATAATAATAAATGTTTATTTATTTATAATTACACACGTGGACAAAATTGTTGGTACCCAATAGTAATAGCAATAAATAAACATTTATTGAAAATTAAATAATCAAAATCAGCCATCACTTTTGAATTGCTGATTAACATAATTATAAAAAAAAAAAAAACTAATGAAATGTGTAAATACAAATTCTAAAACGAAAAAAAAACAGTTTATCAAAACAAAAATGTATGTTTTAACTTTAAATGTAACATGTGGAAAAGGAAGAATTTCAAATCTAAATAGAGAGCACCTTTATGCCATTGAAAGTTTTTCTTTAAACGCCTTTGTTGTTTAATAAATAAATAAAGGTCCCGCCCACTTGTTTGTGTGAGCTGCCTGGTCTGTTCAACAAGTAACCACTAGGGGCCCAGTTCCACGACCAAGTTAATTTTTATGCAATCTAGTGTTATGCTCCAACTTTAGGGTATCAACAAATTACAGTCTAGTTCGTTTTTACTTCTGTGGTTAGATTTTATGACCATGAAAATACATTTTTATCAACTTTGATTTATTTTGGATTAGAGTTAGTGTTGCTTCTTGGTTCCTCGTTATATTGCGTTTTACTTTTCGTGGTCTCGCCGTTTCACTGTTATTTTTTAAGGCACACTCTGTTCTGTGTCCTGATTGTTGATCAATCAGTCTCCTCCATGCTGTGTCCCCGGTACAGAATGCGTTCAGTTTACTGAATCTACATAAATCTTTCATCTCGAGCAAATATTTGTTTTGATTCTATAATTCTGGACTGATAGGTTTGATTTTTGACATGTTTAAACAAGAGAGAAAAGTCTTGTAATTCCTGTCTGTCAGAGAAAATGTATAAAATGTATAAGGAGGGGTTTTACAGACATAAAATATCTATAATCCCACTTAGAACGTTACCCCCATGACAATCAAAGGAATACTGTACTCCAAAGGGATTGGATACTGTCACCTGGGGTGTGTGCGTCTGGTTTGACTGTGACTCTGAGGACGGCCGGCCTTTCAACTCTCCGTGACGGTCGTGCCGCCATCTGTGGCGAGGGAGGGGTGGCGGTGCATGAAACACTGTGCAGAGGGGGCAGAAAATGTGTCAGAAAATGACACGTCCCTCTTTGCAGACTCGGTCAGGAGGTTGGAGGGGGACAGCTTTGGCTCCCGGCGCTCCTTGCTGCAGTTAGTTGAATAAAGATGTGAGTGGCTGTCGTGCTGCTTCCAGATCTCAGACGCAGGAGGCGAGGTCTGACTCCAGGGATGCAAAGACCCCCCCTCATCTCTCATTAGCTGTTTTTTCCTGTTTAGTTTTTAAGGGGTCAGACCATCTGCTGAGCCATGGGGGGTATTAGGGGGGTAAAAGTAGGATTTAGGGGTATGATCTTTTCTTGAAAGCTCTCAGGTGAGTTGTTTTTTTTAAGGAAAGACTTCCGAGGAAAACTGGGACTGAATTGGATCTCGATCAGACAGCTTGTCACATGTTCCTGTTTTTTATTCTCATCCACAGTTCACCACACTCGTGAATTATAAATAGAAATATAAAATAAACATTTGACATTCCATCTGGAATCTGGCATTGGAATCATCTGGACTAATTTGGATTAGAATTTGAATAATTTTAATTTTTGCCTTGTAGAGATTTTCCTACTGTTTATGAGAAACCATTTGAGTTGCTATTCCATTCTTTATTGACTTTTTTTAAAGAGAAATTCAAGGCTTAAACAAGGGAAACTATCTTGGTTTGAGCTCTGCTTCTTCCTTCAAAATCTCCTGCAAACGGATCTTTTTCCTGCTCCTGAGCGTTAACATGTGCTGACAGGAGCTGCAGGTGGTGTTCCCGTTTAAGAAAAGCTTGTGTCTTCAGACAGAGACACATCAATTACCCCCCACCCACCACAAACAGTCATCAACTGAGGAAGCTGCTGTAAAAATTAGAAGCAGCAATTTTGACTAACTAAGTTCAGAGGGTTAGAAATAAATAATACAAAAAAGTAGGAAAAATGAAGAAGCATAAAGCCATGTCCTTAATAAATTCAGCAGAATATGAGTTTTTCTAAAATAATTTAGTAATTTGTTTAAACTACTTTGTATCTGGTACTTAGACATGTTAAATCTGATCACTTTGTGTTTTATTTAAAAATATTTTGTCCCTTGTAGACTCTGGTTTATCACCTGCTGCAAACATTCCCACATCCTGAACCCCCCGCCGCCGTGCTTCATGGCTGTTTTCGTTCTGATCGGCGGACTCCTCATTGTTCTCATGTAAAAGAACTTTGTTTTAGAAGTCTTGTTGTTTGTTCAGATGCAGTTTGGTAGTTACAGCTGTCATGCACACAGCTCCTGAGGCAGCAGAGCCTCAGAAGAAGTTCTGTTTCTCTGATCTTGACTGGGACCCCTGAGAGATTGGATTCTGTCCTGAATCCTTCTCCTGTCCAGTCCTTGGACATTATATTTCTATCATAGACGGGTCTTTATGGAGCAGTTATAAGAACCGTGAGTGAAGACAACCATCAGTGCTTTGCTTCCATCTTTTAATGTTCTGATTTCCCATCAGTCTTGAATTTTTTTCCATCTTTCCAGTTTGTGTTTTTTTTTTCTCGGCCTCCTCTCTTCTTTCTCTCTTCTTTCTCTCTCCTCGTCTTCGGTGGATACATAAATAGACACGAAAGGACCTGGAACTGCATTAATAGCAGCCTTCTGGGTCCCCCCCCCAGAGGAAGAGTCAAAGTGTGTGGTTTGACTGACCTGAAAAATCGTCTGTGTGTTTCTGATGTCTTTGCTGTTTGACCTTCACAGTTTGTCTGTCAAAGCCCCCCCCCCCAATCATTTTCAGGTCATGACAGGCGTCCTCTTCATCGCTGCATAGCCTCCTCTTGTCACCCCCTCCCCTCCTTCCCCTTCCCTCTGCGGCTGTCCTCGATGCGTTCATCACTGCTGGTCCAGTTAGCTCGTCCTACGGGTTAGTTTACCGTTCTGTCTCTGAAACCCGCTCCAGAACCAGGATCTGCTTTCTCCAGCCGAGCTCAGGTGGATCCATGAGGTCTTCATCATGGCTGACCCACTTTCAGACAAAGTCATGTGCTGCAGCAGGTTTTTAGGCTTTTTTTTTTTAAGGCATTTTAGTTTTGCCACAAATTGGATCTTAAATGTCACTAGTGATCACAGCCAATTGTCAACCTCAGTGTGTGTGTGTGTGTGCGTGTGTGTGTGTGTGTGTGTGTGTGTGTGTGTGTGTGTGTGTGTGTGTGGCAGGGGTGTGTCGGTGTGTGGGTGTGTGTGGGTGTGTGTGTGTGTGTGTGTGTGTGTGTGTGTGTGTGTGTGTGTGTGTGTGTGTGTGTGTGTGTGTGGCAGGGGTGGTGGTCATGGGACATTCATTCATTTCAGCCTGTTTGTAATCTGCAGTTCAGTTTGCACTATAGGCTGTCAACGTTAAAGTGTCAAATTCTGAACGCACACTTAGAGCACAATTCCGCTTCTATCATGGTCACCTATAGAAGACAAAAGTATTCCAATGATTTTTATTTCTTTATTCTTGTTATTTTTTAGGTTTGGATCACTTTCTCACAAAAGGTGGACTATTTGATACCTATTGCGGCACGTTGTCACGGTAATACAATTCGTGTCAACCGCAGGGGCAAAGGAATTCGATACATGTGCTGATCATCACAATAGGTTCAATAAAACATCAGTTCAAAGAGAAAGTTCCCCTCTTGCCGCTTGTTTTTGTCCACATCATGAGGGAAACATTTGTTTTGAAGAAGCCTGCACATAAAGAACATTGTGACCGGAACTTCTGCCGGAACGCCCAGCAGCCAATCAGAATAGAGTATTCACCCGGGCCATTTAAAGTGATGAAAAACAATGTTTGTTTCTTTTGGCTGCATATCAGTGTCAGCAGTCAGAGCTCTGTGGCCCCCTCTGGTCGCAAGAGCGTCTCCAGAGTACTAAACTCACTACACCTCCCAGCAGCCCCAGTGTGCAGTCCCCAGATCCCGCTCACCTGACTCCAATCTGACAATCCCACCTGTCTCTTAAGCAGCACACAGCCTCGCTCAGTGTGAAGTATTGTTTGTGCCGCACTGTCTGCATTACCAAACGTTTCAATCCTGACGCGATCTTCTGTTCTCTGACTCTGCTTGTGTTCTGATTGCCCGCCGTCTGCCCTGACCCTCGCCCGGACTCTGACTACTTTTAGCGCTTCTTGGATTATCCCATGAGTTTACTTTGCGGACTTTCAGACTTCTTGTCTGAACAAATATACCTGCTGAAAATGGAATCAGCTGTCTGCCCATTTGCGACAATCAGCATTTTGTTTTCTTGGAGTAATACTGCAGATATTAAACCCTTTAAAGGTCTGCTTTTCTTACTGTTGATGTGTTTTGTGCACATAAATTAAACTTCTGAGTTAACACTTTATTAATGTAAACATTTCAGACACTAAAAATGAAGGGAAACATTTTATATCTGGACTTTTTTTTTGTTTGAAAGCTTCATATTGTCAATGTGATTAATCGTGATTAATCACAACCCAAAAGTGTGATTAATCAGATTTTTTTTTTTTATTTTAGCGTTTGACAGCACTAGTTTTTTCCCCAAAAGTCTCTGAAATTTTCAGCGTTTTTGGTTTTTGGCAGAAATCAGCCGTACAGTTTTTAGCTTGTACCCACATGCCATATAAGTCAACTTCAGATGGGTTTCTGTGATGTTTCTGATGAAACTGATGTTCAAAATTCTACTTCATGTCCAATTCGACACTGTCCTCTTTACGAGGTTCTCTGACTGCTTAGCAACCATCGCTGTGATGACGGCAGCAGCTGTGTCAGCATCGTTAGACTCAGCAGGATCCCCTGAACCAGCCTCACTTCTCTCTGGGGGCATTCTGGGAAAAATGACTCACATTGTGGAAAGGCTTCCATAACGAGCAAATGGGGGGTACAAAGCTAGTCTGTGTAGACCCAAGTACACCTGTGATCACAGCTCGAAGGTTTACATGGTTCTGCATTATTCACCTGCTGAAAACAGATCTGGGTTCACTTTGACACAAACTAAAGTTAAAACCTACGACTTCCTGTTTGATGCTGCTCTAAAAGCCAAATCAGTTGGAGTCAGGTCACCTGTTAACCAGTAGGGGGCTTACTGTAGTTATTCTCCATTTAATCTAATGTAAATTTGGTCCAACTTCACAACATAAATAAAAGACTTTGCAGAACATCCGTTGATGCCAGATGACTATATTTTTTATGTTAGGCACGACAGGACTTTGATATCTCAATAAGATTTAAAAAAAAAAAACGATGTGTTTTCTTTTTTTTAATTATTCTATTGAGAGAGTGTCAGACTAAAGATAGTGAACATTATGGAGATGGGTTATAGTTTTGCAGAAAGCCAAAGTGAAGTACATCTGCTTGTACAAATACTTGAGAATTTCTATTTCTTTCTGCTTTTTTACTCATTTTAAGCTAAAACATGGAGTCCTTCAGATTCCTTTTTCGACCCAATTTAAATGATCATTTCTATTTAAATACTGTATGTATTTATTATTAAATGTTATCAAGTCTCATGGGTAAACCGACTTTTAATGTTTTTTGGTGTCTCTTTTTCAAAGGTTCCCTTTCAGTTTGTCACAAGACGTGACAAAAGGTCCTGAAGTTGTTTCTTAGGGTTACATCCTATCAGAGCGAGGCTTTTATGATGGACACTGATTGTAAAGCATGCTGTCCTGCCAGCTCAAGTTCTACTTCTATCTGTCTTAAGCTGCATTCACACCGACTGCCTCAACTCGAGTTTAAGTGGCAACTTTCAATGAAAAGTCTATGCAAACGCCAGTAGACCATATTTCTGGCTTCTGCATCTGCTGCGCTCATGATTGTCCAAGTTTTTAGGTCTGGTTGATTGGGTTCATTGATTGCTTGCTGAAAGTTTAACCGGTAGAACTTCTTCACGTTTAATCGTGGCAATGCTGCACTGACCAATCAGGGACTGTCGTCCGGGTTGCGCCATTTTCAAAACTCAGAGTAGTTTTGACGGAAGATGAGCACTGGTTAAAATACAAAGCATTTAGTCAGCCACCGATTGTGCAAGTTCTCCAAATTAAAAAGATGAGAGAGGCCTGTAATTTTAATCGTAGGTATACCTTAACTATGAGAGCCAAAATGAGAACAAAAATTAAGAAAATCCTATTGTCTGATTTTTAAAGTTGTACTGACATGATGCTGGAAGAAGAAAATTTACATTTGAAACTGCTGCTTTTTACTTGAAACGTCAGTGATGAAGCACACATATCAGAGTAAGATCGACAGAAAAAGGCCAAACTTCAGGTTGAAGCTCCGCCCATCATCGAGGTAGCAACATTTTGCACCACTCAGGGAACAAAAGAACATTATTTGAGACTTGAACGTAGCGTCAGTTGAGCAGTGCAGCCCCTGATGCACAGCCAGCGTGTTCGTTTTGGCCTTGAGGGTATCACATTGCTCCTTAATGGAAGAGGAGCAGCAGGTGTGATCTCACATCCAAAAAAAGGAGATGAAGTCAAACCACATCTGAATGACGCACTAACAAACACCCCCCACCAGACCGTCTGCAGCCCACCCTGTGTTTACGCGAGGACTCGTCAGACCTGACCTCCAGCTTTCACGGAGGACTGCAGATGGGAGGAAATGACCGCAGATTTCCTCCTGGCTCTCGTTAAAGTTTGAGCAGAGGAGCTGCAGGTTGGTTGAGGATGTGAGGCTGCTGTTTCTGCAGGGAGGGGGTACAGATACTCCCCCATCTGACATGAACCCTTCAGCTCTGATACTCCCACACACGATTCCTGTCTTCCTTCTGCACCTCTGAGGTTTGAGGTCATCAACCAGACTTTTTGAAGATTTCTAAGCACAGTTGGGTTTACGTTTTGAAACAGATCATCAAAGGAAACCCTAAAAGTGGATTGGTGTAAACATGCATTACAGAAAGAACACCTTCTAAATCTAGGCGAGGGTCTTCAAGAATTTGTGCAATCTGGAGGCTTCAGAAGGACCAAAACTTGAGGTGTCACATTAGATTCCGGTCAGAGGAGCGTACGGTCTGACAGTGAGTAACTGACATCTCGGTACCTGATGGCACCGTTGTTTGCTGACCATCGCAGACCCACCTCCAAGCCGGCTCTCCTGAACAATGTTCTAGACGGTTTATCGGTCTTCTCGGCTTCCTAAGACACTTTTCTGTCTGTCTGACACCCTCAGAGGGGAAACATTGATGGGTCCAGGTATCGCGCCTCCCTACCAGCTGTGACACAGAATCTGTCCAAATGCAAAGCAAGAGTCAGAACAGAAGATGCCAGTGATCTTCATCCAGAAAACCATTTTTGTTTTGGAGATTTTCCTATCGATGGCCTTCTAGTTCACCAAAACAGCTGATGCTGACACACCCTGTGAGACCTGGACTGCATCAGTTGACCTCTGATTGCAGGCTTGGTTCCTGCCCATGTGTTGAATTCTGAATTGATTCTAACTTTATGACGTGGCACTTTATACATCAGAAGATGAGTACACTGTGGTCATAAAGGGATGGACATGGTCAGCAACAGCAGGTAGGCTATGGCGTTGTAACTTTGCTCAAGTTGTACTAAGGGACCCAAAGTGCAAACACCATTACACCACCAGCAGCAGCCTTAACCGTTGATACCAGGCAGAATGGATTCATGCTTTTATGATGTGGATGCCAAATTCTTATCCTACCATTCAAATCTTGCAGCAGAATCCAGACTTTTTAATCTTCTATTGTCCAATTTTAATAAGCCTGTGTGAATCTTAGTCTCTGTTTCCTGTTCTTAGATGACAGTAGTGGCACCCGGTGTGTTCTTCTGCTGCTGTAGTCCATCTGCTTCAAGGTTGGACGTGTTGCGCGTTCAGAGATGTTCTTCTGCAGACCTCGGTTGTAACCAGTGATGACTTGAGTTATTGTTGCCTTTCTATCAGCTGTAACCAGTCTGGCCATTCTCCTCTGACCTCAGGCATCAGCAAGGCATTTCCACCCACAGAACTGTCGCTCACTGGATATTTTCTCTATTTCTGACCGTTCTCTGTAAACCCTAGAGATGGTTGTTGGTGAAAATCCCAGTAGGTCAGCAGTTTCGGAAATCCTCAGACCTGTCTGGTACCAAAAAACCAAGTTCACATCACCTTTCTTCCCCATTCTGATGCTCGGTTTGAACTTCAGCAGATCGTTTTGACCATGTCTACATGCCTATATGCATTCAGTTGCTGCCATGTGATTGGCTGATTAGAAACTACAGCAGGTGCCTAATAAAGTGGCCAGTGAGTGTAGATGTAAAAGTGTGTACATGGGTGTAGGACGTTTGGTTGATCACTGACAGCTCAGTGTGAGTCAACACCATTTACAATTGACTTTATTGAGACGGTCAACATTGCAGATTTCTTATTTTGTTAAGGCCATGCTCTGATGAAGACTTTTTTTGAGAATTGTGTCTGTTCTCGTTTTTAGCATTTTAAATGTTTTATTGTCCAATTTTGTCCTTTTTCTTCTTCTCTCCACTACAACTTTCACTGACTTCCTTCCAAGAAACATTGAATTGAAGCCTATTTTGTGGGATAACAAGCACCATAGCTTCTGACTTGATGAAATAGTTTTTAAGGGTCTATAATGGAGGCAGCAGAGCTATGTATACTCTACATCACATGGAGAAAAAAAGTTATGCCTGATGTGGAAGGAGGAAGGAGGAGGTGGTGGTGGGGGGTCCCAGAGCTCTTCCAGGAGCCGCCGTGCCCCAGTTCTGTCTGCAGCTCGTCTCTGAGAATTATTCTGCAGCTGTAGGACCACAGACTGGGAGACTTGTTGACACGTGGAATCCCAGAGGGAACACAGACATGTTCCGAAATCAGAGATGAGCGTGTGTCTGCAATCAGAGATAACACTCGACCGAAGGTCTGTCCTGCAGGTTTGACTGACGTCTGGAGGACGAATTGCACAGAATCATCCTCTTCAGGTGTTTTTTCTTTGCGGATTGCTGCTCCTTTTGGGATCGCTGTCCTTTCAGATTCAAACGAACGTCTGCAGGTTCATTTTAGTGAAACAACAACATGTAAACCCACATCTGACTCTAAAATACTTTGTTCAAAAGGTCTTTATGGTTCTGTGGTTAAGAAAAAAGTCCAAATCATTACTCTTCTACCACTATGTTTGAGTTTGTAAAGCATGTTTACCAATCACTAGATCTAAGTATACCACTGTTACAGGTACAATGAAATTAAAAGCACATGTTTTCTTATGAAACACCTTTTACTTCATGCTATTAGGTCTTGTACAAAAAGAAAGAAGTCTTTCTCTTGCAACACTTGAAGAATGTGTGAGTCTTCTATCTTTTTGCTTCACATTGATTACTTCATGTGTAATTTGAATATCTGCTCTGTGGATGCGATATCATGTTTCTATTTTCATCAGGAATAGTTGGTCATAAATTCCTAAATAACAAGCGTTACCCCTGTAATACTGTTAGCAACATCCATTAGTTGAGAGATGATACAGAGCCGCCTGGTTTGTAGAAAACCTAACAACGTTTAAAGTATTACAGTCCGATGTTTTGTGTCAAAACACTATTTGTTATGTTTTCTACGACTATTGTAAGACTGCAGTTTCACTCAAACTTGTTCATCTCATATAAGTTTGATATTATGCATATTCACTAAGAAAAACATGTGGAATTACTATCATATACTTTGCTTAAATATTTCTAAGACATGGAAGTTTCATATTCAGTTCAATTTTACCAAGGATCTTATAACTGCTTTGACTGTCTTATGCTTAACTTACAAGTTTCAGATAAAAGAGGCAAAAACTTTAAAAGATTCATATATATCATTTCCATATAGGGAGAGTTTATTTGAGCGTACTGTAAGGTTGTGAGTTCAAATCCATGGACGAGTCATGCCAAAGACCCTTACGAATGGGACCCAATGCCTCCATGCTTGACACTTATTGTTAAGGGGTTGGATTGGGGGAGTAGACTAATAGTCTTTGTTCTTCATCTTTTAGCTTTTGCAGGTTTGGACAAAAGCCTGAGTCAACTGTCACGTATCGTATTTACTGAAAAAAGCAGCTGATAAAGGTCCTGCAGTGCTGCTGCTGCTGCTGCTGCTGCTGAGCAGCGGCAGAAAATGCACCCAGAACATTTTTGTGACTCTTGACGACTCGTGTTCAGGTGAGTCAGCAGAGCTGCTGGATGAGAGGAAGCGTCATCCAAGTCAGCAGGAAGAGTGAAGCTGCACTTTTACCTGCGGTTTTCACACATGGGCATGTTTTCTGAAAGGCTGGTCTCTGCGTAAACTCCACGAGACACTGGCAACAAAAATGCGCTGACCCCCGTCCTCTCAATGCTGGTCACATAAGAACAATTTGATTTCATGCCCAACCATCCTGACAAGTTTAGAAACAATTTCTTGTCACGTCTTTGAAGCCTCGATTTGATTACGATTATGCAACTGCTGATTATGCAACGCTGCAGATGAAGTTTAGAACAATTTAGTTTCATAAGAGTAACTTCTGTGAAGAACACCATCGTCAGAGCAGGACCTCATGGGGGTTTGCTAGATCAGGCGCGGCTGAGAGATACATCAGCGTGTTTGTTTACTGACATTTTTCCATAAACTGCAGAAAACGTTGACGCTTTAGTTTGGATTCACAGGAAGTGGATCTCTGAGCGCTTCCAGGTCTCCTTAAGCATCTGTTTCAGATCTTTTTTTCAGATGTGTTTCACTTTTCTGAATTCCATCTGGGTTTGAACCAACTCTCTGTTCTCCTGCTCGGTGTATCTGGGATTTTATGGTTCTCAGCAGAAAACGACGGTTTTTCTCTTTTCAGGAAGCAGAGCTCTTTGTTTACCTGTGATGCTCTCCTCTGATAGCTCAGCATGCCAGCGCTCTTGCATAACACAAATAATTATGTAATCTGCATAAACGGACAGCCTCCAAACTTCCAAGACACGCCGGTGAGCTCCTGCCAGCCGAAGCTTCCCTGCTGCTAAGTTGGCTCTGGCACACCTCAGTCCTGGTTCTGAGACACACGAATGTCATCCAGAAAACAAATACAGAGTTTTTCTCTGACTTCACACTCAATTGTGAGCGGGGAACTCTCTGAAAGGATGTTCATGTTTTGAGCTGGACGTGTCTGCATGTTCAGAGGAGATTGGAGCAGAAGATGCCGCAGTGCGAGGAATGGTCTTTGAAGGCCAGGCCTCAACAATAGGGTCAAATCAGGATCAGCTTAAAGTGAAAGAAAAACCAGATTGGTAAATTCAAAAAATGAAAAATCTGGAAAAAAAATTTAAATTTGAAAGTACACACAGTGTACATTTTGTGGAAAATATTATAAAAACATTTGTAAATTTGACATTTGAATTAAAGGCCCGAATAACATGACTCAAAGTCTTTCATATATCGGTATAGAGCTGTGAGCAAGATTTGCACCACTTCGACATTTCACACTAAGCACGTTAAACGTGTTCAAAAATGCATGCCACATGCCCGGTGTCAATGGAGCATAAGAGAAATGAAAAAATAAAAGTTGAAGAAACAAAACTGCAGCTGTTACAGTTTTTAACTTGATGACAGATTTAGGTTTATAGTTTTTCAAATTCAAGCGTCAATTTTGTAAATTTTATTTTTGGAATTTTTAATAAAAATTTTTCCAAGTTTGCAAAGTTTTGAGTTTAAAACTGTCCATTGAAAGCTGATCCTGATTTGATCCCAATATCATTCTGTTGGTTTTTGGCGTTGAGGAAGTGAAGTCGTTTGGTGCTAACACAGCAACGCCTCTTTGTTTCAGGGTCAAGAAGACACCGTTCCCCGTGAAGGTTTGCAGCTCCGCTCTGCAGCTCCTCATGAGAGGAAAACCCAAAAGCGTCAGTGTGGAGACCAGACCGGGCCAGACCATTCCAGACTTCAAGAAGAGCCGAGATGGATTTGTGCTGCTGCTTCCCGCAAACTAACCTTCATGACGTCCACGCGTTGTCATGCTCAGGAGATGGGTTAGCAGACATGTGGAGTGGTCAGCTTCAGCGCTGGACGCTCCTGGGGAGACTCTGGATTCATCTGCAAAACTTATGATTCATAATCTGCCGGCTTTTTTATGAAGATACTTTTTAAAGTGGTGACTGAAGCAAATTGAAAGCACTTTTTTTCTGTCAGATCCAAATGTTTCAGATGTTTTTTTGTGTTGAAAAAGAAACAAGAGGAGAAAAGAGAATAAATTATTGAAAGTTGTTGGACAGACGCTGCTCCACAGATGAATGAGAAGAGTTTCAGCTGCTGTGAGTTTGTGTGTACTCTTACCCTGAATTTACACTGGTCCCTCTGCAGTGGATCTCCATTGCATTGTTGAGTAGTTCGTCCCGGCTCCTCGCTCATCCAAAATTTAAGCAATCAGGCCTCCTGCCCTCTCCTTCCTCACAGAGACCTTGTAAAATGCATGTTTTGTGTCATAAATGATGTTGTATTTTTGCACTACCAAAATTAAACTGTCGTTGTCCACAGTAAAATTAACACTGACTTTATCTGCGATGTTAATGTGCGCTATCGCGTGGGCGCGTCACCTTAAAAAAAATAACATTTTATAAAGTTTTCTTTTGAAAATACAATGGAAGTTTTTATTTTGAAACCCGTACCTGTTTCCGGTTCTCCAGCTTTTTGCTGCAACATTGACGCGTCAACGGACTTGAAATAGAACTCCTGCGTAAAGCGTCCGTTGCGTTGCAGAGAGATGGATGTTCATGAATAATGAACAGTTTCTTTGTGTCAATGCAACAGAGACGCATCGCAGACTGACCAGCGGTAATCTGTCTTTAAGCTACGTTTCACACCAGGCATTTGATGCACGTTCAAGAAAGTGAGTACAGCCCATGGTGTTCACACTGGACCAGCAGGGAGGGGCTTCTTTTTCTACTGTTTACTAGTGCATGTCCCCCACCTACAGTTTGAACAGGTACAAAACGCTGAAGTGGTGCAAATCTCACAAATCTTTCTTCAGACTTTTTCTTTCACAGTTCGATTCCAATATACAAAAGACGTGTAGTCATATGATTCTGGCTGGTCACAGACCATATTTATTTTTAAACAGTTGGCAGTTCTGTGAATTAAAGGGACGCCATCAAAACACCACTACCCAACCCGAGTTCCTGATTGGTCAAAGTTCAACTGGTTTAACTTTCAGTGGCCGTGTGTCATAGAAACTGGTGATTGGGAGAGTTTTAAATGCGGAAGCCTGAAACGCACATTTACAAATGTTTAAATACCCTTTTTATTTACTTGAAGGCGCGTTAGCGAGGGCGGTGAGAACTTGGCCTTACAGGCCTGAATGGATCCAGAATGGACTGATGCGGGAGTGGCTTCCTGCCTCGTCCCTCCAGTGACTCTGCTGCTGATTGGCTGCCTAACAAACCCGGAGCGTCTCTGCTGAGTGAGGAGCAGACCCAGCAGTTTGTTCCTCCTGGAACAAACAGTTTGCGCTCCCCTTGGACTCTAAATAAACATCAGTGGGTTTCCGTTTGAAGTTTTTCAGTTTTCTTCCAGTTGTGAGTTCAGGACCAAACATTTTCCTTCACCCTGCAGCTCGTTTTCCTCTGCTTCATCTGTCCTTCACTGTGGTCCATCAGCTGCTTTGTTCTCCATCTGCGTTTCAGTTTCATTCACAAGTCCAGTTTTTTATTTTTTTTTCTGCATTTTCAGACCTTCTGCTTCTGCCATACTGGGAAATGTATGATTTTGACACTTTATTTCAAACAGAGCTGGAGCACAAAGCTCCTTCTTTCCATCCTGAAAGTTCTTCTGCTGGGAAACATGGTCTGCAATGAAGATGCTACAGAATTGCCCGTGATGAAGACCACGATAAGATCAGAGCTCACAGCAACAGCAACTGCCTTCACTTCAAACACAGCAGGCGGAAGCAAATAAAATTACCTCGAGACAGTGAATGATGCGGTTCATTTGTGTTTGTTAGTTGTGTAGACGTCATGACTTAATGATGCCCAGCAAACCAAAGCAACGTGACAGCAGATCCAGGAGGCTCGGATTGAACTGGCCTTCATCTATCTGTGTTCAAAATACTATGGGGCGCCAAATGTAAAAAACTCACCTCATGAAAATGATTTCACAACTTTACCACATTTAACCATTTCTTTGAGGTGAGTTTTTTACATTTGGCGCCCCATACAGCAGCGCGTCTGCATCTGTTCAATCAGAACAGAGCATCCCTAAGAATATCTAAATCAAATCGACGCCAAAACCCGTTTCCAGGATCTTCACACCCACAGTTTGACACATTTGAGCTTCACGCCGACTTCACAACACTGTCTTCGGTTATAAATATCACCAGTGATCTTTAGCGGGACCCGCGGTGCTGTGAAGAAGTCATCGCCCTCAAAATCTGACAACAGTTTTTCCCACTGTTAGCGAGTGTTTCTCAGGTCTGTGAGAGATTTCTGTTCTAATCTCCTCTTTTATAAACTCCAGACATGTTGAGGTTTGTCAAACAGGAAGTTTCATTCAGGAACTGCTTCAATAGCATGAAGCGATTTTGAGATCCAGCGTTTGGAATGTTCTAAAACTCATCGGTATCCTTAGATAAACAGAAAATCATACAATTTTCAGAGCTCCATTATTCATTGCAATTTGGAACCAAAAGGAAGTTAATGAGAGATGGAAGTACCGCTGAAAGCGTCCGTCATTCAGATGCAGCTCCTGCAGTAAATGGCGAACCTCACCGTACTGGAGGAATCTCAGAATGACCCCATGAACCCAGGCATGGAGACACATTTTCCAAAAAGCTCTTCCACAGAGCTTCAATTTGTGTTAATGGATTTTCAAAATGTGTTCAAAATATTTTGTTAACATCTCTGCCACCACTTCTTTTCTGTCCCGCCAGGACAGACACAACAAAGAAGGAATACAACTGAAGCATGGTGGTGGGAGGCTGATGATTTGAGCTTAATTTGGGGCTGGAAGAGCTGTTACAGTTTTTACTTTTGTCTTTAAAAAAACAAAGCATGTGTTCTTTATACTGTGACTCCTTATGCAACATCGTTCCTCAGAAGATTTATATATATATATATATATGGATAAAAGCATCAAGCAGGAAATCAAGTGACACACTCTACTCCTCCTTTTGACGTCATGGTTCAAGCCGGGGACGCTCTTGTAACCTGTTTACATGCCACCACTATCCTGCTCTATATTGGACTAATCCTGTTTGTATTTTTAGAACTTCAGAAAACCAGGCTGAAGGTTTTCCAGAGAAAGCAGGATAGAAGTGTTCTTGAGTGAAGCCAGACTACAGGGTAAAGCTTTTGATGTGTCTTTGCATTTCGTCAACAAATTGATGGAAGTGCCCAGAAATGCCTTTTTTCCCGTCAGTTTAGCCTCTTTGGTGAGTTATTATCGGTAAACCAACCCGTCCATCAGCCTCGTGGGCGTTTTCTGTCTCTGCCAGCAGCTCGAGAGGTCAAACAGATTTAACTCTGAATCTAATTTATCTCTGATGGTCGCGTCTCTCTGGCAGCAGGCTCCTCTGTAAAACGTGAAGGATTCTCTTTGCTAATCTGTAAAGGCTCCTCTCCTAGCTACACCAACCCCCATTCCCCCTCCAGTCAATCAGAAACAGATTATAGACTAAATATGACATTTATTTCAGTGTAATCCTCTAAACCCAACAGTTTTTCCATGTCAGGTGAGCGTCTGCTTTCATCTAACCAAACTGAGACAATTTACTTTGATATTTCTCTTTAATGCTTCCCGGTTTGGGATTCAACCCAACAGTCTCTTTTGACAAAATCACGCTCACAAACGTAGTCAGTTGTACCGTGAGAACTCCCACAGGTTCCCTTTAGACAGCCAAGAAGTTCCTTCTCCTGCACGTCTAATCTAATATATCAGGTCCAGCATTTGTTGATGCAATTACTTAAAGAGCCACGCAATTCTATTACAAAAAGCACTGGCACCTGGTCCGCCTCTCTGTGGAGATTAGCAGCCAGGATTTGGTAATGAGTTAGGGAGGATTTACCAGTGGGAATAAAATATATGTCCCGGCGCTACAGCGCTGTTTCCCCTTTCAATCCTCTCAGGACAGCAGAGCAGAGTTTGGGGAGAGCGGCAGGTTTTCCAGCACCGTGGCGTCATCAGCCTCGTGGAGGTGGGTGGGTGGGTGGGGGGTGTTCGGTGAGAGTCACATGCCAGAGATTACAGTAACATGAGGAGCAGATTGTTTTTTTATTTTGGCCTCCTCTGAAGCAGCATTCCAGCATCCTGAATGCATCTCAGTGTTTTATAAATCCCAGTGTAACCTGAAGAATGTGAAACAAAACCGTTTAGACAATCACAGGTCCTTAAATTCAATGGACAACGCTGTTTTGGTAAATATGGTCAAATTATATACTTTAGATCACAAATAAAATATTGAATCCTGCCATCGTTAAGGTACACTTAACACACCAAAAGAAAAAATATATTTAATCCACTTGAGTTATAGGTTTAGAACTGCACAGTGGTGCGGTGGTTTTCATTCGTAAATAAACAAGCAAAAACGACAAACACACACTATAACCCTGGGCTCACACCGCATGTGGTCTGGCTCCGGTGTGGCTGCGGAGCGGTCTAGCTATGGCAGGTAACTCACACTGACTAGGGTTTGCTTGCAGTCCTGCTGCTGAAAAGTTCTGCTGCAAACCTCTGAACTCATGTAGGTTTGACACGAGAATCCGCCATTTAAATCTGATGTCATAGTAAACAAACCCTCGTTCCACTGTGATTTTGGAGTATATTCACAACACTTCTTTTTTTGTGTGGCTCGCCTTCATAAAATGGATTTACAAAGGTAGGCATACTTTTCTTAACTGTCTAATCTGAGTGTAAATGTCCATATTACACAAACTCACCAGAGAGGAGTCTAGCTAGGCAGGACATCTTTTTTCAAAAATTATTGACTTACAGGCAAAACATATCAGAGTAATTATTTTGCCCCAAATCAGAACAATTATTTTGGATGCTTAGCTAACTGAGCTGCAGCCACTTTTATGTGATAAAATATCAGAAAATGTGAGTTCAACTCTTAAATTTGGAGATCTGCATGATAAAGTGTTCAGGGGCACAGCCATGTACAAAAGTCTTTAATTTTCTTTGTCTTCACTGTGAAGCCCAATCCCACTTCTGACACCAATGTGGCAATTTTGCCACATTGAAAAATGGTTTTGAAAAAACAAAAAGACCCCCCCCCCTCTTTATCTTCCCAATCCCAGAGAGTCTGTACACCCTGTGCTTAATTTATTTGCTGCCTGGTTACAGTAAGTCAAATTTCCTATTTGTTACTTAGCCCTTTCTCAGTAATAAAAGTGAAAGGACATAAATTATTTATGAATTCTCTTTCATGGTGGCTCACTGTAAAAATAATCAGACCCCGTGAGCTTTATTTATGCATTCCTATCAACAAATGAAAATATAAATGTACTGTCTAAAGTGTACTAGCAAAAAACTATTGGGAAAATGGAAATAAGATTAATTAAAGCTGAATTATTGGCACTCTACTCAACCATGCCGAATGCTTGCCACCCTGTTGTACCCTCTGTAGCTCATTAGGTGCCAAAGCTGTCATTTATTACTCTCTCAGTGTGGTTTTAATTCAGTCAAGCCACATTTTTTATGTAAAACTATGACATCTATGAAGGAAATACTTCAAAAGAAATACATTTCTGTGCCCATTTTTCACCCACAGAGAGCCCACATTCTACCTTAAGGACAGTTGTGACTAAGGCAGAACCGTTAAGCAAAACCAACAGTTGTTTGCACATAGTGGCTGGGGTCCTCCTTGAAGATAGGGTCTGAAGCTCAATCATCCTGGAAGAACAGACTGATCTTTTGACAGAGCACCGTGTTCTTCTCAAAATTTCTTCAACATCAGTAAGAAACAACCAGAATAAATCTTGGGCATTTTAAACACCTGGTAAGAAAGGTTATATTTGCCCCTTCATGGACGGGTGCTTTGAGAACGTTCCACTGGAAGGAAGCCTCATGGCACAGCCTGAGATTATATCATCTTGGTATCTCCTCAAAGGAGCTGGAAGAGGTTTCTGTGCAAAGGGAGTTCCAGACATCCTTGCTGAGACTGCAAAGCAAATCATAATGTTTAGGGAAGAGTTTGGTCTCTTAAAAAATTTGGCACAGAAAGTCAGTGTGACAGCAGGACTGCTGAATCCCTGAGGATCAATAAAAGTGTGGAAGGCACAGCTTTCAAAGGTTCCTAGACCACAAAAACCTGAACAAAGACTTGAAACATTTGATTTGTGTCCCAAGTTGACAAAAAGAGAGGCACCATCTGCAGCGACAGCTCTAATTCTTCTTATCAAAACCCTCGCCGGCTTCACCTCTCCTCCTTCTCTGCCCTTTCATGTACCCCACCCCAACTGCTGACCCTTGCTTTGTCCAGCACCATATGGTTTTTGCCCCACTGCCCTCCTACTTTTGTATAGTGATTATAAAAAAAGCATCTAAATAACCAGTTTCCAATGCTATCAGACAGAGGGATCAGACGGTAACTCAGCTTCAGCAAGTAAGCTGCTTACTGAAAAGTCATTTCCAGTCTTGGTTTTATGCAGGAAGACATCTGCTTTTGGATGAAAGCAAAATAAAATGGAAAAGCCTGGCTTTAAAGCAGATTTACTCTTGAATATCAGCCTTAATAGGCATGGCAACCTCACAATGTGGCCTTACTGATGCAAGTTTCACATTAAATGTTTTTTTCTGGATTTTAAGTAAGTGTTTCATGTTGTAATGCAGAAAGACTGACTCAAACTAACCGGAGGTTTAATATTGTGACTCAACTGAATATTAAGCTACATTCCCTTGGCAACTTGGGTTCAAGTGACCACTTCCAATAAAGTCTTTTGAACGTAGCTTCAAGGTTAAAGTTTATGTGCTGTCAACATTTCAATTTTTCTCTAAAAAAACATTTTCTGAAGTTGTTTCTGTTAAGTTTCAGCAACAGGTTGATCCCTTGTCCTCATGGTCATCATCTTGTGCGGATTTTTGTCCTTCAGTTTCTCTGTAAACCTTTGAGTTATTGTTAGATCCATTTGTGACACCAGTGGGTTAAGCTTTTCATTGCATATTCACAGTTTTGTGTTTTCCAAATCCAGATTGATGTTATTCTGCAGTAAATATTTTCTTTGTAATGAATTTGAGACATGGATTTCTCCTATGATACTTTTTTGTTTTGTTAAAGTTCATAACCTAACACACCCAAGAAAAACTACTGAAAAAATCTATTAGGACAAATAAAAAAATGTGATACACATTTATAAAAAAAAAAAAAAACTACATTTAGGCTTAAGGCTTAATTTGTTTCACTGGAAATATAGTCCCCTTAGAAATAAGTCAGAAATTCCTAAAATTATGAAAACATTTCCTTAGATAAGCAAATCCATATGACAATGATTTTAGCAAATTTGTGTTACCAAGAATTTCGATTTTAAGAGAAAAATTCAAGTCACTAAGGCAAAAAATAGAACATTTTTCTAGAAAGAAAAGGCTTTTAAGTTTTTTAGGTTCAGTTTTTGCAGTGTCTACCACACCTTTCATTATAAATTTAGTTTGGCAAACAAACAAAACCTGCATGTCTGGATCTCAGCTTCATACTTTATTAAATAATCAATAAAGTAAACAACATAATCATTAAAAAAAAAAATGAAAAAATGACTTTTTTTCAAGTTTTTCCATCAACAGTGGCTTTCATTTTGACTTTGTATAGGTGGGATGCTATATGGTAACCATGGAAACATCAGCATCCTCTCAGTGTTGCAGCCTAGGTGGTGGGAGGAGTAGTACCCTGGAACCTTCTGCATTAATGCAACGAAAAAGATGCTAAAGCGAAAGTTTAACTTTTAAAAATATCCATCTTCCCAGGAGCAATTTGATTCTGTCAGAGCTTTTAACAAAGGATGAGAGATTTTTATCATGTCACACTTAAAACCATCTTTAAGATGAGAGTGAAGCTGCATCGTATCTAGTTTAACGTTACAACAGAAAACAATAACTAAGTATAAAAAAAAATGCAAGTCAGAAGCAGGAAGTAAAAAAAAAGGTCTAAACTACACGGCTGGCATGCTACTCCTGTACGGCAATGCTTCTACAGCTTCGTCCTTAGTCTGAGCTCATTTTTACAGAAACACATATTTACATTGTCAGTCCAGCTACAGCAGCATCCAGAATGACACAACTCACAGAGCTGTGCACTCGCAGGGTCAGTGGTTCACTTTTTTGTTTGTTTTTTGGTCCACAGATCCCAGGAAAAGACTGGTGAAGATAAAAATTCTTCAAACTCACACAAGTTCCTTCATAAACTTCAGAACTTCAACATTCCTGACCTTTCTTTTGAAGCTTCTCCATGAAAAAGAATAACATAAACTCTTTAAATCTTGATTTACATGAGCCCACAGTCTGAGTTTGAGGAGCTGCAGAAGTTCTGGGTTTGTCCTGGTCTCGCCACGCCTTCTGGGAGTCTCTGAGGATCCTGCACCATTGGTCGGAGGTGCTGCCAGCCTCTCCGCTCCGGGAACAGATTTGATTGGACAATCGAGTGACTTCACACCTCTGATCAAGGATGTAACTTTGGATCAGTGAGGGAGGAGCAGATGCTGCCTTTAACTTTGACCCACATCCACTCAAAAACACAACAAACTATTTTGCCTCCTGAAGGGTGACGGATCCTATGAAGCAGGCGGTGAACAACAGCTAAGTGTGTGAAAATGGGGGTGTGTGTGTGTGTGTGTGTGTGTGTGTGTGTGTGTAAATGAGAGGAGGGGGCGGGGATTGAGTTGAGGACACAGGCGTCCTTGTGGGGGCTGATTGCAGCGATGAGCAACATGGCCGTCGAGAAAGCTGAGCATCACTCACTGGTGACTCACTGCCAGAACCCCTCACAGAGGCAGGTGCCAGCTCAGAACAATTCCCCAGGGTTGGGGGGTTGATTCCCTCACTGATGCAAACGGCAGGGCAACTCCACAGAGTTTACTCTGTGTGACAGGGTGGAAAGATCAAGGCCCTGCTGCCAGTTCAGACTCACAGCTGGAGGGACACTATTACAGCCCCCCCACCACCATCATCATTGCCACAGTTGCTCCACTGAGGACGGTTTGAGCTGTGCTAAACACATAAATCTGAGCAGACAATGCTGTAACTAGAAGGACATTGACACACTAAAAGCAGCAAAAGTTCCGCTGATTTTCAAAATAAACTCCACCAGCAAATAGAGACTCATTCTGACTATCCACAGTCCAGCTTTTCAGAGAGTCTTGTCTCAGCTGTGTGGTGGGGGTGCATTTGTTTTCCTTATATATGAATTAACATATGAGGGTTATATTTTATATATGGATTTATATATATTGTTGTTTTTTTGTAAATATGCTAGCATGGCTACATTTAGTGGTGTTGGACTGTGTTTTTTACATGTATCTAACAAAGGTTTGGAGTTAGCGTGGTCACAGTCATGTTTGTTTTGGTGGTTTCGCCAGTTTTTTACGTGTTGCAAACAAGCTTAGGAGTTACAGGTATTGCGAACATGCTAACGGAGCTCATGCATCTGATGTGGCTAATATGTAGCGTGCTACAAACAACTTTAAGAATTACTGTGAGCACAGTTAATACAGTGTGACTGATTGACAGATTATCTCTCATTCTTTTGTCTCGGTTAATGTGCCTTATGATAAATGACTTGTGAAGTTCTAAAATCAACCATTTATTGGCTTAAATTTTATTATTCAGTGTGCTGTGCAATGCGAAGACTACAGTTAATTGGATCAAATTTTCTTTTGATGAGGACTGCTGTAGTCCTTAAATCACTAACTTTAAACTTCGTAATCTACGATGTTCCGACTGACATTGGCTCAAACAAAAAAAAAGGGAAGACTGTGTTGATAAAAATTGTGGTTTATATTTTTGTCAATCCATCAGTGATTCAACTTTTAGCTTCCACTTTCATTTTCTACCCAAATTGTCAAAACCTGCTCTTTCTTTTGGGTCACATTTTGGAAGGAAAGTTTAAAATGTTCGATATCAAAGGGACTTCAAGAAAGAGAACTCGTGTTCTTTTTTTGACAGTTTTGGTTGAAGATGCGGCAGCAGGAATACATCATCTAAGTCTGCAACTTTTCAAAAAGAAAACGTTAGAAGTTCTTTGATGGTCTGGATGGACCTTCATGCTCTCCTGTCCTGAAGGAGAGGATTAAAGAAGCATGATTGTGTCCTTTTGATTCTGCTTCATTTAGCTATGATTTAAAAATGTGTTTTTCCTCAACTGTGAAATATAGTTTAAATAAAAAAGTAATGATTTATGATAAAATAGATGTCTATAAAAACTAAACTTCTAAAATACAATCTTCAAATTTTAAGTTTGTCTCAGTGGGCTGAAATGTTTAAAGCTCTTGGTTTCCTCGGGGGATTTGTGCTTTTGGACATTTTGAATAAAATGTTAGTGATAAAGAATCATTCTGGTTTTTTAACTCACCTAAAACTATTTTCAGCATAAAAGAGAGAAAAATGTGGGAGGTTGGCAAACTAAGAACACATTCACACTGACTCTTTTAATTGTGGTTTGATCCACACCAAACTTCATTTCTCATGTTGGCAGGTGTGAAAGCTCATCTGAACTCTGGTGCGGTTCACTTCGGTGTGAACTCAAAATGTGGGAAATTGCACAAGAGCTGTTAAATGTATTATTATGATATCTCAAAACAGGGAAATTAGAAAAAACTTTGAGCGTGTCAGAGGCCTAAACTGCAGGATTTTTCCAAGGTGGTTCCAGTTCTTCCCTGAGTTTTTGTGTGAAAGCAAACCAACCCAGATGAAAAGAAGGACTTTTATCAGCGTTTGTGCTGATTAGATTCGAGTCACAGAGAGAAAGTATCCTCATTTGGGACTCTGTCCAAACAAAATCACACTTTGCAAAAACTCTTTGTGTATTTTAACCCAAGACTGTCAGAGAAATTGTTCATAATTATTGTTTTAGCACAAGTTTGTGTCTCTAACTGGTTGCAGTCCAGCGAAATACTTGCAAATCTTATAAAAGGATTTTAGTTTTATACAACGATTCTGAAAGGCAAATTCTGACCGTTCCACTGTGTTCAAAAGGAACATTTTCAAACTTTTTGGCAAAAATGTAGAACATAAAATCAGACTTTTCTTTTTTTTTTGATTGGATTAGACAGTCTTTTACCAGACGTGTCATCAAGCTGCTCATTTTTGAGAAATTAAACAATATTATGACTTTTTTAAACTTCCTAATCTGACATTTAGACACTGGTTTGTTATAGAGCAACAGCTCTTTTATATCTTGTCACACTTTGACTCCTCAGAAACAAGCAAAGACAGAAATTCACAGACTGTCCCTAAAAGCCTTCTTGGTGGCAGCAGGAAGGGCAACACTAATTTGTCGTTTTCAAGGCTTGAATACAAACGTCTCACCAAGGAGACACGGAGCCGCTCGCGTGTCCTGCAGCCTGGTCAAGGAGGTGGAGGCAGAAGCTGAGAGTGGGGAGGGGTTCTGCGGATAATCCAATAATCTCATTACCAATGTGTGTGTGCGTGTGCATGTGTGTGTGTTGTTGACATTCTGCAGGAAACAAAGGAAGGGGGTAAACAGCTGATGACCCTGGCCGCCTGCCACCACTGTGCACACACACACACCGACGAGGCTCTCGCGGCACAGATACGTACCCCACTCACACACACAAAAGGCGCCTGTAAATGCGGCCCGTGTGGTTTGTGGTCCCTCGGAAGCTGCAGCTGCTCCCGTCTGTCAGAAAAAGTCCAGAAGTCAGACTTCTCTGGTTTCGGATGAAAAGATCTGCTTCCGGCAACAGCTGAGACGACTAAGACCAAAACCAGGTGCGCGTGTGGGTGGGTGATGTCCTGACGGGACAGGTGGACCAAATGGTTACTCATTTGATTTGAACTCACTTTGATGTAGGAGAAAATGTCAGAAATAAAAATAAGTTCCCAGAAATGTGAGGGTGAAGATCGTCCAATCGGGAGCCTGGAGAAGAAGCTGCAGGCAAACGTGGCGTTAAGGGACCACCTCATCGATCCAGAACCCGGCTGTAGTCCTGAGGGCCACAGCCGCCTTCGCTTTTCAGTTCAGCGAAGACTTGCGTGAAGAAGTGTGGGTCGGCGTTGATGCGCAGCATCTTGGCGCTGGTGGCGTTGATGATGGCGAGGCAGCGGTCCCAGAAGGCCTCCTTACCCGCCTCCACCAGGAAGGGCTTGAGCGGGTACGAGATCTCGTTGCCCATGTAGGAGTAAGACAGGTAGAGGCAGGTGAGCAGGATGGCCTGCAGCTCATGCTCCGACGCCACCACATCCCCGTCCACCACGTCGCGGCACAACATGTACACGAAGACCACGTTGGCCGGCGTGACAAAGGCCTGGTCCTGCCAGCCCTGCAGCAGCAGCGAGCGGTCCACGGCGCGCAGCCACAGCACCGGGTCGGCCGGGGACAGGTGTTTGAGGCGGTAGCAGCGGCAGCACAAGAACTCGCCCAGGCAGCGCAGGAGTTCACTGGTGGAGGCCTGCACGATGACGCGCTTTGGGGAAGAGCTTCCTTGTGGGATCTTCTTCACGGAGGACAACTGATGGGATCTGCCGTGGCCGTAGGCGGGCCCCTGACCCATGCCAAGCCCATATCCGAGCCCCAGACCCAGTCCTGCTGGGCCCTCATAGTTAGAAAGGTTGGCACAGGACAGAGACTTCTTCACATTCTCGCGGTTAAGGTGCAGCAGTGGGTCTTTCTGGTAGATGTTGTTGTTGTTGTTCAGAGAGTCTGCGAGAGCCACCGGTCCGCTGGAGCCCTTCTTGTGGTGGCCGCTCTTCTTCTTGGTGGAGGCCACCAACCGCTTCCAGGTGAGCGCCGGCAGGAAGATGGACTGGCCTCTCTTCAGGCTGCGGTCCTTCTGGGTGTTCAGGGAGCGACTGCTCAGGCTGGGGTAGTGGCTGAGCGAGCCCGGGTGGTGGTGGTCATAGTAGCCTGGTTTACGGGCGCCCGGCGACAGCGACAGCACGGTGCCCATGGTGACGCAGAGCTGGCGGTCTCACAAGAAAAATACGTCGATTGTTTACTTCTCAGAATTCATGGGGGGATGACATGACGAGCTGATGGAGACACAAGAGAAGATGCAAGTTTACCATCATAACCAGCAAAAATACACATTTTTGTGATCATAATTTTCTAATAATTTATTTGATGCTTTTGAAGCAGAATGTACAAAAATAATTTAACAGAAAGTCAAAAAGTCGCAAATATTCCTAATATAAAACAGGAAGGAAGACGCGCTAAAAGGTTTAGATCCAGACCTGAACTGGATCACTATTTGATTCCTAAAAAATTGATCTGAATTTGATCATTAAAGGTTAGTTACGTTGATTTAAAACCAAATCTGTTTGTTCTGAGAGACATACTCAGAAACATTTAAGAATTAGAAGAAACAAGATAAAACAGAATTTTAAAAAAAACAACAGCACATTAAAAGCCTCGCGCACAGGCGCACGCGCTGAATTTGCTTTGTTTGTTGCCACACAACCAGCCTCACGTGACCTTCCTTTCGAGCCTGTCTCACCTGGACAGCGTCTTTGCCGCAACGATGAAGAATAAAGGGATATGAAGAGCAACAGGCGCGCGGATCAGAGCGTCAGTGTGGAGCGGCGCCTCTCCAGCTGCGCGGCGGTCATCATGCGCCTCAGTGCACCGCGGCACACCCGCGTGACCTGCACGGTAACTCCATGTCTGAACTCCTTTCAAAGCTGTTCAACGCACTCCCATCTCCCCTCCGACGCGCACGCCAACACAGAGAGCTTCTTTTCCTCGCGCTGCGCTCCGGGACCCTCCACGCGCTCGCAGCATCAGCAGCTGAATGAGAGCCGCTCGCACGCGCCGCTCAGACTCCTGAGCGCGAGCTCATTCAGCAGCCAGTAAGCTCACAGATCGCTCTCAGCGTGACACCGCCTCTCATGCACACAGGGTCCTCCCACCACACGCGCGCACACAGACGAGATTTTTACTACAAATAAAAAGACATTTTTAGGACAGATTCTTGTTGAAGTGCTGCAACTGAAAGAATTAAAATGTTATTATCAAAGTGAAAAGTATCACAAAATTAAAAATATGTTTTTGGATATAAAATAAGGAAAATTGTTGACTTATCTGAAAACAAAGAAGTTTGCTGAATCAAAATATCAAAAATATATATTTTTTAAACAGAGTTGCAATAAAGGTGGGAAAATATCCAACCAACTGAAAAATAAAACAATCTTTCCACAATATTGATTATATTGTTTTGTTATCAAATGCTTTCAATTACAATGGTCAGGATTGAGGTTTCAATGTATTGAATCTTGATTAGGAAGCATTCCTCTAATGTACATACGTGTGATGCACATTCAATTACCCGGTGATCGTGGGTTCATTAAGGATATGGTGCTCACATGGGACTGCCGTCACATTATATTAGCGTATATACTTACTAATGGAAGAGGCTTTTACCAAATTTGTTATATAAATCTGGCCTGGCACAAACCACAATTATTTGTTTCTCCTTCGTTATCAGTTCTCAATCAAGTCCCTGACTGATCAAAGTTCAACTGGTTTAACTTTCATGGTTTGATGTTTATGCATTTTGTACGTAGAGCCCGGAAACAGTCTTTGAAACTTGCACAGCTATGAGTGAATGTGAGAGTTTTGAATACGGAAAAGTGAAACATTTGAATGGACTTTTCATTGGAAGTGGATGGTTGAACGCATGTTGCTGATGGCGTTGTTAACGTAGATCAACAGTTTGGATCTCATCCTCTGATCTGACTCACTGATCAGAATTTTCAGGGTCTTTGGGTTCACCACGATCAGAACCAGGCTGAGGAGTCATGCTGCCTGAATAACTCTGCTCCAAAGTGCAGGAGGAACATCATGGTGGATATGAAGGAGTTCTCCTCTCAGGTGAAACTTGAACTCACCTGGACAGCAGCTGTGGTATGAATGGAGGTGAAAGTGGAAAAGAGGAGTGTACTGCAGGTCAGCCGGAGTAAGCTCTCCTCACATGGTCTCAGGTCTGCTCTGGTTATGCAACTGTCTCCATGACTGCATCTTGGATTGTGGGTCATGCAGCTGCCCGAGCTGTGGAGCATAAGAGGATCAGATCGCTTGGAAAGATGTCTATCGATCAGCTGATCACTTCCTTCATGCTGGAAAAGTTTCACTGAAAAAAAATAACTCGGTGGGAAAAGAGCAAAAAAATAAAAGAAAGCTATGTTCACTCCTTGTGTGTTCTTGAACACACGTTTAGCCCACGGTATTCACAGTGAACAAGCAGGGAGGGGCTTCTTCTTCTTCTTCTTTTTATACTGTTTACCAGCCCATTTCCACCACTTACAGTTAGAGGAGACTTGATGTGAAATGTTGAAATGGAATAAATCTTGTAAATGATGCTCCAGGCTGTTCTCATATGAAAGACTTGGTGTCGTATAATTCATGCTGGAAACAAACCGTAATCATTCATTTCTATCAATTTTCAATTGGTTGGTACGTCCATGAATTAAAAAGTATGGTATCCCTACCAAATCCAAGTCCCTGACAGGTCAAAGTTCAACTTGGTTTAACTTCCAACATGTGTTTAATGGCAGAGCCCAAAAACAGTGGTAGAAGCTTGTGGAGCAACACACGTATGTGAGTTTTGAACGCGCAAGCCCGAAACACACGTATATATAGACTTTTCATTGCCAATGTGAAAGTAGAGTAGCTTGGTTCATTTGATACATCTACAGATTGTAGTTGGTGAAACAATTCTGTTGACCCACAGACATACACCAACACATTCAACTTATTGGCAGCAAAGTTCAGGTCACAACCTATTCTGGGTCATTCCTGGAGAAGAAGGATTGCAGGAAACTGGGGATTTAGGAGAGCTGAGACCTGGAGATCAGATCAGCTGCTGTGAAGATCTGGCAGATTTAGTGGAAAAGATCTATTTTTAAAGGTTAAATCTTTTTTTGGGAAGGCTTTTCTAGACTTCCACACAAATCCTTGCAACTTAGCTGCTTCTAAACTTCCTTTATTCCTGAAAAGCATTTTCTGTTGAGACTCAATCAGTCTTTGATCTGCTCCTTTTTTATTCTCTCAAGAAGCCTTCCAGTCTTTCTCTTTCCCTGCTTTAGTCCAGCAGTAAACAACCTCAGGATCTGTACGCCTTGCTTATGTGACTGTCACATTCACGCACACTGATTTCGGGGAACAAATTCAGTGGAAAACGTTAGTTTTGAAGTCCTTCTTTCTTTATATGAGTCATTTAAACTGCTCTGTTCCAAAGCCTGGCTGCAGGACGCTGAGCAGAGATCATCGACATAAATACGACTTTGATCATGTTCAGTGAGGATGTGATCTGCTCTTACACAACAGTCAGATAATTACATATAAAGGAATGATTTAAACAAATCAAATTTCATCAAATGAAAAAAAGTACATTTTCAGCTTATGGTCAGGATGGACAAGCTGAGGTGTTGAGCCTCTGAGGATCTCAGTTACATCGTTACAGCAGGCAGGTGTTGGTCAATCTTGACCAACAGAGAAAAACTTCTACGGTATCTTCTCGTATGTACTCGCATCTCATCACAGGGTCATCAGACCTCCTCATTTGGTGGATGCTGAGGTCAAGCATGCTCTTTGTGATTGAAGAAGCAAAAGCTTCTGCATCCAGAACCCTTACAAAGTAGAGAGGTAGATCAGCTGAGCTGTTCCTCTCGGCGGGGAGGTCATCTATGTGATCCTGCTGGACAAATGTCAAGGAGATGCTTTTGTGCTGCTGGGATTCCCTGGAGACAAAATTCAATCGTTAACCTCCTCAGTATCTGAATCTGAAGTCCAAGTGATTTCAGCTGATCTAAGATCAAGGTTGAGGTCCAAGATGAAGAAAATCCACTGAAGTCAAAGCTACTGCCAATGGGAGCTCAATGAAAGGATTTCCAAATGTTTTGTACACTTTTTAACAAAAATAATGACATTTCAGAGGAGTAGGAAAAAAATTTTAAGACCGGAAAGAGGCAGAGAAGTGAGACCAAAGGGAAAGAAGAAAACCTGAAAAAAAAGGGATTGGGAGATCAGTAGTCCAAAACATCAAACCAAATCAGAGAGCAAACACAATCCCAAAAACTATTCCAAAACTGGAACATCTGTTAAGAGACAAGAGAGTCTAGTTTGTAATGGCAGAAATGATTAGACAGGAAGCAGCTGATGACGGATTCACTGGAATAAATGACACAAGATTTAAAAAAGAGGATTTAGACATTAAAAGACGAAGCGGAAACATACAGAATCACCAGAACATCTTTTAAAAGACAAAAGAGATGCTGATACAATTACACATTTGTGAACAAGGAGAGCAGAAACAGATCTGGACTGTTGAAATCACTTCCTTTTAGAACTATGTTTGGAGTTTAAAAATAGAACACAGCAGAAAGGAGTGCGGCTGGAGCGCACATCGACAATCCAGCGGCGGTGCCTGGCAGCTCGCACACTGACTGATGCTGAGAGTAACAATGGCTCTGGTTGTGAGCGCAGAGCTCCCCAATGAAAACTCCCCACAATCCCCCCCTGTTTATGGTCCCGACTGTGAGTTTAACTCGTCCTGCAAAGGCTTGTCTTTGTTTTCTTTTTTCCCTAAAGTTTTATGAAGCAGCTGATACACACACACACACCCAGGCATGCACACACACCCCCACACACCCACACACACACACACCCACACACTCACATATACACACATGTCCTGGTTTTCTCCAACAGCTGCAGGACTTTGAGCTTCTCTTGCACAGCTGACCCGGATACGCCGGTGGCTATGAAAAGAGCTGTTGTTGACCGCTGCTGACCCCCCTCATGCACTTACTCGCTCACACACACGTGCACAGCACCCAGCTCCAGACAGGAGGACGGGAATGCAATGTCGACTGGTGGGGTCACTCTAATCCCTGCAAGGACATTTTATTGTCAGATTAAAGGTGGGTGGGTTTGCTTTTTGTTTTTTTTGTTTGTAGAGTGCACAAAACAGAAGCTCCATGATATGTCTCTGTTCCACATGCAGCCTGATTTTAGCTCAGGGAGTTTGACCCAGATCCTGTGATGCTGCGTTTGACTTCTGCTGTGGATCTCCTAACGCTCTAGACAAACAGGACGTTGATGCGCTTTCTAGAACACGAAAATTGCAAGTATAGCCCATAGTGTTCATGCTGGACAAACAGGGAAGGGGCTTCTTCTTCTTTTGCTACTGTGTTCTACCTCATGTCCACCACCTACAGTTGGAAAAACCTTGGTGCCAAATGTCAAAGTGGTGCAAATCTTGCGAATTTTGCTCCAGGCTTTTTCTTTCACAGCTCTATTCCAATAAATTAAAGACTGTGATAAATAATTCCAGTTGGGCACAAACCACAATTATTAATTTCTCCTTCACGATCAATTTTCAAATGATTGGCACTTCTGTGAACTAAAGGAAAACGCCATTCTTACATCACTATCAGATCCAAGTCCCTGACGGGTCAAAGTTGACCTGGTTTAACTCTAAACGTGAGTTTATTGGCTGCACATTTTGTACTAAGAGCCTGAAAATGGTTGTAGAGACTTGTGTAGAGATGCAAGAGTTTTCAACACAGAAGCCTGAAATACACATTTATGTGTGTTTATAGAGTTTTCATTGGAAGTGGTCACTTAAACGCGCACTGTCGACGGTGTGAACATTTATGTATTATATATATACCCCTGCGACAGACTGGCAACCGGCCCCTTTTATTCTGACTCTTAAGTGATGAGGTGAAATTTATCCGCCAACTACTGGAAAAGCAGGACAGCAGCTTTTCGAGAAAGAAGAACAAGAAAAGCAGGACACGGAGTGAAAGTGATGTGAGAGAGGAGGAGGTGGAGGAGGAGGAGAGGCAATGGAACGAGGACACTGAGCAGCAAAGAGGGATGAAGAGCCGAAGCTTCACCTGATGCCACATCTGTCTGTCTGACTCATCCAGACACAGTAATCTCCCTGTCAGACACCTGCAGACTGTACTGAGGGAAAAGTCATCTTTGCAGATAGAAAGAGATCTAACAATGCAAACACTTTTAATTATACTAGGAAGATCCATACAAATTCTAGTCAAATTAATTTATTACATTTGAAACAAGACAAGATGATGTCACAGAGAAATTTATTTTGGATTGTGCATCCCACACAAAGTGAAGTTTTAAGATCAGCAAAAAAGTGCTGGGTAAAATAGCATTAGGATTAAGGGAATCATTCTAAGGCCAGTTTGCTGTGGTGTAGCAGGTTACAGTTCATGGGAATCCTACAGCAATATCAATCCACCCCAGATCAGCAATACTCCACAAAATAAACCAAACAGCAAACATATTGCAAACCATAGTGTCAAATATTAAACACTACTTTAGTCCCAAATGTCCTTTCTTCCTCTGCCCCCATTTGTGCAGAAGGTAAACCACCTACTGTATGGGAGGGGGGGTGAAACAGCCACATCATTCCAGGACTCTGATCATCATCGACAATGTGAAATGAAAAAGGTCTGGCACTTTTGTCACCCTACTTCTACCAAATATTACCTTTTGAGGCCTGAATATTAAATATTTCTGTTTTTGTATTGATTTTGTATAATTTTGGAGGGACTTTAATGGGCGTTTGTAAATTATTCCCCCAAAGCTTTGTTGAATGCAAGCAAATCATTTGTATTTTTTTTAATGATCAGACTGACCTTAAAACGTTACTGTTTAAATGCTGCTGTAGTTCGTGTTATGTTGAAGTTAATACGTTTGTCTTTAATTCCAGCTTTACAGCTTAGACATTTAACCATTGTGGTCTTTGATCTGACCCCAGAGGGACTCCAGAGTTAATATTCTGAGTAAAAGAAATTCACATTTTTCCACAAGCACCAAATAAGCTGAAGAAAATGACATTTTGGGCTTCAGAGAGCTCTCAAAACGAGCAGCTTACCATAATTGAGGAACAGGCTGACCTCAGAGTGATCACACCAAACTTCCCATGACACCGTCAGAGCACCCACAGTTTCACTTTTGTCTGTTTCAGTCAGAGAAGGTTCCTTAAACTTCTGCAGAACAATCCAGAGCGGTTCTACTGTCCTTCAGAGCAGCAGTTTCTGCTCTTCTGTTCTCCCTTTTACTCCGGTGGTTCTCAGGTCACCGTCTTGAGCCACAGACTATTTTGTGGAAGTGATTCAACACTTTTGTGTTTGAGCAGATGATGCTCAGATAAAACGAAGACGCAACATGTGGTTGCTTCCTGACAGTGGCTGTCTTCCTCCTCGCAGAGTTCAACGTTTTGGGCTCCAGATGTTTCATTAAAAGTTCATCAGTTTTATTAAAATAAAAGAAATCTTTAAATATGCAGAGTCTTTCCCTGCCTCACAGCACAGGAACATTTTTTGAATAAAAATATTGAAATATTCAAAAGCACTGCACTGGCTTTCCGTCATCTTTAAGGTTTAAGTCAAAATCCTTCAATGTTTCTACCTACTCCCATCAACATGTCTCCGATCTCCTTTTTGCCTCCTTCTCTCTCAAACCAGTTTCCTTCATTTGTCTTATTCTTACAAATGACAAAACTACAAACGACATTAACATACGTAAGTATAAAATAAAAAAATATTTTTTTGTGTCACACAAAAAATCGAAGGCTCAGTTATTAAGATAATAATTAAATTCATTTTGTATTGAAGTATTTTGTAAAAATCTGCTTAAAATTTTCATAGTAAATTATATTAAATGGTAAATTATTGAGAAATCAGGAAGTGTGTTTAAAGCCACACAAAACTAAAATTAAACTTTCATTGTAATATCATAAACTGTGCAGCTGAACTGTCTGAATGCAGATCTACTGCCCTCTACTGGATAAATCAGCCTCATCAGAGACTGAGGCAACAGCCTTCCACAGACTGACAGCAGCACAGGTGATGGCAGGAAGGAGTGGTGTTGGTCAGACCACAGAGGAGGACAGGTGAGGACATAACATCCCGTATTGGTCCCCGTAAACACTTCCCACTTCTCACAGGTGACACCTCAACTTCGTCACATAGATGCTTTTACTGATGTGAGGAATTACTATCTGCTTTATGCTAATGTCTAACATGTCAATATTTTCAGTTGTGGGTCGGTATTTGAAATGTGATGAATTTTTGTAAAAGCTTGATTTGAATTGTCTGTCATTTTCTTATTAAATCCAGCAGTATAAACACGTTTATAGAAGAAAAAACATTTGGATTTTGTAGTCTTCAAAGACCCACTCTGATCATTTTTTGATCTTTTGTAAAAACATTCTCAGTGTTTTGAGTTATGGGGGGGTGGGGTGGGGGGGTTGGTAAGCCCACTCCCATTTCCCATCATCCATCCACTATCTCCTGCTAGTTTAATGCCCCGTACAACCTCAACCTAATAATAGCGAGGCAAGAAAAATGGCGAGTAAGTGGATGTGCCAGAATGGCTTGTGACTCGACCATTGTAGCACCTAAAAAGCTACAAGCTTTTTCAGAATGCATTTTTTTCATCTGCTCCTGATTCATAACAATTTGAATAACTGCTATATTGATTTTCATTTTCTTCATATATATATATATATATATATATATATATATATCTATATCTATATATATATATATATATATATATATATATATATGTCTTCCCTGCTACTTGATAGATGAACATTCATTTTTATTAAATGTCATAAATGAAACTGACCAGAAATTGGACAAATATGTTTGGAAGGATTCAGACTTAATACTTTCTTCGTCTTTCCAAATACATTATATGAATTGTGAGCAGCTGGATGGCTCTGTTCACTGGCGCATGAGAAATCAGGGTTTGTTTCTCAGGAAGGGCGATATGCTTCATCCAGTGTGGGCAAGACTTTTCACGCCACTGCCTGATCATGTAGCTACAGGTAGGCCTGGGTCTGGGTCTCCCTCTGCCGGCCCCCAGCCTGGAAAATGTACAGGGTTGTGTCAGGAAGGAAATCTGTAAACCTCACTGCCAAACCACCTGTCCGGATAAGTAAAAGCTGATTTGCTGTTGTGACCTCTGACAGGATATGACAAAAGTTGAGCAACAACAACATCTCATTTGAATAGTGTGTCTTTTAAGAACCAAAAGGTCAACAAAGAGGTTAAATAGTGATGTTTTTTTTATTTTTAGAGGACAGATTAGGATGCTGAATGTCAAGAAGGTATTTTTACTCAGAGGTGCCCAAATCCAGACCTCGAGGGCCAGTGTCCGACATGTTTTCCAACCAACCTACCATTAAAGCTCCTTATTGGCTAAACACACCAGATCCAGGTAATCAACAGCAGATAAGTCAGGACTTCTGGAAAACCAGCAGGAGGCCGGCCCTCGAGGTCTGAATTTGGGGACTCCTGCTTTAATGGAACAATCCTCCTGGTTGAAAGTGGAAATGTGTTGGAATTGCGCCTCAGTTTCTGATAGTAGCCACTAGATGACAGCAAAGACTTGTTTTTATCTCTATGTCTAATTTTTGTTTTCCCTGAAACAGGAACCTGTTCTTGCAGGACCTGTTTCCTCAAGACCTTATGTTCACTCATAAGCATTTACAGGAAAAATGGGAGATTGAAATACATTTTTGTAAATAAGGTACATTCTTGTTAATGTGTTTGATCAAGTGTGTGGAGGGGGTCATATTTAGAAATTAGACATTTTTATCACTTTTCAAAATAGGCTCAATGATTTTTATTAAACCAGATTCTTATCGTCTATTTTTATATAATTTTTTCATATTAAAAGTTTGTAAAGGAAACGTTTCTGAACAGCAGACAAACATAAATATCATGTTTAGACAGACTCTGAATTTGAATAAAGAGAAAAAAGCTCTAGAGTAATCGAGTACTCCAACAGCTACAGATCCAACATCATGACAGCAAAGATCTTGATCACATTTTAATTTTTAGAAAGAAAATAAATGATTTTTTATGCCAATAAGGATGATTTGCTTTGAGCTGGGCATTTCAAAAACAACATTTTATTGGATATTTGTCATTATCAAGTATAAAAATTCAAGCAAATAAAGCAATGACCACAAGTAAATTTTAAAACTTCAGTTTTATTTTAAAAGTCTAAAATGTTTTTATCAAGCCTCTACTAAGTACTGAGCCAAATATTTTCATCCAAATATCGTTCAGACTTAAATATGGTTTTAAAATGGTAAATAAATTCACTTTTTGTACTAGTAGATTTAGTTCAGAGTGATGCTGGATTATGTTAAAGTGAAAAATTAGGAGCAAAAACTGATTTTATTTATTAAGTGTCATGAAGTTAGTGTCCTGATTCTCAGGATAAATGAAAAATGTTTGAAAACACTTTTGTCTTGTAAAACAGCAGCATCTTCTGCTGCTTCTTATCTTATAACTTGTTCATTTGTTTGGTAAAATAGTCAGTTTGTTTCTCACTGAAGGGGATCTCTTAAACAATCTAGTTATTAAATGAACTGTTGGCACCAAACCAATGCTCCGAGACAAATGGAAACAGAGCTGGAAAAACACCCAAATACTGAATAGTTGGAAGCAGCGCTTTAAATATAGACGCTAATAACTGAGTGCAGACAGCTGTGAAAGAGTCCAGGTGAAATACAGAAGAGGGCGGGGCTCATGTGGGAGGAGTCACAGCCAACCTGCACAGAAACCAAAACAAAGAACCCAAAAACAACTCAAACCAGGACACAAAAACGGAAAAAACGAAACTGTAACAGCCCAAAAACAAAACAAAACCCCGTGTTATTTAACCTGGTGTCTGATAAATGTGAAATACCTAACATCTGGGGGCTATACTTTTTTTTTTTTTTTCAATTTTAACGTTTTCCCACAACACCACAATGTGATTCTTATTCTTAAAGGAAAGTTAGTCTGGATTTAGTACAGAATTTATCTCAGATTTCACAGAAAAGTATTTTTGAGCTAAACAAAAACCTCTGCTGTAAACTTTTTAATAGAAAAATGGTCCATTTTTAAGACGTAACTCCTTCTTATTGGACTTAGGCTTCCTGTAGAAATGGAATCTTTTCTGGATCTCTGGACGCGTGGCGTCCCGAACGTTTGTGCGTCTGTCTTCCTGCTTCTCTTTGTCCTTCATTCTGTAGGGGTCCGGGGTCAAACCTGTTAACCCCTCCATTATAGGTCATGTCATCAGCACACAAATGAACTCCCTGATCCCCCCAGGCAGAGCGAAGCTTTCATCGCCTGGCAAACATTGGATCTGGCAGCAGGTCGGCTCCCATCGGCTCCAGCGGTTTCACCTCGTTATTGCTCTGCAGCAGGGATGGTGGTGGTAAGATGATGAGCTGCACGCCGACGCGCGTTTGCGACAGCGCCTTTAGCCTGATAATGAGGAAATGTGATGGAATTCATGAAAGTGAGAAAAGATCCCTCCAGGCTTCGCTCAAAGCTTTCAGGGCACTCGTTTGTTGTTGCAGAGCAGAGTGGTGTTAACCTGTGACCCCGCCGACCTGCACCTCTATCCACGCGTCACAGCGGAAGCATTTGGGACACAGGCAGCGCCGGGGGCCCACTGCATCAAAAACCAACTCAGGTTGGGGGTGTCAGCTGATGGATGCTTCATCTGTCTGCAGGAAAAGTGAGAACGGATGCAGTTGGTGGTCCTGCTGGAGCGCTGAAGGAGGGGATCCTCATGCAGACACCTGAAGACCCCAGTGATGAACACTTGCTGCATACTCCTGATTACCTGGATCAGGTGTGATGTGCTAATTAGAAGCCACAAGGAAGGAGTAGATTACAAAACAATCAAGACACAAACGCTCGAGGCCTGGACTTTAGCAAAGATTCAAACCAGCAACAGTCATTTAACAAAAATGCCATTTGAAAAAGATTGTATTTGTGACGTTGAAAAGACGCTGAGGCGGGCCACAGGTTCCCTGTTCTAAGCTTTTAGCAATGGGTAAGAAAAGAGGGGGTGGGGTTGCTCCATGCTAACAGAGGCAACTCAGAGGCACAACTCAGAGGCAAATTTGTAGTTAGCTCTAAAGTTTCAAGTAATTTCAAGTTGTGCGTGCTTGAACTGAATTTCATGTTCGTATGTTTTTGATATTCGAGTGTACATGTGAATACACAGTTGCAGGGACATACAGTTACGCACAAGATGCATTGTTTGAGTTACAAATCAAGAATCATGCAGAGACAAATCCAACAAATCTATTTTTTAAGGTTAAAATCTCGTCTCCTAAACATTTGTAGCTGCTTGTGTGAAAACATAAAAAACCTAATATGAAAACAAATCATAAAATCCTTAGAAACTTGGTTTCCTCATCACTTAGTGTGACCGGCACAGCTTGTCTCTCACCTCACAGCTGTTATCAACGCATTTGAAGAAAACTCAAAAATAACCAACTTTAAGGGGAATTGATGAATGCAGCACAAAACTGAGACTCACCTGAGACAAAAAAGCAGACGCTAACATTTGTAATCAATCGATTGATCGGTCGATCAATCAAATAAAAAATAACCTTTCAACAGAAAATATAATAAAAGGTTTTACATTTGGCTGAAAAAAGTCCTAAAATACATTTGATCAGGGGAAATACAAATACATTTCTTTAGTTCAAAGTGGACCTCAAAGTCTTGGTAAGTTTCTTCATCCTCTGCAGCTCCAGGATCCCCCGCAGACGAATACACAGATGTATCTCTGCAGGTTTGTGATCTGACGCTGGAACAGATCAGTCTGGAGAACCTCGGAGTCTGTCGGGTTTCACATATCTAGTACATTTAAAAAAAAAAAAAACTTTAAAGAATCTCAAACCGCACTAAGACACACGAAGACCCATGCAGGGATTTTAAACTGGGTCATTGCTGTGACCTTTGCTCTGTTGATCCTTTAGTATGGTATCAAATATGTACATTTTTAAACATCATAAAGTTTGTCTAAGTGAGGCTTTTATTTTTGAGAATCGTGCTTTTGTTTTGTGAGAGCTGCTGGTTCAGGTAACCAGCTGAGCCTGCAGAAGCTTAAGGTTTGGGGGGGGGGCAGCTGAACAATAACACTTGAGCCAGCTTCAAACGCCGCACACCTTATCTTCAAAAGCGTCGGCTCCAACACGCCATTGGAGCTTAATTGTAAAACAGGCGAGTAATAGAGCGCAGACATCTTACATTCCTGACTTCATTCCATGGAGTACAATAATTTCCTTGAATTCTTCGACCCCCGGCGACAGAGCCAGAGCACATCCTGTTGTCCTCGCAGCACTTCCTGCACAGGCAGCTCCTTGGTCTCCTCGTTGCCACAGCGACTGGAAAACACTGAGCTCAGCGTCATGCCATCAGGTAGAGCTCCTCTGGTCAGATCTGGTTGTAAATCCAGTCAGATCAAGCTGGAGGTGGATTTTATCAGCATCAGTACTTCATGGACTTGTTTGTGTGATCTGGAGTTTCTGCCTGATTGGAGTGAGCCAGAGGTCCAACAGCAGCAGTTTAGATGTTCGGAGGCTTTGACAGTGGCAGATGTTTTAACTGTGAGAAGACAAAATCTGCTGCTCTCTCAATTAAACCACAAAACTGAAGGCTGACAAAAGCCCATCACAGAGAGGATTCTCAGGCTGCATTCAGTCCAGGATGGTCCCACTTGGTTGAAAAGTGGGGGGACTTGCTGATAATTGTCTTTCCGTCATCTGAGTTTGCTTTGCTTTCACACAAAAACTCTCAGAAGAGGACCAGTGGTTGGACCAATCAAACTCGCTTTTTCTTCCACAGCTCTATTCTGACATATGAACGACTTGGTGTCATATAATTCCAGCTGGTCACAAATTGCAATTATTAATTTCTCCTGCATGGTCAACTTTTAAACGGTTGCCACTTCCATTAATTAAAAGGGACACCATCCATAAATCTTTATCAAATGCAAGCAAATTGGTCAAAGTTCAATGGACCTGGGTTATGTACGTACAGCCCAAAAACAGCGATGTGTGAATGAGAGAGTATTGAACCCGAAGCTTTGCATGAAAAGAGTTTGTTTAAACTTGTGTTGCTGAGGCAGGTGTGAACGTAGTATTAGGCACAGTGGTGGAGGGCTGGTTATGTGGGCTTTTTGTGGAGACACATATGAGGCCTTTGTGTCATATGAGATACACAAAGATACACAGGAGCAAATTTATGACAAAAACCTCTGAGCACTTTCCTTAAAAATCAAGAGTTCGGATATTCCGACCCGTTTTTGTCCAAGTGTCTTTCTGTCTGTTGACTTGTGAAGTCTGACTTTAACTGAGTCAAGTGAGACCTGCTGCTCTCTCCATCTTTTGCTTCGTTGATGAAATCCTGAATGAGTCCTTGATGTAATTTTAGTCTCATTTCGGAGGAAACAAAATCAAACAAACCTATCCAAACAATCAAACTGACTGCATGCAAAGAAGAAGGAAGATCTAAGAGTTTCTGACAGATTTTTCTTGGTTGCTTCTGCAGAGCCTTTAAAGGCTCCTGTGTGTTTACGGAATCTGCATGAGGTTTGATGTTCGAGATCACATTCCAGGCTCTGTTTGTAGCTTCCTGCTCTCTAGGACAAACTTTCACTTTGTAAGAAGGCCCCTCTGGGCTTCATCTCTCCTGGGAGCGATGCATTCAGCTCTGCTTCCTGCCCTGCAGACTTCACCGATGTCAGGAAGTCAGCCTCAGGCTGGATTATGCTACTTTTTTTCTTTTTTTTATGGAATGAGCATCAAATGAAGTGTTCCCCCGACAGCTGAGATAGAAGCTCAACGACGGTTTTCGGGACTCCAACACTTAAGCTCATTTTTCATCCCACAGCTTTTCATGCCGTTTGTAGACCAGATCCAAGAGTCCCAGTCTCATCCTGGGAGTATATGTATTTGGATTTTTCTGGATTCAAGCCGTTATCTGACAAACCCTTTCACAACCAAACCCAAACACTCACAAACAGGGAACGTTTGGGTGTCTTTGGGACACTCATCTCATATCCCCCCACCTTCCACAGAAACCTGAGATTTTTTATGACACTCTAAAGTGCAGTCATTGCACGTGAAATGATGGAGGTGTACAATCATGGGAAGTGAGCTCTTATGTCAAACGTGTGGAATATTTGCTATGTTCTGGTTTTTCTGCTCTGAGATTGGGGTCCAGAGATGAAGGACTCCTCTGGAGATCTGAGGTACATCTGTAATATGATCACAAGATCATTCAGTTCATCATTTTGCCAGCTTTAAATAAAGATCATCCAATCAGGAACGTCTCATTAGATTATCCATACAATCATCCATAATGGTCCCTGTGTCTTACACCCCTTGAGACCCATCCATCCATCCAGAGCCTCTCTAGGCTACGGTTGGGTGAATGTGGGGTACACTCTGGACAAGTAGCCAGTCTGTTGCAGGGCACACACTCATTCCTACACTCACACATGCATACCTGGGGATACGTTAATCAAATAATCTACAAAGTATGTTTTTGGACGGTGAGAGAAGAAAACCAAGGCATGCAAACTCCACACAGATGAGTCCCAGCTGGGATTCGAACCAGGGCCTTCTCGCTGTGAAATGAGAGTGCTGACCACTGCTCCATTGTGCCGCCCCACTAGAAAATCCAAATCATCAAATTAGACATTTTCTGTGGCCTTGTCCCACATTAACAGAGAGTAAAGAAAAAAATGCACATGTGGGGCGGAGCCTTAGCCCTGATAAGAATACGGTTGAGGCCCAAACTCAGAATGAATGACGCTTTCACGGTTGTCCTGGAAGGATCCTTTTACGTAAACAGTTTGTGATTTTGAAATCAAATACGATTTGATCAAAGAATGGAACACAAAAATTGTGTTCTCCTCCTCTTCTTTCTACTGGCATTAATCCAAGATGATGTGTGTTTTTTTACCTTTTATTAGCAGGCTAACTTTTTGTTGTGTGTCTTTCAATTCTGAGATATTTCACTTTTCTGTAGCTTAACTTTTCATACAATGAACCTCATGAAAGTTATTTTTTTGTATTTAGCCCCCATAACTCTTTAACTGTTTACGCTCCAGCTGATTCTGAAGTGGGGAATCGCAGCTCTGCGCTGATATGCAACATTTTACAGATACGAAGTGCTTCGCAATCAACGTAAATCAGCAAATAGGATCTGAACAACAATATGCTGCTAATTTGGCGCCAGAGCAACATTACCCAGAAGTCCTCGACCGAAGTTCACGCTCTTCCCCCAGAAACACAGCGGAACTGGGCTGGGGTTAGGAATCTTCTAGTATAGACACTCAAAATCTGTTTCCGACTAAAGTTGCAACATTTCCGCTATCAGCTAATGATGTGTTTATTGATATGTTTTGGGCGCCATCTTGTCTGCAACCAGGTACTGTTTAAATCAGTTCATTTTGTTCTAGAGAAAAGTGTCATTGCACCTTTGTGCAATATTGTGTTAGTAATATGTTATCGTGTGATATCGGTGCAAAGCAGATCTGAAAAAAACACTTTTGTCCCCAATCGAATCATCTGATTCATGATTGTGTAAATTGTTGCTTGCCAAAGCTGCAGAATGTCAAAGAGCGTGTTATTTTTAATGTATTGCCAGCAAGATTGTCAATGTTAAAGGGGTTAAATCTTAGCTAGCAGGGCAAACTATTCTGTTTTAGGATTTCTGCTTTTCACATGGTCTTGTGGGAGTCCACAGGGCTCTATTATGAAGCCACTTCCTTTTTCTTCAAGTTTTATTCACTGTTATGGTGACTACAAAGGGATACATCAACCTAACAAAAGTGAAGCTGTCTCTGTTACGTCTGCATGGCATCAATGGACTCGGATTTGGTAGTGACTTATGGATGGCGTTCCTTTTAATTCATAGATGTGCCAATCGTTTGAAACTTGACCATGAAAGAGAAATAATAAATGTGGTTTGTGCCCCACTGGAATCACGAGACATCAAGGCTTTCTTATATTGGAACAGAGCTGTGAAAGAAAAAGCCTGCAGCGAGATTTGAGAGATCTGCACTGCTTTGACATGTCATGAAATTGACTTTTGGCTCAGGGCCTCTTCCAACTGTAGGTACATCTGCTAATATTGGGTAGCGACTGTCCAGGGTGAACACTACATGCTAAAAGCGTGTTCAAGAATATGTTAAAAGAGCGTCACATGCCTGGTGTGTATGCAACACAAGGCTGCTGTGAAAATGAAAATAGTTTTACTGTAATTCAATTTTTTTGTGTGGTAGATTTTTTTAAAAGAACCTTTGCATTGACAAATTGTCTGAGTTGTTTGGGACTGCAGTCTGATTCTTGATGTTAGAAAATCATCCTTATTTTCTAGGAACACCTATCAGGACACAAACAGGCAAAACCAGCAGCTCAGTTGTTGGGAAAAAGGTGGAATTGCAGCTGATGAACTGAAGAGGACCTCATGTTGAAGTTTTAGGAAGCTCAGAACAACCATGGAGGAATCTTCTGCGTGATATTGAAGCTTTCCACCTCCTTCTTCTCTCTCACGCTGCAGCTCTGAGAACATTTGCTCGTTATTCCGGTCGGGCCGGGTCTGTCGCGTGATCATCCAGGTGTTTCCCGAGTGCATGCTTGTCTGTTTGAGCTGTAATGACTTTCTTCTGAGGGTTTGTAATCTGACTTGGAGCTACAACGAAAAATGTTGCCTGGGGCAAAACATTATTCACAACAAAACACTCCCTGCCGGTGCTGGAGCCGAGTTAATGCGGTCCAGCTCGACGTCTTAAACCCTTACTGCTCAGCTCAGGTGAGATTCAGCACTAAAACTCACCTGGAGACAAGAATGCGGAGCAAAATGAAGTGTTAATCTGAGCTGCATTTGTCAGAAAATGACTGCGGGGAGAGATGATTGATCGCGTTTGGAGAAACGTGCAACACTCAGGCACCACAACACTGCAGAATCAAGCACATAAAGTCGTCCTCTAAAGCTCTTCGTGTTTTCCAAGCACGTTTTCCCGAGCTTCTTTTTCACAGGTATTGGATGATCAGAATTTCATGATAAAACTGAAAAGATGAACACTTCACAAATGGAAGGTTTGTCTTTATCTTAGTATTTTAAGTTTCACACACTTTTTTCACATCACCCGTGCAAGTTGACATTAGGTGCGATGTTCTTCCTCTTCTAGGTTCATCCACATGAGTTTAGGTCATGAACATGATGATCCAGACCGCAGAGCCTCAGATGGATCTGCATCTGAAGTGAATAAATTTAAGATGTTTCAGTTTATCTCAATGAAATGGAATTACTGTCACTTTGGATTTTACCATATGATAAACTGAGTTTTGTTTAAATAATTAAATCAAAATGAGCTAGAGTTGACTAAAAGCAGCTGAACAAAAAAAAAAGCTGTCTTTTACTGTATTCACATCAAACCCAATTTGTGCGTTAGGGCCGTCCCGTTTCTGTCAAAGTACAGCCGTGGTCTCTGGTGACGGTGCTTTTCAGAGCAGAGAAAAACCTGGTGAATTTTCCAGAATTCAAATACCTGAACTTTGTTTGAAATTTGCATACGGTCAACTGATCCGAAATTCAGTTTTGGTGGTGACATGCTCATGATGTAATCTGAGGGTGGAGGTTAACTGGTCACTCTAAATCAGGGGTGTCAAACTCATCCACAAAGGGGGCCAAAATCCAAAACACACCTTAGGTTGCAGACTGAAAAAGATAAACATTTTTTGAACACACTAAAACTAAACTTTAAAACTTTTAAGACATAGCTGTTTAAACATAAATATGACTAAAACAGTCAAGAATATTATTCCACAATAAATCAACTTCAACCTTTAATGCCTTTAAATATTTTGCTCTCCATAAAAATATATTCTGTCAAAATGATACAAGTTAGAAATAAAGTAAATGTTAAAAGAAAAAAAATCCCCAATATTTCTTAAAAAAAAAAAAGATCCCAAAAGATTTTTCTCTCCATGAAACAAATCCTGTCAAAATTAAACAAAAGTAAACATGTTGCAGAACAAAACAAACAAAGCCAGGAAATACGGTATAGTTTTTTTTTTTCAGCAAAAACTAATCAGATCATTCAGTTTTCTGTGCTTTTGTGTCGTTTTATCAGAGCTGGACTCCTGGCATAGCTTTTATACATTGAGTTCATTTCTGTTTGGTGTGTAAGATCCTGTGTCTTCGTGAAACATATCAGAGTGAATTGATAAGCCAAATAACTTTTAACTTCAGATTACTGCAGAAATATTTGGTGTTTTTGTAATTTTGCACACCAACAGTAAAAATCCTCCCACAAACGTCTATGGACCGTATATCTTCCAATAATGGCTGGCTAGTCTCCAATAAAATTTCGGGTCTAACTGTGTTGTTGTAATAGACGCCAGTCTCTAAAAGTGGCCGTGCTCCTTTAAGACCCCCCACGCTTCGTACTGAGGCAGGCAGAGGGTGGGGGCTGGATGTCTGTAGCATTCAGCCAGTGTAGCATGGCTCACAACATACTGGATCATTCCGTTTTATTTAAACTTTTGGAAGATACCAAAAAACATTCTATTGAGGAATCTAAACCACATTTTGGGATGAATCCTAAACGTATCAGAGAATATTGCAAGCAGATTGATGAAGGAGCGAAGGAGCAAGACAGCTGCAGAAAGGAAAGGAGCAAACCAATTTCCTGGTGTTTATAGTGGATCAATCCCTGGATTCTCCTGAACTTCATTCATTTTCTTACTCCACTGGATCTTTTTCGGTGCAGCAAGTTTTCTGGAACCGTCCAGTCTGCTGCTGTTGGACTAAGGCGGTAGACTTTGGACCTGGAGATGCTCTGCGGCTACCGGGGAGGAGCTGCAGCCAGACAGAGAGCGGGATGGGAAAGCAGTCTGCTCGAGCCTCCTGAACTTTAGCTTCATCGACGCCTCTAAAAAGGTACCCTCATTTTATTCTTTGGGTTAAAGGGGGACAGAAAGCCGTCAAACTCCGTAAGAGAGAGGAAACACCGGGAAGCAGCCGTTCAGACAGAGAGCAGCTCTCTGTAGCTTGTAGGAGATTCTAAATGTTTTCATGAACCCAAACATTGAGGCATGATCACTGATGTTTTTGTAGAGCTTTTCAAAGTTAATCAACCTGATCTCTTAACATCATACATGTCTTTAGAGCATAGTAAATGAGATAAACACAGAGATCGCTTCGTGTAACTAACAGCTAAAAACATTAGCTGCTAGCCCCGTGTAGCTAACGGCTAAAAACATTTGCTGCTAGCTCCATGTAGCTAACAGCTAAAAACATTAGCTGCTAGCTCCGTGTAGCTAACAGCTAAAAACATTAGCTGCTAGCTCCGTGTAGCTAACGGCTAAAAACATTTGCTGCTAGCTCCATGTAGCTAACGGCTAAAAACATTAGCTGCTAGCTCCATGTAGCTAACAGCTAAAAACGTTAGCTGCTAGCCCCGTGTAGCTAAAAGCTAAAAACATTAGCTGCTAGCTCCATCTAGCAATTCTGGGGTGAATCCTAAACCGCGGAGAGGCTGCAGAAAGAAAGAAAAGGAGCAAGCTCATCAGAGCAGCAACAAATTAGAAGAACTGGTTTGAACATGAATTACTAAGCAAAAGAAAAGGTGTGTGTCTCCAGTAAAATGATCAGCAGGAAAGAGAAACTGAGTTTTGATACAGAGATTGGCGTTTACAGCCAATGCTAATCAGAACAGAATAAAATGTTCTCATCATTTCTATAAATCCTGAAATGTTCATCTGTTATTTTCTGCTTTTTGTGATCGAATTTTTGGCAAAATTAACCCATTAACCATCATCATTCGGTCTGTGATGGAATAAACGGCCGTCTCCAATAGACGCCGGTCTGTAATTAATGCTGGGTCAGCCAACATTTTTTTTAAATAAACGCCCCGGCTACTGTTGGGAGATTTACGGTATTCATAAACAAATGATCTTCTGTTTATTTAGTAATATCTGAAAAATCGCAGCTGTTTAACTGCCTTCATCATTGTCCGTCCTATACTTGCAGCTTTATGTCAGAAACAATCACCTAAGAAACGACAAACTTAAAATAGATATTAAATGAAAAAAAAACACGTAATAAAAATGTCTACAATGTATAAATAGTTAATAAAGAATTACATTATTATTTGCGTCTCTTGAGCGCCCGTCCCTGCTGAGACGTGTTTCCTTAAGGAACCTGTGGACCGAACAAAACCCAATCATACTACGTCCACCAGCCCAAATCTATTTCTGCCCGCAAATTTAGGATCTAAACCGGTCAACTGGGAAAGAAACCGCCTTTTCTGACAACACTGGTTTTTGGCAAGGCAGCTGACGTACTGCACGATGGGATTTGTAGTTACTGTTACAGTCAGGGTCGCAAACACATTGCGATTCGGTATTCTGTCAGATCTTGCAGCACAAGGAATTGTGGGATACCATTCATTTTGTGGGTTTTTGAGACTTTTGAGAACCGATCCACCATGGATGTGTATTCCACCTGCTGTCACTGAAAGCGTCACATGCCCAAAGTTGAGTCCCTGATTGGTTGACGATATACAGTGACCTCCCCAGAGTTTAGAGTTTTTTTTTACTCTGGTCCGCCGTGCCCGATTCACCCTGCACAGCCCCCATTGCGCTGTTGCCAGTCCTTTGCACCACACCGGCTGCTCAAATCGCGCCATGCCGCAGGACTTCAGATTGCATCTGTACTGACTTAACATTAAAACTGGCCACCTCCACCGCGTGAATCGCGTTCAGTGTGAACACAGCTTTAGGCTTATGAACACACAATTTCCCAGAGGCCTTTTAATTGTGATTATGTTGTTTTTAGACAAATGTAAAAAAAACCTTTTTCTAAAAAACGTTTTCTAAGACATAGTTTCTGCAGTAGTTTATTAGAAATTTGTCTCTGAGTTGTGGGTGGGACCTCCTCCACTTCCCATCATCAACCTGTTTGCACTCTCCCCTGCTAGCTTATAGGTATTTAAGTGCTGACACTCGCTTCCTGTCTCTGAAATCTTTCTGATCTTGACCTTCAGTTTGCTAAAGGTTTTCAGGATTTGCTGCAGCACGTTTCCTGTCTTGATCAGTCACCATAAGCGAGTGCTGGCTGACCCCTGCAGCTCATTCATGCTCCGGTCCGGCTCCTGACTCTCAGGAATTAGGCCAAACCACAAACTCTGTAAGTTTTGGTGATAACAGAAAAGATTTGTCCAAGTCTTGATGTGTCCACCCCTGCACCTCAACAAAAGACCGTCAACACCTTCATTTTGAGCATTTTAGGATTATATTGATGCGTTCAGCGTGTCTTTAAGACATTTATGGAAAATCCGTTCTAATCCACAGTTTCATCTGCATCAGCATCAATCTCAGCTTTGGCTGCAGTTGCGTTTTAATTACTGTTTACCTTCAACCTGCAGCCGCTTCCAGATAAGCTGCTGCAGCCTGCAGCCCCTCCTCTGTGGTGTATCTGTGTTGAAAGTGGGTAATCTGAGTGTGGGCTGATTGTGAGGCCTTGAGACGCGGCTCAATGGAAACCACAGGTTTATTTCTGACTAGTTTCACAGAATCAGAATTTATATTTGTTTTCAGAAGTGCATTTATGCAGTCTTGTAATCACTGCGTGTGTCGTCTATGCTCATCAGCAATACCCCCTCCCTGTTTTTTTCAACACAAACAAAAGCTCCTGACCTCGTTTGTCTTCTTGTTTCAATTACATAACGGCAGCCCCCCCATGCTGATAATTAAAAACCGATAAGTTTGTTTGCTTTTTTCGTGACTCTGTGAAAATGTTCTCAATATTTTCACTCACAGACTGATTGGAAGTCCCTTTGGATTGTTCAGGTGTGTCGCTTCAGCTTTCTAACTTCCTGTTGTGTTTGCAGTTGGAGGGTGGAGAGGCGGCATTCCTCGGTTATTTCTGTGCGCTGACATCAGAGCTGTCTAAATATGAAAATGACTGAGACAAACTTGAGGCTTCAGCTTGTCAGGGAGATCAAGAATGAGGCTGCAGTGCTGCAATTTGGCCTCGTCAGCACAACGGCTTTTGCACGCGGTCAGAGTCTGAGCATCTCACCGTCCTCGCTGCTGGAGGAGCTTGGCGGCAGCCTCATTCAGCCGGGCTCTTATCTGCAGCACTGCAGGGCCCTAAAAGTGGTTCCTGTTATTGCCAGGCTCCGGCCTGCAGGCAGAGACTCTGACCGCCCCTCTCACTCCTCCAAGTTCAAACCTCTGCGGCACAAAACAGGGATTGTTTGTTATTCCAATGCCAGTCGTTCGGGAGAGCCTTGTTTTGAAGAACAATCCAAAATCTCAATAACCCCCCCAATCACACATAAACACACCCACATAAATGCTCCCATCAACCCACCTCTCTGTTTGTTTCCACTGCATGGATTCCTACCTCCATTCTTTTTTAGTCTCACCTGTTTTAACCAAGTGTAAAGTCTTGAAAGGACTTGAGCATCTTGATGAGATGCTACAAGTTGACTGACAGGACCAGAACAAAAGTCTGGGAAAAGAAACTAAAGGTAGACCAAAAAAAATATAAGAGTCCCATCATAAAATGCAAGTCCCAAAAATAAAAATTAATAGGAAAAACGTGGAGCCAGAAACTCAGATTTTAGATCCACTAAAGGCAAAGATCTGAGGAGAAGAAGACCTGATGACTGATGAAGTTAAGTAATTAGATGAAGCTGAAGTTTAGTTTGGATCACTGAAACAAAATAGAAGTCCTCATGTTTGCAGATGATGAAGCTTTGCTCATTATGGCCTTTATCTTCATGCCATTAAACAGTCTGATCCAATCAAAGATTAATAGATAGATTCAAAGATACACACAGCTGCTGTGTGAAGATGAGGAATGTTGATCTTCATCGGTGGAATTCATGAATCAAAGAATAGAAAGAACCAACATTAACCCCCCCAAAAAAAATCCAAATCCACATATTTATCTGCCTCGGTTTTCATACTGAGAGAATTGCTGGACAACAACTCTGAAACAAACATCCTGGAGATCTTACAAAAAGAAAATAATGCAGTTATGTAATCTGAAAGAATTCAACATTGTTTGGGCTGAAAACCAAACATCTTTTTTTCTTTTGTTTCAACTTCCTGTTGGCAGAAAATTGTAATAAATCTCTGCTGTTTTGAGAATTTTGGGCAGCTAGAATTTTAGAGCCTTTTAGGGAAAATTCATAAAACAGACTTAAAAATGTCATTAAAAACAGCCAGCAAGTGTTCTGTGTGAAGCGTAAACTACAGACAGAAATATTCAATGGACTTTAGTAAACTGTAACACTTTTGTCATCAACTGTAGAGTTAATCTTTCCATCATTTTCTCCTTTAATTACAAATAAGAACCTCAGTTTCATCCTTTTTAAGAACACAGAAGTGCGCAAACATTGAATGCAGAAACGGCTCAGTTCCATTTTTAGAGTCAAAGTCAAAAACTAACTTCTGTATAATTTCTTTTTGCATTTTTTCAAAATACCCTGTTTCCTGTTAGAGGTTAGAACTCCTGTGGCTGGTCTTCTGGCCATAGCATCTGTGCATCCATGTCAGTTCTCCAATGTCTCTTCAATAGAATATCTTCAACAGCTACTGTGGTTAATATCTCTTCCACCTTCAACAACTGTAGATCCACCTTGATTAGTTGGAGATCCACTTTTATCAGCTTTAGATCCACCTTCATCCACCGTACGTTCACCTTTGTGGGCTGTGGATCCATTCGTTAGTTTATCTGCAAAACTATAAAGTATGTCCAAATATGTCTGAACTAAAACTTTAGGATACATATGTATAGAATGTTTAAAAATGCAGAATTTAGTATTTGCAAAGCAAGCCCACATCATAATTACTCCGCAGCCATGCACAACAGTTAATACCAGACTTTTTACCTGAAGCTTTGATCAAAAATGTTCTTTTGAGCCTCATGGGCTAAAAGAACTTCTTTAGAGAAGTTTTATGTTTGAAATGCAGTTTGGTGAGCTTCAATCGTGCTCACTTTGTTTTACTTTTAGTCTTAAACAAACTACAATTCATCACTTTTTCATCTTTGTGCCGTCATGGACTTTAGCATGAGCGTACTAACTGAAGAGATGCAGTTCCTGCAGTCTGAAGCAGCTTCTCTGAACAAAACCTCCTGGGATGGCGGCTCTTGGGAAGATTTACAGCAGTCTTGAAGGTTTTCCACTTTACTGTGCAAATATTGCTCAAGGGTAGAAGAGTCTTCCTGGCATGCTGTGGTTGGTGTTCAAAAGTTCCAGGATGAACAATGAGGGATTTTTTTTCAGGTTTTAGGAGGGTTCTACCGATCATGCAGGCGTGAACATGGTTTTCTGAGAATGGATTAAAGCGTCCGCTCAGTGGTGGGGTGAACAACAGGAAGCTGCTGCCTGTTTGTGGAACAGGTGACTTTCAATGTAGCCTTGGCTTTTGAGAGAAAAACATACAAAACAAAAGCGGTGGGTCAAATGGACTGGAAAGGAAAAGGACTTAGTGCTGGAGGCTCTGAGAGCTTTTCAGACTTTCCATCTGCTACACAGTGAGGGGAGTGTCTTTGAGGGTGGGGGCTGTAGGTGGCTTGCAGGCGGAGGAAAGGTGGGAGTCTCTTCTTTCAAAAAGAATTGGGAACAAAACAGGAAAGCATCTCCTTGTTTTGGCTCGGGCCGGTACAAGTGTTTGGAATTCAGAGGGGGATTCTTGTGTTGTGTTCGGGTGCGCTCAGGTCAGAGCTCGCACACAAACACAAACACGGCCACGCATCCATTCACACGCTGCACAGAGAATGTCTGGCATGCTTCGATAAGCAGAGGCACGATCCCCCCACCCCACCCCTACACTCGCTGGATGTTATGAGGAGCGATCTGTGAATAGACTAAATACTCACAGAGATGCTCCAGTGGCCTTGGTCCAATCTGGACCCGTGCTCCATGTGGGACAAAGTTCTGCTGGCGCTTGTGTTTGATCATTTTGGCTAACACATTCTGACCTTTTTTAAGCAGCGTCAACTTTAAACAGCTCCTTATCGGCCATGTTTGGAAGATGCTTGTTTGGATTGAAAAAAACAGAGTCGTGTTGCTCATATCTTCTCCAACGATGACAATGTGGAGATCTGCTCCAGTCTTCCTGTTTGTTAACACTCAGTTGATGCCACACTCGTAAACAATGTGACACTCACTGTCGCCTGGAGGAGGGAGATCCAATCATATTGACAACCAACAGAAGATCAAGTCTCAGTTTGTTGTTATTATGTGGACCAGCAAGGTCAGAGCTGTGGAGTAAAGTGTGTGTTTGGTCTTTTTTAAACATTGATTGTTTTCGTTTTGAACCACAAAATAGACACTGATAGTTTTCCACAAACTCTCAATTTTTAAGTTGTACGGCGCTGAGATCTACAAGGTTTTAATGAACCTGAACAGGAGCCACGAGGACGTTTTAGAAATAGGTCTTCTGAGGGTTCTCCATTCCTTACTTTAAGACTTTAGAGCATCATTTGATTTTTTTAACCCTTTATAACCATTTGTATCATTTCCATTGGTAATGAGACCCCTATCTCATTAACATGGTCCAAACCTCCTTTAGCTATCCTCAACTTTCTGATGAGAATAATTTCAATGTTGCTGTTCATTTTTTAAACTGAATTAGGGTTATGTGTGTCTCAAACATTACATATCGGCAATCTGCTTCTGGGAAAGTTGTGAGTTTTTAGTGACAACAAAATACACTGAGCATGCAAAGCGTGTTCAACAATGCTCTGAACGCGAGTTCTCGAACGCGCTTTTAGCGTACGGTGTTCACAATGGACTGTCGTGACCCGATCTTGCTCTAGTCTTTTTCTTTGATTGCTTTATTCCAATATGCGAAGGACTTGGTGTCACATAATTCCGTCTGGGCACAAACAGCAATTATTAATTTCTTCTCCACGATCAGTGTTCAAATAGTTGGCACTTCCGTGAATTAAATGAGATGCCATCTATAAATTGCTACAAAATTCTTTTCCCTGACTGGTCAAAGTCCGACCTGGTTAAACTTTCAAAGCATTCAAAGGTTTTGTGTGTAAAAACAGTCGTAGAAACCTACATAGCAAGGTGTGAATGCGTGAAACCCAAAATGTGCATGTAATTGTGTACACATAATTACTTTTTCGTTTAATGAGTTCAATGAGTTTTCATTGAGCATGGCGGCTTGAACATGTATTGCCGATGATGGTGTCAACATAGCCAAACACTTGGCTGTGCTTCGCTACCTTGACTGTTCTATTTGCAATTGGTAGTTGTTGAATTTTGTTCGTTTACTGCTGTTTTAATGCCTACCCTTTGTGCTACTTCTTAGCAAGGTTGCTTTTGTAAATGAGAATTGGTTCTCTATTAACTTGACTGGTTAAATGAAGGCCATTAAATAATCTCACTGCTGGTTACGGGTCCCATGTGACCTTAAATCCCATATTTCTATTGAAAATATCGTAATTTTTCTCCTGCAGCTGAAACCATGATGAATACTGTGACAAAAGGAGCACGTTCCTTTGTTCTGGCTCACATTAGCCTCACAGAAAGGCTGCTCTCTGTTGACATGAAGACTTTGTCACTCAGGTTCAACAGCACTGACCTCTGACCCTGCAGAAGTGCTTCCAGGTGGAGCCGCTCTGGTCCTGCAGCTACACTCGGATCTGCGTTCCTAAACAAACAGTGATGTGAGCCCTCAGAAATGTCGCCTCCTCTCCTGAATTCTCTCTGAACGTTCGTGACAGCTCGCAGATCAGAGCCTTCGTGCTGTTGTGCTTGTAATGAGGTGCAGCTCAGGATGAAGTCAGGCTGTCCCACCCGTCACACGACCATCAGGTTTGATCGCCTCAATGGAGGAGTCGCAGACTTATCAACCAATTCTGATGCCTTTGTAACCTCCTGGATGAATCCTCGTTGTGTCCCTGCCCTCATTTGGTTTTGTCCTCTGTTCCTGTTTCCCTGTGTGTGGATGATGGATCTCATTGTGGTTACCTGGAGTTCCAAAGCTAAGGAAACATTTTTTCGACCCTTTCAGACTCAAAATATTAGACACTTTAAGGGTGTTCTTGAATATGCACTGAAAAAAACCTCTTGCTCAAAAAAGTTAAAATATATAAGACAAAACGTTTTTCCCTCGTTAAGAGTTAAAAAAAAAGTCCATAGAACTAGTAGAATTCATCTTGGTGAGATTTCTAAAAGACCCACTCCAATGAAAGTCGTGTTTTTAACATTTTCTTGAAGCCTTTTACTCATAATGGAGGATGTGTACAAAATAATTTAAGAATAGATCTGCGTTTCTGAGTATTTCTTTCTTCAAATCATGTTGGGTCAGAAGCAGATGAAAATCTGATTTCTGAAAAAGTGCAGGTTTGTGAAGCAGGAACTGCGACGGGGGCCAAAGCCTCCCTTCTCCGCTATCACTCTGAAGCGTCCACTTGCAGCCAAATTCATTCTTCATTTACCTCATCTGAGCTGCCATCTGGCTCAAAACTGTACTTCTGGATAGTTCTAAAACTGCTTGCTGTTTTTGTGTGGAAATTGCAACCCACAACTCAGAGGCAAATTTCTAATGAGCTCCTGCTGCGATGCAGAAAATATATTATAAAAAACAACACTTGCTTTTTGATTTCGGCTAAAAACTGCATAACCATAAATAAAAGACCACTGGGAACGATTTTACAATAGAAAAAAATATTGTTTGAAAAGGACTATAAAATAAATTGGGATGTCCTGCTCTTTTAAGACAATATTTATTCCTGAAAGTAGCCTAAAACACTAATATTCAGGTGTAATGGTCTAATAATTGGAAATTTAAGTCTTAAAATAATGCTCAAAGATACATGAATTGATCCGTCCAGTTTACAGAACCTGCTGAATCCCTGCATGGAGCTCACACAGCTACTGTAGGGCAGGATACACCCTGAACGGGTCAACACTCTGTTGCGCACAATCCCACCTTCTCACATTCTCACTTGCTTGGGACAAGGAACAAGAATTTGATGAACTTTGTTTCTAGAAACCTTTATGCCACACAGAGTCATTGAGATGTTGGAAATGAGTGGTCCCATCACGTGATCATCTGATCACCTTTAGAGGATGCTCAAACAAAGATTCATTTTATATTTTGGTACATTTTAGACTTTTGGGGTTGTTGGTGATGGTTCTCCTTCATCTAGGTGACATTTTCTTGAAGTCGAGTCCTGGCGATTTAAATTTAAATTGTCATTTTTATTTTTAATTGCTTCTAAGTTACACCTGTTTTGACAAAAAGACCAGGTTTTCCTACTTGTCTTGGTCCCTCCAAAGCATGTAGAAGCGTTTTTGTCTGGTTGTCTCTACAACCTCAAAAAACTCATGAAACCTGTCAGCATTTAGCTGGAAGAAAGAATAAATAAACCACAAACTTGTGTGAAGAAGTGGATTTTTTTGTCGGCACTGGCTACGGCCAGACTGTCACGAGAGGATGAAGGTTGCAGTGCGCTCTGGGTGGTTCTCAGGAATGCTTCTGCGTTCCCAGAAAGGTCACTGCAACGTAAGTGTCAGGAATTTGCACACTTACTGTAACCCCCCCCCCACCACCTTAATGTACCATTCCACCTCTAAGTAATATCAAACTTTGTTTACCTGCCTTTCTGCATGTCTGCATGCAAACCAGTAAAGTGCTGCCGGCGATCCGAGTGACTTCTCAAAATCTGGAAAACATGATTCATGGATGACAAATGTTCTGCAGGAGCCTTGAAAATGGAGGCTCTCAGAGCGGTCATGCACGCCATCCCATCCAAGTTTTCCAGCTGATGTCAGTCAAGCTGAAAGACTGCAGAGCTGCAGGGAGGTCGGCAGACAAACAAACACAGGAGTGCGGACGCTGCTGAGGAAGAGGAGGCTGCTGAAGAGTGGTGCTGAAAGAGTGATGTCAGCTGAAACCTGCACGGCAGACCCCACAGGATGCGAGCAGGCTCTCCGGCCGGCCTCTCCGTGTGACCGGCTCCAGCTAGCAGGCCAGGACTCAGTCAAGGTTCAACAAGTGACTGGCTTGTTTGACCTGCGTCTTTGGTGAAAGGTCACAGTTTGATGGCTGCAGAGACGGCCAAGATGGCCAGAACTACACCACAAACTAAATGAACTCATATCCACAGAGTTTGCATGACTCTACTGCATGATCATAAGACCTGGGACCATGTGGACTCCAAGGAGTTCCATTTGGCTCTGTGAGCTGCTGGAGAACTGCAACAACATTTAGTGAATTATTTAGTTCAGATGCTAACTTTCCATTTATGGTAATTCAAACATCTATTTGCTGCATTTCCTGTATTAACTGACACAGTAAAATAGAAAAGAAAAGTTGTTCTGGTTAAATGTCAACATTTGGTGACACAGATGTGTTTTTCCAAACAGGGACACGTTGTTGTTGGAATCAGAATAAAACTTTATTCCAATTAAGGGCATTCATTACATCTACATTTGTGACTCACACTTTTAAATGCAGAATTTAGTGCTTGCAAAACAAGCCCACATCAAGACCGCTCCACCACCATGCTTTACTGTTACAATGAATTTTTTTTCTCATTAGAATTTTGTTTAATTTATATACAATACAAATTAGCACAGCCAAAGATGCATAAATACATTTTAACAAATAAAAATAAAAAAACAGTCATTAATCCAAAACCACTCAGCATCTATTCTATTAAATAGGAGAATATTTAAATAAAAAATCAAAAAAGAGAGTAAAAAAACTATTTTAGATCCTTATGTTGTCCCATTTAGGCAATCTGCCCCTTTTCAGATGCAAGTCATCTATTTTATCCAACAATTTGTTGGAGAGGCATTTTCCACATTTTCCATGGTGATTATGCTACAATGAAAAAGCAGTTAGATTTTTGATTTTTAATATTTTAGACTTTATCTATATTTTACTATACTTTTTAAAATTTGTACTCCTAAAATAGTTTTATTGTATTTTATTTTTCATTCAGATGTGTTGACTAAAAAAATAATTCTTAAAGTAAGAGATTTTGTTTAATTTCTGGTAACTTCTCCCGCATCCCCCAGAATGCCTAAGGCTCCAGTTGGACATCAGTAAGAAGCTTCACTCCATGCTGATGTGGTGACTGTCAGGCTGTAGAGGGCTGCAGGCTGATGAGTGTGGGATTAGCAAGAGAGCAAAAAACACCCGGTCGCTTCGTCACGTCTGAGGAGGCGGGGTGACCTCATCCTGGACCGAGCGGCGCTGCACGCCACCCGCGTCTGCTTTTAGCAAAATATTCTATGACACAGCAAGGCTCAGAGAAGACAAAAAAAAATTTTGGACTGGTGTCACCAAAGTCTTTGATCGCTTTAACCTGCCCATCGGGGGCTTGACCTCTGACCTCTTGGCCAATCTCTGATCCAGGATCCTGTTGCCAGGGTCTCCAAGGGACTGCTCAGGAATTAAGAGAAAGCTGTTTCTCCAAACAGAGCTGTGACGATAGAGACACGCTGCCCAGATACTTCATGCTCGGCCAGGCCTTTCTGCTGCTTGTTACCTCAGAGAAGGAGGAGCTGACACCAGCAGCCGATGAAGAATGAGGATAACACTGTTTGCAGAGATCTGCAGGCATGAAAATAAAACAGATAACAAACAAGAGTTGAGTGAGAAGCGGCACTCCAGAGGCAGAAGCGGAGGAACGCAGCAGAACGCTGCAGCTGCTGGATGAAGATGCTGCGGGGTTCACTCACCTGCATGCCTTCATGTTTGACAGAGTTCACACATGGTTCTCACATCAGACTGCTTCTCTCACAGACCAGCTCCTACAGTAGGTGTCATTTCTTGCCGACTGTAAACAAAGACTGTTAGCTAGTACTTGTGCTCCTACCCGACCCCCAGCGCTGGAAAACAGGGAATGAGAGACAAAGTTGAATTAAATTAAAGCAGTTTCAATAAAACTGAACTCACTTACTGAGCGACGGAGCGTCCCACAATAGTCAGAGCCTCTCTGCCTTAAATTTCTTTGACAATCTACTTCACTTTACTTAATGTGACTATACGAGTGAGGCTTCGCTCCGAGCCAAGACAAACACTGTGTGATGCCTCCAACAATGTATAAAATCTCTTTTAACCATAGGTATGTAAACACAGGACCAATATCGTTGCTCAGAGATTTCGGAACCACAAAAATGAAACCTGAAGTGGATCAGCCACATTGACTTGTCTATATTTCTAAGATTTTTGTTCCCATTTACGGACGATTGGACCAAACAAAATAAAATAGTTGGGTTTATTCTCTACCAACCTAACAATTTCACAAAAAGTATCCCCTTCGGATGCACATAATCACAGCACACAAACACAACCTAAGACATTTTTACATCCATCCATTTTCTTAATCTGCTCTATCCCATTTGGGGTCACGAGGTTGCCGTAGGCTATCCTGGCTACTGCTAGGTGAAAGCGTGATACACCCAGAACAGGTTACCGAACATTTTTACAACCAGGCTCGGGATTTGTTTTTTTGAGTGTAAAGTTTGCCTTTTTTAAATGGACGTTAACTAAACAAAAATTATCGTATTTGAAATCAGCCCCCAGTGGTCATTTAAAGAACTGCAACATTTGATATATTGACTGAAACAAGTGAATTTAAGTTTATGGTGTGATTCAAACTCATTAAAAAAGAAAACATTTTGATTAAATTCTTAATTAAAATAAACTATTTTAATGCTAATTTAATTTAAAAATAACTTACAACACGTTTGTGATTGTCATAACACAGCTGTATCTTTCAGGGTTTCAGTTGAGACTTTTTTGTGTTTAAACTTTCAGCTACTTAAAAACAATACCCCAAAACCAACAAAAAACCCAATTGTGTTCAGACAGTCATCTTGTAAATCCAGTTTGAAATTATTTGTTAAGATTTTTGCAGAACAGAAAAATACAGATGATTCTTAAAAAAAGGCCTCTGTACACAGACGGGGTTTATAGACATTTGTGTTAGAGGATGCCCAGTTTAAATCAACATAACATAGACAACCAAATCACCAAACTGATTCCAAAATAAAAATGTATTTTTAAAATAAAATGAAAAATTGATATGTAGTTTATTGGCTTCAAAATATTAAAAAAAGAAAAGAAAACAAACAAACAAATCTTACTGATCAATTTCTGTAGCCAGCCCCTGGTGGTCAGTTTAGGAGCTGCAACACTTCTATGTTGCCTTTATTTTGCGGTGATGGAGACTGCGAACCCCCCACCCCCACCCCACCCCCCAAAAAAGAGAATAACATTAAAAGTAGCTAAAACCAAACAGCCAACTGGATTTCTAAGAGAAATGTTTTTAAAACATACACACACATACACACGGGCAGGGTTAACAGAAACCAATAAATCCCTGCCCTCAGCTCAAGCCTGTCAGCTCATTGTTTCGCATGCATTCACATGCAGCAGAGTGAGAGGATGTGCAAAGTCTCCCTGTCATTTCCCACTTTACAAAGACAACAGCTGCAACGTGAAGGCAAAATGTTTATGAAAAACGTCAGAGAAACCGCAAAGAGCAACCGGGTTTGCTAAAATTAGTTTGGTGGAGTTTCTTCACCTGTAAAGGGAAAAAAAAGTTTCAAAATCTAAATTCTGTTTTTTTATTTCAATGTATTGAATCTGTAGAAAATGACAAGCAGAGTAAAAGGTATGTTTCAGAAATACTGATAATTAGTTAATGGGTTTTTAATTTTTTATTTGTTTTAACTAGACAAACAACAAGAAGTAGACCCATGAGGAAGACAAACTCCCACAAAAGATGAGGGTTACATTTTGAATCATACTTTATCTCCTTTGGGTTCATTTTCAGACTGATGAAAGAATGTTGCAAATCCTTAAAAAATAAAAGCATCAAAACTTTCCACTTAACACTCCCAGCATGAAAAAACCTGACTGTTCCTGATAAGGATGAAATGTAAGGTTTCAGTGTCACTGAGTTTTGATTGATTTATGAATGAATTACATGTATGATTATTGTAAATATTTTAAAAAATCATATTTGGAAAGATATTTTTGCACAAATGTCTGTAGAAAAATACATGCCTCTTGTTACATAACAAATCTCAATGCAATTAGTCGGTGAAATCAAACTTTAAATGGATATGGGCGGGTTTGGGTATCTCATATTCACAAGATTTTTTTCTGCAAATTTTCAGAAGTCCAGGATACTGACAGACCTCCACATCTTAAAAACAATATGTAAACAATTTGACAAAATCACAGCAACAGCCCCACCCCTGTGAGACATAACACTGGGACAGCTCTGCGAGGGCCGGTTCAAACATCCAAAGAATTATGACAGATCAGAGACCAAACAAAGAATCCTGGCGCTTGACAAAATTGTGAGTCAGTTGGGAGGAGATTTACTATAAGACATTTATGACTACTTTGCAACGATTTTTGCCCATAAAGTGGCACAAATGTCATCCAACTTGTATTTCTTTATCCTGTTTGTGCATTTTTTATCATATTTGTATCATATTTCGTTGCATTTTCTAAAGTATTTTTGTCCAAAACAAACAGTTGACTTCAACACTGTCTTTTTGAGTAACAATTAAAATTCTACATTTTTCATTTTATAGCTAATGTTCCAGTGTTTTTTACGTTTGTCTCTTTCAGCCACAGATAATGGTCCCATTTACTGAGTCAGCTTCTGCTGGAAAAACATCATTATGATTTATTGGTCACATATATTCATTTATTATTACTAAAATAATGGCCTTACTGGAATGATCAGGACTAAAATGGATTATAATAGATGATATTTAGTTTAGAGCTTTTACTGTGAAGCAACATTTTAACAAAAACAGAATAGAATTAGTATTGCATATATACCTCAATACTGCTGATATGAATACTGCAAAATTCACAAAGTAGGAAATTAATCTAAAAATGTGTCATAGTAAAATTAATGGAAAATCAATTAAACCTTTTTTGTTTTGTTTACTTTGTGTGACTTGTGTTGTGACTTTGGTCAAATGACACTTTTTATTTCTTTACAGTTCCAGAACAGACACTTTACGTTTTTGCAGAGGCACAAAGTTGCTGTTACTTCTTTGCAAGTATTTCATGAAAGCTTTTCACATTAAGTGTTTCCTGCAATTTGCTTAAATGGCATATATCATGCAAAGTTAACTTTTTAGAGCTTTTACGTGTATTATAAGGTTATTTCCTCTTAAAAAACAACCCAAAATTGTATTTTGATCAATTTACACATCTCTTAGCATTCCTCTGAAAACCGGTGCCCTGAGAACCAGCCCCTTCTCAATCCACAAAAACAAGTGTGTCATCACATTGTGACTTCACAAAGTGATGACACAATGTAAACTGTTTTTAGCTAAAAGCAGAAAACCTGTGTTGTTTTCTAGGCTATAGTTTCTGCAGAGCAGCAGGAGTTCATTAGAAATTCACCTTTGAGTTGCAGGGAGCTTGTGGTTCTCCAAGCTTATTTTCTACGTCACAAATACAATCTTTTTCCAACTGCATTTTTTTCATCTGCTCCTGATTCACAACGATTTGAATAAAAAAACCCCTCAGAGATGCAAGTTTAAGCGTTATTTTCTTTATCTATGTCCTCCATCATCAGAAAAATGCCACAAAAACATGTTAAAAACACCAAAAATATCTTTTTCATTGGATTTGGTCTTAAAAGCACAGAATTATTTAAAAAAAAGAAAAAACAGCGTTGTGACATTAGTCTTATCAGTTGTCACACACCTCAGTGAGTGAAATTTGCTCTCTGCAATTGACACATCCTCTGGGGGAGCGGTGACCTGCAGATACAGCTGCATTTTGGAAGCATTTGGTCATTTAACCCCCAAATCCAACTCCTTAATGCCGATTGTCAAGCAGGGAGCAGTGGGTCTTATTTTTAGAGTCTTTGGTACAACTCGATTGTGGGTTTGAACCCACGACCCACCAGTCTCAGGGTGAACACTCTCCACTAGACAATTGCTTTTGGATTTTTGGCTTTACTGTCATCTTGAGAGAAACTTCCCTGTTTGTCAAGATCTCTTGACCTTTCAGCGCCGGTGGAAGGCTTTTCCCAAATAGGGAGTCCAATGGCAGGTGTGTCTGCCGTTCTCCCACCCTTGCACAGAACGTGTGACAAAGCCGAGGGTGATGAGTGCGGTGAAGAATGACCGGGCTGGGCTTCAGTGGAAATGTTGTGTGTGTCCTCTGCGCTGCAGCTAAGTGGTATCCAACAAACAAACGTGATGTTGGCAGCGCAGGCGCTCACACCTTCTGCAGGCGACTTAACGCGAACAAACACAGCATTAGCAGCCATTCAGCAGATCAAATGAGCTGGAAGAAGTAAAGCTGAGAGAATCAAACCTGCAGTGTGCTGGATTAGTGTGGACTTTAGGGCTTTCTCTGATTCAGTAAATGTTGTATCGATGGAAGTGTACATCACTTCCCTGACTGTGAGCACAATAATGGCTGAATTACTCATGTTTATTCCATAGGTGTGTTTGTATAGAAAGTGAAATGAAGGCTGCAGTTTCACCTGATACTGTCCGTGTCTGCTCGCCTTTTGTTTACTCCTGCAGTCTCAGAAAGCATCTGCCTGCCTGCCTGCTGAGCAGGTGAGGCCTTACCTGGGTGTGCTGCGAGCGATAACATCAGCATGGTAAAGAAAATATGGATTTTGTGCGTAGTCTTGCAGTTGATAAGATGCAATCCAAAAAACTGATCTGCATTTCAGATCACTTTAAAGAAAACTTTTTTATTTTATTGCTTTTTAACTGTTGTTGCTTTTTTTTAAATCAATAAGCAATTTTAGGTAAGTAAATGTCAAGAAATGTGTGCACAAGTTTAACACAAACAAAGCAAACATTTAAATAAATGTGTTTTTTTTTTTTGCTTTGTTGCTTGGCAACAGCTCAGCTGATGACAACACAGGCATCATTGGCAGGTAACACAGGTGAATCCTGTCAAGAGACAACATGGACAGAAACTCAGAGCCAAAAGTTCAGTATCTGGGTGCAGATCCGCTTGCTCGCAGAAACATGTGTGGCCCCTCCCCTTTGAGGTGACGCCCTGTCCACCATCTTTGTCTGCACGGCCTAGAGGTTCAAAAACTGTCAGGCTGGAGTCTGATCCTGCAGCTTAAATCATCAGCAATCCAACCCGTCCGTGTTATTTGCAGCAAAACTCACATTTTCGCGTGAGGTTGCAGTTGAATAAGCGTGAAGAAACGTGGAAAGAACGTGAGTTGGAGTCTGTAAGCGTGCAAAGCGAGATGCAGATTTACATGAAACGATGCTCAAGCATCTGGGGGGCGTAAGCAGAGAAGTCGGGTTCACCCCCTCCATCACACAGAAAAGCATGGAGAGTCTGTGTTCAGATCCATAATCCGATCATTAGAGAGTCACCTTAGTACCAGGATGTTGGACTGCTTAGAGACAAGGAAAACCCTGAAACACCTTTCACTTGTTGCAAAGTGAGAGTGGAGTACTTTCTCTTTGTTGTGTCATAAATCAGACTTCCTGTTTGGCTGCACTCATCATTTATCATGGGGCTGAGACAAAAATGTGTTTCTCTTGTGCTAAAACACAAAAAATGTCATTAACTGACTTATGCTTTTCAATCTGCCTGTGAAATTAAACATTTCTGAGTGTTTTTTGGAATTTGTTTACATTTTCTGTTTGTTTCATTTTATAAAAATGTAAAATTTTTTAGCAAGAGAGAAAAAGTTTGCGTTTTTGCAGAGCTTAGAAGTCACTATGAGCTCTTTAAAGTCCTACTCCAATCATCGTTTGATCTATTGTAAAAGTGTTCCCGGTGATCTTTCAATTATGATTGTGCCTTTTTTAGCCAAAATTTAAAAAGCCTGTGTAGTTTTGTAGGACATAGTTTCAGCAGAGTGCAAGTAGTTCCTTAAAAGCTCACCTCTGAGTGAACTGCTGGACTGCTGGCACAGCAAAGGCCTATCCAAAGCTCTTTGTTTACATATTCTGATGCTAGCTTACAATTTTGGGAAAAAAATTAAAGCCAACATATCAGTATTTTTAGAATTGCAATCCACTATTCAGCACATGGCTGTGGATTCTCCATCGTCTCTCTACTTCTCATGTACACTTGAGCGCAAGCCTCTGTAACCTGCCCAAGTTTTATGGTATAACAGCTTTGATCATCAGGAGCATTGTTTTTTGTAGAATGCAGTGCTGCAGCTGCTACAGTTGAAGATCTGTCTCCAAATTTGGGGCAAAAAATTCAGCAACTTCTTACTGGAATCAGGTGCAAAACTCTTCTTCAGGATGCACAGACCACAGCCAACTTTCTTTCCATATATAACTTCATAAGGGATCTCTAATATGTTCAACCAACAGCAGACACATGATCCTGTTTTGTCATGCGACGTGCCTCAGGGTTCTGTGTTGAGCCCTCTTTTGTTGATTGACTTTTTTTTCTTTTAAAATGTTGCTATTTGTTGTTCCCTTGGTATATCGTGGTTCACCTTTCAGTCTCGCTGTTTCACATAGTTTTAGTGCCATATTACCTTTCTTCTGCATTCTGATTGGTTGTAGACTATTGTTCATCAATCTTCTCTGCGCCGGATCTCCTGTACAGAATGCATTCCGTTTGCCAAATGTCCATAAATCTTTGATTGAGAGCAAACCTTTGTTTGGACTGCAAAAAAGAAAAAAAATCTTCAGATTTTTCATTATCATGACAAAATATGATCTAAGCACCACAGCAGCCGCACTTATGAATTTCAATGAATGAATGTTTGGATAACCAACCGTAATGCTAGCGCTCCCGTGGCCTGCTTTGTTTGTCCCAATCCAACATTCCATGAAATCAGGGGTTCAGACCCTTGTCTTTAATATGCAGACTTTGAGTCTTTCAAGTTTATGTAAAATATCATAGAAACGCAAAAAAACAAAACATAAACATGTTCCCAGTTGTTAATTTAAAAAAAATATTTTTAACAGTTTGTAAACTGAGCAATGCATTTCAAATTTGAAAAATAAATTCAGACTTCTTTTAATCTTTGCAGGAGCAAGTCTGAGTATGACTTTGTGTTATCCCGCAGATAGCTGTCACAACTCTGTTGAACTTTCTTTAGAAAATAAACTGTTTTGACTCTGACTGTGACATTTCTCCTATCAAGAGCGGGGGGAATTAGTTTTTCTTCAGCTCTGTGACCCTTAAATGGCTTTTCCAGAAAAAGAAACAAGCTGCTGTGTAACATGGTGCTGTTCCACTTTGACAGACTGCTGTTTTATCACCCTGCTGTTGTCCTCAGTGGAGCAGATAAAGTCTCAACTAACACAAAAAACATGTCAAACAACATTTGAAAAAGATCTAAATTTAACAACCTTTTTTCAGCTGGATTAAATGCTGAACAATCACAGCTTCAAAACCAATGGAACTGCTAGGTATTCTGAAAAATACTCTGCAGGATACATCACTTCATCATCTGCAAACATGATGATTCCTTTTTTAAGACATCCAGACTTTCTACTCATCTTTAAAGTTATATCTAGATCAACACTTGTCTCAGGTTTCTAAACGTATTTAGAAATAATTTTATAAAAAAAGAAGCCAAAAATTGGAAAACAATTTTACACACTCAATTTTACTCTAAAAGTATTTTTTAAAATTGTTATGAATGCATCCTATAAAAAGCTGAGAAAATTCTGATCAACTGCATTCAAAGAAGAAAAGAAGTTTGGATACAGGGAAAATAAAATGTCAGGAAAATGAATTGGGTGAAAACAATCATGAATTTACACATTTATTAAAAAAATTAAACTTAATAAAAAGTGATCATAGCTTTTGCCTAAAATGGACCAACTTTAAAATGATTTTTATTAATGATGTCATCAATTTTCATTCTATCTTAACCAAGTATTCTTTGTTCAACCTAAAGAACCCAAAGCTATGTGGAAGTTGTTCTTTATAAACAGTTTTATTAGAACAATTACATATAATTTCTAACATGGGCTTTGAATGACTGCATTTGCACATATAGTTTTATGAATGCACTCGCTGGGTAATGGAGGGTAGCTTGTCCGGATGTCTGCTTTGTTGCGGTAAGAGATAAAGATATGAAATGTTTCTACTGAACTGATAACCGAAATGAACCAGGCCAGTGAGAGGAACATGTGATCACTGTCCCATTATCACTCCGCAGACTGTGCAGGATCTGTTTGTCTGGTTTCACCTCTTAAACGGACTTCAACTTACGTTGTGGGATCTTCAAGGCTGAAAGTAGCCTCTAAAATATTTTTATGAACGTTGGACTTCAACAGAATATTGTGAGGTGTATGGGGAAAAAAGCTTCTTTGTTCTGAACTTACAGATTTTGCCTATTTTTTCTTCACAGTTCTGTCTTTTAGTGAAACAAAGAAATAGACACATTCACTTTTTCTCCACCTCACTGATCTTTAAGCCTCACATACTTTTAAACCGTGTTTCACTGTTTAGTCAGTAACACTTTTTTTAATGTTTTGTCATTGCTTTTTTTTTAAATAAACATTAACTTGCATTGTTAAAGTCCCAGAATTCTAATGTGTTGCATGAAACCCTGATTGACTTATAAGTAACGTTCTTAGTAAAAACTGCAGAAGTAGAACATAACAAACTATCCAGTTTCTAAACTCATTTAATCTTAGGGTTACTGGAGCCTATCCCAAGCACTTTGGGACAATGGTACACCCTGGGAAATTTGTCTGTTCATTGCAGGACCAGTTTAGTTCAAGGAAAGGAAAAAATATAGACCATATACTTTAAAACAGATCTCAAACAGAGACTCGGAGACCTGAGCGCTTTGGAAAAACACAGGTTAAAATGACTCCACCTAGCTAACAACAACAGGACAGCCAGTGAGTGGCTGTGTGATAAACTGAATAGTAGGCTACACACTTTAAAGGGCCTATATCATGCTTTTCTTAAGGCTTTCAATATATACCATATACATGATAATATATTACATTTGGCACACTAAAGAACACATTTTCTAATGAAATTTTAGTCATTTTCATGAGCTCGTTTCCTACCTGGAAGTAAGACGCCTTAATCTCTGAGGCCCCGCCTTTCGCTCCTTGTGGGTGCTGCTCATTTCATGACAAGTTAACATACTGGAGCCGGGCTCGGCAGCGTCTCTGCTTTTCTCCCACAAAAACAAATGACATCCCAACGTTTGCAAAGATAAATGTGCATATTGCGCATATAAAATAAAAGTGTTTTGCCGATCACTGCTAGCTCTGAAGGGCGGTGCTGTTGACAGTCATGGTTTCTCTGAACACATCACCTGTGATGATCAAAACTGTCTCCAATTCTTACCTGCAAATAGTAAATGATCAACACTTGTTTAGTGCTTTATTCATTCACACACTCTGCCAAACTGGCACCAATCTATAACCACCAGGAGCAATGTAGGGTTCAGTGTCTTGCACAAGGACGCTTCAACACATTGGTGAGCAAGGCGGGAACCAAAACGCGATTTTCCGATCAGAGATCAGCGGCCACCGCCACAACCTGTAATAATCTATTATCTCATTTTAAGGTGTTATTAGGTTTTATTGTCTCTTTTGAGAAATTGACTATTACACATTTTTCTCTGAGAAGTTTTCTCTTTTCCTGGACAGAAAAGCACTCGTAGGGGAAAATACCCCAAAAAAAATCCAATTGTGGCAAAAGGATTATTGACTTACTTTTCTAAAATAATGTTTCAAACACTGCAGACCAATGGCTCACATGTGTTCTGGGTTACAATTTATTCCTCTGATGGAATACAATTTTATCTTAAATGTAAAACAACTCAAAACTATTTAATGCATCCCCCTTGGAGAAAAGCTGTAGAACTGACCTGTTGCGTCTAAAGTTTCCTTCATACAATCCAGTAGAAGTGATTCAAATGAACAAGACTTCTGAAAATGGTTTGCTTTCACACAGAGTGTTCCAAACCAAAAACAGCAGACGAAAAATCATGCAGTTTCAACAGTTGCTCATTTGGGGGCACAGTTACCAGAAACAATCTCTGACCAGAACAGAAAATCAGTTACACCGGCCGGTCTACTGTCAAACTATTAGCACAAATTTTAACAAATGTTCATCTAGATGATCAGAAAACATTCATTTGGAGTTAGCATTATTTTTATGCAAAAAGGTGACAAATTTTCAAAATAAATTTAACCTATCAAAATTTCTGATATTGATCAACCATGTGAGGATTATTGGATACATTTGACGATTAAATTAACCTTAAGTTGAGTGCAGCTGTGGATCCAAACAACCTGCAGCCTACTTTTACTGCTCAAAATCTTTTAATCATACAGAGATACAGTTTACTTTTGGTTTTCATTAGACTACACGTAGTTGAGTAGCAGTAGATGAAACATTTATTCAGGTAAACGTTTAGTAACTAGAAAAGGTTACTTAAGTAAATGTTGGTGAGTAAAGGTAACTGTTTACTACCAGCTGTGCTTAAATGAGTGAGTCACTGAGGAGTCAAACCTGTTTCCACGCTCCCGTTTGACCTTCAGTCTGCGGTCTGACAGGTGAAGCACCATGAGCTGCTTCGTGAAATTTTATGGAGCTGCTGTGATGGTTTGTGCAAGTGTGGCTCCATGTTGCAGACTGAGTGAGAGCTTCACCTTCTTATCGGGACTTTTCCTGCTCAGTGCTGATACTGCTCCGAAACCAGACGCTCACTGCGAGCTGTGTATTCTAGGCTTCGTTATTATGGAACAAGCCGTGCGGTGTTTATGGTTGACAAGGAGCAGCGTTTGTTTGGAGTGCCGATCAAAACCGACTCATGTTTTGGTACAGTAAGTGACGTCAGGTGATTACTCCGGAGAGCTAGTGCTTTTTCCGCAGCTGAACCCAAACAAATGTTGTGTGGATCCTCATTTCTGAGCAGGCCCAAACACAAACCTCCAGACTGATAACAGCTGATATCTGCAGGCAAGTCAGAGAGTCACAGATAATGTGGCATGAGGGGAGGGTGAGGGTGGCACAGCTGTGCACCGTTACTGTACCACCTGCCAGCTGCCAGATGCTACAGCAACCCCACCTGCAGACTGCAGCTGCTGCACCTGAATGACCTCCTTTGACCCTGAGAGCCAGCTGCAAGCCCTGCAGATGTCTCCCCCCACCCCCAGGAGCATTCCTCTCCAGCTTCCTCACTTTGTTCTGCTCAAATAATCACCTCTGCTTCAAAATTTGTTTTAATTTAGTTGGATGAAAAGCTCAGGCAGCTGAATTGCCGCAATACTAGCACTGAGGACTCAAGGCAAAAAGGCCTGATAATGAAAAGTCTGGTAATTACTGCAGAATGTCACGTTGTCGGCGTGTTGTGAGCACAAGTATCAAAGCAGCAGTCACAGGACGTTCTCCAAATGTCAAAGACGAAAAATGAAAAACAACCTTTGAGGTTTTTACGGTTTAAGCTCCGTCTTCATTAAACGCTTCCCTCCTGTCTGAACAGCAAACATCACATTCTTCACTGAGGCTCGCCGCAAAAACTCCCCGTAGGAACACTGCTTCCATGCATTTGAATGCGTTTCTCAAGTACGGTGGCCCTGAAGTGCAAATCACATCAACAAATAACTTAACGCAGAAACATTATAAAGATCAAAACGACAATTAAAAAAGCAAAACAATTAACAAAATAACAACATTAGGTTTTTGAAATAAAATTTCAGACATCGAAACATAAAAAAATATAAAAAAAAACATGATTAAAAAAAACTTCCGACAGACGATATTCGGCCACAGCCACTGTAAAAGTTTGGTAATTGCTTAATCAACTCTATACCACATGCTAAAACATTCTTCTGTTTTCCATTTGCTTCAAAACTCAAACATCATCCAATAAGTAACATCCCATACCTCCCTTCTCAGGTTTCTCATTTAGATTTAAAAAGAAAAACATTCCTTTTTCACATTTTAGTTCCTAGAATTTAGTTTTGGCTTTAAAAATGAATTGCTGCTTTTTTATTATAATTTGTTTTGCTTTTTTAGTTGTCGTTGTGCTCTTTAAAATGTTTTTTATGTTGTTGATAGGATTTGCTCTTCCGGGCCACCGTATTCAAGTATTTGAAAATGACATCATTCATGCTTTTTAAATTGTGATCTAACGTCCCTACTGTTGATTATTGATGCCACCAGTGGGTAGCGCTGTTTCTAGTAAACTTTAAAAATATCTATATTTTCTCAAGGAAAACTTCACCTTCAGGAGCTTCTTCTGTTTGCAAAAAGGTCCGTCTGCCTTTCAGATAGCATTCAAGTATGTTTATTATTTAAATTTCATTGTACTTTGTAGCAATAAAACATTTGCTATATTATCTATAAAGTGACTAAATATTTGGATTGTATTTATATAACTGAGATTGACAAAAAGAAAACCAAAGTTCTAAAAAAAGGTTTTAAGAACATCCCTGATTCAGGGAAAGTCAAAGCACTCAAAACAGTAGTTTCAGTTTAAAAGGTTCACTGCTCTGAATTGGTTTGTTGCATCTAAGTCTACATTCCTCTGATGGTCCTCTTGGTTTGGCAGGTGTGAAAGCTCACCTGAACTTGCAAAGAAACTCTGGTGCGATTCACTTTAGTGTGAATGCAGACAGAGTTTCCACAGACCAAAGAGGGGACGAGAACCGAAGGCAGGAAATCCTGTAAGATCCGATTGTCAGAACGAGACAATAAAATAGCCATGGAGTGAATCTTACGAAGCAGGGATCATGAAAAAGATGAAAAATGTCTGCTGGATCTGTATGATTATTTTGGCTGAATTGGACTGGAACAGTCCATTGGTCCCAATCGATAATGTCAAACAGACAAACAGCTGATAAACAAAACCATTTTTACTAAAGAACTCTTCAGTCAAAGGCCAGGAATTACTAGGGCGAGGCAAAGCAACTAGAGAAAGAATGCAGGCAGTCCTACGATTTGCAGTTTTTGTCGGAATAGTTTACTTATTCAAACTTTAGATTTTGCTTACCAACTTTGAACGTCTGTATCAACATCAGGTCCATCACTTGTTACTGCTGCTTTGGTACGGTGAAGGCATGCTCCAAGGACATTGTTAAGGAAATGTTGGCTAAGAAGTTACACCGTAAGTGTTTATGACATATAGACTATCGGAAAAACAGTGTGAGAAACAATGTGTATCACATTAAAACTTATTTTAATGAGCCTGCACTCATCTGACCACATTTCATTGACTTACTGTGTCTTTTTGTTGCTTCGCTGCTCTGTTTACATCCCGTGTTGCTCGGCTACGGTGGTTATCTTGGTTCAGTTGTTCCGCCCTGAGCACGGAGCCTATTCCGGAGAAAACTCAGAGCAAACAGGAGCTCAGTTTTGATTGGAAACAAATCCAGACCACCTCTAAAGATAGGTTTGGGAGCTGTTCCTAGCCTGCTTGTGTGTATTCAAACTAACAATTTGTTCGAAATTATCGGGGGAAACAAACTTTGGTTCACTTTAAGCTAACCAAATGTGTCCAGTCTGAACACTCCCTAGAACTGTTTTATATGGCAATGGTTGATATCAATCTTTTTAATATAACCCCAACGTCTTCTTTTTTCTTTTTTTAAAAATATTTTTACATTATATTACACAATATTTCCGCAATGAAGCGGAAATTGTCCAAAAAACTCAATTCCAATTTGTAAGATTTGTATTTTTTTTCTCTGAAAATCCCAATAAAATTAATATCAAACCGTTTTTTTAATGATCTATAACAAAGATTGAATGAGTAGAGACAAAATAAAAATGTAAAATCCAAATAGAAAACAAACACAAGGTCAAAACAAAGTAAAAAATTTTCTAAACGAGTTAGACAGAAACCCCACTAGGCTAAATACAATGGAGTTTTGTCCAAAGGGTTTCACAATTATGTGTCAAAACTCGTTATGTTTGTTTCAAACCAAGCATTTTAAAGCTAAAAATGTTTTTCAAACTTTCACATCTAATTGTGAATAAAAATTATACTGATGGGGGGGGGTCTTACATTATTGTAATCAGCCGATGTGATTGACAAATAGAATGATGAGTTCAGAGACTTCTAAGGGTTAAGTAGAACCTACAATAGGGTTCTGAACCGGTTAGAAGAAAGATCTTATGTGGCAGACTTGTACGTCACAAACGGCTCATGTACAAACCCGACTGACACTAAAATAAATGTATTGCAATTGCAATTACACAATCTCATGGATCAGTTTTTGATTCGTTTCAAAATGATTAAGGAAGATTGAGGCTTGTTTCAGGTGATGAAAGGTGTTTCTTCTCTAAGTAAGACCCCAATCCTACGTGTGTTACTGCTCCATTAGCGGTAAGGTCAGTTGAGTACAGGGATTATGCAGGGTATGGGGCAAAGCTAGTCGATTCTGCTGTGGAGGACAGAAGTTTGGGGAGGAACTTAAGGCAGAAGCTCCACTTCTGAGTTATTTGAAGTGTTTTTGATGTCAGACAAGGATAGCCCTGTGTGGGAGGATCCCAAAGGGGGTTGTAGAGTTTGGATTCCCAAAGAAGAGAACTGGACATCTCTTGTGTACTATCAACATTTCAAGATGCATGCCTTTAAAGATGTAGTTCACCTTTCGCCACGTCCCGTCAGGGGTCTCCACGGTAAAGCAGCTTTCACTGGTTTGCAGAGGTGGTTTGTCAGAGAGTTTAAAAGATCCACTCTGACAAAAAATAGTGTTCTTTTGTGTTTTTAACATGTTCTTGTGACATTTTTCTGATGATGAAGGACATCTATGAAGAACATTCAGCTCAAAGTTGCATTTCTGAGCATTTCTTTATTCAAATTGTTGGGAATAGGATGAAGATAAAAAAAATTTGGGACCTAGAAAAGACACCGGGTGGGACACACCTGCTCAGCTCCATCCTGATGCATCCACTTGTAGACGTGTTGAAAATGCCGTTCTAACAGGACTTTAGCATTTCCTGACACCATTTCTGATGGTATCATCTTATGTAACGTTCCTCTCTTCTGAGCTTCATGGAGGCACATCAGCGCAGACACAAACTCACTTCACTCTGGTAATCTTGCTTGGGTTAGATAGGCCTGAGGATGTGTTGGTTTCTGCCGCTGACAGCGTTTTGTTTGGGAACGGCTCCCCCATCTCGAGCAGGTGCACGCAATCTTGTTTGGTTTGAGGAGATAGCAACAAAGCAGTGAGGAAGAGGGTGAATTCTTTGGTGACGGGTCACAGCGACACTGTCGGTGGTGCACGCTGAGGAAGCTTCTGAGAATCCTGAATCACTTCCCTGGTTTGAGTTTGCGCCTGCTCCCTCCATGAGGATAACCCTTCACCCACCCAACTTTTAGCTCCAGAATGTTGCATGATTCACGTTGATCACAACAGTCAAAGATTTACAGTATGTCAAACAGCGTCAGTTAGTTTGGTCTCACCACCGACATGTCTCGTGTTAAAAGGTTAAATTGTAACACGCATACAAACTAATGAACCAGACTTTTATCTGGTTACCTACAGAGTTAGATTTTTGCACAAAACGAAAACCTTTTTTTTTTTTACAAGTTTGGAGGTTTTTAGAAGCTAAAACAAATAACATCAACTGATGTAGATAGGAATCCTTCTCTCCAGGTCAGCTTCCTGAACCCGGGCTGCACCGGTCTATCCTTGGTGAACTCAATGATTTTCTGTCACAGGTGTTCACAACAGACACCCGCAATCTGTGTAAGGCCATGCAAGGTCAAAAAACATGTCCATTCATCATTAACGTCTTCTCAGAGGTCCACTTTGAGGTCAGGACCAGATCAGAACTGCTGGCTCATCAAACGAATACCCAGTTAGCTTTCTGGAGGCAGAGCTGCCTGACAGCGATGTGAAGAAATGTTTTAGATATTCAAGCTCGGACACATTTTTTAAAAAAACTATCACAAAATGCAGTTTAAAAGACCAACTGTTTGGAGTGTTTTTAACCTGTTTTTGGTGCGTTTTTCTCATGATGGAGGACATATGTAGGGAAAATTAAGCTTAAAATTACATTTAGGAGTAATTGTTCAAATCCAAATTATTGTGAATCAGGGACAGGTGCAAAAATGCTATCGGAAGAAGATTGTTAGCGTGACGTGCAAATTATTATGACAAGCCACAAGCTCCCTACTCCGCTCCATTCCATTGCATCCACTTACATGAGAAGAGGATGCATCTTTGTTTTCCTTGTCTGAGCTGCTATTTGGCTCAAAAATGGACGGCTGGATAGCTACAATACTGCTCGCCATTTTGCACCCCTGGGTCCTTTACCGCTTTAACGCTGGAGATTTTGCCTGTGACACCTAAATGACATATTGTAACTCCTCAATCACTCACACGATCAACATGATGGTTCTGACACAGAGAAATACAACTTTTTTTATCAGCTTTGCACAACGACACAATTCCACTTTTTGTAGCAACAGAACCAGCTGATTTACATGGATTGCGTAACCACTTCTCTACTGTAAAGTGTTGCATATCGGAAAAAAAGCAACTTTTCTCCGCTTCAGAATCCGATGGAAATACGTTTATTGCGTAAACAGTTAGTCTAAAGGACGTAAACACTGGAGCTAAAGTTCTGGTGTCAAGGTGTTAAATTCTCAAAGGTTCGGTCAGATCGTGAGTTTGTAGACTTTCCGTTTGGCGTTTCCAGGTCAGCAGAGTGCGTCCCAGATCTGACTTTCTCCTGTTTTTTAGCTGATCATTTGATGAAACATACCACTGTCACTCACTCCAAAAGCAGGGATGTGGCATGTCAGCTCAGTAGTTCGTTGCTTATTTTAATTCTCAGCATTAGATGTCATAAACTGCTCAGCGGGGATTGTTCTGCTTTGACTACACACCCTCGATGATCATCGGCGCCAACAACAAACCTCCACATGTCAGGAGAGGTTATAAATCTCATAGGTTGTGAGTTTTTTGTGTTTTTGTGACACTGGAGGCTAAATAACATTGTTTGATGCTAAAAATTTATAATTGCCTCTAAAACCAAAGACACGAGGAGTCACCTCTTTGAGGAATAAAAGTAGTATGGTGCATCCCTCAAGAACATTGCTGGTTTTGTGACCTCATGTGAACCTTGCAAATCCAATCTATTTCTGTTAGATTTAAGTCTTTGTCTTTATGCAAATGGAGGTGAAGCTGCTGGGATGACGCAGTCCCCTAAAATATACTTGAACGTGTGCAGATACTGCTTTTAGAAAGTATTCTGTGGATCCCTGCGGTGTTTAAAGTGGATCTATATTTAACCCTTTAATGGGTTTACCCTGCACACAACGGCTTTTAGCTAGCAGAGGGGCGTGTCCCAGCCTTTGATGTTATTACACCTTCTGCCTGAAGTCATCTCCCTGTCATCCGTCGTTCATGCACCGTGGGGCCTGCAGGCTGCTTGGACTGCAAAGCTAAGGTGCAGCTGCAGCGTCTGCACCGGTGCAGCGAGGTCAGTGTTTGGGGAAGGGGGGGTGGACGCATGAGGCCCCAGAGCACACTGACAGATGCTGTGGGAAACAGGTCACAGCCTTCAGGAAGTATGTCTGGAATGCCTCCATAACAGTAATTCTTAAGTTCAGCTGTGATGTGAGTGTTGCAGAGATGGACATGTGGACATGGTCTAGATAAACCACTTCAGTGTCCTTTACCGGGAGCCACCTCTGCAACCAGTGGGGTTCTCTCTGTGAGTAAAAACTACAGACAGGCGTAATGATGTCACCCGGCGGATTGGGAACTGTAAAAGTAAAGCCAGAAATAGAACAAGGATATTCATCAGTTAGCTCCGCCCACATCAACGTTGTGCCAAAAACAGGAGGCACATGAAATGCAAACTTTGTTGGGTCTGGCCACACACACGCACACACACACACACACACACACACACCCACACACACACACACACACACATCCAAAAAAAAAAAAGAACAAAAAGAAATCCAGAAATATAACCTCTAGAAAACTAGAAAAATTGATGTGGTTTTGGGCCTTTCGCAACTCTATCCGTCACCGCTATTGAGCTTATTTCGAAAAACTCATTGACCCCCGAAGTAACTGCTAACACTTCTGGTTGAACTGGATTGATAGTTGGGCTTTAACATTTTGACAGAAACCTGCAGATTATTGATATTTGGTCACTTAACTTTTTCTAAAGAAATTGTATTAAATTAAAGTATATGTGAGATTAGGTGTTTTCCCCAAGGATCCAAAAACTGTGTTTGAATCCACGAGTCAATGAGACAAAACATTTAAAGCGTAGAAAGCTGCAGTTTCTTTACAGATCAAAAGCACTGATCATCCTCAAATCTGCAGATCTGAAGGACGGTTGTTCAAAGAAAAAAGCAGCATTTTTAACTTTTGTGCAGCTGTCTGATTCTGCAGGTTGTTTGGATGTTCAGCTTCTTTCCATTTTGTAGACAACAAAATACAGAAAGCAAAGCTCTCAATTTACCGGTCGATCTTTGTTCCAGTGTGATCATGACCGAAAGAACGAGATCCAGGATACAAGTGGCTGAAATGAGCTTCCTCTGTAGGGTGGCTGGTCGCTCCCGTAGGGTAAGAAGCTCAGTCACCCGGAGAGAAGAGCTGATGCTCCTCCACATCTTCTGGTCCGGATAACTTCTGTTTTTTAAACACCCGTGAAACCCGCAAGCTGCACAAGGGCCCTGTTATGTAATGCAATGACTTAAATGCATGACCAGACAAAAATATCCTCTAAAAGTTGACATCGGTCAGTGGCCCCCTGGACACATTTTGAAGTCACGTAGTGGCAGTTCAGTCATGAAATCTTGAAGATTCTTCAGAGTTTCTAGATTTACCCCAAACCTGCATATTGCATTAATTTCCTGTTTTCAGTGACATTTTCTCTTCACTGATGCTGAGAGAAGACTAAATTTAAGGCTGTAAAACATCAACACCTCAACTGTTTTGTCACATAACATGTCTGAACATAAAACTTTCACTTTCTTTGAATGTTTAACACTTTAGATGGTTTTAAATGTGTAAAGGAGCTGCAAACATGACTTCATTGAACAGATGCTGAGTGTTTTTGTTAGTTAGTTGTGTGGAACCCAAAAACTTAAAAATTAAGGGATTTATGTTGCTTTAAATGAACATAAAATAAATGTCCTCAGACCTGGACGGGTTCATCTGTGTATTTTCTGAAGCTTTACTTTCCAAAATAAGAGCACCTCCTTTGGAGAGGAGGGTTTAGTGTGTTGCGAGCTCTGGCAGGTAGGTAGGTGTTTGTTTAAGTTGGGGATTGCATGTTCTGTGGTGGTGAGCCTCAGGTATGTGATTTCTAATGCCAACGTGACTCTGAAACTTTGCTTCAACAGTAAAATCCATACCATGCCTACAGATTGTTCTGGAAACAACCCAGCGCTCAAAGCGTCAGATGAGCGGAGCCGTGGACTTGCACAGACCCGTTCGTTGCTCTCCTGCCTTCACAGAGTTGGGCAGTTTATATCCAGGCTTCGTTTCCATGCACTTGTCGAGATGGTTCTTTGTGTTGCTGCTGCTCCGATCTTCCCCTCACCAGAATGTGAACTCAGATCACCCCCATGAAAGAAACTGGATATCCATAAAAGTCTGCAGGAGCCACTTTGTTTTTCTTGTCCGCATCACTTTAGTACCGTGGCCCTGAAGGGCAAATCACACCAACAAATTACTCACCACAAAAACATTTGCAAGATCCCAACTAAAAAAGCAATCAATAAAAATAAAATTAATTTACAGAAATCAAAAGAAAATTCAAGAAACCAAAACACAATTCCAAAATATTTTAGTTAAATAAAAAAGCATTTTGGAAACTAAAATTCATTTCCAGAAATCAAAATGAAATGTGAAAAATTAAACACGATAAGAAATCAGAAAAGGAAAGTACTATGAGACACAGCTGATTGGATTATGACATCATTTAAACCAATAGTTATTTGACACAAAGCAAAACTGAACTCAAACATCAGAAATCAAACTACATCCTCAAATCGAAGATGTTCCTTTTGTTTCCTGAAACGATTCCAATTTCATTTTTTGGAATTGAGTTTTGGTTTCATGAATTTAAAAAGTAGATTGTAGTTTTTTTTTTCTAAATATCATTTGTTTTGCTTTTTGAAATTGTTGTGATTTTTAATAAGTAGTGGCGTTGAGTGATTTGCACTTCAGAGCCACCGTACATTTGCCACTCGAGAAAACCTGCAAGGGTTTAGATGAAATGAAAGCATGACCTTGAGTTTATTCTGGATTCCTATAGATAAGATTAGATCAAAAATCTGCTTTTAAATTGTTCATTTTCTCGCTTCCATATCTCAGAAAGCTGCAAAAGGGGAATAGATGGAGTCAAAGAAAACGTGCAAAAAGGATCACCTGAAGTTTGAAGGGATTTATTCAAAACAGGAATCAGAATCAGAATCAGAATGCAACGTAATGATTTCAAAAGCTGTCATCTATTTGTCATGAAAATTACCAGAAAACACTGGAGATGAAATAAATAAATATGATTAAAAAAACTAAAAGCAAAATAGGGACAAAACTTAAAACAACATATATAGTGACAGTAAGAAATATGAAAACATTGGAAGATATTGATTCAACTTTGTGTACATAGCACTTTAACCCCTAAATGCCCAAATTTATTTCTAGTTAAAAAAAACATGTTTTTTGTGTTATAATTTTGATTTAAAATATTTAATTTAATTTATTTAAAATAAAAGTCGCATCAGAGTATATGTCATAGAAGGAAAAAAAGCATAAGAAAGAAGAAAAAACCTTTCCAAAATAAATGACAGATGCTATATTAAGGTAATTTTGATTCGAAGTGGTTTGATGCATATTTTCATCAATAGGGGTAAAAAATTAAGAAAATAAATACAATAAAACTGGAGCAGCACCTGCACAAAAACCTGACAATTCTGGGGGCTCTGTAAAGGAAAAGAAGGTTTAAAATGTAGGAATAACTGAGACCAACAAGAGATTAAAAAATAATAATACAAAGAAAATCTTAAAATCAACCCTGAGGCTGACAGGCAGCCGATAACCTCAAAAGCAAAATATGAGCTTTGCTCGTCCCTATTTGCAGATGCACGTCTGAGTTTTGGTAATAAAGACCAGAAAAGAGAGTTATAAATATGAAATAAAAGCATAACTAAGAGTTTCCGCAGTGGGCGTAGAGAGAAAGAGATGGACTCTAACAATGGTTCCAGCATGGCAGCATGTAGTTAGCTAATAAATATATGGGAGAAAAGCAAGGCTCACAACATTTAGAGGCTCGAGGTTCATTTTGACCTTCTCTGCCGATCTGTATGAAAAAAGACTGTCTTTTAATGTAAAACAAGAAAATGAAATGAAATCAGAATCTTAAAATGTAAGATTTGCAAAAATCAGATGAACAGAAGATGGAAATGGTTCAACTTTATTTGCAAATCATTTCAACAAAATTGACATTTCTTTCAAAGGACATGAACACACGGCACTGATATTTACTGCAGTCACCCAGAGGATCCAGAACTGAAGGTTTAAGGCTTGACAGTTTATTTCATTACTCAACCCAAAACAACAAGGCTCTGAAGATGGGAAAACGCTCAGACTTTTTTTAACATTGTAGTCAACGGGAAATATCTCCATCCTGAACCCATCCCCTTGTGGTGATTTGAGGAACAACAACTTCTGATACTTCCTGTTTTCTTTTCAAACTCCACATGGTTGTAATGCTTTAGTTTTCCTGTGTTTTTGTGGGTTGTAACAGGAGCTCATTCCTGCATGTCTGAGGAAGCAGTTTGCATACCAGCTCAACATTTTGTACACCTGGTTTGAAATGGAAGAGACTGAAATACCAGAGTTCAAATATGTGGATGGGTGAGTGAATACCTTTGGTGAAGCACTGTACACGGGTGTATGTATGAGTGGTTATATTTGTCTCTATTTGCTACTAACTTCCTCACATTACTCTCCATTTCATTGGGACTAGAGTAAAACCGTTTGATAAATCAAGTTGAATCCTGAATTCTAAAGGTTTTAGACAAATGAACACGTTGAGTTTCTCAGAAGTAGATCGTGATAGTAAAATGTGTTCCTTTTGGTCACCTGCTGAACAGGACACGTCTGCGGGCTCTCACCATTAGGGAGGTGAAGAGGGGCGGGATTGCCCACAACTCAGAGGTGAATTTCTGATGAATTCCTGTTGCTCTCCAGAAACCATCTCTGAAGTTCTTTGATCTTAGGCTAAAAACGGCATGATGATAATTAAAAGATCACTGGGAATGCTTTTAAGCCGTTTTAAGAGCCTAATTCATACAATTCTTAAGCCTTTCAGGGTAACCCATATCCATATATATAGTAATGTATTACTTTTGGCACATTAAAGAATTATTTTTTATTAAATATGAGTTATTTTTGCAAGCTCATTTTCCAAGAAGTAAGACGCCTTGATCTCACCGCCTTTCACCTTGTGGGTTCCACCCATTTCATGACGTCGACCTAGATCCGGCCTCGGCAGCGAGCGGCTGTTGTCTGTGCAGATTAGGTGCAACAGGAGCCACTACTTCTCAGACTCATGCTAAAGAACAAAGCGTTTTGCCGAGCACTGCTAGCTCCTCGGAGAAAGTGTGTGTGTTAGCTGGGGGGCAGTGCTGGCAGCACAGACTAACTGGAACGGGCTGGTCTCACTTTGTGATGTCACAATGTGAGGACGTGCTTGTTTTTGATTGGAAGAGGTTGGTGCTCAGAGTGCAAGGTTTTAAAAGGAACACTCGGGGACAGGTGAACAGAGCAAAATACTGGTTTGGAGTTGTTTATAGTGAGGAATGAACATTGTAATACACCTAAAAGCTTAAAAACGGCCCTTTAAAGGTTGATCAGAGGAAGTAAAGAGTTTTAACTGAGTTTTCCCCCCGCTGAGGTCAAGAGGACATACTGTCATGTCATGATGGCCTCACATCTCTGTCTCAGCTGATTTCCGTAGAGGTTACAGCAGTTTTCCCTGCTAGCATCTCTTCTTTGTTGTTGATGTTTCTGCTGAAATGGGGGTTCGTGCAGTTTAATGTAATTATGAATGCAGATAGTACCCCCCCAACACACATCTCTAAGCTGCAGACAGAAACGCCTTGAAACAATTGAATTATTTGAGACGCCCAGCAGATTTATTCTCTTAAAAAAACAAAATCACATGATTTTGTTCATCAGAAGCTTCTTAAAGTCCCTCTCCAATTATCTTCTGATCTACTGGAAAATCATTCCAAAATCAATCATTCCAAAAATTTATGGGACAAAGTTTCTGCAGAAAAGTTCATGAGAAAATCACCCGAGTTGTGGGCGGGACTGTTAGCGCAGAGCAACCCCGCCACCCTTCCCCTCCCCGTTGCTAAGAGCTCTGTTTAAGCAGAGCAGAGAGTTTATTATTATTATTTTCTGTCATAAAGAAGTTCCTGTTCAAACTGTAATGTTTTATCTGCTCCTGATTCACAACAATTTGAATGCAGAAATACACACAAATGCAGAGCATTTGAGCTTAATTTTCTTCATAAATGTCTTCTATCATGAGAGAAATGTTAAAAACACCTTAAATATAATATTCATTGGAGTGAATCTTTATAATTTTTGAGTTCTGGATTACTTGTTTGTCTTTTTTTTAGCATCTTTCTGTGCACAGATCATGAAGCAGATTTCCTGCACTTAAATATGTCTTCTGACCTGATCCTGAATCCGGTGTGAATCTACAGCCATGCAGTTCTCATGAATGACACACACATACACAAACATACACACACGTGCATGTCAGGGATCTGCGCAGTGATGAGTGATACCTGCTCGCCAGCCTGTGATCAGCCCAGTTTCTCTGTGTTCCAGCTCCATCCTGACTGACTCTCGGTTCTTAATCCACTCTGGTGGGGCTGAAACCAGGTCTCTTGAAATGCTTTTGCACACCTGGGAGTGCTGGTTGGAAAGTCAGGGTGTGCAGAGGTAGAGGCAGGCGTTGGTCGGACGTCAGAAGCCGAGGCCCCGGGGCCCCGCCCAGACGTTCCTCACTCACAGCCCTATTGTTTGGCTCTTGAGCTGGAGAATTCCTGGCGAGTCGAGGAGATTCCTCATGTGTAATGGCCTATTTTGTTTTTCAATAGACTAATGAGTCGCACCAGAAGCTCAGGAGAGCTCTCTGCACTGGGCTGCTCTGACAGCAGTCAGAAAGGTGGACAGGGGGGCTGACAGCTTTCATAGTGTCCCAATAACCGCGCCGATTCTAGAAAGAACTTTTCATGTTTGCAGAGACCCTCTGATATTAGAAGCTTACAGGTCTAACCTCCAGAAATAAAGAAGTGTGTTCTTTCAGAATGATGACAAAGATCTGCCCATCCTTACATCTACTTTCTTCAGCAGACAAACTGTTTCCTGGAAAGTATTTGCTCATCAGCTCAGCTCTGAACCAAAAACTCACCCTTTGTGATTAAACCCCGTATGTCGTCACTGGAAACTCATTTTATGATGCACAAACGCATCGTAAAGCTACATCACTCAGAAAAAGAGCGTGACCCACAAACACAGCTGAGTTTGATACCTTTGCTAGTTTCAGTCTCAGCTGATCTGCTCTCTAATCTTTAATTTCTGTCTAAAATGGATTGTTCATGAAGAGACTTGAAGGAGTGACTTGTGGAGCAGGATGGTCCGGAAAAAATAGGTTTTTGTTAATTGAAACATCTGCACTAAAATCAAGATTTTCCATATAGTTTCAGGCATGTTTCTGGACCTGATTTTTTTTTAATATTTGTAAAAAAATCACTGTAAAACTGTGCTTTATTATTTTATTTTTTTTAGGGATGCATGCTGATCGACTGAAATTTAAATGTTCTCTTCATCACTGATGTCACAAACTTCCATTTTTCTACAGTTTTCTTTCCCCGTTTGCATGTTTATGTGAATCCTGGGCAATCGCCTCTTACTGCATTGTTGATTGTCAGGTGAAATATTGTGTAGTGGCAGCAACACCGATCATGAGGTCACGGACAATTGCACACACACACCCAGAAAAAAACAAACAATCTTGATAAGGATTTTGACGTCTTTTCAGACTCACAAAACATAAAAAAACCTCTTTGAAAACAGCAACCGGCAGCTTGTTAAATGTTCACATTTTTAGCTGTTTTTGAAGACTTTTGCATGAAGCCTGTGTAGGCTAACCACTGTGCAGCCCTCCTCCATCCATCACTTTTTATTATTGGAAGAAGTTTATTTTGAAAGTCAGTACAGCACAAGAAGAAAGCAATCTGCTTAAAACTTTATTGAAAATCAGAAAAAAAGCAGATTCAACTTTTCAAAGCTAAGCTGAGACTTTCTATGCATTTGCGATAGTGTGAGACTTTCAAAATAAAGGTGAAATGATGAGTAAAACCACATGAACAATTGAGCTTCTCTTCCTTGTTCTGGTTCCGGTTTTAAGTCTGGGTTCTGCTCGTCTCGGATCTTCAGGAGAAACGTGAGCTCGGTCCCCGCAGCTCCATCCCTCTGGGATTTGTTTGCTAACTGGCCAGAAACGACTCCTTTAACATGAAGGAACCGATTCGACGCCAAACAGGAGCTGCAGACCCGAGCTGCTCCTGACTCACCTGCAGAACAAACGGAAAAACTCCAGTAGGATCACTCCCTGCTGAGAAAGCATGACTCAGCAAACTGCTTGGAAAGTGAAGGTCGTTCTCACTATTCCACAAATGTTGAAATCCATCACAATTATGTTGGAAATCCAAACTTTTTTTTACCCCAGAGATGAAAATGCAAAATGAGAGAAAATATATAAATTAAAAGATTCAATGGGGAAATGTTTTATTTTCATAAATTCTGTTAACACAAAATTACAAATCTGCCTGCTTATTTATTTATTTTTGTCTAAAGGAAGTTGAGAACTTAACATTTGAGGGAAAATCTATTTTTCATTAATATTTACATTTCTTTTTCTGCAAAGGTGGAGAGCATCATCATCATCCTCTTCCGGATTTCTCACAAACGTAGAGAAGAAGCACGCAAACAAGCTTCAGAGTTAAATATCAGTTTTTATTAAACCGTGCCGGGATCTGGCACCTTCACACAAAAACCATTTCACAGAAATGAAGAAACCAACGTGGTGGACCAATGTGGTCTGCAGATCTGGGGCAGGGGCGCTCAAATAAATAAATAGGGAAGTTGAAAGTTCTGCTGTGGAACACGGTGGGACAGGAGTCCGTCCAGATCCACAGCTTTAAATGTTCCTGAGTCCAGAAGAGAACTGGAGTCCTCTGTGAGGGAGGGGTGATCGCTGCCCCCTCTGCAAAAACCGTCGCAATGACGAGTGTGTTCTCAGGGGGCTGGCTGTCGAAGGGGGCGGGGCTCTGGCTCTGTGGCGCCCCCTCTCCCTCCAGGTCTGCAGCAGCAGGCGGGCTTTGAGAACTGCCCTCCGCGCCATGTTCTTCTTCATCCTGAACACAAACACAGGCGGACATTTGTCATAATTGAATAATTTTTCAAAAATATTCGAGAACAATTATGAAGTAAGAACAGAACCAAAGTGCAGAATCCAGCAGAACCAGACTAGGAGTCATTTTCACATTCTGAGTAACTCATGACAATACAAACGCAAAAATCTGAAGGCAACGGCTGGCTTTGTTTTCGGTTTGATGAACTTTTCTAATGTGGTTAACAATGACAAAAACAGTAATAAAATATATTCCTGTGATGTCACAGATGATCTAGCACGTTTTATTGGATCTATAAAATACATTAAATAATAATCATCAGGAAACCATGACAAAACACACGCACAAAAACATCATTTCTGAGTAAAAGTTTGTTTATTCTTCTTCTACTTGTCAAAAACTCAGGGAAATTCTTCGTCCTGTGTATCGCCCTCTGCTGGCCAAACTAGGTAAATGATCTGTGATAGTGGTTCTTGGAGACAGTTTTCCCAAACCAAATATCCTAATAACCTGATTTTTTTAAATTAATCTTTTTAAGTGACATATAGACAGGATAGTCCTGTGTTTTGTTTTTCTTATCTGGTATGTCATCATTCTAACTCCATTGTGTCAGATCAACACAAATCTCTGTTTTAGTAACTTTTCCGCCCCTTCAGGCTGGTTTTTGCTTTTTTTTTTTGCTTTTTAATGATTGCTCATAAATTATCTAAACAGAACAAAGTGTCTGGTTTGTTTTGGTGCCAAGCATGGATGAAAAAAAGAAAGATTGTTCACTTGTGGATCACTAAGAGCAACAGGAGTCAACAGATGAAACATGTTAAGCCTATTAGGACTCACATTACTCACATTCAGCATCGTTACAGTTACGCACGTGATACTGTTATGCAAATTAGATGAAAACGTCATCAATTTTTAAGTCAGTTTTAGCGTACTTCTGAGAAGCGGTCAGCAAGACCCGAATTTATCCGAACCAGAGGAGTTTTGGTTTTTTTTTTTTTTTTGCGCACAGACGTGTGGCGCCGCGCGCTCCCACACTTTGAAACATGACGGTACACGAAGGCGCGCGGCGGTTCTGGCTCACCTCCACGCGCCTTTAAAAGCAGCTTCTCATAATTAGGCAGGAATGAGCCGCGGGCGGATCCTGAAATGATTTCTGCCGCTCTCACGCGCGTCTGCAGACTGAAACTGATGTCCCCGTGTGTGGTTGTTTGTCTGTTTACCTGTCAGTGTGGCGCGCGCCTCCTCCCGGCTTGGTCCCAAGCGGTGCGTCTCTCGCATCACGCCTGCGGGGTCACAGTTGAGTTAGCCAAATAAATAAGTAATCGACCTGATTGCGCATGCACGGAGACTGCAGATTCGCACACAAAAAAAGCAGGTGCACACCTGTGACAGAAGTCTGCGCAGCTGCTGTCGTTCTCGCGGACGCACTGGCATCGGGGCTTGCGGATGGTTGCCATGGAGTCCGGGAGCGCTCGCTTGGCTCGGGGCGCGTTTCCCAGCCCGTATGAGACCACGCGCCTGCGGGGACACAAGGTACAGATTTAGCCTTTACAAAGAAAAATACATATTTTTTTCAATGCACTTTTGAATGATTTATTTCATTAATATTTCAAACTAACGTTTATATATCGTCAAGAATTAAAGGAAACGCGCACAAATGAAAAACTACAAATGAGTTGACTTGATCGCCGGATTCTGTTCTTAACTGGACCATAAAGGTTCCTCTGGATGTTTCTCTGCTCATCCGAAGCCAAACGTGATCCTTTAAAGTCCAGGCGCAGAAGAGAATCCGGTGATGACGAGATCCGGATGGCGCGCGCGTTACTCACTCAGGTGTGTTGACCCAGATGATGTCCAGGTGGCAGAAGTACACGCACTCCTTGTCCAGGAAGGTGGCGCAGGAGCAGCGCTTGTGGCGCACGTGGTGCTGCGCGCTGAAGCCGGCTGCGGACGGAGTCTGCGCCAAAACTGCAGGAGAAAACAAAGCAAATCGTCACTAATCCACCTGCGCGCGTGCGAGGAGACTTTTTCCTGCTGCTGCTGCTGCTGCGCGTGCAAACCAGTTTCGGTGGGAAAGTGAAGTTACCTGCGCAGAAAGTCCAGGTGTGAAGCACTGACAGCACGGAGATCCAGAGTTTTAAATCCATCCTTGAACTCCTGGAGTAATCCTGCTCAGGTGTGAAGGCTCGCGCTCGTTCGGGATCCTCTGCAGCACAGCTCTGCTGTCACTGAAGCTGCACATGTGCGGCGCTCCGGCTTTATACCAGCGCTTCCTCCTCCTCCTCCTCCTCCTGCTCTAAACTTTGATAAACAGCCGCCCGCGACCTGTGCCACACTGGCGATGCACCGTCCAGCCGGCAGGTGGCACTGTGGAGGCGTCCAGCTGCTGGAACATGAACATGACAGATATCAAAAAGAGGAGATCAGAAACAGCTGACAAGAAAAAAAAAGTGCAAAACATGAAAACTGATTATTTTTCAAAAAAATTCCAAAAATAATTCTAATTAAAACATACCCCCCGCTGTTTTGATAAACCTAGAACGTTACACCTAAAATGACTATTTTCATCACGTTTGGGATCCTGATGAGTTTTTTCTTCAGGTAAATAGATGTTCAGATGCAGGCTTTCAAAGCTCAGTGTTCGGAGGCTGAACCCACCTTAAAACGGGCGACTAAAGCATAGCCTATCCCAAAAGTGCAAATCCTGGAGAACTGCTCAGGAATGTTTTATTGGAACAGATGAAGAGAGTCTGGATGTTTTCAGGAGGAGCATAATAAAGGTGAGCTCAGCATTCGATCATTCTTCTTAAAAGTTCTGATTCATTTCAAAATAAGAGCCAAATAGGAAGCATGCGCACTGCTGAAGGAAACAGAACCAATGAGCACAAGCTCTGATCTTTAGCGCCTCCTGCTGTCATCAGATTATCATTGCGGTCAATGAAACTTCTCTTTACTAACCTTTTCTTGGTTTGTTCAGATTGTTAACTAATTATAATGAAACATTGGACCTTTTTACATTTTTAAATGTATTGTTTCTGAGTGTAGACCTCTATATTACTGTAAAAATCTGCACTCATGTTACACTAGTTTAATTTAGATCATTTATAGCTATATAGCATTTGCAACCTGCAGCTCACTTCAGTATATCATTTTATATTACACACGTGGACAAAATTGTTGGTACTCCTCAGTTAAAGAAGGAAAAACCCACAATTCTCACTGAAATCACTTGAAACTTACAAAAGTAACAATAAATTAAAATTTATTGAAAATTAAATAATCAAAATCAGCCATCACTTTTGAATTGCTGATTAACATAATTATTTAAAAAAAACAAACTAATGAAACAGGCCTGGACAGAAATGATGGTACCCATAACTTAATATTTTGTTGCACAACCTTTTGAGGCAATCACTGCAATGAAGCGATTTCTGTATTTGTCAATGAGCGTTCTGCAGCTGTCAACAGGTATTTTGGCCCACTCCTCATGAGCAAACTGCTCCAGTTGTCTCAGGTTTGATGGGTGTCTTCTCCAAATGGCATGTTTCAGCTCCTTCCACAGATGTTCAATGGGATTCAGATCTGGGCTCATGGAAGGCCACTTTAGAATAGTCCAACGCTTTTCTCTCAGCCATTCTTGGGGGTTTTTGGCTGTGTGTTTTAGATCGTTGTCCTGTTGGAAGACCCATGACCTGCGACTGAGACCAAGCTTTCTGACACAAGGCAGCACATTTCTCTCCAGAATGCCTTGATAGTCTACAGATGTCATTGTACCTTGCACACATTCAAGACACCCTGTGCCAGATGCAGCAAAGCAGCCCCAAAACATGACTGAGCCTCCTCCATGTTTCACCGTAGGGACAGTGTTCTTTTCTGCGTATGCTTGGTTTTTGAGTCTATGAACAGAGTAGATGTGCCTTACCAAAAAGCTCCAGTTTGGTCTCATCTGTCCAAAGGACATTCTCCCAGAAGCTTTGGGTTTGTCAACATGCATTTTTGCAAATTCCAGTCTGGCTTTTTTATGATTTTTTTTCAGCAGTGGTGTCCTCCTTGGTCGTCTCCCATGAAGTCCACTTTGGCTCAAACAACGACGAATGGTGCGATCTGACACTGATGTACCTTGGCCTTGGAGTTCACCTTTAATTTCTTTGGAGGTTGTTCTGGGCTCTTTGGATACAATTCCAACGATCCGTCTCTTCAATTTGTCATCAATTTTCCTCTTGCGGCCACGTCCAGAGAGGTTGGCTACTGTCCCGTGGGTCTTGAACTTCTGAATAATATGAGCCACTGTTGTCACAGGAAGTTCAAGCTGTTTAGAGATGGTCTTATAGCCTTTACCTTTAAGATGTTTATCTATAATTTGTTTTCGGATGTCCTGGGACAATTCTCTCCTTGGCGTCTCCTCCTGATGTTTTATTTAAGCTGATTAAGTGATTTTTAACACATTATTTATAACTTCTGATGCTTATCATTATTATTTAAAAAAGTAATCTGCTTTTTGTAAATATATCTAAGCACTTAGCAGTCAGTTTTTAGCATTTTGTTTTTACTTTCTACAATTTTTAAAATATAAATATAAAAAAGTGTAAACAGTTTTCACTATTTTGCTGGTTTTATTTTCTTATTTAATGTTTCTTTTTAATATTTTTAAAACCTTTTACAAAGTCTTTTCAAATCAAACATTTTTTTTGTTTGCAACTTATTTCTTTTAATTTCATTATTTGTTCAATAAATTAGAGTCTAACATATGAACCGCATCTTACATTGTATTTATCTATCAATTTATATGTCGGTAATTTAACTTTTTTCAGCTTTTTTCCAGCATTTTGGTTTTTATTTTTGTGCTTTTTTCAACAGCTTTGCATTGAAATTTTTTTGCTTCTTTTTACACTTTCTAAACTTTCTTTTATAAATGTAGGCTTTACCATCAATTTGCATTTGAAAATTCCATGCAACATTTTTTAAAGTTCTTTTGTTTTTTAACAGCATAAAGCGGAAATGGCAGCAGAAAATTAGTTAGTTAAACATTAAATCTGTGATTCTGAGGTGTTGTGCACAGGGCGACATGCACTGACGGGTACCGGCCTGAAGGGGGCGCTGTTGGATCAGCCTGTTCGGGAGACAGAAATAAAGAAGCGGAGGAATGTGACATTGAAAAAAAAAAACTATAATTTGAAACAGTATTAGGCTTCAAATAAATAAAAAAAATGATTTAAAATAAAATATAAAAAACCAAACCTGACTTGGTCATTTTAAAGAATACAAAGTACAGTAATAAGGTAAAACAGCTTTAAAATAGTCCTTTTGTAGTAGTACTAAAAGCAGCTATTTTGATTGAAGTGAAAAAAGCAGATAATAGCTAATTAATGCATAATATGTGTAAAAACAAAGTGAAAGAAAAATTATTTCGAACTTTTATGAAAAAATTACAGTCAATAATTTTTTTTTTAAATATAATGTTTTAGTTATGATAATTCCAAAAAAGGCCAAATTGTTTGAATTGTATTGAAGTGATGTCAGGTGAGATTGATGGTTTCATGGTAATCCTGCAGTAGAAAGTAAATGAGGGAATCCTGGCCTCACAGAGTGAATAATGTCTGTCTGAAGGGGCTCTGCTGCTTTATTCTGGGCATCCTCTCCTTTCTAAGTGTGAACGTGTGTGATAGATGAGTGAGTCACAGCTGATCAGATGTCGAACGGGTGAATAAACATTCTTCAGACGAAATCAGCTCAATTTTTCTTGAGCTATACATTAAAAGACAGACAGCAGAGGATGGTGATGATCCGAGAACATCACGTCGTGTGTTCAGGGTTTTCGCTGCTCAAATGATCCCAGAAAGTCTTCTTGTGATGGAGCCAGTCTTTCGGCTTCATGTTCAGATGTTCATGTCGTACAGACAGTTGTGAGTCATGTTACTTTATGAGTGCAGAGAGCTGCAGTTGTTCTGTCCACATGTTCAGCGTGTGGAGGATGTTTTTGTCCGATTGGAACTGAGTAAACTGCTGTTTACTCGCACGTGTCCAGCACCTACAGTTAGAAGAGGCTTGGTACGAAATGTTGAAGCGCAGCAAATTTCGACCTGTAGGTTCCAGGTTGTGCTAGTTTGAATGATGGAAGCTGTGTTTGGTTGGTAAATAGTCCTGTACCCCTCATGCCCAAAATGACACCCAAACACCACCGGCTAGGGTTTCATAAACAAACATTTACTCATACAGTAAATATTAATACAGCAACATAAAGCTACCATAATGCACATACCTGTGGACTTATGAATTATTGTGGGCACTAGATGGATCATAATAAATAGAACACAACATCTGTACACGTTTGCCCCAAAATCCATAGAAATGCAGATATATCAGTACGACAGAGAGAAGTCCATACATTTACGAATGACAGATCTTCCCAGATCAAAAAGTGATCGACTCAGTTTTCATCAGAAATGAACACAAACAACCACTGAACTCCTCAGAACTATGTACAGCGTCCCAAACGAAAACTCCATGAAGGCACAATTGTCTTTACAACATGTACAAAAACAGGGTTGGATAAGTCAGACTCAACGGATTGTTGTCATTGTCTGATTGCACGTGCAACGGCTTCTGTGCTTTGGGTGTGGCGAGCTCCCGCAGCGTCCTCACTTCCATAAAGTGACCAGAGTTCCAAACAGGGTAAGGGGGGAGGCTCCAGCCTCTCAGGTGGCGATGATAAGACGGTCTTCGTCGTCGCTGGACACCTCGTTGTAGTCGTCGATGGCCGTCTGCCGACTGTTGTCAGACGCCGGTGCCGCGAGCTCTTCGGTTCGGGGGTTTGGCGGCGATTTTGGATGCTCGGCGTGGTTCTGTGGCGCCGAAGCTGGGCGCTGAGGTGGGGGCTTTTCCTTCTCCTCCCACTCCACCGTCTGCTTCATCTCAGGGCTGCACCCTCCTGTATTAGGTGGCGCCCAGCCCGAGGCAGGGCGTGCAGGTGGCGCCGCAGTAGCCTCAGGGCTGCTCTGCATGTCAAAAGAACCGGGCCGGGGGCTGAGGGCGGACAGGGGGCTGAGGGAGGGGATGATGGCAGGCAGGGCGATGTTGACAATCTGCAGACCGGGGACGTGCGCCTGCGGACTGGCGCTGCTCTGGGGGGTGGGGTTGGCAGCAAGAACCTGCAGGCCGAGAGCGGCGTTGAGCGTGAGGCCCTGGGGGGGCAGCAGTGGTGTAGACGCCAGCCCTGGATTGGTCAGTCCCATGAGGTTGAGCGTCTCCAAACCCACCTGCCCCAGGGGGAAGCAGGGGACCACACTGCTGAGCGGCTCCTGCACCACCACCGGCTGAGCCTGCAGACTCTCCGGGTGGGGGGGCGTGCGGGGAGGCGGCAGCGGGCTGGTGTTTCGGTGGATGACGCTCACAGCGGGGATGGTGAGCTGGACCGGGCCGGCTTGGATGGGCAGGAACGTGGCCAGGCCGGCGGGCAGCAGCTGGATCCCTCCCACTGGAAGCATGCTGTAGGGGGGGCGGGCCGGCTGCTGCGAGTGCAGCGGCAGGTGACTGAACAGGTGGGTCTGCGCTGCCGCCGCCTGCATGGGGGTGTGCGGGAGGAGGGGGGGTGGGACTTGGGCGGGGTAGGAGGTTTGCGTGCTTCGGTCCACTGGCGTGTTGGAATCAGAGCTGGCTGTGGAGGGGGGGGCAGGGGGGTCCTGCAGACAGAAAAGGTCGTTAGTTCCTGCCTGGGGGGTTTGGGGCTGAAATGAATTGACTCAGTAAAGTCAAACTGGGTGTTGCAAAGAGAGGGGGGCTCACCTGGGCTAGCTTGGAGGTCTTTCCCAGCGCTGGGGGGCTGAAGGGGCCGTCAAAGTCGGGGTAATCGATGGACATCTGCCTGCAGGGGGACACCGGGCTCATCATGTGCACCGACTCCGAGTCTGAGGTGTACAAGTCTGAGGTGACAACAGGGAGGGGGGCGGAGCCACTGGAGGACCCAGACGTCTGCTGCATGAAGGACGCGGCGGCGGAGGCGAAATCTGAGGCTGGGGGCTCAGGAATGGCGGCCTGGAAGGCGGGGAGAGAGCTGATGGACATCTGGGCGAGGAGCGCGCTGGGGGGAACCTCTGCGTCTCTGTAGGGGAGGTGCTGGGGGCTGGCAGACACAGATGGATTGGTGGACAGACCGGACTCCGCCTGACTATCGTCCTCCTCCTCTTCATCATTATCATCATCATCAGGGCCGTCCGAGTCATCGCCGTCGGAATCCTGCCGATCTGCGCCGCTCAGCTGACTGCGGTCTCCTGCAGAAAACCCAGATAAAACTATTTCATGAAGCAACTCTGAAAACAACCAGACAAATGTATGTACAGAAAGTTTAAATAAAGTTTAAAAGTAAATAAGAGTGGATAATAAAGATTGGGGGAAAAAATAAGAATCAGAAGTATAACAACAAAATGTGCTCCTTCTGATGCTTTGCTCCATGAACTATTTGGTAAATTGTGGTGCCAAGACAAGCCCCAAAATGAAGTCCCAAGGGCGGTTCTGCCCATTCTGACCATTTCTGACCATTGTGGAATTTTTTGCTGTTTCTTAAAAAAAAGTTTCTTTTTTTAAATTTATTTCCGTACTTAGCAGCAGAACCATTTGCATCTGGCTGCTCTGAGTAAACAGGGAAAGGAAAAAAACTGCCATTGTCTATATATGAGAACTGGACAGAGCAACCCCTCCCCCTCTGCCAAAAAGACGAAATCCAATAGACTTCTATTGAGAAATAAACAGTTATTGCTCAGTTATTCTGGAGAAAACATTGATGCATCTGAGCCCGTTTTCGGTGGAAGGGGTGTAGTCTTCTAACACGCTCACTCCTGATTGGAGAGTGGTTGCCATAAAAATGTAGATTCCGACCGGCATGGACCAATCACAGCTTACCGAGGACATCTGGTTTCAACATGGCGTCGAACATATCGCCGAAAAATGGAAACTGAATTTTTCTTGATTTGGTTGGAACTGGAAGCAAGTCGTTTTTGATGAAGTCACACTCGCTCAGTTCAGTTCTCTTGTACAGTCAATGGTCCTAACTCTGACGGGTGTGTGTGGTGGGTGGGGCTTTACTGTAATTCAGCAGCTCCCAGGTTTGTCTGTATCTGTTAAAAGACGTGACTGAAATCAGACGGCAGGACGAACTGTTTCCTCTCCCACACTTACCTCCTCACAGCGGGAGAGCATTCAGGGACAACGTGTGCTGCAGCAGCAGAGCTTCACCCCCCCACACCACCACCAGCTCCCTGTGAGCAGCATCACAGGCGGAGGAGGGAAAAACAAACTCCACTCCTCTCTCACTCCATTCTTCTAAAATTAGATGCAGCAATTTCCTCTTTGTAAACTCTGCGCCTGCCACCCACATGTGAACGGCGCAGCTGAGCAAGCGGCGCCGCTCGCTTGTTACTGCACCGAGGAAAAATGTACAGCAGTTGGCCTTTAGCGGCAGAACGTGAGCAGAAACACCCAACAAACAAAGCTGAAGCAGAACACTCAGAAACGGATAAACCCGGCTTTGCAGAAACATGTTTGTGGTGGGTTCAGTGCGGACGGTCGTACCAGAGTCCTCTGCATCCTGATCCTCCATCACACCCTCAGGCACCCCCATCTCCATGCACTTCTTCCTGTGGGCCTTGGACTTCATGTGCTTGGTGAGGTTTCCTGCAAAGAAGAGGACTCACATGTGGGCAGAGCTCCGACCGAAGCGCAGAGCGGTTTACGTAAGAGCGAGCGCTCGCTGGGAAAGCTGCAAAGGTGAGTAACTGATGAAGACATTTTTAAATGAACGTGGGCTGCTGACACCCAGAGCGGCTCTGCAGAGGCGCGTGGGAGGCCAAGTTCAATAAAGAACAGTGAATCATTACGTCTTGGAGAGGCTGGAGAAACATTTTTAGTTTCACAGAGCATGCTCAGAGGAGAGACCAACACTCAGAGCTTTTGGGGGAAACAAACTTCTAGATTTCTGCAGAAGAAATTCATCGCCAGGAGGAAGGAGGGCTTCAATGGTGACGCTTGAAGCATCTTTGGAGGACAAAAGGTGGATCTTTACTAATTAACCACCACTAGTAACTGAAATAATTTAAAAGTCTTCGTAGCTACAAAAAGAAACTTGTTTCTATGCTGAAATTTGAATTAAATCTTTTTATTTTGATTCTTACAGACAATAATTCCCTTTTTTTTTAATTCACCCTCACTTTTTTCCCTTGTTTATTGCGGGGGTTACATTCTAAACATAACCCGCGGTGAGTGAAATTCGCAAAGCAAGATTACAGATGTTTAAGGCTGTACAGTCCCTCAAGATACACTTTTCTCAGACAGACAAACATTTTAACTTTTTTTTCTCTTGTTTAAAAAAAGTTCAATCCTTCAAAAAAAAAGTCAGTTATTACCGAATGAAAACAAAGATCTGATCGTGAGAAAGATTTATGTAACTCTGGCAAACTGTACACGGAGGAGATTGATTGACAAGGTCTACGGCCAGTCAGGATGCAGAACACAATGCGCTGCTTAAAAAAACATGCAAAACTGCACACAAAAAAAAAAAAATCAGCAAAACAGTGAGACTGTGAAAGGTGAGCCACCATGTAGCAAAAACTTTAGCCAGTAAGTAAAAAAAAACAAAGTTAAATGAGAGCAATCAATTATTTTTAAATTAAGAGCTTAAAGTTTAGTGGTCACTTGCCACTAAGAAGGCCACACCTCCATTTTGGGCGAATTTTGACCAATTCTGATCGATTCCACCTGGTCAGCTTGTGTTTGTTTTGCAGTGTTGGATTTATGATCCAGGCTCTCTTTTTGTGGGAGTTGTGACTTGCTGCCCACCTCCCTAAAACACCACCACAGGCTGACATGCTGAAGCTTCGTGGTAAAATAATCAAAGCAACATTATAACAGAATATTTGGAAGAAATCTTAAAAATGATTGATGCAGATGAATCCCAGTTTTGATGTCATTTTTGCTGACATTTTAATGATAGGATCACATGTCCTATGATTAAAAGGGAACCATATCATTTAAGGGCAAAAAAATGAAAATAAATCAACTACCAAACAGGATCTTCTCAATTTAAAACTTAAAACAAATGTTTTTTTAAATGCCCAACATCTTCTTAAAAATGCTAATGTTTTTCCAAACTTTCTAAACCAAGGATACAACTGCTTTACTCTTCTGCATGTCTTCTTTTAAGGAGATATCCCAATTTCTAATCATCTGACAAGATTTTGATTTTTATATTCTTCTCTGTACAAATTTGCAGTTTTCACTCAGTTTCTTCAAAATGCTGTTGATTCATTTCACAAAACTCACATTTTCACCATTTTAAATACAATATTTAAAAAAAAAAAATTAACAGATAAAACTTAATAAAAGTATTTTTGAAGTGGAATTTTGCGCCTTAGACGAGTGTGAGAAAGAACCGTGTGCTGTGATCAGCCTCAACCCCCCTGCTGACCTTTTGTCTTGAAGGAGAAGTTGCAGTGGACGCAGTGGAACGGTCGCACGTCGGAGTGGGTGCGGATGTGTTTGCGCAGCATGCTGGGCTTCTTGCAGCGGATCCCGCACTCCTCGCAGATGTACTTGCCCCGCCCACGCCCGCGCACGTACACATACTCCTCATTGGATTTGAACCTGTGGATTATCAGGGAAGCCGTGAGGACATGGAAACACCCCAAACAACCATCGACTTCATGAGACGACAACCAAATGGCATTACCCGCCGTCAAATATTTTGACGCGCCGTGGCTCTGACGACAGCGACCCATCTTTCTCAGAATCATGGCTGGTCTGAGGTTCTGGTTGTGGTTTGCTTCTGGTTTCAGCCGACACAGACTTCTGGGATACTGGAATCTGCAGAAGAAGGAAACGACTCATGGATTTATGTGCAGAAACAAAGCGGAACCATTTTGGACTCGGGGGAGGAAACATTTACACAATATCTACGTTTGGGTTCACCAAACACATTCATTCCAGACAAAACCTGTCCGAAGAGACAAGTTCAAAGGAAAAGAGAACTAAAACCATTGGAGATGTCTTCAAAAACTCTTCCAAGCCCAAAGACGACAAGATTTAAGTTGTTTGAATATTTGATGACACTAAAATCAGCCTTAGACCTAAAACCTCCAATTCAAATTAGCTGGAGGCCTCCATCGTGCCCTCACAGAGCCACATCAGTGTTTGACTCAACATATATTTCGGAAAACTTGATTTTAAGCACTGTAAACCTGACAATAGTTTTCTTTCATTCCACTCTAACGGCTAACTGAATTTATGAACTGTGAAAGGAGGGAAATTGGCTCTCTTCCTGCTGAGACACATGACGGCACTTCCACTCATGCTCTTATTTTCCTAGCTCCAAAACAGATGTGGAGTTTCGCATTCATTTGGAAAAAAAAAGGCATAGCTTGATGATTGTTAACTTTCTGTTCTTGTTCTCTTAATGTTACAAAAACTAATTGACAAAAATCTGTGACCGCCAACATTTTTCAGCTCTCTTATTTTGAAACACTGATCTTCGTCTTCTTCTGTTTATTCTTCAGATGAGCAACTAAATTATATTTTTACTTTGAAGCCAAGTTAAGGGATTAAATTGAAATTTGAATAATGAATCAATATTTAATTGAATCTCATTAAATTGCAAGTTGAGTTGTGCAATAATGAAATTCAAATCAATTCAATGTCATACCAAGGCTTACCTGGAAAAAAACTTCCAGCCTGAAAGAATAATCTAGATAATCCATCATGGGAGGTTAAAGAGAGGAATTTTGATAGGAAGATGGTCGAGTATTAACTGACTTCCGCTCTTTTGATCTATAAATCTTTTGATTTCTTACAATTGTCGAAATGACAATGAAGACAATTTCATTCAATTGTGCAGAAACTTACTTTTAGCATGACGTCCTTCAGCTTGCCTGAGAAGGACAGGATGTCAGACTCCCTGCTGGTCCTTATGGCAGAGGTGTAGTGGATCTTTTTGGAGTTGTGCTTGGAGTCGAACAAAGACATGACCACCTTAGTGGGTAGCCCGAGGGGGTTGGAGTTGTCTGTGCTGACAGTCCAGGCAGCATATGCCGAGGTTTTCAGGTCAGTCTGCTGCATGTGAAGAGGCTTCCTCTTCATCAAGAAGCACCAGGTGAAGGTAGTGGTGGTCTTCAGGCTGGGAAAGGACAGTCGGTGGGCTTCTTTGGTGTTCACTGCTGACACAGACGTGGTCAGTTTCACCTGACCAGCGTGGAAGCTGGAAGGTCGTATAAGGGATTTGGCTGGGGTCCGCCTCTGCTCCTCTGGTTTATCCTGGGGCTTCAGACTGTTGTCCAAAGGCAGGGAGGCGGCCTGACCACCATGTGTAGTGATCAGGACTGGACCTTTCACCTCCGCTCTCCGGCCCTTTTCCAGGCCTACCGCATCAGGAGACATGGGCTTGACCCCATCATCAGATTCTGAGTCCTTGTCTTTGTTGGTTTTGACATCAGGCAGGGGCGGCGCCTCAGTCTCAATGGGACTGTCTGCCGGTTCAGTCGTACACACTTGCCTCACCAGCATTAGCTTCCTCTGGCGCGACACCTCGGACATCTTTGAGTTGAGGTATCCAGCTGACCTACCGTCTGTCAGGCAGGCCACGCCGTGCTCGTCCTTGGCGCGTTTCTGGTGCTTTTCCATGTAGATGTCCAAACTGTTGGCTGGTGACAGCATGCGCTTGCTGGATGCAGTGGGTTCCTGCTGTGGGCATAACGTCACTGAGGCTAGTTTCTGCATGCAGTGCAGAGAGCCTAGGGAGGAGTGGTCTGCTGCATGTGAGGCAGCAACTGCTGTAGTTTGAGTCCGGTCCTGTGGGACTTCTGTGATCTGAGTCGACAACTGGCAGGGCTTACTGGACTGAGAAGAGGATGGGTGCATCTGATCGTGGGTGATCAAGATCTGTGGCAACGAAGCAGTGCTCGTTTGGCTCTGCTCCAACGGCTCCTTCTGCTGTTTACTCGAAAAGACAACAGTCTGGGTCTTCACATCAGACGCCTGCTGACTGGCAACAAAGACATTCTGGATGATGTCTGACGACTTGGAAATGCTCAGGATGGGATTGGCAATTGGAATGGTTAAAATTGGCAAGGCAATCTGAGCCCCCTGTGTACAGAAGGAAAAGGTTTGGCTGGGACACTGGAGCTGGTATTTGGGCACAAAGCATTTATTTTCCTGAAAGTCAGATGGTATATCTTGAAGATTTTCACCACAAACTGATGTCTGGCTGAGAGTTTGCTGTACCTTCTGACTGAACTGAACCTTTGCCGTTTGGTACCAGGGGTGTGGCAGACCATGGACTTGTTGCTGCTGGGTGGGGCTTCCCAGGTTAATGCTTTGTACTAGTTGCTCATGCTGTTGCAGCGGCGGCTCTGCTGCGTTTAGGATGGTGGATGCCACTGGATTACGTCTGCTGACAATGTTCATTTGCTGGAATCTGTACTGACCAAGGGAGCTGACATTAGCGATCAAAGCTTTATCTAAAGTGGCGGTGGCAGGTTTTCGAACAGGTTGCTGACTCTCTGGACCAATCTTTAAAGACATCTGCCGAACAAGTGGCCCCCGCCTTCTCTCAATCAAAGGCACCTGTGCAACATATCCAGTCTTGGGCTGGCCGACGGGTGACAGACATCTCCTCGGAGACACATTGCCACAGTCAAAAGACTTGCTTCGATAATCACATGAAATCTCCACCGACGGCTGAGTGCAAGTGATCTGCTCAGATGCGGCACGCCTCATCATTCCAGGCACCCCAAGGGTGTTGAGGGCTGCTGGTAAACTCTGAGGTTCTGGAGTTTTGCCTTCCCCTCTGGATGGACTCTCTGATCGAATTGTCTCATCTCTGTCAAAGGAGGCAGAGATGCTGGAGCCTCGAGAGAGGCTGCTGTCCCTGCTGAGGCTTCGCGAGAAGCTGGACTCAAAACTGGACTCACCTGATGACTGGTCCATTTGAGCCAGACGGATTCTCTTCTTCTTAGGGGGAAGTTTCTCAGCTGGTAACTTGGACAGACTCTCACTTCTCTGAGGCCAGTTGAACTGATCTGCTGGCTTGTCTGCCGGCTCACTGGAGTGAGGCTCATGCTCCCTATCAGAGTCCTCTGTGACCAGGATTTCAGGAACCAGGATGTTGCTTTGGCGTACAAGACGAGACTGATGGACTGGGGTGGAGCTTGCACCACTATCGCTGCTATATTCCCTCCCGTGTTTCCTGTACTCATCACTTGAAGGTTTGAAAGCTTTTTCCTGGTAGGCATCGGTTGAGATCCCTGAAGATCTATCCGTGTGTGGACTTTTCATTTGATCTTTCTCCACAGCCTCAGAAGGAGATACTCTATCAAGGGACTCGGTCTCAAACGAGTTGGGTCGACTCAGAGAATTGGTGTGCCTAATGACTGACGTACCACTGCCTTGCCTCTGAAGGTCTCCTTTAGCAGCACCACTGATATTCATCTCTTGAATGGGGGAGAGTCTGGACTCTGCCGTGTTCATACCTCGCGCTACAAGCTGGATCTGAGGAGGCTTTGATTGGCTGTTAGGTTGGATGTCTACTATGAGACCAGGCTGAGAAAAAGTTTTGTTTGCCAGAGTTGATGTCGTCTCAAAACCAACTAAACTTGGTGGAATGGTGTCAGTTGGAGACTGATCGTCTTCATCACCAACACTTTTCATTTTCCTTCTCTTTCTGATTGACGTCTGTTGGTCCAGTCCGCCAGTGCCACTTGGTATGTGCTGCTGTGTGATGACATGAAAAACATCTTCTTCTGGTTCTTTCACAGCCATAGGCTTGTTCTTGGGACCATGAAGCTCTGAGCAGTAGAATTTCTTGTGGGTTTCAAAATTCTCTAACTTCCTGTACCGATTTCGACAAGTCTCGCATTCATACATGGTGCCTTTGTTTTGCTGAGGCCTCCTGGTTCGGTCCTGCCCATGTTCAAACGATCTGCTTCTCTGCATCTGCTCCACCAAGCTGCTTGGCCCATGGTAGCCCTCATCCATTGAGCGAACAGTCACCAGTTTGTGTCCCTCACCTGTTGAAAAGTCATCCACAGCTTTTTGTCTGACCAAAGTACGAGAGTGTATAGCAGGATTTGGTGTTGGTGGGGCTGACAAGAACACCTCGTCATTCAAAGAACTAATCTTTTCATCAAATGACTGACAGCCCCTTAAAGGGTGGGGCACTGGATTAATGCTGGGCGGGGGAACCGAGTGTCCTGGCGTCGTGGGCATTGAGTTACTCCTTGTAATCGGCAGGCAGTCCATTGGAGGATACTGATTAGGAACTGATAGGAGAAACAAGTGCTTGGACTTATCTGTGGGAGTAAAGGGGGACTTGGGGATGTCAGAGCTGGAACTGGACCTTCTTCCCATCGGCTTCAGATCAAACTGAAAAGAGTCTTTGAAAATGTATGATCTGGGGGAATCAATGCTGCCTCTCCTTGACAGAGAGGTCCTGCGTGGCTTTACACTATCCAACTGTTTGTTGTCCACCACTGCCTCGTTGTCTGAGATGAGTTTTGAGATATGCTCTTCCAGAGAGCGTGCGCTTGGTTCTATCGGGGGTCGTATAACTTTATCGCTTGGTCGCATTCTCTGTTCAGGTGCTACATGCATCACTGTGGGTACCACAGGAGAGATGATGAGAGGAGAGTTTTTGGCAATGTCAGCATCTACTGGTGGAGTTATCTTCACAAAGGGGCTGGGGGGGCTCATGGCCTGGTCAGCACTTTCAGAGCGAGAGAAGTAGCCGGAGTCTGTGCTTCCCAAACTGCGAGGACTGAGCAGACATTTGGGCTGCTGCTGCTGAGAGAAGTCGGTTGCTTGCTGCCGTTGAAGCTGACCATGTCCCCCCAAGAGAGGAGACTTGCACTGCTGCTCTTCGTCCTCGCTCACTGCATCAAAGGAAGCACTTGTGCCGTCCACCTCCTTCAGAGAGGACAGTACTGTGATGTTGGGTCTCGTGGTTTGAAACTCTCGCTGACGCTGTGCAGCAACTTGTTCAGGTGCAGCACCGGCCACTCTTGGACTGTCTGCCCTCAGAGGCGATACGTTAACTGGGTACACAACAACTTTAGGGAGTGCAGTGGGGCCTTTCGACTCAGAGGCCCTTCGACCTGGGGAGGATTTGATGGATGTGTCCGTCTCCACTGGCGTAACACCAGCCCTCTGTAAACTGCTATCAGATAATGGAGCTATGCCGCTCTGCAAGGACTCAGGTTCCAGGTCTACGGCACTACCTTCTTCATCACTGTCCCCGCTCTCCTCAGCTTCTGAGTGCACTCCAAGAGCTTTGTCAGATTCTGTAGACAAAGACCCGCCTCCTGATTCTGACCGGGAGATCATTCCCAGCTTTATAGCGTGAGCGTGAGACTTCTTGTGCTTGTACAAGTTGCTCTTGGTTTTGAAGGAAAAGCCACAGGTGACACAAGGATATGGTCTCTCTCCAGTGTGAGATCTGATGTGCTTGAGTAGCACGCTGGGTTTTGCACAAGCACGTTGGCAGTAATCACAAACGTACTTTCCTGGCTTTTTGGGCTTTTGATCCTTGGATGTCTGCTCTGCACCAAAGTTCATGACGGTGGTCATCTGCACATGGCTGCTGCCGGGCGTGACCGGGACCTGAATGGTGCTGGGGACGCTGGCAGAGAGGGATTGGCATGTGTGAACAACTGGCGGTTGGCTTTGGGGCAAAGCGCTGGGTCCTGAAGGAGCAGGGGTGTGACTTACAGCAGATGGTCCACTGCTAAAGTTCATGAGCAAGCCTTGCTTCTCATTTGATGAAATGGGCAGTAAATGGGGTGCAGCGAGCGGGGTGGTACCCTGTGTTGAAGGTTGCATGGCTCCCTGCAGCGACGCTGCAATGCCGAAGAAGTTACCTTGTTTGTCAATATAGTAGGTCTGCATTTGGGAGGGTTGGGTCTGGAGAGCAACACTGACGGCTGGCAGCGCTGTTACTTCTCCGCTGAGCTGCGCTTGAAGAGATGCTGCTGGTCTGCTGATGCCCGTGGTCAAAACAGAGGGGCTACTGTCTGCCAGAGTGCTGAAGTCAGGCTCCATGGCCTTCAGAAGAACATCCAAAGGAGCACTACTGCTGTAAGAACCCCTCTCAAAGCTGGCCCCTGGAGTTTTGCTGTTTTCAGGTGGAGACTCTTTAGCCTCCTTGTAGGCTGACAGCTCTTGCTGTGATGGCTGGGATGATGCTTTCTCCTGCTTCACCCCCTCAGCATCAGAGGGGCGTGACATCTCATCTGCAACTCGTTCATCATGCTGTGGTTCTTCCTTTTTGCTGGGTGACGGTGGAGGGCTGTGTGAGGGACTGGACAAGGGTGGTGTGGTTTCCTTGGAAGGTGAGGCGTGCGCACTGGGCTCACATGACTGCAGCGGTTTCTTCACTGGAGACTTTGGGAGTTTTTGGCTCTCTACAAGAATCTTCTTCCTCTTCAGGCCCTTTGTGTTGTCCACAGGCCTTTGAGTGCTCGCAGCTGGGGAGAAGAATATGACCAAGGATCAAAAACACATTTTTCCTCAAATGGTATTAGTGAGTAAAACCAGAATGAAGCCAAATTCTGTAACAATTTTTTCTCATTTGATTTGTAGATTACACTTCTTAGAAGGTACAAGCGGCTTAAGACAGTTTGTTTGTTTGTTTACCAACTGCTCACTGCAAATGTCTTTTTTCTTTATTTTCATTTCATTTTATTTTATCTCTCTGATTACTTTCCTGAGATTTTTTATCAAAAAGATCTGCTAACATTTTATAATAACTACTTGTTATAGCTAGTTAACAAGTAATTATTAAACCGTTAGTTATTGAGCTATATATCACTTATTAAATAACAATTTACAGTTTGTTAAGGATTTATAAATGTACCTTATGGACAGACAGTAGATATCTAACAAGCTTTTACTTAGCAAGTTATAAATTATAAAGTTACCCGTATATTATTGATTTTTAACTGCACCTTATTAATTGGTATAGGATCATGAAGAAGCTGTTACTAAATTACTTACTAATGACTTGTAAAGAATCAGTTAATGATTTATACATACTGGGGCTTCTTTTTTAAGTTGTAGATATTCCTTATTAATTAACTGCAAGTTAATGAGGAACATTTCCAGTTAACCCTAACCCAAATTCTAACCCTAACCTTACATTTATAAACACTTAAACTAGGTAGTTATTATAGGGTTACCAAAGATCCTAAGAAAAATATGAACATCTTAAGCAGAAAGTAAGTGTTTGTGAAACCCTACATTTTTTTTTGTTAATACAAGAATGTTATTGTAGTTTTTAATGTAACTTTAAAAAAAGACCCACTCCAATAAAAACAATTGTGTCTTCTTTTTTTTAAATGCATTTTTCTGATGATGGAAAACATATATAAAGAAAATTGAATTTCTAAGTGTTTCATTTTTAAATCTTTTTAAATAAAGGACCAGAGAAAAATGTTATTTGAAAAAAAGCGTATATGTGACATAGAAGCTCCCTGGTAAGTTCCCTGCTCCATGAGGTTGCTCTGTGCCAACAATCCCTACCACAACACAATTTCTAAGAAACTATTGTCACTCTGCAGAAACTATGCATTAGAAAACAACATCATTTTTAAAATGTTCGCTAAAAACCACATATTCGTAATTAAAAGATCACTGAGAAGGCTTTTTAAATAGATCAAAAAGATAATCCAAGTGAGACTTTGAATTTTAAACCAGAAAAAGGAGGGGAAAATCTAAAGGAGATGGTTAAGGGGACTGGAGTTGGATAAAAAAGAAAAAAAAGTGAAAAATGGGGGGTTAAGATGGACATAAAAAGAAAAAGAAAGATTGAGAGACTTTGGAGCTACACGTTTTTAAATATATAGACACCAAATCCAGTGTGTTATTGTATCCAGTTTTGTGCCCAACTCCTGATGATGTTAAACATAAACTTGGCAGAAATGCCCTCGGCATCACTAAATAAAAACAGTTTGTAAGATAAGGTTTCATCTGTAAAGCAGATAGCGACACAAATGAAGGAAAAAGAACAGAGAAACAATGTCTCACCTTTCTGGGAAGCTTTGGGCTCTTTCAGCTGCTTCTGTGCTTCCTCGATTTTATCTGCAACAGAAGAGCAGAAGTCAGCAGGAGGATAGAGCTCGGCCGCAGCAGGAATAACAGCAGGGTTTTAGTCAGCGGATGCTCCTGCTGAGGTGGAGCAGATCAGACTCCAGACCTTTCAGGAGCAGCAGGTGGGGACTTTTTCTGTGCTCTGTATGGGACGCAATGCTTGTCACTCCTATTCACTGAGTCTGCCACACAGTTAAGAGTGGGGGCTAATATGGTTTTAGACTTTGTGCAGGTTCATAGGCATTTAAACTTCACAGCGAAACGGCCTGTTGCTCCTGCAGGAGACGCTCAGTGGACCTCATGCATGGAGCAGGCGGAGGAGGCCAGCGGATTATGACATTCAGTGTTACTACAGGCACGTCCCCCCCCCCTAGTTTTCGCTCTGCAGCCCACCGGTGATTACATAACGCTCCGCCACCCCTGCTCTCTCAAACAAAGGCTTCCTGCCAGCAGAGCCGCAGCAGTCAAGGAGGGAGCTGCTTCACAGCGCAGGCGAGGAGCACTGTTTACATCTGAACAAGCCCTTATACGCGCCTTTTCCGGGAAAAGGATTTCTTCAAACTGCGAGGAATCCCTCTGAGCGTCCTTCTGTAAGCTCACACGTTAGTGCAGAACCACCTGACAGGAGATCCATTCCTGTTTTCGCGTCCACTGCTACAGACCAAGGAGGGAGCAGCGCCAACATCCAGCAATCACAACCTTGAATCTACACGCGGGAGCTCCTTTATTGTCTTCTTTGCTATCTACAACAGACTTTTATGGAGGAGCTCATTAACTCATTAACTTCCCTCCACCCGAAGATGAACGTCACAGCGGGAAACCTCTCGCTCTAACAAAACAAGTCAAGTCAGTGATGAAAGCAGGAGCAGCAACACCTGAAGGCACCACGAAAACAACCTGTTTATCTGAGTCAATGAAGGAAAAACACATAAAACATGTTAAAGTAATTTCAATCATCACAAAAAAGGCCGACTCTGATAACTGTATTATTTTATATGTTAAGGCTAGAAAGAAGATGTTTAAATCAACAAAAAAAGTGGTAATCTGTTGACATCCAGAATTATTTATAAACTCTGCAGAATCTTCTCTGTTTTTTAGATCTTCAAGGGCAAAAAAAAACAAACTACCAAATACCCAACTGAAATGAGAAGTCTGGATTGTTTTTTATCATTAAAGCCAATCCCAGCTCAACCTTCAACACGTTCCAGCAGAAAAGGCTTTGGTTCGCCGAGTCCTCAGATCCAATGAACAATCCTGCGTGTAAAACTTTATTCAGGCTCAGATATTTCTCTGCTTGACGTGCTGCTCATCACTTTAGAGAAAATTACTTCCCCTTTTTCATTTTTTTTTTGTAAAACATATGCAAATGTATAAGCATGGCTTTAAAACCAAACACATAACAGTGAAGGACCTTGTTGTAGTGGTTCAAGTTTCTGCAAAACAATCTTCCAAGCCCTCAATGCAGAGAAAGAAAAAGTGATTTTAGTTAAAAAAAAAAAAAAAAAAAGCGCAAAGAGCTGTTTTTAAGTAGGATCATCATCACTGAACCCACTGCCCTACCCCAAAGCTTGTTTTTAGCCGAAGGCAAAAAATCTGGAAGTGAAACCCAGCAGATCATAAAACTGTATGAAGTCAGCATTTCGAGTCCCAAACAGCTTCCTCTTTGCTGAGATGCGATTGGCGTTGTAGGACAGGAAGCGAGGTTCCTTCGTCTCAGGGTAAAAAAACACTCATGCAGCACAGTCAGCTGACACACAAGAGGAAGTGTGGAGGGGGGGGTTATAGCAGACCAGCTATTTAGACATAAATTCATGCATGAGAAACTCCAATTTCAGTTTCTTTTGTTCAAACAGATGCTGTGGACTTTTCCTGCCCTTCAATGACCAAATCCTCTCCTTTCTTTACTGTTTCCCGAGTAAACATTTAAGTTAAATTATTTTAGTGGTGTGTGGTCTTTAAAGCATTAAACATTTAGCTTTTAAGAACTTTGGTTTTCCTCTTAATTCTCTTTCAAAAGTTGCCAATAAGCTATAAATCTTTTGTCTTTACTAGTCGTACAGTACATCTTGTTGTTTGCTTTTTTAATTAGCTATTTTTGTGCATTTGTAGACCTTTTTCAGATTATTGATTTGTTTACTTCTTTGTTACATGTTTATCAGCCCATTTGGCTGCAAATCCCAGCTTGTGCCAGAAGATGGCATCACATTCTGAATCTTTATCTCATTAGCCAATACATAAATGACTACAAGCTTAGACCTGTCAGAACAAGAAGATTTTCAAATAACTTCGAAAAAAATATTTTGAAATGAAATAAGCACATATGCTGGCAGAAGATGCAGAAATGACTGGATTATGAAAGTCCTTCATGAAGCTTATCCTGATGCTGCTTTGGGTTAGCTGCTCCAACTCCGATATGGTTTAAGAGAAAACAAGAAAACCAGGAAGATTTCATAGTCAGGACAAAAACTGAAAGGAACTTGTCCGAAAAAGGAAAATGACAATGAAATGAGAAATGAGGAAATCAATAAATGAATAATAATGTTTGTGAATTTTGCAAGCATTCACACTGTGAGGTTTAGTCCTGATCTGATCAAGGTTTAGTTCTGGTCTGATCCAAAGTTTCTGCTGGTCCTCTTAGTTTGGCAGGTGTGAAAGTTTACCTGAACTTTGGTTTGTCTGGACCAAATAAAACAAAGAAAACTGATTCTCTTCAGAACGAGTGTCTTTGTTCACTTGCAAATGAACTCTGGTGCGGTTCACTTAAGTGTGAATGCAAACAGGCTTTCCAAAGAGAAGAAGAGAAGCAGATCAGAGAAGAAAACAAAACAGCTTCCAGTGTGAACCTGAAGAAGCAGGAATCACGAAAAAAGTTTGAAAGTGTCTGCTAGCTGCTAAATGTGTCTGCTAAATGTGTTGTAGTGACGAGCTGCAAGCAGCTAGCCTTTTTTAGTCAAAAAATGAGAGGATTAGTGGGATTAGTAACTTACCCTCTTTCTGATCTTTTCCATCTTGATCAGAGACCAATTTGGACTATAGCGCCACCAAATATAAAGCTGCATTATTTTCCCATTTGGTCATCTCTTGAGGGCCATTAGAACAAAATGAAGTGGGGAAACAATTTGCATTCTGACTGGTTAGAGTCCAGGGGAATATTCCCGAGAGAAATGTTTCCAGATGTTGTGGACATCAGGTGATGGAAATAATGATCAAATAATACGGAAATTAATTTTAATGTGGTTTGGTGAAAAATAGGATAAAAATAAAATTTACTGACAGCAGATATCTGATCTCCTTAACAAAACTTTTACAGTGGGAATTTTTAGGAAATTTATTCTGAATTTGAACTGTGGGTTGCCATGCAAAAAAATAGACCAAACATTTACATTTGTTGAGTCGGAAATTCCATGTTATAACATATGTAACGTTTGTTGAAGCGACTTTGTTATTAGAAGTAAAATAATGTGTAATAATGTGCTTGTTGTCGGAATAATCAGTTGGATTTACAAAAACGACAGAGAGGAGTGTTAGTGTGCAGCTGTGAGCTAAACAAAACCACAAAACACAACACAAAAACACGCTGATTAAAGTTACAGTTTATGACTGTCACAGAGTTTTATCTCCTGAAGCAGTTGCCAGGCAACCAGCAGAACCACAAGAAAGTTTCTGGTTGAACAAAAAGTAAAACGTTAAAAAGTCAAAGGAATGAGACTAATAGCTCCTCTTGGTGACACTGAGCCCATGAAGACATCAGGGGGAGCAGAGGAAAGAAGTTGAGAAGGATTCTAAAAGTTATGAGGAAACTCAGCAGCAAGACGGATCCATTTTCAAACTGCTTCTTAAAACTGAAAGTTCAGAGGAATCCAAGTTTTCCATAAATCAGCACAGAGGTCTTGAAAGTGGTGCGGATGACAGCCAGGACTTACAGATCAGCCGAAGTCCTGCAGCCTCGTCAGAAAGCCCAAAGCTCAACCCCGACGTCCCAATCGCCCCGTCGCTCCGGTAACTGTGCCGCCGGACTGACAGCACACAGACTGTTTCCTGTCTTTGTTTGGTTACACCTGAGTCAGCTGGAAAAGAGGGGGCATGAAAACAGAATGTCCCTCACTCTGTTTTTCTCCTGGGCTGGCGGTGGGAACTCGGTAGAGAGGAGCGTGTTGGCACTAGCAGCGGCGTGTGAGCTTCCGCCCCATCAGCTGTGGCTGTGCCTGCGGTTTCCTCAGAACAGCGTGACGAGGAGGGGAATTCCTGTAAGCCCAGGACAGGCAGGAGGAGGGGAGGGGGAACCGCCCAAGCTGACGTCACTGAAACCGGCTCCGGCACCTAAAGGGGATCCTCCTCCTCCCGGCGCCCCTCCCTCTGTCGTGAGGGAGGAATGTGGCTCCCAGCTCGGCAAGGGAAAGAGTTGTTGTTGTTTCAGTTTTTGCAGAAGTGAACAACTGCAGCTTCGGCGGTTTTTGTTGCTTTGGTAGCTCTGAGATCACTTTCGTCTTGATCCAAATAAAAGCTGTCTTGTTTGCAGTAAATACACCTTTTTAAAGCATCTTATGATGATAAACTCAAACCGAAAAAAAAAAAAAAAAAAACAACAAAAAAACCCTCTTGCTCATCCCTCAAGGCGTCCCCTCTCGTGCAAGTAAACACCCTACTACATGGCATTATTGGGGAGGGGTGTCCTACAAGACCTTTACATGCCTCACTGATCAAAGCTGCAGTGTTTCCCACAAACCGTCGCCTCCCTCATCCTAAAGTACCTCCGCCTGACTTCCTGTCCCTTATAGGCCCGCCTCCTAATTCGTGCGGTCGGCTGGGATTGGTCGCCAAATGCAGGAAAACAGGCAGTTGCTGCTTGTTTGTTTGGGGCTGTGACACAGAGAACATGAGGCGAGAATTAGGCAATCCTTTCCTTGTGAAGCCATCAAGTACAGGAAGTCTGCATCCTCGTGAAGTTTGCTGATCTAGTGAAACGCTGAAGTGTTGTGAATAAAAGGCAGCAGTGGGCTGGTGTTTACATGAACGTGTGAGGCATAAGAAGGATAACAGTGAGGGCCTCCAGATCAGCTTCATTCATTTTACCAGGGACCTCCAGGGAGTTTAGGAATAAGACCGCAGCAGGTCAACCAGGAACTGTTCCAACCTTTCTTAATGAAGTAGTTGAGGCTTCAGGGCTTCGGGCCTGCAGAAAGGAAGCTGCTCTTCCTGTGGTTCAACTCGGTCATGATGGGAAATTTCAACATGAAACTTAAAGCATACAGAGTTGCCAGTCAAAGAAAGTGGGTTATTTTTTGTATTTAAATATGGAATTAAACCAATTTTCACTTTTAAAAAAATGTGATGAATTTTCCTTCAAAGCATCTTTTGTACTTTTTTTAGGTAAATAAAAAAACGTTTAGTTAACATCTGTTCAGCTAAAAAAAACTGATGATGTAAAAAAAAAAATCATAGAACACCACTAACTTGGCTTAAAACTAAAATAAATTCATTAATAAACATATTGTGTTAAATTGTAATGGGATTTGTCTAATTGTCTAGTCAAATTTACATTTTTATGACATTACAACACAGTGAAATTTCGGCATTATTGCTGCACCACGTAAAGAAGCAGAGGCTGCCTCTCTGCAGGTTAACAAGCCTGAACCGAGCTGGTTACCTCAACCAGGTTAATCAGGGCTCAGTGACACACTCATCCCTCACTCATTCAGCTTTACTCCACTAGACTGAAGCTTTGTCATCACCGGTCAGAACCACATGACTGAACACCAGCTTGCAAAGTAAGAAAGTATTTTTATACTCAAGTAAAAACTAGATAAAAATTAGCTCAACAGCCACAGTGTCAAAATAATTGTGTTTGTACAAGAAACAAAGGTGGGGGTAGGAGAGGTGGGGCCAAACTGTTTGACTCCACCCACCAAAAAAAACAACCGATGTGGGTTTTTTTCTAATAAAAAGAGTTTAGGAAGAGTTATTGTGATAAAGCAATCACAGAAGCGGTAGCATTTATGAATGAGGAATTACTTGTCATTCATTCATTTTTGAAAGTCCCCCAGCCAGGACTTGAACCACCAACCTTCTTGCTGAGGTGCGAGAGCACTGAGACCGCTAACCACTGCGCCACGGTACAGCCCAAATGAATGATGAATTCTTCCATTCATAACTTCAGGAAAATCTTACTTACATTGATGAGATGAGATATAATGCGGTAAACAAAATAATTGTTATGTGCAAAATTAGAACTAAGTTCGATTGTGTTTGAATGTTTATTGGTTATATGGGTTTGTATCTGTTGTGTTTCAGACTTAAAGGAATTCATGAAGGGGTCAATGAATAAGTAAGTGAGTCTGGACTCACTCACTGGACGGGGCTTTTGCTTGGAAGTGTCTCTTGAGCACTTCCATCATAATGCGGCAGTTTCACTGTGGTTTAACCTCCAGCTCGGCTGCAACGCCGACAGCATGCATGTGGAAGTATGACGCACGCTTGCAAGAATTCTGCGGGTCTTTTCCAGCTGCTGCTCTGACTCTGAACATGGTGCCGCCCTCGCCGCGGCCACTGAGCCTTCCAGGAAAACCGACGAGTCTTAATTAGATCTGCAGCTTCTGAGGCCGAGCGCAGCGAGCCGCTCAGGAAATAACCATTGAGGGGAGGGGGGCATGAGGTCACTGGTCATGTTACTGAAACAGCAGAGAGATGCTGCTCAGCTCTGCTCCTCCTCTTCTTCATCGCAGCCAACAACGGGGGAGTAGAGATGATAGCGTCTCAGCCACAGAGTTCTGATGACACTGCTTCTGTGTTTTGCAGAGATTCAAGTCAGGCTTCGGAGGCTTCAGTTTATGCCAACTTCTCCAGACTCTTTGGCTGTTCCTAGATGAAGCTTTTCAACTTTCCTCAGGTTCGGGGGGGGGGGGTTCTCCTCCGTCAGAAAATCTCAGGCTGTAATCAACTGAGCTGCCACTGGGGGCACTGCCACAGAAATCCATCTTTAATCCTGCAAATTCAATCATCTTTCATCAGTAATCAATTATCTTATTTTGGAGAATCTATTCTTCTCAGCTTTAAGTCCCTTGGTTTTCTCCTCCGCCTCTTTCTCCTGCTGCTGCTCCTCTATCAGCAGCAACAGGAGGCGTTACACAACCTCAGCGAGCTGCTCCTTCTCTCCTTGTTTTTCTCTGTTTTCCTCCATCCACCTCTTCTGCTGCCTCCCTTCTGTCAGCATCACATCACTGATTCTCAGTTTATCCTTTCAGCTCCACTCAGAAGTTTCAGATTCTCAACTTCATCAGTTTAAATGTCTGTGAGATAATCAACAAGTGTGGTTTCCAATAAGATGCATCAATTGGTCAGACCAATAAAACCTTTCAAGCACTATGTAATTGATTAATTATTTTACTGCAGTCTGAAGCTGTTGGATCACACATCCAGTAAGAGGAATCACTAGGAAGCTTCGCCAATTCAGATAAAGGTTTCTAATGGCGTTACTAAAGATCTAACAATCCACTCAATCCATCTGCCACAAAAAAGGAACTTTCTTAAGAAACCTTTGACTTAGAAAATAAAAATAGAACAGCTGAGTTTTTTTTAAAGGTGAGGAACATTTTCAGACTATCTTCAAATGTTAAAAGGCCAAAGAAACAAATTACCATCCTCCAAGACGTTTATTTTCCACACACCCAGAGCAAAACGCTCATAAACTCCACAAAGAGCGAAGCAAAAAGAGGAAACTTTGACACGAGAAGAGACCATCAGGAACATGAAGTGAAGGAAACCAAGGAGGAGACAAAGACAGCATGGAGCTGTACCTGATCAGAGGACGAAGAGAAGGTCCACTGAAACAGCTTCAGATCCAGTCACAGAAACACCTGACATTCCTGAGCCAAAATCCCAACAGCTGTCCTGCACATTCCCGAGCCTCCGACAGTCTGTCTGTGTTGAAGAACAGAGCTCGAACGCAGCGCAGCTTCTCGCTCCTATCCTCTCTCCTCCTCCTGCTTTCAACCCCTCCTCTGGATCAGGGAAAGCCCTCCCTGCATAATCCCGACTTCCCCCGAGCCGAGCAGCACGGCTCTGTGTGCTATAAAAAGCCAAACAAAGCAGGATGAAGCTGGAAAAAACTGCGCAGCCCTTTCGTCCTCAAACACCACGTCAGATTAGCGGCTCACCTGCCTGCAGCTACAAATACTCCTGAATACAGCGCTGATCTAGAGGAGAGTGGAGCCGCTCCTCCTCCAACTGCAGCTTCAAGCTCAGCTGTTTGTCAACAAACAGCTGAGCTTAGCTAAGGTAAACAATAATTTAGTCCATCAATAGCTGAAGGGGGTAACAGTCAACAGGTGGTGCTGCAGACTAGAAATGTAAAAGGACAGAATTCTAAGCAGACCGAACAGAACCACACATCTGCAGCAGTTCTGATCAGCTGGGTTGAATTGATGCACATTAATCAGCTGATCCGTCATGTGACAGATCGATTGCTGCTACTTACTGTAGCAAATGTTTTAAATTAAAAGCACAGGGTGGGATGAAATACAGACGGTGCAATGCATGAGAACGTCCACGAGACAGAATCCGGATCCAAGGTCAGAAGAAAGACTTTGTGATTGTTGGACCACTGAGTCACAAACATGACAAGTAACCCAAAGGAAGTTTATCTCATATGTTTACACATCCATGCGTGTTTTTGTCCTATTTGTGATCATTGTTGTCCCATCCCACCTCTGCACGTTTTTGTAACATCGGTGCATATTTTTGTCACAGTAATTAAAGTTTGTAGCACAATTGGGCACGTATTTGTCTGATTCATGTACGTTTTTGTCATTCCTGCATATTTTTGTCTCATACACCTCTGTCACATTGTGAACATTTTTGTCTCATTTTTGCACATTTTTGTGATTTTAATGTACATTTGTGTCTCTTTAATGCACTTTTTTTGTCACATTCACACAAATTTGTGCCTCATTCATGAATTTCTGTCTCATTCAGGTATGTTTTTTTCCCATTTGTGCATGTTTTTGTGACAGCTGTGCAAGTTTTTATCTCATACAAGCATGTTTTTGTCTTGTTTGTGCACATTTGTGTTTCATTCATGCATGTTGCAGAGACACCATAGAACTTTAAGGAAAAACAGAAGCTGTAGAGCTACTGCAGATAAAACAGCTGAAAAAGCGCATTTAATTCAAATACCCTTTTAAACGACAGAGGAGCAAAGTTAAGTTAAACCAGCATATTTAAATACAGTAATATATCAATAATATTAGATATGAAGATCCATATTTTAAGAAGACTTCTAGGAATTTGTGTGAGGTGGAAAAGCTACAATTGAGGAAAAAAAACCTAATATAATATAATAATAATATAATATAAAATTAATAATAATTTTTGATATATATATATAAATATATATTTTTTCCAATAATTAAAAACCATTTTTTAAGAAAACTTTTTTCAGCGTTTTGTTATTATTGAAATCAACTTGTTTAATTCGATTTTTTTTTTTGAAAAGACATGTGTGAACGCTATTGTTTTTAGGAAGTCTGTGAATAAAAAGAACCCTTTAAAAGAAAAACTATTTTCATTTTGCTTTGTGTTTTCTAGTGTTTTTATTGCTTATCGTTGGTGGAAGATCAACAATTTTCACTCCCTCCGAAAAACTTTGCTTGTTTTTGAAGGGAGGGGAGGAGCTTTTTCCAACCAATCAGCTTCTCCTTGCAGCTCCCTCTCAGCGAGGGCCGGAACAATTGTCGCAGCGCAGATTTCCCTGGAGACGCTCCCAGAAATCCCCCTACCAGCACCAACATCTGTCTCCATGGCAACAGAAGGAGGAGACGGCCCTAGTTATGCAAGAGGACGAAGCTCTGCCAGGAGGCAGCGCCTCCTCCTCCTCCTCATGCTCCCCCCAGCCTCTTGGTGACCACTCCACACATTTGTCCCCCTCAGAACCACATGTTCCAACTTCTGCTGCTTCTCCTTTGCTGGAACATTGAAACGCCCACTTATGTCAGAAAATGCAAAAATCTTTAACCTCATTTTGGATTTTTGCAATGTTTTTAGTCCATCTAATGAGCCTGACTGTCTTTGGAAGATTTAACTTAATTTCTGTTCATTTTTGTTTTCTGAGCGGGAAGTTCGACTTTATTAACAACAAAGAATAAAACGCCATGCAGCAGAAAAAACAAACTAAAACTGGACTGCACTAGTCAATATTTTCCCTGCATCAGTCAAACATCTTGAGCAGGCTGCTGACTGATGTCGTTTTGTGGACATCCTGTTCTCATAAAAGTTGTATTACAACACCTAAAACATATTGCAACAACAAAGACACACAAAAACATTCTAATCTTTTATCGGTTTTTGCACAAGACAAATGGGACTTAAATCCAAGGCAAAAACAACTTCTCTTGAGGTGAGGGTTTAATGGATATAGTTGTATATTTCCTTTTTTTAGTGTGCATGTACAACACTGCATGCTGAGCACATTTCACTGCGTCCACGCTTGACACTGAATCCTTAAACTTCTGATCAGAAGCTGCAGTTTTCAGCTGTGAGACAGTGATGCGGGTCTGCTGCAGGAGATTGTTTTCTTACAAACTTTATTTTTCTGAGGATCTGTAGAAACATCTGCAGAGCATCCTCTGACAGCTTTCATGCCAAATTTGGCAGAGAAAGACCTTCAACCCAAAGTGACAGTCATCATAATCTTCATCATGCACCCTTCCTCCCCTCTGCCGCCTGCTTGCTGCCCTCTCACCCCCCTCAGCATCCGTAGGATGTTCCAGCAGTCGGACACAAGAACAGCACCTGCAGCCTCATGCTGCTCTGTTTCCCTGGCAACCACTACATCTCCTTTGCTTGTGCAAAACAGCAAGCGATGCCAACTCTGTGCACATGCACACACGTGCACGTACGCACGCACACACAGCTGCACAAGCTCAAGGAGCACCCCACACAGGCAACCTTTTAAGGGATATCCGACTGGCGCATGTTCGAAGCTCTGCCTCGTTGCTGCACTTTCCTGAAGCGGCGTCACATTTTCCCAACACTCAGAAACACACGTCTTTCTTGAACACAGCAGCAGTTTGCAGTCCTGTCACGCAGGAGCCCGTTTCTGAGGCCCACTTCTACTTACCAAATGCCCCTTTCAACCCCCTCCGAAAGAACCACGCCTCCAAATAAACACACACACACATGCTAGGTTCTGCTCGTAAAAGGAAAACCCCATCATTTTTCCTCCCATCATCCTAACTCCATCCCTACCCTTTCTGTTCATTTTATTCGGGAAGGGGCTCAACTATCTGAGCTTTACTGCCTGAAACAGTTGAGTCTAGTAACCAGATCAGTGCGCATGCACACACACGCAAAAATGCTTTTGGAGTTGCAGTGTATTCATCAGTTCTGCAGCTCTGAGGAAACGTGCACGCCCCCACACTGCAACATTCAGAACATTGAATGAAGCTGAACCTGCAGCGGCAGCCGGGCGTTTCAGCTGCAGTGTTAGTCACCAGCAGTGACTCCAGTCATCAACTCAAACTAGGAGAAGATCCATCATGATGGTGGAGTTGCATCCAAGTTATTTATTCCCTGACTAAAATGTGCAAACACTCCCATGCGGTAGCGTGGCACATTTCACGTGTTGCAGAAGAGTTAGCAGGAAGTTATCAGATTAGGTTTCAACACTTGTACTTGAACATGTAGTTATCAAGCAGACACCTTTTGATAAAGTGACCTTAAGTGTAGAGTTGACACCCCCGTCCAGTTAACTGATTAGCAGACACTGTCTGTTACACCACTAAAAAAATGCAAACATGTATGCATTTTTAACGTCAAAAGAAAGGCTAAAAAAAGACAGCTGGTCAGTTGATCTTTATGTTTATTAACATAAACCACTGTATTATTACATTTATATTTTTCAAAGAAATTTCACATTTTATGAACAGTTGTTGATTTAAAAGTCTATAGCATAATACTCAGATTCCAGGCTGATCTCTATGACTAAGAAAACTTTATTTAACTTGATTGTCGTTTCAATATAAGATGATTTTTTTTTGGTTCTGAAGAGACCTACTAACCTTCTGATAATTAACATATCAGGAAGACCCCCAACCCACGCCTCCCTAAACCCTACAACCACAGCACTCAAACCAGATTGAACAATTCAGAGTTCCTATTAGCTTCAATAGTTTCAGTTTTTGATGTTTTGCATCATTCCTCCTGTAGTGCTTTCAAAGAATTAAAGCCAAAAAATAAAGGCATGCGAGGTTGTAAAAAAAAAAAAATTACAACAGACTTTCTTGTGGGGGCCGCATTTCTCTTTTAACCACAGTCAGACAAAACACAGCTATAAAGTTGGTGTTTGCCGGCCCCTCCCTGCATTGCTTTGCCAAAGTGAAAGCATCTCTGAGGTTTCCTCCAAGTCAAAGCAACACCCCCGGACCAGTTTCGGCCTGTCTGTTGTAGTTACCGTTGCTAAAACCAGGTCTGCTCCGGCCTCTGGGAGAGACGTTTCCTTTGTGTGAGTTTCTCTGCAGCGCGCTGTAATTTCAGGAACTGTATGAAAACACTGGCCCAGACGCCTCAGCATGACATAACGTGTTTAAAAGCAGCCAGCAATTAACTGTTTGTGTGCACGCCACTGCACAGAGCTCGTGATTTGCATCACATCCATGAAGGCTGCAGGTTTCTGTGCGGCAACTTCAGAAATCTTTTACCATTTCTTGAATTGTTTTAGGAAACAGGAGATCAATCAAATCAATCAAGATGAGTTTTTGCATTGTAAAGGTAAAATTTTACGTCAACATAAAAGTACTAACTCATTCACTTTAGATCTATAGTTCCAAAGAACTGGAGTGTTTGTTGTGTTGTACTAAAGTACAGAAGAAGCTGAAGAATTTAATCCCTCGAAAGGAGGTTCATGGTTGAGCACTTTCGTACAAATAGAAGAATGCTTCAAACTGAAAGAAGAATCAGAACCAGATTAGGAAGTCCAGCTACATTCTTACAGATAACCAATGTTAGGATATCTTCTGTGTTAGCATACCTTAACCACTTGTGCTTAGAACATTTTTTTTGTCCATTTAGCCATACCAAATTAGATTAGCTTTCCTTTTAAACCAAGCACACTCAGTCCAACTGCACTAACCTCTGTTACCCTATTAACTCAGCCAACCTACTTTGGTTGATCCCACCTTTATTAGCTTATCCTATCTACATTGGCTAAGCTACGTTAACATGACCCACTAATACTAATTTTGTTCCCCCACATTAGCTCTACTTCGCGTGGTAGCATAATTATCTACACAAGCTAAACCTGCTTTCATTAACTTAACTTCCCAATATCAGCTTAACTTAAACACAAGTGTATTACATCAAAGTTGTTTTAACTTGTCTTCCCTACTTTATAACTTATCCCCATTTAAAAGTCCAACTTTCAGTTCAATCTCCAAGGACCTAAGTTGCCAAGAGTTTGCATTTTGTGTTAGTTTAGCCTGACCCTTCATTAGTTCCCTTCTTTTGTGCTAGCTCAGTTTATGGATCCTACCATTTTTGAACAATAAAGAAGCAAACTATGATTTCTTTTCTTTAAAAAACACAATACAATACTAAAAAATACAAATATATTGTTACAAAAGTAAGTTATTTAGATTATTTTCTTTAGCATGCTCTTGACTGCTAGGTTATTAAAGCTAGATTCGTGCTGCCCCCTGCCAACGCGCGTAGAAGCGACCACTCTCAATGAAAAGTCTATGTAAATGTGTGTAGCGCAGAATTTCTGGCCTCCATGTCTGGAACGCACGTGATCGAGTGTTGCTACTCATATTTTTAAGTCAGGCGGGCTCCGTGTACAAATCAGGCATTCATTGATCGCACACTGAAAATCAAACCATTTTCACATTGAATCGCAATAACTCAGCACTGTGACCAATCAGGGCTTTGGATTTGGGAGCTGCGTGTGGGTAGAGTCCTTTTCAAAACACAGACGTGCCAACTTTTGTAAACATCTTCACAAAACAGAAATTAATAATTGCAGCTTGTGCCCCATCAATAAGACACCAAGACGAACGTTTAAAGGAACAGAGCGGTGAAAACAAAAAGCCTAAAGCAAGATTGGTGGGATTCGCACTGCTTTGACTTTGTGCACCGAGCCTGTACCTATTGTAGGTGGCAGACAAGAACTAGCAAACGAAAACAAAAAAAAGAAGAATCCCCTTCCTCGCTACCTCGCGTGACAGCGCTGATCCAATATGGACATCACGTCCCACTGTGTGTTCATGAAACTACGTTTAGCGTGTTCTTGAACGCACCACATGTATGTGGACCTTCAGAGCATTTCGGGCTTCCCCATTTAAAACTCGCTAGTTTCTATGACTGTTTTCCGGATTCTTCAAACGTCCACTATGACTCAGATCAACAACCACAAATTAAGATAATAATGGAATGATATGGAATCGTTATAATTCCATATGATCTCCCCTGGTTTATACATACATTTTGTAGCAGATTAATGCCATGTAGAATCAACATGAGTCTAAAACACAAGCCTAACCCAGACGGCGGTATGAAAAACAAATGTTAACATTTCGTGCTGGAGAAACGTAGGAGATCCACCTGAATTAGAGTCGTCTAAATGAACATTCCTGGAACTGTTTTTGACCATGGTCTTCTGTAGAATGGAACCGTTTTTGCATCTTTGCTTTTAACAAGTCACTGCAGGGCCTGTCTTTGGTACGGCTGTCAGAAAAAATAACACTTATGGCCAAAAGCTTTTAACGTCATGGAAAACTTATACATCACTTGAAGGCTTGGGGTCTCAACAATTTCACAGAGTGTGTTTCTTTTCTTTGTCAAAAGTAACATTTATGCATCATCACAAGGGATTTCTTGCAGTGTAATTCTCTACTACAGACAAGTCCTGAAGGTCATTCAGTGAATCCAATTTTTCTTTAGTCCAGAATACAACAAAGAAACAAAAACATAAGACTTGGGGAGAGAAAACATCAAAAAGACAACAAAAGTTGCTTAACCTTAACCTTATCAAAGCCACGGATGGCTGTTTACTGTGTTTGTACTAAGGTGAGCAAGCAGGTGAGCCGAGGTGAGTGTGTGTTATTAGGACAAAGGTATTCCTGTTGGTTTCAGTTGTGGTTAGACCGTGGGACTGCCAGTAACAGAAAACATGACTAAGATGGATGCAATTCAAACCGATATTTGATGCAAGATGAAATACCCTTCTTGAACTAAGGCAATTTATGTTCTTAAAATAGAAATTTGAGTTAAGAGAACATCTCTCATCCTGTTGCAAGATTTTTTTTAATTTATGCTGAGATTTCTTTTTTTTATTTTATTTTTTTTACTGTAAAAGAAATGTGAATTTGAAATAATGTGTTCAATTGAATTAATAATTAAAAAAACGAAAAAAGGAGAAAGAAATTCAGATAGTAACACACAAAACAATAATAATATTAATACTAAGTAAAAGCACAAATAATGAATTCAAATACATGCAAAAAAGGGGAAAATACTTTTAAAATATAACATTTTATTTAAAATAGTACAGTAGTTAATGCGTTTAATTTGTTTTTTGGTCCTTTTTTGTTTTCTTCAATAAACCTTTAAACTATTTATTTTTAAAATATTTTAAGTGGGAAAAGAAAGCAAAGCACTTTTTCCACATAGTGAAGAAGAATTGGGAATCGGCAGAACCAGAACTGAGCTTTGTTAGAACCCTACATTTGTATGAAAGAAACTCACCGCTATTTGCCTTCCTCTTCTGACATTTTATAGAACAGTTGTTATCTTGTGAGTTGAAAGAAAGAAGTTTGCTTAAATAAAGTTGTGGGAAAATCCCTTTGTTTGAACTTCAACCTTTACACTCGGATCCTTTGGGTGTTGAAGTGAAAAATGCAGAAGCTGCTTTTTCATCTGCAGAAGCTGACAGAGGATAAAGCTCTACAATCAAGCTTCTTAGGGCGTTCTGCACGCAGCAGAGCGTGTTGAAGCTTGTCAGGACCACGTCATGTGACAAGCGTGTGATGCCACAACATCCACTTAGTGCTTCCCAATTTCCTGGAGGAACGCCCCAGGAGGAGAGCCATCGGAGTGCGTCGGGAGGCCAAACCAGAAGCCAAACATAAGCCTCAACACGTTACTGAGTCACAAGGAAATGAGCCGGGTGTTTCCCGTAACATGCACTTGGGTTTCTGCAGAAGTCCGGATGGCAAGCCCGGTCAGGTTCAAGGCAGCATCTTAAGAGGAAATGAACTGCAGATGCTTCGCCCACCCACTGAAGCTCCAGGTGGAGCTCAATGTTCAATGTTTGTAAGCGGAAAAACGCTATCTGGCAGCAGGAACAGACAGCTGCCCTTCTGAGCGTTATCAGGCCAAGCACAAGCAAAATAGGTCCCAGAAAACCCAAAGATCATGGCTGCTTTCACTTTCACTCACACCTCAATGCATCAGAGCCGGATGGGGCTTTCAGTTCAAAAAATACCTTCTGGCTTTGTTTTTGAAGCTGAGAGACCTCATGGAGGACTCAGTTTCTTCTGCAGACCAGAAGAGGACAACAAAAAGGTTCACGTTTGAAGCTACATTCACACAGCCCTTGGCCATGTGCATTGAAGCGATCACTTCCAGTTAAAAGTCTCTGGTCAGGCAACCTCTCACATTCACGCACAGCCATGCATATTTTTAAGACCCTTACAAGCTCCACGTACAAAATGCGCAGCCATTGAACACGCGTTGAAACTTAAATCAAGTTGAACTTTGACCATTCAGACCTTGGATTTGGTAGAGACTTATGGATGGCGTCCTTTAATTCAAGAAAGTTCCAACAATATGAAAATTGATCATGAAGGAGAAATTAATTTGTGCCCAGCTGGAATTCTATGACACCAAGTCTTTCATATATCAGAATAGAACTTTGAAAGAAAATCCTGGAACAAGATTCACCCGATTTGCAGCGCTTTAACATTCTCTACCAAGCCTCTTCCAACTGTAGGTGGCGGGCATGCACTATTGAACAGTAACATTGTTCAATAGTTATGGTTGTCAAGTTTGAATTCCATATACAAAACTCATGTTCTTGAACATGCGTTTAGTGCATTCTTAAATGCAGGTCAAATGTCCAGTGTGGACGTAGCTTTAGACTGGAGTTGCTGGGATTGACTTGTTCGTTTCTTCTAGTTTTCTTACTTCTAAAAGTCACAAAAAACTCTAAACTAGAGATGCAGAACTTACATTTTTCTTGATATTTTGCTAGTAAACACCCCCCCCCCCCCCCCCCCCCCCCCCCCCCCATTGATTTGATTGTTTGGTTTAAGTAAATAAACAAGCATGCTTCAGAGACGCCACGCTCACAGTCGTGGATCAGAGGCATGTTCACACCCAGCATGGAATGCCACGCATCCACGATCTGTGAACCACAAACGTCTGCCGCCGCACCGATCTGTCAGTGTGACACAACGGGACATCCGGCGATCCGCTTTCACACTGCAGGGCGCTCCGCTTCAATCTGCTCTGTTAAGCACAGATACACACACAACCACAGACATAGTAGTAAACACACATAGACACACACAAACTCAAGTACACAAAGACAAACAAACGTATAGACACGTACACACATAAACACATACATATGTAGACACAAACAAAAGCGCACAAATGCACACACAAATGTATAGACACACGGACATGTTCAGACACAAGTACACAATGGCAAACATGTAATAGACAAACACGTACAGATACACATAGACCAACAAACACACAAGCTTGCAAAAGCATATTAAAACACACATTCACACGTGGACATGAACACAAACAAACACAAAAAAAGACACAAACAAGTTCAGACACAAGCGCACACAGACAAGCAAATACATAAAGAAACACACATACTGTACATGTACATACAAACAAGCGCATTTAGACACACGCAAAAACAGACAAACACGTTCAGAGACACAAATACAATCTCGCATACATGCACACATAGAGACAGTCACATACACAAATGCAAACACATACAGACACACAAACATTGGCACGCACTGTCTCTCATAAATGCATGCACACACAGACACATCTGTGCATACACGTGAAGACACACCCATGCACACAAACATGTACAGACACACAAAAACAAACACACAATCATAGACACAAAGAATACAACCTTATAACCACGCACAAACAAAAACACATAGAGCTAGGATCCATTAAGTCATTTCTTCCCCTCTGAGCGTCTCTCCATCAGCGTCTGATGAAACAACTTTAGCTGCAGTAACTGTTCTATTCAACGTTGTTAGTTTGACCGGAATAACCCACATCTACACAAACTAACCAGCTCCTGGTAGTGGAACAAATATGAAAGCTTTCTTTTCCCCCACACCTCATGTGTGCACACGAGTGCCTTTTTATGTTCTGAACATGGCACTGTTAGTCTTTTCCATCATGGAGAAAACTATTTTGTAAATTCAGGAAGGTTCTGATGTGACACACCTCCACTTTCTAGCAGATTTCCAACTTTTAATTGCAGATGTTTGGGTGAAGTTAGCCGTCATCTGCTGCACAGGTGAAGAACTAATAAGAACACACTCAGGTGTGAGTAGACTGACAGAGAGCAAACCCGAGTAGGAAAATAAAGACAAAAATCTCTGACGTTTCTTAGATAATCTGTTATGCAATAACTCTCTTCTGCAGTATAAAATTAATAAGTCATGCAGGAAATAAATAATAAAGCAGACATTGAAACCTGCATCAGATTGAACATGAAACTCTGCATCAATTGTTAGAATACAAAATGCGAGTTTCTGCTATGAGACATTAGACTTAAGCAGACTGGATGATGATGTCTGAACATCTTTGAGCTTTACTGGCGTTTCTGCGATCAAAACGATTCATCATCAGATCTTTTTTTTTTCTTTTCTATAAGAATGCTTATGATGAAAGACCAGGAATGTGTTCACCTGTCACCTTTATCACAGGAAGTCAAGTTTTCTACTGCAGTATTGACACACTTTGACTCCACCTACTTGCATTATGACACCTGAACAAAACTGGCAGAAGAAATACTGCAAATAAAGTTTTTGCAAATCACATTGATGTGTGGCTAATAAGTCAAAACGTGGTTCAAAACATGAGGACAGCGCCATCTTGGGTGAAAGGTGTCTCTGAAATTTGTGAAATCTTTCCTAGAGGCTTCAGGTTTGTTATGTAATCAAACAAGCATGGTTAAAACCAGAAACTTATTCTGTGGCGCACTCGTTAAGAGGTGGTTTTACAGTAGAGAGGCATGCAACTAGAGTCAAATCAACACCCAATGACGTAAAGTCATGTGTTCCCATCTGGAAATTCACTCTTCGGTTCATCAAGATCCACCTCCTTCAAAATGACAAAAAAGATCGAACTAAAGACACACTGATAATTTGGCTGTTTTTGTGAGCAAACTTGTTTCCTTGTGTCAAATTATTGACATACATGCAGCTAAAAATAACCAACTCGTGATCAAACGACTAAAACCACTTTCAGGCTCTGTGTACAAAAGCTGTAAACATGCGTTGAAAGTACATCAGGTTGAACTCTGACTAATAGGGGACTCAGATTTGGTAGTGACATCTGGATGGCGTTCCCTTTTTGTTCACGGAAGTGCCAACCGTTTGAAACATGATCATGGAGGAGAAATTAATAATTGCGATTTGTGCCCAATTGGAATCATATGACCCCAAGGGTTTCTCCAAATTCCTGCCCTACTCCCTAACTACTAAAAATTATAAACTGGGGGAGTATGTAGTGCACTTTAAAAGCAATTCGGACACTATGCTCACTACTCATTACTTGTTTTTAACCACGAGCATGATGTCAATGATTTCATAAAGTGACCAAATCAATTCAAGCAATTTACAAAGACGATTTAAATAGTAAACTGTGTATATATGTGTAACACTTTTCTACTGTCCTTGAAGGCCCAAAGCACTTTACAGTCACAGTCCCATTCACACACTGATGGCGGCAACGCTGCCGAACACTGGCGCCAACCTTCCATCAGAGGGGTTGAGTGACTGCCGAATGACATTTCGACACAGGGGGGAGCAAGGCGGGAATCGAACCTTCAATCTTCTGATCAGAGGACGACCGCCCTAATGCTGCAGCACGGCCGAATCCACTGTGTTCTGATGATAAAAAACATCAATGGTTTATCAAAAATATCCATTTAAATACATTTTTCCGCAAAAGTTGTTTAAATGCAATGCATTGAAATCCATATTCCACAATCTAGCGAGCATCGTTGTACACTGGTTCTTCGCAGAGAATTCCGGGAAATTTCTAGGGAACTCAATTTTGAAATTGTAGATTCGGACAGCACTACAAATAGTGAATGGACGATATAGAACACCATGTACTAAGTAGTAAAGAAATTCGGATTGAGCCCAAGTATTTCATATAACCAAAGAGCTGGGAAAGAAAAAGCCTGGCGCAAAATTCACACCACTCTGGCATTTCGCACCAAGTCTCTTCCAACTGTAGATGCGCTACAAGTGAGTTTAAAAAGTGGCTCGCATGGCTGGCGAGAGCTAGTGCAGCTGCAGCCGTACTGCCCTGCTGTGTTCACAGTACTGGACCAGACTGAAATGGACATCTGCTCCTCACTCATGGGACAGAAAGGATTTTAATATAAAAACGAGTTGACAAAACTACAACCAAGAACCCAAATACAGGAGAAAAGGAATCTATTTGACAGTTTTCCTATCAGTCCAGGAAACGTTACATAAAGGAGGAAGAATTGAAATTGAAAAAGAATTATAGAGAAACACAAAAAAATATTTACATTTTTACTTCTAGCGTTCAGTAATCTTCAAAGCCCTTTTTTATGTCAAGAAGGAAAAACGACATGACCACTTTAAGTTGAAACCCACAACAGCTGGTAGCAGAAGAAAGTTCAAGTGTTTCCTGCAAGTTAGCCACAGTCACCACCAAGGCGTGGGGGGGATTATAACAGTCTGCAGCAGAGGCGAGAGCTACTGCAACGGTGCTCTGACTTTTTATGCTACTAGAGCACACTGTGTCTCTGAAGCTGCTCCAAATCTGCGCTGGCGTGTGGATGGATGCGCGGGTGACAGGACACGCGTGAAGAGCAGACAGAGCTTTAGTCCTGACAGTTCCCACGCTTCCTCAAGAGAAACATGTCGATCTGCACTGGAGCTGCGGCACATGATGCACTAACTTCTCGCACATGCAAACCTCCCAACATGCACCAGTTTGGGCTCGGTTCTAAAGCTTCAGTCGTCTGATATCATATGATATCAATGGTTAAAAAAAGAGCTGAGATTCTGGTTTGAAGCGGCGTTTTTTACAGATTGGAGAAGTAACCCTGCAGCACCTTGGCTTCAGGTTACTGCTCCACATCAGCTCGCCAAAACAGCCCTGTTCCTCCCTGCCTCTGCACTGATCTCCACCTGTGGAGCAGCCAGTCAGATGGACACTTTAAACGCCATATGGTTTCATATCCAAGCGCAAAACACCCTGACACCCATGGTCTGCACGCGCTCAGCCACACATACACCTGCTCCTGCAGACCCACAACAAACTGACAAACCCCAGAATGTAGCTCTGAAGGAACACTGCAGGAACTCTGGACTCACCTTTCAGGTTTTTGGGGTGGTTCTGCTTGGTGCGCGGCATCTTCCCTGGACCTCTCACAGGTGCATGATGGGTGTTTTTCAGGCTGTCACAGGTGGGCTCCGGAGCCACAGTCAAGGAGCATCTGCAGGAAGAAGACAGGCGGTGGAGCGGCTCACATCAATGAGGCTCTGTGCGCTGCAGCCTCACAAGCTCCACACTTGGCATGCAGGACGGAGCATCCGACTGAGTTCAAGTCCTAAACAGGTGCCCTGGCTCTTTGTCTGCTGGGGTGGGATGGGATGGGAGAGCAGAAAGCCTGGCAGTGAAGGCTCTGCAGCTCCAGCAGAAGAGGAGGAGGGGGCTGATAGGACTGATGTCCTGCAGGCTCAGTGAACCTGCTGTCAGCTGCCTCCGGACCGGTCTCGATGCTCTCTAAGCAGATTGGAGCCCCTCTATGCTGGATTCAAGCCTGGGGGGGGCTTCCAGCCCCACGGAGCTGGTTGAGGCTCAGTCTTTGTCTTCCTCGCTGTTACGTAACTCATCGCTACAGCTGGATGCTGCTTCTGCTCCTCGATGACGTCAGCTCGTGGTGAACGCTGCAGCAGGTCGCGTGGAGACGGCGCGCCAGAGCTGTTCACCTGCAGCCGTCTGCGTCCCCACCCCCTCACCCCCACGCGCGTGCGTCCGTGTATTCAGACTGTCAGCGCGCGCACGGCTGAGGAAACACCCTTTTAAAGCACGCGGCGTTCTGCTCCAGGTGACATGACAGGCTGCTTCCGGTTGCACCTTAGGAGGCACCGCGTAAATGATGTAAACGAGCGCGCGCTTAGATGTGCACGAGCACGAGGAAGAGAAGTTCAGCACACAGACGAGACTGCGCGCGGGCGTGTGCTTGTTTTCACATGTGAACGCGCAGCAAGGGGGCGGGGCCAGGGAAAACCCCTCGTGTCTCCGTGACGCTACTGTGCAAAAAACGCAGGCCCGCGCGTGTGCACGGCTTACCACAGTGACACGTCCAGGCTTACCCAAAGACGGAGTCGTTGTGCACCGCCCGCCTCCCTGCCCCGCCGGGCTGCACCGGACCCCACAGCAGCCTGGAGGTCGATTCTCACGGTGGAAGCATGTCCTCTCCCGCAGCTGCCAGGTCGCTCCGTCTGCGGGAAACACGTGCAGGAACGCCGAACAGCGACCGGTATTACCGGGTCGCGGTGAGCAACACCTCCAGAACTGAGGAGGTTCGGTCTCCTTCTGCCTTCAGCTCCTTTCTCACTTTCTATTGCAGGAAACAGACAGGCCCTCTGACGTCAGCGGGGGTCCCGTCTCCGCCTCCCAGACACGAGGTGTCCTTCCTGCTCACAGGGGGGTTTCTGACGGTCGAGCCACTGCTGTTGGCAGGAGAGGTCCCTACACCCGACACCGGAGCCAGACTCGCACCCTCCCCCTGCCCTCCCCGTTTCCTGAACCTATCCACCGCCGACACTTTTCGAGGGAACGTCCTCAATGAAGAGGCGCGGGTCGTGTCGTTGCGCGGAGCCCCCCCTGCCAGACCCCCGTCCTGCCCTGCTCGGCTCTGAGTTCGGGACTGACGGTTTTCCTGGAGGTTCCTTGTTGTCGGGTCACGTTGGACCCCTTTGCAGCTGCAGACCGGGCTTCCCCCGCACAAACCCGCAGCAGGGGCTCGGTGGCTGGACGGTGAACGGGGCGGAGCTCCCCACTAACGTCCCAGGTCCCGGAGGGAGGGAGATTAGTGAAGGGGGATCTCTCATTCCCACAGACATATATCACGCTCGGTCCACATTTATCACGTGCTGAAACACGAGGAAAGAGGTCAATAGAAGACAGAGCAGGGAACAAACAGTTTTTCCCGCCTAAAAGCAAAACATATGAAGGACTTAAAAAACAACTATAAAAATGTGATTTTTTTTGGTAATTTTTTTGAAGACGTGCAAGCATGCAACAATAACCAAAAGTGTCAAAAAATACGGCATTTATTTATTTATTTATTCACTAAAGTAAACCTTTATGCCATAATCCATGATAGTTCTGGAAATGACCACTAAATAATTTATGTTCTCATCAAAGTTCACGAGCAAGGCAAAAAAAAAAGTCACTGCCAACCCGATTTCCTCGCTTGTTTGCACGTAAACGTGAAGGTTTATGCGTATTTAAGATAGTTAACCCTTAACATCTTTAATAAAGAATTGTTTGGAAACATTTATGTTCACTGTTTTTCGCTTTTCAGAGAAGATAATTACCTGTTTTGGGACGTTAGCTTCTGCTAGCTAGCACGCGGATTGGATGGAGGTCCTGTTGAAAATGTTCGAAATTTATTCATTATTTATCTAATGATTAAAAAACAAAATACTACCCGAAACAGACAACTTGTCAGGGCCAAATTTTAAGAGCAGAAAATAATGTAGTAAACCGATGAAGATGTCACACGACCTGAATTCAGTCCAGGAGGATGAAACTTGAGCCCTGTGGCAGCTGTCAATCAAAAGATTAGCTTCTTTGATCCACTTTGACAATTTTAAAAAACTTTCACAAGCAATAATCCCGCTCACAAAAATAAAAAGTACATTATTACTATTATTAATATAGTTGTTTATATATTTTTTATTTATGTTTATTTTTATGGTAACGTTAGATCAGGAGCCTCCAGTGGACATTTACTGGACTGCGTTAGTAATTTTGAAGCCCCGCCCATTTTCCCCGCCCAGTTTACGGTTTAGGTGACAAGTCAAAAGCTGAACATATTTTGTGAGATTAAGGAGTTAAAAGCCAATAAATAAATGGATAAAATCCAGAGTTGTTTAGTTAAATGGGAACATTTAAGTTTTTTTTTAAAACCAAACATGATTGAAATAATTCAAAACTCAAAGGACAAAGATGTGTTTATTTCCCTCAGTGACTTCACTTCAAACAAGTTTAAAAATTATTGAGAGTGGGGGACAAGTATAATATTAAGCTTGAATTTGTTGTTTATTTGAACACGAATCATAATTTTATAGGATATGAAGCAATATGTCACTTAATTTTAGTTTGGTATTTTCAAAATAAAAAAATTATTGTATCTCCATAGGCTGACATTTGACATAACTAAACACTGAAGTGCACAATCCAGTGTTTAATTTTAGTAAGGATATCTTTTTATGTAATGTGCTTGTTGGATTTTAAAGTAGTTTTGATCAACCTCCCCCCATGGAAATGAGTGTTTTAAAGCTTTTTAAAATACCATTAAGCCGAGTGTGTTTTAAATGTGCAGACGTTTGCTGCTTACTGGGATGGATTCAGGGTAACCTTGTGTTGCTTCTCTGCATGGACTCACAGTTTCCATGCAGCCTTGTCGTGTCAACGCGCTCAAGGTCACAACAAAAAGAAAGAAACCCAACAGCTCAAATGGAAATTTACCCCTCACACACTTTCATGTGCATGAGAAAAATGTCCCCCACCCCCAGTTCATGTGTTAATGCACAACTTACAACTAAGATATTTTACATCTTTGAGCAGAAAAGCAAAGTCAAATATGTTTAAGAGCGTCTCTGTGTCATTTCCACAGGATCTGCTGCAGGAACAAAGTGAGCAGCTTCTGCTGCAGGTGCTCAGCAACTTTGCAAATTTGTACATTAATAGGTGATTGTGTGATGGCCACCCACCTCGTTTCTCAGGCATCGAGATCTCAACAGAGTGGGACTCCTGCCCCACAAGAGCTTTGTGACTCACTTCTGTCTGCTGCACCAACCTGAAAGGGTGCATTTGAATACTGAAACTTTTTTTTCGTCCCAGATCTGAGCGTAGGTGCACGGAGACGTGTGCTGAGAGTGCATGTGGGCTGTTACAGACTTCATGTATGTGAAGGTGAATCGATTCTCCTGCAGCTCTAAACCTTAACATTAAAATACAACCAAAACAGAACCTAATCCTGCATCCAGTAAAACAAAACATACGTTATAAGGGCCAAGCACTGAAGAGGTAAATTACAGCACAGTTTTTTTTTTTTTTTATTTTCTGGTACACGTCATCTCACTAAGAGATGAAATATGCACTTTTTTTTTGCATGCAGTCGTGGCCTTCACCACCAGTTTATTTGCAGATATTTCACTTGCAGAAATGCACAGAAATGCATTTTTACTCTCTAAGCAAACAGATTAGCGAAAGCATCAAACTTCATTAATTTTGGTTGTTGTCCAATTTATTTTAATCATTAACTGGCATCAAAAAGTAAATTCCAACTTCCGGATTGATTCTAAACAAAATTAGCCATGGAGTCTGTTTACTTCAAAGGTTAATCGCTAGGTGTCTTGTTAAATAATCAATTTATTTTAAAACAATAAAATAATCAAATAGCAAAACAAGTTTTACATAAAGTCACACTCCAACCATCTTTTGATCTATTGTTTTCCCAGTGATCTTTTAATAATGATTATAACGTTTTAGCCATTAAAAAAAAAAAAACGGTGTCATTTTCTAGGTCATAGTTTCTGTAGAGCGGTAGGACTTCATTAGAAATTTGCCCTTGAGTTGTGGGAGGGACCATTGTGGCGTAGCAACCCCTCCCGACTTCCCCTTGCTGAGAGCTTGGATCAGGGGGTTTGGGGTCCACCTATCGTATTTTCAACATCAAAAATACAATCTTTTTCAAGCAACATTTTTGGTCTGTTTCTAATTCACAATTATTTGAATAAAGTAAATCTAAGATTTGCAAGTTTGAGCTTAATTTTGTCAATACATGCCCTTCATCATCAGATAAATACCACAAGAACATGTTAAAAAAACACACTCGTCGGAGTGGTTCTCATTAGCACATTTGTTTCAGTTTTCAGATTATTATTCATGAAAGGTGAATTTATATTTGTGTTTACTATTTTCTATTTTAAATACTGCCTTTTGTTGCTTTACTAAAATTTGGAAGGATTTCCTAGACAAGTATTTCAAATACCTCTTAAAATAATACAAATAAAACTGCACTATGAATTGAAATCTGTTTCCCCAACTATTTCCCACAGTTGCAGAATTATCTTAGGCTTTTAAAACAGACATGTCTCTTGGGAGCTTGAATTTGAGGATGTTTACATGGTAGAGAAACCTTCACCTTACACCGCTCGGAGCATTAAAGTACAAAGGAACAGACAGCTCCTTGTGTTTTCGATCTTCAACTTGAAGGCAAAGCTGAGAGCTAACTGCTAATCCCAGTAAAATAAATAATGTGCCGCTCCATTCAGGGGGATTGTAAGATATAAATGAACACATCCATTTTAAGAATCAAATTGAACACACTAGAAGTAAAAATGTAAATCTAAAGAAATTATGTACCCTTTCAAAATATTAGAATACCAGTTAGTTTTCAGTGGTTGTAGTATTTTGAAATGGTAGAATCTAAAAATAATGTCATACATGTGAAAAGTACTTTATGTGTCTTTAAATGTCGTTCAACAGCTGCCATCACCTGTGCTAACTGTGAAAACTGTGAAAACTATAAGTTTGCCTGTTTTCCTGGAAGCCTGGAAGGTGCTGACATCATATCCAGTCATGATATCAATGCTGAATTCTGTGCTTCACATGACCTGACATTTGGCCTGTCACTACCCTTTTTGTATGAGGAACGCTATCTGTTTGACTGCTCACCCTGCTTGCGCAAACCACATGTCCCTTCCTTTGTTGGCCTACTTTACTGCATTGTCATTTCTCGACAGTAACTCTATGATCACACGAGTTTATGTAGCAATTTAAAAGTAAAAATAAAGAAGGTCGCCTAAATGCAACGTTGTTGTTTTCATTACAGTCAATGGAAAATCTCAACAATACATGACTGAATGACAGACAAGGCTTAGAGTCATTCTCTCTGTTTGATTGTTTTTATTTTCATATGTTGGAGAAGGGAAACGAGGAGAAGTGAACTCCTGCAGCCGCTTTGGCTGTTAATAATGTCTCTGTGTTAACAGAGTCAATAAAGTGTCAGTAAGTGGGGATGAATCCTCCTAACTTGGGGAGTAAACTGGCTGTCATACGGAGCAGAAGAAGAAGAAAACATTTGTAGTCCGTTTGTAGTCCAGTCTAAGATCCTGCGGTCCTGATCCTTAACCTTTATTTTTTTCTTTTGTTTTTTTAAACATTTAAGTAAACGCATGTACATACAACTTGCATACAGAAAAAGTAGTGACAAGGCCTAGCCATCAGTTATTGGTAGCCACAGTTGCAGTGCATTGTGGGACTTGTAAAGGTGAAATGAGTGGTGCAGGTGTTCTTATCCGTTTCTTGTCGCTCTGCGAGAGCTGGACCCCCCTGCGTTCTGGGGACGGTTCTGTCAGCTGCTGCATCTACATGTGGAGAGGGTACAGAGAGGAACAGCTGCCCCGCAGAGCTGTCCTGAACAATGGAGGGTCTGTTTGTGTCCTCGTTCAAACAATGTTTGCTTTAAAAATAGACAGTTATTGGAAACGACCTTCAGAGAGACACAGTATTCATTAGGGAATCCCAGTGTCCTATTTCTGTCTGCAAACGCTGGAGTGTTTGGATAAGGACTGATGCTGAAGTATTTATAGGGTGGTGTCCTCCCACGGCCCCACTTTTTCCTTTGTGCAGATGTGGTGGATACATAAACACACCTACGCCGTTGTTTGGATGTGCAGCTTCAAGCTGCAGGAATCAGTTTGATCGACACATTTGTTTCCCCACGTTTGCCGCAGCGCCGCTAAAAGTGGGGGCGCCGTGTTTACACCTCACCGAATGATGTTACATAACGGAGGCTGTTGCTGTGGCAACGCCTCCTCACCCACGCCCGCCACACACACAAGCGTCTAAGCAGGAACAACCGGATGCTCTGAAGCCACGGTGGTTTGGCGCTCTCCAAGCAGCAGTTTTACAGTCGGTGCATGCAGAGGTCGTCTCATGGACGTCCAGCATGTGGATGAGCAGATGGTGGTCCACTTGAAGCATCAAAACAAGGACATCATCTCAGACAAGGGGATGGTTTCTTCATTGCATGTGAGAGATCCACAATAAACAAACCCCCTGTCCTACATAAAGCTCCCCCATGGACCAACTGAGCCACTCTGGTAAAAAAAGGTGTTTTTGGTGTGTTTAATATGTTCCTGGGCCATTTTTCTCATGATGGAGGACATATTTGAAAATAACTGAACACAAAGTGTAATCTCTATGAGTACTTTTGTATTCAAATCTTTTTCAATAAGGAGTAGACAAAAATGCAATTTGAAAACCATTGTATTTGTAACGTATATGCTGGGCAGGATACAGGCTACCTGCTCTGCTCCATTCCACATCCACTTTCAGACATCTAGATCCATGAACGTCTTTGGTTTCCTCGTCTGAGCTGGCATCTGACTCAAAACTGTACGGCTAGATAGCTCCAATTTTGCCCGCCATTTTTGTTGCACAGCTAATGCTAGGTTGGGGGTTAATGTTGGCAGGAGAGAGTGTAAACAGATGGATGACAGGAAGTGAGGGCAGAGTCGCTCTGCACCTATCGTCCCGCCCCAACTCAGAGACAAAATGAATTCTATTGGAATTCAATCAATCTAATTAGAGGCAGAGACACGATTATAACAAAAACACAAATCTGAAACCATGAATGAAGGGGAATCCATCGACGTGACATTTTGGAGCTCAGAACGAGCATGGAGGAACGGATTAGAAGAACCCGAGGCATTACAACACTTCTGACTGCACCTCAGAGATCAGTCCGTCATTTGACCTGTGGCTTCTTGTTCTGGACATGAGACAGGATGAGGTGATGAGGGTCACCGCCTGGTGGTCAGCTTGATCAGATGGTGAGGGAGAAATGCCAGAAAGACCTGTCAAGCTCAGAAAGAGTCTGTCTGTGTGCAAAGATATGATTGGATTCTCAGGAAAACCAAAAACAGCATCTCATCATGGAGATTTCTGCCAATCATCTCCTTAAAAGAAAAATCTTACACGTCTTAAGGCCAAAACTCTGTTTAACAGTCAAATTCTTTTGGCCCAGAGAACAATTCTTCGGGCTGCAAAAAACAGACCCGCGAGCGACCTCAAACCGAGCCTCTGACGTCTTCCCGGAAGCACAAGAGGTTCTGAGTTGAGCCAATCCAGACGGGAATCCTGGACCCAGCAGCGAGGCCGTGTGTTCAGCAACAGCAGCCTGCTGTTGTGTCAACATTTCCAGTGACTTCACTGCAAAAGGAAAAATCCCCCCTGATGGGAAGAGCAGGCTCTACTAATGAAGGAAAATTCTCTGAGCTCAAGCAGCAGAAAAGAAATGCATTTACAGAGGAGAGCAGAAGGTGTGGAAACATGAGGAAAAAAAACAATTTTATTTGGAATTATATTTTTTTCCCATTTCAAATGTTAAAAAAGTATAGCTTTTGTTTAACTTACGAATGAGTGTTTGCAGCAGCAGCGGCTGAAACTCCTCTTTGTGTCTCTGACATGTTTGAGTCTGAAAGGGTCACACAGACGTTTCGGAGATCTGTCATCCAAGCAGGAAACGGTGGAGAAATTTCTTAGAAGGAAGTGACCAAAACACTTTTTGGGGGTGGGGTGGGGGCAATCATATAGGAGAACATCAACGAAGGACAGTTCTCATCAGTTTCTGATTCCACAGTGGAACATTTTTGGACAAATATTCTAATAACACAGAAGAACTTTCTGTGACATTGGAACACCAACTGTCAGAAAACGAGACAAACACGGTGGTGGGAGGGTAATGGTGCGGGGCTGAAACTCATGAGAACTTTGAGTTAGGGCAAATCAGTTTCTGAGAAGTTCAATGTGAAGGTTCTGGTAAAAGTCTAGATGAAATTGATTTAAAGATGTGATTAATGTCCCAAACTTTGATGCTGATAAGGCGGCCCTTTTTATGAACAGGATGGGGCCCAAGCCCCGCCCCAGAGTCATCAGAGCTGATTTGTCGTCTCCTGGGAAGTGAACCTTCCAGAGATTTTTTTCCTCCTGATTTGCAAACATGAACTCAAAAAAATTCCCAGTGATCACTAGGAAAAGCCTCTGTGAGCAAGACCTCCCCGCTGATGCTCAGATGAAGGATTTACAACCGTCTTGCACTCTTTGGAATGGCACAACCCAGGTTTCCCACTGAATGCTGGTTGTTGTTGAGGCGGGTGGTGGGTGCGTGGGTTGAGGGGTAAAAAATAAAGAGCACAGAGGATGAGTCACCGTTGCTTCAGCCCCAGTATGGATAAAAATACTCTCCCAGGCACGCGTGCCGCATCGCTCCTCCACGCGCAGCTGACATTACATAAAACGCAGCGTGGGAGGTGTGATGCGACACATGTCTAATTCATCAGGATGGGACTTGGGGGTTCCAATCCCAGACAGTTTTAGGCCAAATGTGTAGCTCCGGTCAGCTGGGCTCTTCAGAACACTCTTCAGCTGGACCAGAATGTGTAGCTTCTGGTCTGAATGTGTGGATCTTAGCGATGACTTTGGGATTAGCAGCTAGAATCAAGAAAGTTTGTGATGAGGAGCAAGGGGAGGAGCCAACAGGAGAACGCCGCTGTGTTGTCATCCTGGCATATCCGGAGTTCCTTGTGAACTGATTTTACCCAAAAGATACAATTTCTTTGTCTTTCTTGATAATAATTCTTTAGAAATATTTTTTTTCACTTCTCTCTCTTTGTTTTAGTTTCTTCTTTGTTCCTCATTGTTTTTCTGTGGCTGATTTATGCTTGAGCAGCCAGGCGGCGGTGCAAAGCAAAAGGGTTTGGAGTGAATCCCCTTATTTTCCAGGAAACACAAACTTCCCTCAGACTTCCACAGTTTTCCCACCACGTGCTTCCCAAGAAGGCTGTCTATTTTCGGGAAAAAAAGGGGAAACAAATCTGGAGAAATGAGACACTGAAACGTGATAATTTTTAATTATTGACTGTTTTTTTTTTTTTTTTTTTTTTTCCAAAAATGAACTCAGACTCTATGTTTTTATAAATTCTTCAATTAGCTTACTGAAACTTAGCAAAATTTCCTGCCTCTGCACCTACAGCAAGCATGTCCAAAGTCCAGCTCATGGAACAAATATGCAGCCTATATTCAAATTTCTATCTATCTATCTATCTATCTATCTATCTATCTATCTATCTATCTATCTATCTATCTATCTATCTATCTATCTATCTATCTATCTATCTATCTATCTATCTATCTATCTATCTATCTATCTATCTATCTATCTATCTATCTATCTATCTATCTATCTACAAACAAAGCAAAAAAACAAAGTTTTGCATCATTTCTTAAACGTCTTTTATGCCTCGTGTTGTTTTGTGTCTTTGGTTAGAAAATGCAAACAGAAGATTAAAAGTGATAAGAAAAAAAGAAAAGGAAAGAAGAGATTGGTTAAAAAATGAGACAAAGACTCAAACTGACTGGCGAGTTCACTCACAGACGTGCACCGCCTGCACACATGAACCCACAAACTCACAGGTAACAAATTCTGATGTGCACTGACATCTCTCTGGCCTGTGCCCCCCCCCCACTCCTCTGCATGCAGACGTCTCTCTTACATAACAGCTCTGCTGGGATGTGGAGCTCAGTGGAGCGGCAGGACAAACAGCAGGAATCCATCATTGATGAGGAGGAGCACGCTTCGATCTGGACACGCCTGATACTCAGCACCTCCGCTGTTGCATAACATTGGGTGTGGGTGGGGGGAGGGTGTCCTGCATCTAAAGAGCTCAGCTGACACTTTTAACCGACGTCATTCTGATGGAGATTCCCATCAGGACAGACTGCAGACGGGCCTGATCACAGCTGGAAGCAGGAAGCCTCTGAAGGTCAGAGCAGGGTGCTGGTTCCACACAGTTTTTGTGAAGAATTGTTGTGGGGAGTTTGATCCAAAAGGGCTGCATGCTGGTGTAGCGGTTAGCATCACAGTGAGAAGGCTATGGTTCAAATCCCAGCGCGTCATTTCTGTGTGGAATTGACATGTTCTCCTCCTAAGTTTCTCTAGAACTCTGACTTCCCACAGTCCAAAGACATACATCAGAAGTTAATAAGTGACAACAAGCTGGTTCTACTGGGATGATCCAGATGGGATAATCTGGAATGTCAGTCACATGATATGAGGAGTTTTAAAGAGTAAAGCTCGTTATTATATCTTTTTCTTTTTTTCCTCCTCTTTTTTATCTGTTTTTATACTGTTGTTTCACTTGTGTTTCAAATCGAAGCAAACATTGCAAAACCAGATTTAATCCTGAGATTTTTTTTTTTTTTTTTTAATTTTGCTCATTCATGAACAAGTCAGGCTAAAACATGAATCAGAAATTATTCATGTACTCTCTGTTGAATGGTGTCCTCTGGTGGACTGTTCTGAGCACTTCAGTCTCTCCTGTCTAATGAATTACGGCTCAATTTATTTAATCTCAATCTGAAGATTTTTTGCTTTTTGGAGAGGGGCAGAAGAACATAAACAAAGGTAAGAATCTTCTATATCATCTAAATGGGGGGGTTTAAGTATGTATGAAGCTGCAAAAAATGAAGTCTGCTCTTCTTCTTACAAAAAGAGACATTTAATGTAATCAGATTACCTGAGTGCTGTTTGAAAGTTTCATTCCGTGTATTATTTATGCATCTGTTTAGACTAATAACCCAACAATTCTTTATCTTCTCTTTCAGACTCCTCTTCATCAGATTCCAGAGATGAAGTTCAGACACAGAGTCTGTGCTCCACCTTTGAAGCTTCACCTGAAGTTCCTGTTGGTCCTGAAATGACTCAGGATGCTCGTCTGATTCAAGATGGGGACAAATGTGGGCGTGAACACTGTCATTGCGACAGTGAGGTAAAAACCGCCTTCACGAGTTCTTGATCGCCCCCCCTCACACACACATTGCATTGGGGAGTCTTGGCAAGTTTTTCCACATTATGAGTCCTGATCGTACTGGAGGGATTTCAAATCCAACATGAAAGATTTTTCTTATTTTTTCTCGTTAGCGTGTGAATCTTCAGCTGGCAGACTTTTGTAAACGCTTCGTGGGCAGTTTTAAGAAAGTTCAGACGTGTGTTGCTAAATTCAGCATCTCTACAGACCCTTTAGACTCTGCTTCACAACAAACCAGGAGCTCGTTTACACTGTTTTTCTGCCGTCGGGACTTCAGATTACTTTAACATTGAAGCATGTGTCACTTTTTCTCCTTAGTGAGAGCTGAGATTCCTGAAATTATCATTATTACTATTTACTCTTAAAGTCTGGCTGCTGGCCTGGATCTACCGTAGGGGCCACCCGGGGCCCCTTATTGCAAAAGGGCCCACAAGCTAGCTCACAATGCATGTTAGAAGATGCAGATAAATGCAAAATATGAAGAGCTTTCCAAAAGTTTTTTGCGCAAACTTGACTCCTTGTTCATAAATAGAGTTCATGAGATTCACTCAGCAATTATGCATTTTCTGATAGGCACAGTAAAACCCATTTTTCAACGTTCAAATGTTTTTACCTTCTTTTACACATCTGCTCAATCTCTTCTCCATTTCCTCTCAGAGAGCTGGAAACCTCAATTATACTTTAACACTTGAAACCTAAACATAATTTTGCCAAAAGACTTTCATATGTGAATTCACATAAGGCAGGCTCTCAGGTCTGAGGAGCCTGAACTATGCTCAGTTTCTTTAGATACGTCTGTAAAACAAAAACAAATGCAGTTTGAAAAAGATGGGTTTTTTTCATGTAAAAAATACGCTGGGCGGGCCTAAAGCTCTCTGCGCCGCTCCATTCTGATGCATCCATTTGTAGACGACTGGATCCATGTACGTCTGCGATATTGCTTACCATTACCAGAAATGTTAGCTTGGAGTTGAAAGGGGCTGTAAGCTAGCAGGGGAGCGCGTGATATGATGGATGATGGGAAAGGGGTAATGCTTACTCTGCGCCAACAACTCAGAGACATGAATCTAATGAAACCGTGTAGTTCTACAGAAATGTTGTCCTAAAAATTACTTTTAAAAGAAAAATTTGGTTAAAAACTGCATTATTATGAGACAACTGGTAACACGAGGATCGAAGTGAGACTTTCAAAACTGCTTTAAGCAGAAGTTTCTTAATCCAATTCTTTTAAGTTCACTTCTTTTATTTTGTGTCTTTTTCAATAGAAAACCCAAATTTTCAAAGGAAAAAACTTTTTTTCAGCTGTGAGCCACACACACACTTTTTTAAGTGTCACCTGGTGGACAAACCATAAAAAAAAAACATGAATCGTGCTCATAAATAAAATGAATGAGTTTATGTTCTGCTGTGGATTATAACTGACTTTTTTGATATTAAAATCAAAATTTTAACATATATTAAACCCTATTATTGTGTTCAGGTCAAAACTGACCCGCTTTCCAGTGTGAAAATGTGTCATTTATGACCCAAACACAATATCAAGGTAGAAACAGAAGATCAGAGAGCTCATTCTGAAATCATCTTTATTCCACCCAACTGCAGAGCGAAACAGTTCAGGGGGGGGGTTGTACAGAAAGAGGCAGCAGTTATAAATATCAGGTTCAGCAGGTAAAAAAATGTTAAAAAAGAAGATATTTTACATTATGAAACACCGTTGGATTATCCCCACATTCTGTTCACACGGCCTGCATCGAAGGGAGAAGGGGGCGGGCCCAGGGTCAAAGGTGTGACTTTTCATGAAAACACTTCAGTGCAACACTGCCCCCCTGTGGGCAAGGCTAAGACTGACAGTCAGCTCAGAGGCGCTCATCTGCTCACAAACTTCATGGCACAAATATCTTGATGGGTTTTCTCCTCACAAGTAGCTAAAAGTGCAAAAACATCCCAAACTGGATGAAGGGAATTGGTGCAGCAGCGTCAGAAAAACAGATCAGTGAAGCAGAACTTTGGCATTTTTCCTTTTTTTTCCTTTTTTCTTTGAACTCCATCAGCAGAAACGGCCGAGTCTGCTTAACGAGGAGGAGGAAGAGGCTGATGAACAGGAGGAACCTGATCCTTCAGAGAAGCTCTGAAGCCTCACATATCTAATGATGAGGAGGAGGCTGAGGTCAATATGAAAAGGAAGAAACAACTAAACGGCCAACAACTTCCTTTAACCATATTATATATGTGAAAAAATACGGTGAATTTTAACCATTTGAACTCAAAATAGAAGTCCAGATGTTTGAATTTACAGATTTAATGCTTTATATTATTGGCATTCATATGTTGAATCTATTATTTGTCTTTTTATAAGTGTTTTTTGCTGTTATTAATGAAGAAAAACATGTTTTTGTGTATGTAGGTCTGCAGGGGGAGCTGTTGAGCATTTTCTTGCATTCCTCCAGCAGGTTTGTCGTTTAGTTTGTGTAAAGTTAAAATCTCTTCTTCTCTCTTAGTAAAAGTCTTAATTTGAAACTTCTGGAACCAGTTTTCTTGGTGACAGCCTCTGTCCAGCGTTCCTGATGGCACATCTTTCTGCTCCTCTGACTTCACGTGTCACAGAGCCTACAAAGTGCAAAATTCCAAACTTCCTCTAGTTGTTGGACCTGCAGACCAACACAACCAGAAGCTGCAGTTTAATGCTGATGATCGCTGCTGGCTTTTTTAATCCCAGGACTTCCTAATCCCGTCTCTGTGCGAAGATTAGAGCTTCCTCTGCACGTGTGCAGCAGGAAACCTTCAGTCCATGGCTGCAGAAGCATCAGCAGGCTTTTGACACAAGGATCTGGCAGGAACATGGCTTTGGAGTCCAGCAGGATCTGCGCTCTGAACCACATAGCTGCGAGCAACATTGCTGCAGAAACACTGGGGGGCGCTCTATCAAGGGTCCGCAACACCTCCTTCTGCCTCCCTCAAAGCAGCTCTAAGTCCCTGCTGGATTCTCCTCCCCTGATCTGCCTGGAGTCAGGATCCCCTTCACCGCAGGTCTTCCTCACAGCGTGGTCTTCCTCACAGCGTGGCCAGGACACGCGAGAAGGAGATGAAGATGGAGAGCATGGTCTGCCCCACGCCGAGGACCAGGGCCTCCAGGGGAGCCATGTTCTTCCCGGCCACGCGGTAAACGCCCGCCACTGCCGCGCCTGGAAAAAAGAGAAAGAAAGGTCATGGTGGAATAGAATAGAATCCTCTGGAAACCCAAACCAGAACCTGCCTCATGGACCGCCGCTAAAATATGCTTAAATATCCCAAGTTTGAAACAGAACAAAGTTACTTTACTACAAGCACTGATGTGCAGTTAATGGGAACTACTTCTTTATGCAACGAAGCAAAGTGTTTCTACGTAAATAAATGAAGCATTTTAAACTGCAAAGTTTATTTTATAGAATGTTTTCACTTAAGGTCAGAACAAGAAATTCATATTCTTGTTAATGAACTATAATAAATAAATGTAAGATAACATAAATAAAATTGAATTTATTGAGGTAATATTCTCATTTGTTTTTCATTTGTTTTGGTTAGTTGATTATTGTCCGAGTGAGTGCTTGTTGCTTGTGTTGGATCTTTTCCCTACCCCTTCATTTGTAGAGGTATTTGTGGTGGAAGTGGGGTCTGAAATAGTTTTTTAAGGGCTGACTCTACGAGAGGAGGGAAACAGAGCCCTCCATCACGAAGGGGTTCCACGATGGAGAAGAGGAAAAGCGCTTTTCTTCACTTGAGTGCGCTCTGAAGCACAGAAGTGTAGATTTAATTGTAAGTAATGACTTCTGTATATCATGATCTTTTCAAAATGATAAAGTTGCTGTTGTTATGTACATTAGAGCGCTGGAAGTTCCACGCTAACGTAGTTCTTTTTGTGCCAAAACTCCTTAACAGTCAGGACTTTAAGGAAATAATAATAATAAATAATTATTATTATTTTAAATTAAAAAAAGATTAAAAAAGTTAACACAAATATGCATCCAAGAGAAACACAACCCCAAAAATAAAATCTGTCCAACACAAAAGACTTTCAGCTTTATATTATAAAAACAAAGATGTACTCTCTAAATTTAATTTTAATTTTAGCTTTTTTGGGGGGGTATGTTCCATTACTGCACTTGAGCAACTGTACTGAGAACTTTTGTAAAATACCAAACACATCCCTGTAAATATGCACAAATTTGTTGTTCTTATATATAGTGGCGGTAAAAATGTTTCTTTCTGATGTAAAGTTGGAATTTTTAAAAAACGATTAGAAAAGCAAAAGATCTCTTCTGTAACCAGCCTCTAGTGGTCAATTGAGGAACTGCAATATGTTGCGCCTCTTGGTTTTATTGAACACTTTGGCGCCCTCTGGTGGTTTGTGGACACGTGTTTGTAACTGGATTTTTTTCAGCAGGGGGCACCAACTCCAAATGAGTCTCACATTTGGCCACAAGGGGCAGGAGATGCACCGGAAAACTACAGTGCTGTGACCGGACTTACTGGTGATGACTCCCCCAGAGAGGGAGGCCAGGAAACCCCCGCTGACCAGCACCACCGTGATGAGGCGGCCCCACCTGTGGCGCTGCAGCAGGATCAACATGAGCAGCCCCATGGCACCGTACACAAAGAGGGAGGAGAAGAGACACCAGAGGAACACCCAGTACCACATCTCTGAGGAGAACAAGCACAGAACAGGATGGAAACATGTTTTTCAACCAAATTCATTTAAAACGTGATGATTTTGTGCCAAATGTAATAAATGAGCACCTTCCTCTGGAGAAATTGGAGGATAAAAATTCTTAACCTCCAAAGTTCTGTGGTGAAACTGATATGACCGTGCTGTGTGTCACTCTCCATTATTACTATTACGTTTTAATGGTTGGCATTAAGGAAACTACCCACACGTCACTTCCAAATCCAAGTCCCTGATTGCTCAAAGTTCAACTGGTTTAACTTTTGAGGCACGTTCAATGGCCGTGAGTTTTGAACGTACAGCCAAAAATCGGACTGCACCGGCTGCGTGTGGTGCATTCAAGAACGTGCTTTCATGAACGCACATTCAGCCAGTGGTGTTCACACCGGACACACAGGAAGTGGTAGGAAGGTGGATTCTTCTTCTTTTGTTTTTTTATTGATTACTAGCGCTCATCCGTTACATACAATCTCTACAGGCTCTGTGGACTTCAAATCGTACAAAGCAGCACCCGATCACAAACGTTTTGGACGCGGAAGCCCAAAATTCTGGTCTAAAAGCTTTTGCAAGGACTTTTTCACTGAAAGTAGCCTCTTGAACCCGGATCGACGCAGCCGGTGTGTAAGCACCTTTAAAAACTTGCATAAAGCAAGAGTTTTGATTGCAGAAGCCCAAAATGCTCACTCACGTCCGTTTCCATAGTGTTTTGAAGCTACATTCACACTCATCGAAACGAAATTTGTGGGCTTCTGTGTCCAGAAATCTCACGCTTTTGCGTTGCTACGCAAGCTTTTAAGTCGGTTCACATGCAGGCTCGACGTACAAATCAGGCATTCACTGAACGCACGCTGGAAGTTCAACCGGTTGAACTTTTGAGGGCTAAATTGCAAAAACGCTGAACTTTGACCCATCAAGGACTCGGATTTGGTAATGTGTGCGTAGCGTCCTTTTCAACACACGGGAGTGTAAACATGATCACAGAAAAGAAGTTCATAACTGCAGCCATAATTGCCGTTTGTGACATTAATTCTTTAGTATATCGGAATAATACTGTGAAAGAAAAAGTCTGGAGCAAGACTTGCAGGATTTCTTAGCCTGGTGGCACACAGCATAATGCAGTTGATGGACGCAGGCTGCAGGCAGAGCCAGTCCACAGAGGAGCAGATGTGGTCTGGGACGAACGCTCAGTCAGCAAAACCACCAAACTTCCCCTGCAGTTTGCACAAGTGACAACAGCTCAGGAAACATTCTGGGTGGGAGTTGATGTTGGGGTTCGCAGTTGGAGCACCGCCTCCTCCATCAGGCGTGTGCACACCTCCATCCTGCATCCAGAGCATGCTAGAACACCCCCCACCCCCAGAAAAAAGGGACGCCACCACATGAGGACAAGCAGATGGGGGGGGTCTAGATCTCCACCCAGATGCCAGACGTTCGGATGCTTTGAATGCGAAGCGTGAGGTTTACGTCCACGTGCACGCGCACAGCCCCCCATTCCGAGTACCTGTGAAGTGCTGCAGCGCCGCGCCCTGCACCCAGAGGCCAAGCACCTGCTGCACGGACAGGTTCACCGACAGCTCCCGGCTCATGGCTCCGCCCCCCTCGATGCAGAAGCTGGACCTGGTTTTGGAGGACGGCATGGAGGGGCAGGCCCGGGGGAGGGATGGGGTTTCGGGCGGGGGTCTCTCTTCAGGCCGCGGATCTCCCCGCCGCCTTCACCGGTGCCGCTGTTTGGGCTTGCCTGCGTCCGGAGCGGGGAGGGAAGGGCCCGTCGGCGATGCGCGCGGTGCGGAGGCCATGATGGGATGGCGGCGGAAGCGCGCGCGCGCCCGGCTCGTCCTACATCAGCTGGCCCAGCTTCATCACCCCTTTAAAGGGCCCGCAGCGCTGTCTGTGGAGGGGAGGAGAGGGGGGTCCGGTTCACGGAGGCGCACCAGCTCCGCCTCGAGTGGCTCCGCGAATAGGAACGAGGCGAAGCGGCGGGCACGCGCAGGACGTCACGACGCAAGCGCGACATTAAGAGAAAGCAGGAGTTTTACCTGCTTTCAGGGAGTCGTGACGTCGGTAATGACTGCAGACAATCAACGTGGTTGCTGGGCAACCACCCCCCACCCCACCTCACACACATTCAACCACCCTGAGAAAAACCAATATGTTTGTCTGTCAGCTGTCGCCCCTGACAACGGCCGGATGCAGGACCTCTCCTCTGATTGGCCTCTGCAGCATCACCTGATAATGTGTGTATCAGGCACAACAACACATGACAGGAAGCATTCCCGTTATAATAACATTATTATTACAATATTATCATTGATCTATCACACACATTATTATAGTTATAATTAAAGCAACAACAATAATAATCTATCTGAACGTTTTCTTCATCTGCCACCTTCTAAAGTTTTTAAATATTCTAAATCCATCGTATCACAATATTTTCCAAACAAAGATCTCCTCTTTTAGTTGGAAGGATTCACAGTTTTTTCTAAACCAGAACAGGAAACAGAACCTTCAGATATTAAGTTCCTCTCTGGTGGAATCCACTCGCTGCTTCAGTCCAGGAGCAAAACATCTCCTACAAAGTTTGATCATCAATCTTTAATTGATCAGCAGTATGGCGCGATCATTTGTGGATTCATGTGAAAACATATTCTGATGATGATCAATGAGCATAAAAAGCAAGGTATTGGAGAAAGCAGAAGAACAAAGAACAACATTGTAAGGTATGCCGGGCCTTTTACGGTGACCCCAGTGATGAAAAAGCCAATGACCATTGCACTGTGGGCCCTGTGGTGCCAGGTCCCTGAGATGTGGTGAGGATGACGGAATTTGTGAGGATAACGCGCTTTCACAGGAAATCGGAGGTCGCAGGAGACCACAACAGTGTTATTAGACGCACGGTGTTTCAGATATGCTTTACCTTTATACAAAATCCAAATATAAAGGCAGTAATAGCTTTTTGAACCACTGAGCATTACTGACGTTACTCTCCATACTGCGAAAGCTACAGTTATATTGGAGAAACAATAGCAGGAGAGTTTGGAAATGAACAAACCCAGAGTCTGTTTGGCACAAAGATGAAGACGTTCTGGCTCATTTCCCAGAGGACAGCAGTATTTTAAGGAGAGCTGTCCCAGTTCAGGAACACCTGACATTTGACTCCATTAAATGCTTCTAATGTGATAAAAGCCATAAAAACAGACTTTGTTCTTCAAGCTCCAAAGAAGCTTCAACTGCTTAATTATTTGTGACATTTTGTATTTTTTATTTAAGCACTTGTTTACATTTTCTTGAATAAATGTGGAAAACTTAGAATTCTTTGGTCTAAATTTACCAAGTTTATTTCCCAGGTTCATACATAGCCCTTCATTTCAGGGTTGTCTAATTTTATATATATATATATATGTACTGTTTTCAAAAGCATGAATTTTAAGCATTTTCTTCTAAGATGAAGCATTTGTTTACCTGAACCATCTTTAGATTTTGGAGGGTCACCTGGGTAAGCTGTAAAGGTGGATCTGTGTGGGTGGAGGAGACTGAGGCCGAGGGACGATAGTCTGCACAGACTGCAGACCTGAGAGAACAGAGATCATCAACAGCAGAAACAGCAGCTGGGGGGGTAATCCTGTTGCCCCTAGATGGAGGCAGGTTTTTTTTTACTGCTCACAAAACAGTAAGCATTTGTTGTCATTCGGGGGGTAGTTTGGGTGATTTAATGAAGCACAGGCTGCAGCATTTGATAAAAGGGTAGATCGAGTTGAAATGTCAGATTTCATCTCTGAAGTGTTTTCCAATGACCAGTAGAGGGCAGTGTTCTCACACTTTTTTAACCATTTCTTTGTGAAGACTTAGTTTTCTTAGCAGAAGAAACGCTTTGAAATAACAAAAGACAGGATGTTGTTGTTTGATTTCTTCCCAGTTTCCTGTTATGTGAGTCACAGCTCAGAAGTGCTCTGATCTGTGTGGTGGGGAATCTAAACACCAGCCCCCCCCAAAATGGATGGGACCTAACTGTAGAGAGCCTCAGCATCAGGCCATGACTCAGCAGTTCCTCTGAAGGACAGAAGACACTGGTTTGACGACAGTGATTCTGGAGAGATGGTTTGAAAGAGAAGGCATTTTGGAGAAACCCTGTCTTTACAGAGATATGGAGGGTGAGATTCCTTGTGTCCTATTTTCATCTTGTTTTGACATCTTTGTCCAGGAGACTCGGTGTTACTGCAGAATGTCACCCCCTTGTCTCGGGGATTCTGAATCTTCACAGACTGACAGCTTTGTGTTGCAGCAATAAGCGTTCTGGAGAACCATGCTCTGTGTATCCCCTTTCACACAAAGACTTCAGACCCGTTTTTGTCTCAGATGGGGATTTTGGAGGAAGATGAGATGGTCATTTTATCTTCATCCGCCCTCAGCCGCACGTGGACCTTCAGCGTTCTGTAGAGCCATGCCAATGGACTCCTGGCTCGGCATGCATCAAGTCTATTGTGCTCATCTTTGACTCAGGGTAACTGAATCTGTTAGGTGATCTTTGGCGCCTCGGGGACGAGGCTGCTTCTCCCCTTGTGCTTGTTGAAGTCCTCCCCCCGTCAGGTGAGTCATCAGTAAAAGCCCCTGATCTGACTCAGGTCCCTGTCGCGCACACGAAATCAAACTTTGGACCAAACTGACTGTGATGACTCAACATGCAGATTGCAAAGCTCAGATGGATACTGCATCCTGACGTATACCAGCTGTGCAGCAGAAATTTAGACAGTTTTCTGTGTGTGATTTTGCAAAAGGTGCCTGAAATAACACCACTTTGATTTGGCACGTTTGCTTAGAGCTCCGAACATCTGGAAATCTTAGGCTGGATCATTCCACAGTGGGGCAGCAGCGTTAGTTGTTTCAGCCTCCAGCCGGTAAAATTCATAAGTGTGTCTGCTGGGTGAAAGACCACAACGACTGGCATGTTAAAACTATTAAAGACTTTTTGTCTAATTAGTGCCGTCATAAAGTCTTGGGGCCAACTTCCATCCCATCATCACCGCCAATCTGTGATAAAAAATGTTGCGGGGTGGATTGTTCGCCGTCCTAATGCTTGCTTATGTAGGTAACATGCACATTTTTTGCCTGCAATCTATTTTTCTTGAGTCTAGCATGTACTTAGCTTTAGCTACAGAGCGATATGTTGTTAAATTTAGGTACATTTTGTTGCATGTTTTTCCCTGTAATAATAATTTGTGATAATAGCTTTTAGATTGCTTCAAGCTAGGTACAGCGCCCCCTGCTGGATTTTTTTTAAAACTCCATCTCATTCAGACGTTGTTTGATTTGCATTGCCATTAGCAAAATAAAATGTCACTAAAAGTTTGTGTGCTTTCCCAATTTTACATTTATACTTTTTATTTGTTTTTTTTTATTTGTGATGAAATCGATTTATATTAAATTCCTGCTGCCCTACCTTCAGATTCTCTCCTCAGCATCGTGCAGGGACAGGCTTTTGTGTGGAAAAGTGCTTTGTGAGGTGGAGGTGGATGAATGTGCAGTCACACAGAGTTCAGGCGTGGAGCTGCTCTTTGTGGAGAAGGCTGGAAGTTCCCAGAGGATCACAGGGAAGTTTTTTTTGTTCTATAGTTTTATCTTTTGAAAGACGATTTTAAAGGCAGGTGTTCACGATCGCAGTTTCAACATGACTTTGTTTGAAGTGGCACAAGTTGCCTCGGTTTGATCTCTGCCGCGAAAGACCAGCACCTGACCCCAACCAGCAGCTACACCTGAGAGGTGCAGCTCACTCCCCACCCCCTCATCAACGCTCACGCTATCAGTGACTTTTCACTCCTTCAACATCCTCAGAAACAACAAAACGGGCTGAACAGAGGCGCATTCAAAGCCATTCATTACAGCCAGTCAGAGGAGGGTGATTACAGAGAACTTTGAAGAGTCGCATCAAACGGGCTAAGTGACCGATGATGAGGCTGAAACCAGAACCTGCAATCAGATAAGACTTCAGGCGCTGGGATTCAAATGGCAGATACCAAATCTCACTGCTGCCAGGAAACGTTCAGGGCCTGAGTCAGTGTAGGACGGGTCGCTTCACGCCGTGCGCGTGGGCGGATCAGGCCTGAGCACACTCTGCCTGAGGCCAGACTTTAGTTTGGGTCAGAGGCTCTGCTGCACCGCTGTCATTTTCTACAGTACTAACCTTTTACTTTGATGGTTGTAATAGTCAGGGAGCTGTTCACTTTAGCTTAAAACTTGCATTTATCTGCATGAAACTTGAGCAAAAAGCCATTTCTAGAAGATGTTAGCAAAGATTTTTGTTCTAGAGCAAGACCAAAGAGGAGGTTTATGCATGCAGAGAACAAAGACATGACGGGAGCTGGTGTTAGAGTAGTAGATGCTGGAAGACAGAGTTAGATGGAGGAAGCTGATGGAGGAAGCTAAAAACTATGTTCATTAGAATTTTGTGATCCAGAGGCAACACTTTGACTTCCTGTTTGAAGTTGTTTTAAAATGGAAATCATAAAGAGCCACGCAAACCACGAGTGAACCACCAGAGGGGTCAGAAATAGGGTCAGTTCAACTTTATGCCCTTAGGTTTGCATGTGAATGTGTGTCCCTGCAACAGACCTGATCAGTGGCTGGGTTGGAACCCCGTGACCCCAAAAGAATTCAGGGGGTGCAGAAAATGGATGGATGGATGGATGGATGAATGGATGAATGGATGAATGGATGAATGGATGAATGGATGGATGTATGGATTGATGGTTGAATGGATGCATGGATGGATGGATGGATGGATGAATGGATGAATGGATGGATGAATGGATGAATGGATGAATGGATGGATGGATGGATGGATGGATGAATGGATGGATGGATGGATGAATGGATGAATGGATGAATGGATGAATGGATGAATGGATGAATGAATGGATGGATGGATGGATGGATGAATGGATGGATGGATGAATGGATGAATGGATGAATGGATGAATGGATGACTGAATGGATGAATGGATGAATGGATGGATGGATGGATGGATAGATGGATGGATGGATGAATGGATGGATGGATGGATGGATGGATAGATGGATGGATGGATGGATGGATGGATGAATGGATGAATGGATGGATGGATGGATGGATGGATGGATGAATGGATGAATGGATGGATGGATGGATGGATGAATGGATGAATGGATGAATGGATGGATGGATGGATGGATGGATGAATGGATGAATGGATGAATGGATGGATGGATGGATGGATGGATGGATGGATGAATTGATGAATGGATGAATGGAAGAATGGATGGATGGATGAATGAATGGATGGATGGATGGATGGATGGATGGATGGATGGATGGATGGATGGATGGATGGATGGATGAATGGATGCATGGAACACCTGTAAGCAAAAGTTCAAACTAAATCAAATACTCCATTCCAACCACTAAAACCCAGAAAAGCACAATATAACTCCAGACTTTTTCTACCCACAATGCACTTTGCACCCAATGTCACAATATAAAATGGTTTAAAACTTTCACTGACCAACAGAAAAAATAATGCTGCTACATTCCCAATATCCCCTGTAATGAAAAACGTTAAAAAATATCTCATTTTTTCTTCTCTGGGGGTAGATTTAGTGTTGATCACAACAGTGCTGCCCTGCAGTGGACTGTCCAGGATAAACCCCACCTTCACCCTAACAGCAGCTGGATAGGCTCCTGCAACCTCATGACCCCCAGCAGGACCACAATAATGGATGGATGGTTGAACTTAAGGGGCAGGAGATTTTTTTTTAATTAAAAATGATTTATTTAAATGTGCAGATCAAAATAGCAGATCAGCATAACTTTTTAATTGATTGGTGATGGATGAATCCTTAGCGTGCTCCTTACTGTGCATACTCCAACAGGCCTGTTTGTCCCTCCTCCTTTCCCATTGAGGTCTCCTTTAAACACTGAGGTCTTGTTAGGATGGCAGCGGCTGCAGAAAAAAACAAGATATTTTCAGAAAAATGTCTTAAATCCTTTTATTAAAACACCAAATTGCTAACAGAAACTAAAAACAATATTTTTGGCCTGCGCTAGAAATGAAAGATCGTTCACACAGAACAATTGTAGTCTGACCCTTCACATATGCCGGCCTTACTTCCCTCGGGAGGCTTTCTTGCATCTTCATGCTATAAGTCTTCTGCAGGGGTGTGATGCAGACGAGCTGAACCCCAGACTTTCCACAAGCATCAATGTTCCCGGCACGTTCTGAGTCAGACAGGCAGCCAAGCCGTCAGTCCCTGCAGACCTATCAATGTCTGGATCTGCCCTTCCAGAACCCGGTTCAGGCGGGAGTGGAGAGAGCACCAAAAAAAAAAAAAAATGATGTGTGGATTAAAACGGGCTTTCATTAGAGCCATTTGAAGTTTAGATAAGCTCAAAGAGACACAACTGGGCTTTGAAGCAAACTTTACGATTTATCAGCAAAGAGCTCAGGTGAGATCAAAGTTTTAGCAGGACAAACACCTCATGAGGACCTTGTATCATGAGCTTTATCTCCTGAACGATGCAAAGTCTCCCTTCACTTCACAAACGTTCTCCTGTTCACAAAAGATTACAAGATACACGGGAGATACAGACGCAGAGCTTTCCTGCCGTGAACCTCTCATTTCTGCTCATTATGCATTTAGAGGCCATTTGAGTCTGACTGAGGTGGATTTTTCTGGTAACCGCTCAGTTCTGCTCCGGTTGGTCTTGTGGGTCTGCCAGGCTTTTAGAGGAAACGGTTTTGAAAATGATTTAACGTCGAGGTTCACTTTCAGACCCACACAGTCGTCACTGCTAATGCGCTGCCTTACAGCAGCCTCATTTCCTTCAGTCGTTTATAACTTCATCTCTTCAAGCTGTGCTCCACAAAGGGCCCTCACACGAAAAGCTTCCCATTCTTTTGGTTGCTTTTAGGCTGGGAATTTCTACTAATGTTCTACTCTCTGTCTAATGGGTTTGGTCAGGTAATAACTGAAGTGGACTGAACTGCTTTAGTCCGTTCAATGGGAAACAGTAAATAAACTCGGAATAGAGTCAGAATAGGAATGAGGAAGACATGCGCTGGGTAAACAGTAAAATGAAAAAGAGCAAGAAGCCCCTGTGCTTGTTAATATGAACACCGTGGGTTACATGCACGTTCAAGAACCCCCGTTTAGTGAACCCGCGTTTAGTGAACCCGCGTTTAGTGAACCCGCGTTTAGCGAACGTTCCTTTGTTTTTTTTTAACGTTTACAAGCGCATGTCTGCCACCTAGAGGCTCGGTGTGAAAGGTCAAAGTGGTGCAACTCCCACAAATCTTGTTCCAGGCTTTTCCTTCTTCATCTATTCCGACATAGTAAAAATGTGTTATTGTAGTATTCTGGCTGAGCAGAAAAACCTGGTTCTGTTCTCCTACAGACGATTAATTGGGAAGATAACACGGAAAAAGAATTTTCCCTCGTTACTTCTGACCTGGCGATGTCCTGCAGGTAAAACAAGAAAAAAAAGCCACCTGGGTGAATGTTCCTCAGCGTTCACACCATAACATTTCTGCGGTCTTCATGGAAACCAATGACAGGAAACGGGCCATCATTGAAACAAATGACTGAGCCGTTTGGCAGAAAACTGCAGGGCTTTTACACAAAATCCACCAGCAAACACTCCAGCTTTGTGCTGAGTTTGGGTCATACTGGGAAAAATCTCCGCAGACTCTCAGTCAGAGCAGAGTTTGTGACATTTGGCTCGCCAATCTCCGTCTGATAAGCCCAGAACACCCCATGAGACAACATCTGATGCTTGTAAGGTCCTGCTGGAGTAAAGTGACTTCATGCAAATATTTACTTCCAAGATGCCCACAGCTTCTTTTCCTGGAATTCACTGAGTAATGAAACCTGCGATGAGTAACTCTTAACCTTAACTGGGACTAAACAGAACTTAAAGAGCTGCAGTCACTGAGCTATTTCTGTGCACACTTCCCATCATGCGGCCTCCTCATACCTAACCTCCACAGTCATCCAGCAAGCGGAACTCTCTGGCCTTCACTCAAAACCACCACTATTCCTTCTGTAAACATCAGTTGCCCAATCAGAATGCTTCATAGCAGCGAAATGGTGCCTTTTTCATGATACGCGTTAAAAAGAAACATCATAGAAGTGAATCATAACCTCTTTATGACCCGCCGCAGTTTTTGGAAAACTCAGAAACTGCACACAAGGATTTAATACAAGTCAGCTTACTTTCAAAGCTCATAGTGGTAGTCCTTTCAAAATAAAAGACCAAAAACATCAAGCCTATCATTGAGGGAAATGTTATCCAGTTCGATCAGATCGTTCCAACAGGGCCAGATTTTCTTTATTTTAATTTTAACAACAGTCCATTTGAGTGACCGGTAGAATATATGGAAGACGTTTTGGTGTAAGACTAGAGGAAAAACCTCCAGCAGAACCAAACATGGGAAAAGTGACCATCTGCAGTGAGAGGTTCAGGGCTTGAGAGACAACACAGAAACACTGGAACGTCTGTGAACATGTTCTTTGCTGAGATCTGAACCGTAAACTTTTAAGGCACTGTGGTCAGGTGCATCCACACATGAGCATCCAAGTCCCATGATGCCGTTCTAACCCAAACTCAACTGTTCTGTTTAGTTACTGGCTTTCAGAGGCCAGGAGTTTGTGAAGTTTGCTAAAGTACAGGAACTTTTTGTTTGTCTTCATTAATTGTAATTAAAACAAATAGGTTTGCATGTTGTCATGGTAACATGTCAATATGGAGACATCTGATAGGGGTGCCCCACTTTCTGAGGGATCCAATGGAATTCAGGCCATAATATGAAGGCAACAAAGGGACACTGAAAATGGATGAAGCCAGAGGGAAGAATTTCTGAACATTTCTGAAGAAGTAGAACTTTTTCATGCTAGATCAGCTGATGCAGAACGTGAAGAACATTCAGAAGAGGAATGATTTCAGGACCTGTATAAAAAAAAAAACAACTGAATAGATGTAAAACAGGAAGTAAAGTGCATGCCCTCATGTTTGTTATAAAGTGAGGTTGGTAAGGCGACGCTTGTTCCCATTTTCTTTTTTGAAAGGAGCACAACAATGGAGTGTTTTGTTTCTTCTCGGTTCAGCAGTGCTTCCAGGCTCTTGGAGGGTTGTGTTAACTTCCACATCAGTCTGAACCCACTGCGTTGCGTAACACATTTAACTGCAGTGTAAAGCCAGACAAAAGCACCGTTTTTTTTACTCATGTGTAGTTGTGTTCCTCGAGGGGCTTTGTGATCACAGAGTTGATGTCATCTGGTGCAGATGGGCTCCAAAAAGCAGCTTCAGCAACAATAAGTGTGCAGCTGCGGTCAAACAAACAACATGTATCTTTATGATGATGGAAATAGCAAACAATTCTGAAAACAATAGATGTTTTTGCAACAAAATCCTGACAAAGAGCAAAAAATATATTTAAATTTTAACATACAAACACCCATCATCACTAGTTCTTGTTTTTAAGCTGCTGGTTCAAGCGCTTCCATTGTTATTAAGTAACAAAGCAACTAACTGAGAACAACTCAGAGCTTCTGTAGCAGGAAACAGGAGAAAAGTTGAAACCTTTAAGTCAACGAGCGTCTTTTATTTACTGCAGAATAAGAAGCAGAAATCTCGTCCCAAAGTGAAAAGAACCCAACAGAAGCTACTGGTGCTGCCAGCTCCAGTGGTTCATGTTTTAAACGGTACACTGTAATAACCAGGCACCCAGATGCCCATAATAACAGGGTTCCCATCATAAAGTGCCCGTTCCCTCCCCCTGACTGATGGGTCCGCCCCCTCGCCTGCAGACCGTGGTGCTCCGACCGCAGCGCTTTTACCACCCTGGAAAACTGACCGGACTCTGAGAGAGACCATCTCTGTGGTGCAGGAACATGATTGGATAAACACATGAGATGGGGGGTGGGGAGGTCACAACGTTCCTGGAAGCATCAGCAGGTTTCTGCTCGGATGGAAAAGCAGCAACCTCTTGACATTTAGCAGAAAAACATGGAAACCAAAAAGCGACTGCAGTTCCTTAAATGGCCACTGGAGGTTGGTGTAAGAAGGAAGCAATCTTTCATTGACTCCCATGTTTTAAAGATAGATTTTTACACCAAAACAAACTTTTTAGGGTGTATTCAGACTGGAAATGTCCGTTGGTCCGGATCGAGTCCTGAACCTTGCATTTGGTCTGTACTCAGACTGATATCAACCGGACATTTCTGCTCCAAACCAAGCTTGTAGACAAAACCACATGACTAAAGATCTCTTCAGTCAGTCGGGACCAAGCAACCAGAGAAAGAAATCATGGAAGTGCAATCCTTGTCAGGAGAGATCATCTATTCAAACTTTATATTTTGTTGACCAATTGTAAGATCTCAGAACTAACCAGAGCTCAGTCCGATTGGAAACAAATTGAGACCACCTCGAAAGATGGGTCAGAGAGTGGTTCCTGGTCCCAGACCAAGGTTTGCTTGGGTTTATTCACACTGGAATTTTTTTCCGGATTATTGGAGGAAATGAACTCTGGTTCACAGTAAGCGAACAATGTGTCCAGTCTGAATTCACCTTTTGACTCTGGTTTTAAAGATCTTTTCAGAGAGCTCAAACATGCACATATTTTGATTTTGATTGGCAGGTGGGTGAACCTACCACACACGTCACACCCATTTGCAAAATGTCCACACATTGGACTGTAATGATGGATTGATTGTATTTTTTTGATCCCATCACGTGTGTTGTCCACTATGATGGTACTGGGTCATTTAAACCTACCGTGCCTCAATCTAAATGGTATTTTCCAATATCGATTATGATCGATTCATTTTGAAACAATTTTATAATGGTCTCGGTTGATTTAATTAACCACTTGCCACAGACAGATTTACATTTTCAACCTCAGCTAAATATCAAAATGTTAAATCTAAATCTTAATGATAAATGTACTACTCAAAGCTCTGAACAGCAGACAAAGTCTCTTCAAGCACATAGAATATGTGTTCTTTTCAAAAATATAAAAATGTACATTTCACATTTTCATTTACCAACAAATGCACTGTATTTTTTTGTATTTTTTTAAGTGTAACATTTATTAATAACAATTATGTTCAGAACTGAGATTTTTGTGGAGTCGGGATTCCATCAGGGATCAGCTCTGATCACTTCCTTACTCCCAAGACACCTCCCCCCAAGATAAATAAGTCAATGTCTACCTAAACTGCATATTTAACAGTTTTAACAAAACATGTTCATTGGTATTCTTTTCGAAAAAGATCTAATCACTGAAATGTATTCACACCTCTGAGATAAAAACCTGCTGCTCTCATCATGTTCATTTCCTTCTCACACTCTAATGGATTCATTTGCATTTCATTATTCCGCTGTTTGGGAGACAAAAGTTTAATTATCCAGCAGCAGCTAACATCACGGTTCGGGAAAAGAAAATGGCAATTGTAGAGATAACTACAACAGAGCACATAGTTTCATGTGGAATTGTTTCGTCTTAGAACATGTGTTTTTGCAGTGCGCCAACAAAACAGTAGAGCTCATCCAGTTGGAAATGTGTTAATTAGCAGCTAGTCTTTGCCAGCAGACCTTCACTAAGTGAAGTCTGGAACAGGTCAGAGAAATTCCTCTGAACACTGTTGCAGCTGATGACTTTATTCTTCTTTGTCCACGACTTCACCAAATCACAGTCCAACTACACATGTACTTCGCTGGCTGCATTCACCATGAAAAACCCTTTTCTTCTTAATCATTTCACCCTCTTAAAAAAAGGTTCCACCCCTCAGAGGTGTACAAAAATAAAAGACATAAATATGTCAAATAAAAACTTGCATCTCTGATCTAATGTGTCCTCAGCTACATGGAAATCCCACTTCCCATCCTTAATGGACAAATAACTGTATTTCTTTAAATATCTTGAATGGAGTGTGTGATAAATGGCCCACAGCTGGGAACCATGTGACCCCCCACACAAACAGAGCATGAGCTTGGCTCGCATGGCAACCAGTAGCTTGGACTCACTTTCAAAGAATTTGTGCATTCATTGATGGAAAAGATAAGGAAAAAAAAAAGACTCCTTACCATTCATGTAAATCCACTCAGAAAGAAAAACAAACAAGGTTCCTTTGAATTATTAAGGCGTGAATCAGCACCTGTAGGTCTGAGGCCAACGGCTCTCAACCTAAAAGGTGGAATGAGAGGCTGGCTGGTGGGCAGAGACAGGGGAGCAGCTGTGTCATCGAGGAAGAAGCCTGCTCGGGTGTCCTGAACTTTATTAGTTTAATCGAGACAATTTTATTCTAAGTGAAAGCTGGCTGTCGTTCAGATGCAGCTCCTGTAGCAGGAGTGCACCGGGAGAATCTCTGAATGATCGCACAAACCTAGACATGAGACGTGGTTCCCAATGCTTTTGTAGAGCTTTTTTAAATAAGTAATTATGATCTCAAACGTCCTCCATGTCTTCCATGCATTGGAAATGAGATATACTGTCCACAGACACAGATCCAACATCTGGTAGTAGCTCTCTGGCACGTAAAGCTTGTAAACACATTTTTGGACAGAGCAGCAAAGTCTGAATGTGGGGTTATGGACCCAGGACATTTAGTGTTGTTGTGTATGTCACTTCCTGTTTTATTTTGTTGTATTTCCTGTGCTCACCGTTTCTTCTCAGGTCACTTGACACTTCCCTGCTTGTGTGTTCCCTCCCTCCTGGCACACCTGTGTGTTGTTAACTAATCCTCTCTCCCTGTTATATACCCTCGTCTCCCTTGCACGGGTTGTCGGGTGGTTCTGTGCCTTCTAGGAATTGCTCTTGTGTCCTTTCGAGTAATTAAATGAAAAACTATTCATTTCTATTGCCGTCTGCGTTTGTGTCCACACGCCAACCCTGACATTACCACCCGACCTATAATATGGACACAGCAGACGCGGAGACGTTACGGGCATTGCTTCGCCAACAGGAGGAGCAGAGTTCCTGCCTGCGTCAAGGATTACTGGAGATGTCAAGCCGTCACGAGCGACAACTTGCCGCATTGGGTGAGCGATTGGAGCAGTTGGCGGAGCGGATCCAACATCCACTGTCCGTTCCTTCTCCGCACCCTTCGCCTCCCACGCCAGTCCAGGGTGGGATTCCTGTCGCCCCTGCTGCACAGCTGGCCCGCCCGGAGAGGTTTTCCGGGGACTCCGGGGACTGCCGAGCATTCATCACCCAGTGTGAGCTGCACTTCCAGCTACAAGCGCCTCACTATCCTTCGGACCAAGCCAAGGTGGCTTTCATAATTTCCCACCTCACCGGCAGAGCTGCAGCCTGGGCTACCGCTGAGTGGCAACGTGGAGCCCCGACCTGCGCATCTCTCTCGGCCTTCCTGGAGGCGTTCAAGCAGGTGTTTCACCATATTAAGCCAGGCAGAGAGGCGGCTCGGGCACTTATGAGATTAAGACAGCGGGACCGACGGGTAGCTGACTATGCCATCGAGTTCCGAACCTTGGCCTCCACTAGTGGTTGGGACACCACTGCGCTCATGGACGCTTTTGTGGAGGGACTATCCGAGGAATTAAAGGACAGATTAATTGCTCTCGAGTTACCTTCCTCCTTGGAACCCCTCATCGCCCTGGTCATCAGAATTGACAATAGCTTGTAGGACCACAAGCAGGAGCATGGCAGGGTGGCACCCCGCCCCCGACGCAGTCCTGTTGAGCACAGGATCATGGACTCACCTGACTTTGCTGCTTTTTCCGCAGAACCTCCGTCTTTAGTCTCAGAGGAACCCATGCAGCTCGGCCGGGGCAGACTGACAGTTTTCGAGCGACGGCGGCGGATGGCGGCAGGTGAGAACCTTTACTGTGGCGGCCGGGGTCATTTCTGCAGGGATTGCCCCAACTCATCAATAAGAGTGGGCGCGCTTAAGAGCCGTGGTCCGGCTCCCACTATCCCGAGACCTGCTTCCTGTGTTTTGGATGTTCGGGTTATGTTCCAAAAAGGGGGAGTTTCTGTCAGAGCATTGGTGGATTCAGGAGCAGAGCAGAACCTCATGGACGCCGAGTTTGCCAAACAGGTCGGTCTTAAGTCTGAGTTTTTGCCCCATCCTTTACGAGTGGTCTCCCTCAACGGCCAAGAATTAGCCACCGTCTCACGAGTCACTGAGCCGGTTCATCTGATTGTGTCAGACAATCACCACGAGCACACCCGTTTTTTCCTTTTTTCCTCCCCACAAAACCCTCTGGTATTAGGTTGCCCTTGGCTAATGGCTCACAACCCAGTCATCGACTGGCCCTCCAGCCATGTCTCCGGCTGGAGTGAGAAATGTCACACCACCTGTTTGCGTTCAGCTCGGCCTCCTGGGGGAGATCCCGCCGTCCCAGTAGGGCGGCCGCCCTCACCTGACCCATTCAGGGTTCAGCCTGAATGTCATGACCTGACTGAGGTGTTTTCCGAGTCACGGGCCCTGTTGTGTTCAGGGGTTGCCCACAATAGGTTGCCGGATCGCCGACTCACTCCAGCACCAGCTTATCTACCGGGCCAGTTCGTCATGCTGTCCACTTCAAACATCAAGCTTCGGACAGAATCCAAAAAGCTGTCCCCCAAGTTCATCGGACCTTTCGAGATCATCAAGGTCATCAATCCTGTGGCAGTCAGGCTGCGCTTGCCCAGGTCCTTGCGCATCCATCCGGTCTTCCACGTCTCTCAGCTGACGCCACACGTCACGAGTTCTCTGCAGCAGCCATCCTCTCCGCCACCCCCTCCCCACATCATTGATGGCCAACGGCCTACACTGTCCGTCGCCCGTTGGACGTTCGGCGACGGGGTCGTGGTCTCCAGTACCTGGTGGACTGGCAGGGGTACGGACCTGAGGAGAGATCCTGGGAACCTGCTTCACGCATTCTGACCCTGAACTCCTCCGGGACTTCAATCGGCGGCACCGGGACAAGCTTCCCCTGCGCCAAGCGGCGCACCTTGAGGGGGGGTACTGTGGGGTTATGGACCCAGGACATTTAGTGTTGTTGTGTATGTCACTTCCTGTTTTATTTTGTTGTATTTCCTGTGCTCACCGTTTCTTCTCAGGTCACTTGACACTTCCCTCCTTGTGTGTTCCCTCCCTCCTGGCACACCTGTATGTTAACCAATCCTCTCTCCCTGTTATATACCCTCGTCTCCCTTGCACGGGTGGTCGGGTGGTTCTGTGCCTTCTAGGAATTGCTCTTGTGTTCTTTCGAGTAATTAAATGAAAAACTATTCATTTCTATTGCCGTCTGCGTTTGTGTCCACACGCCAACCCTGACACTGAATGTCGTATGAATATGCGTTATGTTACTTTCTTAACCTGGAAATGTAACTTTACATGAAAATGAATTAGCAACTCCTTACTTAGCAACCACTAAGCTACAGCAGCCTCACTCAGTGCAAAGTATTGCTCGTGCCATTCAGCCTGCATACTGAGTGTTTTATCTTGATCTGATCACCTGTTTACCTGACCCTGCTTTGTATTCGACTCTGCCTCTTTGCCACCTGCCCCGACCTCTGCCTGAACTCTGACCCTGATTTAGCTTTGTGGCCTTTTAGCTGAGCTTTGCTCCTGTGGAACCAGCTGTCTGCCTGCTTGTGACACAAATGCTGCACACGGGTTGTGCAGGCGATACGTAAATGCCCCTACAATCCCCACACAAACTACACTCTGTCTAGTTTCCTCATTTCTATCAGTTACGGTATGTTGACGGTGGAAGCAACCTAAGGCAGAAGCGTCAGTGCAGAATCGCAGCGGGACAGACTCTGCCATAATAAATCCAGGAAAGTTTTCACTGCAGATTCCAGAAACGTTTTTGCTTTGCACATTTAACATGTTATAGAGACAATGGTAAAACTGTTGGTGTGTATTTTATTCAGGCACTTCTTCATATTTAGATTTCTGAACCTCTAAGCTCATTGTTTGCACTACAAGCATTTTAATTATATTGTCATATTGACAGTCTGTTAATTTTGAATCAGGTTTTCTCCTCTTTTGGGAGATTAGAAGCTGCCGCTTGACGCCGTCCACTGAAGTGAAACAATGAGGTCGAGAGAGCACTCTTAAAATTCGGATGCGACGCACGTACCCAGAATGGATCCACCACATTCCTGAGATGCTTTGAGCAAACATCAACGCCTCCCTTGTTTCCCCAGTGAATGAATGCTTCCAAACCATCAAGTGCTCAAGAACTACAGAATCTCAGCCGTGTTCTCATGGTTATTGGAACTCATCCCCTCTGTAAAAACATGGAGACATCCGCGCTGAAACACATGTTTAAAATGGGCTGTTTTTGTTCAACTATCAATGAAAAGTTTATGATAGCAAAAAACAACCAAAAAATACTGCAATATACTATGGTTGTTTTTTTAGTAAATTCTGATATAAGGAAATCAAATATATGATATGTAAGAAAAGCGAGGGATGCCAGCAATATTTAATTGTGCAAATACTAGTGAATAATTTATTTTGGATACTGTAAATACCCACAATAGAGGCTGTTTGTGTAGTGAGGCACACCAGTATTTTTTAAGAGAGTGTATTTTTGAGCAGAAGTTGTGATAAAGATGAGTGTGTTTTTTCACAGCCTCAGCAGGAGTCTTGTAGTAATAACAGAGGCTGATGGTTGCGGTTTGCATTTTCAGGCAAATGTCCAGACGGTTGTCGAGGTCACACGGAGACGCCGGCCTCTAAAGACAAACACTGTGGTTACGTCATCGTCACTGTCACAGCTTTTAGCATCTTACCTCACTGCTGTAGGATCAGCCCCACAATTCCAGACCAAATGTTACTTAAACAGTCACGGAGGCTGTTTTGGAAATGAGTAAAACGAAGGTCTGCAGTGGTGCAAACTAATGGTTTACTTTCTAAGACAAGCATGTGAAGATTGACCTGCTCCTGCAGGCTCAGACTCTTCTACTTAATTGATGTATCTCTGGCTGTTTTCTCAGCCACACAAACCAAATCACAGCGGGGAGCTGGCTAATCCTCTGATGACACAAGCCTGTTGGTGGTCTACGTGTCTGCACCCAAAAAAGGCCAAAGGTGCTGGGAACCAATGAGCACCTTCTCTGCAGGCCCCCACAGTTCAGATGACTCTCTGAGCAAAATACACAGACACTGTTGGATGAGCTGTCCATCACCTGAAACAGCATCTCACCAAATACTTCAAGAAAAAGCTTTTCTATGTAAATAAAACTATATTTAAAAAGTCTATATAAAGTACAAAGTTTCAGCTAAATTTTGCCCATGAACATCTATGAAGTTTGTTTATTTTCAATGGAAAAAAAGCTTTAAGCCTCACCAACATACGTTTCAAGTGACCACGTACAATGAAAAGTCTATGTAAACACGTGTTTAGAGCTTCTGAGGTCAAAACTGGTTCGCTATGCAATTTAAAGTACAAAATGCATGACCATTGAACACTAGGGGTGTAACCATTCGTTTGATCCATATCATTGTTTGTGGTTTCCAATATGATTCATAGTCAATATGAGTTCATTCTGAATGATCAGATTCATTCTAATAACTGACCTAAACACGATCTAGGACATCTTTAGCCAAAACTTCACCCAGTGTGACTCAGAGATAAATCCCTGGGTACTGAGCAGTGCAGAGGAAGCTTCCAGATTTCTTGTATTTCTTGCAGGATTAACAAAAAAACATATTGTTAAGAAACTTGAAGATTTAATTTTTACTTTATTTTAACACCAAATGAAGCTTGACAGATTAATATTAAAAAATTGAAGTATATAATTTGCGATGCTTTGTTGATAAATAGATTCCCAGTAGAAGTGGGTTAAAGAAAGGTTTTCTGAAGATTTTCCTTTCTGTCCTGACACCACTCAATATTTCTTCACAAAACCGCCTCCCCCACCGTGTTAAATCTCTGATGACCTGCAGGCTGGATCTGGTAACTCTTCCCCGCTGAGGCGCACGCTAACCTCCTGTCAGACTGAAACTGTGTCATGTCTGCTGGATGAGGTGAACGTCTGGAGCGACGAAATCTGGATGCAGAGGTAATTCATGCCAACATCCCAACAGCCTTGTTTCCTCAGAAGGTGCTCCTTGTGTTCTTGCAACAGCCTTGCCAGTTTCACAGCTGACATTATAGCTGCTAATATTGTATTGATATGTGCTACTTTTTATGCAAAAGTTTGGTCAAAGGTGGAATACACAGAGAGCTGAAGGTCTCAGCTGCTGTAAGTTTTAAATTCTATTGTTTTTTGGCTCTGCACAAATGAAACTTAAAGATTTAGTAACTCGTCATCAATGAAAGGTCAAATATAATTCAGGCAGTTCAACTAGAATTAGGTAAGAAGACAAGATTTGTCAGTGAACACAAAATGCTCTGGAGTTGCTTAAGATTTGTTTTTTGGTGAAATAAGCATGGCTTTTATTTTGTTGTCACATTCAGCTAAACTTTCTTCCTCTTTAGCTCCCGGATTACAGCATTGTTGACCATCCTCATCAGAAACACTAACATTAAATTAAATTTTGTACTTTCGTGTAAGTGAGAGCTTCTAGACTAGGTAAACATCCATGAAGTCCACCTTCGTAGGGTCTCGTCTGATTAAGGAGACTGGAATAGTTCTGCAGTAGGTGGAAATATGTCCGTGCTCGATTTTTGGATCTCATTGCCGCTGTTTTGTGGACAACTGTATTGATATACTTGATCAGGCTATATACTGCAAAAACAGGTGCCCTAGAAATAAATCGAAAATTATTAAAATAATAAAAAAAGATTCTTCAAAAAGGCAAAAAATTAGGGGAAGAGAAATTTTGTTTTACCAAAGTATTCTTTTTTTTTTTTTAATTCTGGTAACTAATATATATTTTCTTAAACGAAGATAACTTTGCCAATAAGATACTTTCCTGATGATCCCTTGAAAAGCAGAAAGTATTTTGAGTCAAATGGTAACTGCACACCTCAGTCGGAAATTCACACCTCAGACATTGCTTGTGGAGTTCCCCAAGGCTCCATCTTGGGGTTACGTCTGTTTAACTTCTACGTGTTTCAACTGACCCAGCTAATAAATAATCACAACATTAATTACCATATCTATGCAGATGATACACAGATATATATTACAGTAACACCAGGAGACCGATATCCTGTACAGGCTTTGGTATTGAGGACATTATTTACTGGCCCACAAGCTTCTTCAGTCACACATCATGAGAACACACCAGGCAAAGCAAAGCTTTCGTCACATACCTGCCTCAAGTGCACATGACAATACTTGGTTTTCTCCCCATGTTTCATCAGGATCCTACATCCACAGAGGATCAGAAGGCAGCAGGATGCTGCATCATTTGCATTTCGCATAAAAACAGTTTTTAAATTTGACTCTTTGTTTAGGATTCCTCCAAGACCTTCTAAATGGAAAACATGAACCTCAACCACAGTAGAAGAATGAACGCGTCTTTGTCCGTTCCTCCATTCAAACCCAGGCTTGATCTTATCGGTTGGCAGTGAGAGTGTTTGGGACCGCTGCATGGAATGTGCTGTTCTGAACCAGCGGCGAAAAAGTAAACAGCCTTTAGCTGCTGATGACAGAACATCCCACAATTCCTCTGGATCTTCTGCTAGTTTCTCCTCAGATCAGGTCTGGAGCATTCTTGAGGGTGAAGTTTGCAACATTTATGGGGATTAAGTGGAATTTGGGCAGAAGTTGTGTTGAAGGATCCTCCGTTCAGACGGCCTGTTTGTGAAAACGCTCACAAGCACCTCTATTTTCTCCACACCCCGCTGTGGTGAAGCGTTCAGGCCTTTGGTGAGACAGTGCAAAAACAAAGATGTAAATCTCATGTGGGTGCACCTCTCACACAAACAAGCTCATCCTCTAGCAGCTCCGTGTCAGACTTCTCAGCAGGCGCGATCTGGTTTCGTGCTGCAGCGCAGGACTGAGGCCTTGGAGAAACGCAGCAGCCTCTGGCAACTCCCTGAGCTGCTCCAACACGTCTGCAGATCGGCCCCCGCAGACTTAATGAGATATGTGTTGGGAGCAGGGGTCAACAAGAGAGGGGGGCTGCATACCTACACTGTTTGTTTTTCTCTTTCAGGCTCTACAGATGAGCAGAAACACTCAAACAGCATGGAGGAGTTATAGGTGAGGCGTTTTAAATGTAGGTCAGCAAATATGAAAACAAAACCTGAAAAGATTCAACAAAAACTAACATGCCAAATCATGAAAAGCCACACAGGAAATAAAAGTCTCTAATCCTGCAGAACAAATAAGCTGATAAAAGAAACATTTCCCTGAGATACAAGGATGTGTTTAAAGAAAATACATCTTTATCGTTTAGCCCTTGAATGTGACCTGTTCTCATGTCTTATATCAAGTTTTAGTCTGACCGAATAGACAAACATGTGTAGGGTTAAGGGCTTTCCAGTGCAAAACCCCTCATTGACATCTAAATCTGATAAATGAACAATTTTAAAAGGTGAAAATAATCACAGTAAGGCAAAAACCCTGTTTTTTTTTTGTTTGTTTTTTTATATCTATCACTGTAAATTTCAATCATGTAAGGAAAACTCAACACCATTTCAAAAACCCCACAACAACCCCTCCTCCCAAACAGGGACTTCTCCCAACTTTTTAAAGAACAAGGTTTTTCTATTTTGGCTAAAAATGTTAAAATAAAAGAAACCTAGAAACAATAGTGGATCTTTGATAAAACTGCATCCAAGACAAACAACCAAAAACAAGTTTTCTGTTTCTTTTTGTTGTGGGGAAGAGCTGGAAGTGCCAAAAATTCAAAAAACTTTTACAGCACAAAGCTACAAAGATGTGAAGAACACAATGGCCAAACAAGAGGATCCGCTCTGATTTTTTTTTTTTAATGAAGTTGTTTTGTTTTGCTCTCCTGAAGAATGATATACATTTTTCAGCTCAATCTTAGCTTTTCTGGGGTTTTTTTGCTCATAAAATGATATTCTATTAATATTATTATAATTATCATAATCATTATTATATTCAAGGATTTGCTGAACTTTAGAATCCAATTTTTGGGGATTAAGGAGAGTTCATGGAAGAGGGAATGATGCGTCTTGCTGCATCTCTGTTGAGTGAACTGAGGAAGGGTGCACGATCTGAATAAATATTCAACCTGTTTTTTGTGGAAATAGTGACTCATAAGCAAAGGATGCATTTATTCAGCATTCATGCTGTGATACAATGAAATGAAGGAGACACGGCGAGGATTTGAACCCCCACCGTCCATCAGAAGAGGATTTCCGTCTGCCAGATCTGCTGCCACACACTCCTGTCACAAATAGTTTTTTGCTGATTCCATAGTCTGCTGATGCTTGTGCAAGGCCGACATGATTAAGGCGTCCCTGTTTCTGACTGGTTTGTATTCATGACATAAAGGCAGGAAACAACAAAGTCAAAACATGAAATCAACAAATTCCCAAATATTCAAATGACATCTACAGAAATAACCCAGAAAGCTAAAGTTTTTTTAAAAAAACAAACAAGAGGAGTCAGTAATAGATAAAATGAGTTTATTTTTTACAAATATAATCAAATATAGAAAAAAACGTAAACGTGAACATCATCCTTTTTATCAATGGAGATTCAGAACATTTTATCATAAGGATGTCAATTTCTGTTATGATAAAATATTTGTTTTTAGTTCACACTTCCAAATATCCATCTAGATATTTTGTGGTCGTGTTTTTTGCGGTTTCCTTGTTGTGTCTGCATTGTTGTGATGTTTGTTCCTGTCGTCCTTCAGCGTCTGTCCTCTTGTTGGGGTGTTTTGATGCTGCAATGGTTTCTGCTCATCCTTGATCTTCCATCCGTCTAACACGGATGTTGTTTACTGCCTAGGTACCCAGTAATGAGTCATCCCAGGACTCCGCCCCCTCACCTGCATGTCTAGGGTGTGTCACACTCCCTTGGTGGCGTTTCCTTTGCCATCCCCAAAGGCCCAGTCCATGTGTTTTAAATCTCAGGTTTCTTTGCTGTGTTTTCAGAATCAGAATCACAGCTTTCACCTCCCAAATCTGACTGTGCTTCACCTGAGAGGCACAGCTGCTTCAGGCCCGTCAGTGCTGATCTGTGTGTTTGCTTCCTTAAAGTCAATCAAATCAATTCAGAGAAATTTGTTTTATTTTTAGAAGAAAAAAATGACCTAAAGACAAAGATGCAGAAATCATGAAAAAGTTTGGGAACTAATCCCTCTAATTCCAAAAGTCTTGCGCCCCTGTTCTGCTGAGGTGAATCAACAACCTGAGGCCTTCAGAGGCTGAGATGACGCTGTAGCGGCTGTTGCAGCTTTTGCAAGAGCAGACTGACCCGGAGGAGCAGCTTATCTCAGTTTTTATCTTCTCACAGTCATTTTTTGCAAGTAAAGCTTCAGCGCCTCAACAGAGCTCAGGGTTCAGTTTGCAAACATAGAACTAACATGACTTAAAGCACTAACATTTACTTTAAAACTGTCAGCATTTCTGACAGTTTTTCAGTATTTCAGCGGATCACCCATCTCCGTGGTGCTTTAAGAACATGAGTTTGATTCCTGGACACTGACAAGGAGAAAACTGAGAAGCTTTCATCTCTGTGATGAAGACGAGGAGCGGATGAAGATGTGTTATTGTGGTCTGGCAGACAAAAACACAACATTATTACATCCTCTTGATCAAACCACTATTCTCCTCAGTGCTCACTGAAAAGAAATGCTAAAGAAAAGATGTTAAGAAAAGAACTACATTAAATGTGTCTCCGCTCAGTTTTTTGGTTTTCCAGACTTTCCTCAAAGTAAAGCAGGAATCAGGTTTCAGCTTCTGCTTTTGCTGCAGACCAACAGCTTCATCCTTATGTAGCTCATCTCCTTACCAAGCTTAACTAGAAGAGTAAAGGAGGAACCCTGCATTCAACTAATTCCTACCAACACACGATGATGATCATGTTGGACTTCTATCGCCATTGCCGAAGAACCTCTAAAGAGAAGAGAAATCCAAGCTTCCGCTTGAAACAGGCAAATAAGACCCAGATCTTTAGGAGACATCATAGATCTATCAAAGGAGTATTTGCAGAAATGCATCTTGGGATTTGGTAGCTGTGCTAATAAAACTGTTGTTGAAATGTAATGACCTGCAAAAATCCACAACTGAAGAAAAAAAATACAGAAAAAACAACAAATAAAAAAAACAAAACAAAAGATCATATGGATGGATGGACAGACAGAAACAAATAAAAAGAAAATCAAGAAAACAGGTCACATTCAAGGGCTAAATCCAGCCTCAACAGGGCAAAAACCAGTGCTTGTGCCTGTTCCAAGCCCAGTACATGTGGATGGTTGTGTCAAGAAGAGCATTCAGCATAATACTTATAAGTGATGTCATTTTAGGGGCTCAGAGGGATATGACGCCTCCAACAGTCAGCACCTGCACCCCATAGCGGGTCCGGCCATATCCTGCCCTGGTTGTTGTTCCTGTGAATCACATGAGGCAGAATGTCTGACAAAAACAGCTTGAAAACAGCTTTCAGGCAGACTTTTCTTCATCCAAAACCCTGATCCCCACCTGTAGCCTGGGGTTCCCTCCATCACCACCACAGAAACAGGCTAAGCCGCTCGCTGCAGAGTAAAGCATTTGGGTCACGGAAAACAGAGCACGCCCGTGTGTAAAAGATGTCTGACCATCTTCAAAGGAGGGGCATTGCTTCGTTTGTTCCACAGTTTTCTTTCAGTCGCCTGAAAGGGCAGAAAGGGTCCAAGTGTCCTTGGGCAACAAACTGAACCCCACATTACTCTTAGTGGTTATAGGTTGGCACTATTTTTCAGCAGCATCAACTGCACAAGGAATGTTGTAAAGGAAGTATAAGCCATTTACCTGCTCCACCTTTCACTCATATTTGTTATCTACTGAGCACCCTGTAGATGATCATCTGGAAATCCTCAACAGACATGTTCAATCTCTTTTTGTGCGCATGAAGATTTATTCTTTCTTGAAAGAATCAGATGTTGGGAGTTTTTGCAGTGAAGGTTTGCAAGAATCTAAACAGATGATAAAAATGCTGATCAAACATGAAAAAATAAGGATACGGAGGTGGAAAATGTGGGACTACTTTCATCTGTGGAAGGATACGGAGCTCTGTTTCTCCGATACAGATTTATGTAGGTGGAGGGTTTTGGCCGAGCATCCCCCACTCTTCAAGGATCTTTAAATGAACATTTGTGAGTTTGAATAAAGAGTCTTCGGTTCTCTGGAGGCGTCGTTAGTGTGACCCCCTGCTCTCAAATAAGCATGTTTTCCCTCCTCCCATCAGGAGTAAAGCTTGATTAGTTGGATGCAGTCTTAGGGGGTGTAAAGGGTCAGGTTGGGTCAACATGGAAGCTGGATGGCCCACAGCGTTCAGTGCAGCAGATTCCTGCCCTGGTTTCTCCCTCCATCGACTCTCTGCTTTGGCTTTGGTGGGGCACATTCAATAAAGGCATCTGTATGTTTAGCTAAACGGAGAAATGTGTTTCTTGAAAGCAGTCAAAGGTAAGCCGCCTACGCTGCTGCTTCGTCCTTTGATGCAGGAAATAACCCTTTCGCTCCAGCTCCAGCAAAAGATCACCGTCTCATTCCACGCAGGAATCCCAACATTTTCCAGAAGCACAACACTTCGAGACTGGAATAAGGAATGAATTACAGCCAGGCCAGAGGGCGCAAATATAAACATCCGGAGCTCGGCGGGAAAACCAGATTTCAGTCAAGCGTTCCTCCACAGACGGATTTTTTTTCCCAGGCTTTGGGCTGCAATCCAGTTCTGATGGATCCAAACGCAGTCTGTCGGAATGCTTAACTGCAGGCGGCCTTCAGCTCTGAAGGAACTTTGACTTGATGGAAACCAGCATTTTTTTCAAACAAAAGTGAAAAAAATTAAAGTAATCAATCCAAAAACATCCCAGGAAAACAGATCTATTTGGACCAAAAGAATTTTAGCGCGGTGATATATTGCAGTTTTGGAATATTCTAAGCAGAAGACAGATTTGTGGCTGTTTTGATAAAATTTATAGTTGCAGCCTGTAGGAATTTAGTGACTGTGCACAGCTGCACACTAAGAGTTTCAGTCTCATCCTTGTTTTCACGAACACAGTTTCATTGATCTGAAAATAACATAAAGAATCTTTAAAATATTCCAAGCTAAACCAGAAACTGGGGAAAAAAACTCTGGGATTCATTGAACTGTCATTCTGTTGTTGCCTTTTTGGCGGCCTCTTATTTCGCGTGTTCATGGTACAAACTCTCCTTTTGAACTTTATTTTTAACAGATTTTCTCATGTCTTTTGTTTCACAAGGTCATAATGAGTTCTAAAAAACCTGGATCAAACGGCTTCTAGCCCATGTTAAGATGCAATATTTCCGTACGTGTTAGTAGAGGAACAACAGCTGGTTTATAAGTGTCTGACTTTGTCATTGAGTTTATGTCGTCATTGACTTATTTTGTTTTAGGATGTTTTTGTTCTTTGATGAGTCTCAGTTTCAGCTAAATGAAGATGAACAAAATGTTTTTTTTTTGTTTTTGTTTTTACCTGAAGTTCAAGAAGCACATGGACGTGTTCAAGCTAAGCTCTTGTATTTGAAAAGTCAGAGTTATCAAAGGTCTGTAAGCAGACTCCAGAGCTCACACACAAACAGATTTATGAACCAGTGTTGTTAAACGTGCAAAATTGAATAAAAAAATCAATTGTAACGTTTGAGTTTTAGGTGAAAACCCAAAAGGGGCATTTCTGGGGGCAACATGTAAATACAAATAGATCAATACAGCACACACTATTTGATTCATTAAACATGAGGATTGCAGCTGGTTTAGGGTCTAAACTTTACCCATCTGACATGCAGGAGCCCACACTTGAAGAGGCCTTCTTGTCGATCATCACGTCCATCGGCAGTGCAGGGTGCTGTCCAAAAGCCCCAGTGTCCCGTAAAAGATGTCAGATCATCTTCAAGATGATCAATCCTGCTGCCATCTACCGTGAAAAAAACAACCCCTGCGATCCGTTTGTGAACATTTTCCGTCTTTATCAGTGATCTTTGTGTTGTCAGGTGAATATCTCATCTCCGAACCTTTATGATTTTGAATAAAGCTTCTTTAAACTCATGTTTGGATCTTTGGTTCTTCTGACAGAAACCCTCTCGCAAAACTCAGGAGCAGAAAACAGAAACAGGCGGATCCTTTGGAGCTGAAGAAACTGAAAAGATCTGAGTTTGGAAGAATAAGTCGGATGTGTTCGGGCTGAAGAGAAGAGTGTGTGTGAAACTGTGTGGTGGAAAAGCAAACCTTTTGACCTCGAGTTTGCCTGAGGTTGTGCAGAAAGAGGTCAAAGGAGCTTGAGAGAAACTGTGAGGCTCTTTTAAATCCTCACCTCAAACGTTTTAGGACACCCCCATCCTGTGGCGCTTAAACTTTGACTCAGACTTTAGATGGTTACATTTTGGATGTACTGATTGTTTGGGCAGCTGTTCTGATGCCCCCTTGAGAGGAACACCCTCAAAGCTCAGTCTGCATCAGGTAGAGGTCATCTGTCATCTCGAGAAGTTAAAGGGTTGATCATGTGACATAAACAGCCTGAGATGACATCACTATCCAGCCAAAAAAGAGGACCAATCAAACGGTGACAGACAGCCATGCGTTGAATTCCAGGAGAAGCACTCTTCCTCTTTGAGAGTTGTGGCCACAATATCTGATCTATAGTCCAGAAGTAAACACCGGCTGAGGTCTGTCCGGTTTTCACTCGTCAAAATCCTCAAAAAAATGCCCCCCCACTTGGCAAACCAAGAGGAACATCAAGGAAACCAAATTGGGATCTGCCAGCCAGTGTGACTGTACCTTTAGTTATTATTCAAAGACCTCTACCAGCACGATGAGTGGAGGGGGATGTTGGGAGGGGTCTCATCCTCTTTTATATCCCAGAACTTCCCAGAACTCCCACCCGCATCACCCACACAGCTCAAAGGTATGGATGGATCCTCTCCATGAAAACCCAGCAAAGCGAAGCCAAAACCACTTTGTTTTCTCTCCATGCTTTGTTTGGGACTGAAAGCAGCAGTGGCCCAAGCGGGCTGGACCCAGCTCCCGGGCCCACAAATCCTTGGAACGCAGTCAGCTGATGGAATGTCTGAAGAGCGGAGTCTGAAAACTGAGAGAGGAAGAGTAAAACTGTCAACTCGCTGTGAGTTGAAGAACAGGCAGGAGACCCAGAGAAGAGACAAGTGATTAATGTTAAAGGAAACTTTCTTTCATTTAACTAAACGGAGGAGAAACTCTGGAAACCCAAATATGAAAAACTGCAAGGTTATGGAGCGCTCTCAGATCAGGGTTGGATGAGGCCCTCAAACTACTTCGGTAAAAGGAGGAGGTCTGAGGAAAACAAGTGTCATTTCACCCACACCACATACTCAAAAAACGCGGCAAAATGTGCATGCGCCTAGTATCTGGTGAAGATGACAGAGTGAATAACCCCTCCAGAAAACTGAAAGGGCTGTTTCCTTGTTGCTGGCATATTTTTACCAGGTTATTGCTCAAAATTAAAGCATGAATCGCTGACTCAAGCTGAACGAAAAGATATAGCATACGATATGAACATGTTGGGAATGTGAGCATGATTAACAAAAAAACCTTTGTTGCCAAGGAAATCCAAAAACTCACTTTTCCTGATTCTTCTAAAAATGACACAGACCTGTTCGTCACCCCCAGGCGATCAAAAAACGAAATGGTTGCTATGGAGATCAAGCCAATGTTTTTTTTTTTAAAAGTTCCATAAATTTATCACATTCGAGCTTGACCTAGGCAGGTCCCGCCCTGGGCTGCATTGAGCCCAAGATGAAAAGTTTTGTTTGGGACACTGCCCCTGTCCCCCACCCAGCTTAGACAGAAGCAGCCTCAGGTAAGGAGGGGTGCAGCACCATGCAAAGTTATTGATTACATCAAACTTTTTAGGTATTTTATTTATGTTTTAATTACTTTTTTAATTTTAAACTAAATGTGGGATGTGTCCAACTGCTATAAATGTGTAAAAAAATATAAACTTAAAAAAAAAAAACATAGCCTAACCATTGTAATCTGGCACCCCTCCAGCAGATAGTGCCCTAGGCAGCTGCCTAAGTCACCTATGCCCAGAGCCGGCCTTGGAGCTAGGTGGCAGCGCAGAAGGAAAGCGTGAGGGGCATTTAGTAGCTGTTCAGTAAGCAAGGGCAGGTTAAATGGACTGAGGCAGGGGTGAGTAGTGCCTGTGGGCCATACAATAACACTTGCAACTTTAATTTTTATTTTAATTTTGCCATAAAAAACAAGCGTTGCTCCCCTCTGATCCCCTTCACTGGGGAAAACCAGGTCGTAAAAGTTGAGTTTTTCTTTATGCGATTAAACGATGGACAGATCAAAGGTGAAATACAATCTGTAATAATGAGAGTCACAGAAACTTCAGCCATAAATGGATTCTTTATGTTGAAGAGAGAACCAGCAGATTGGCAAACAGCCTGGATGAGGTTTCGTTCTGCATTGGAAGGTGGATTTTTCGGCAGAACATTTTACCCCAAATTATTGAGAAAGGATTCTTCTCTGATTTTCCAAATGATAAAAACCTCCATCACAAGAACTGCACTCACACACAAAAGCACACACACAAAAGCACACACTCCTTATCGTCTCAATCTCGTTCCCCAGTCTCATTTCAGCCCCACAGAGCTGCCGTCTGTGAGCTGCATGAGATCAGTGGCCTGATTAAAGAAGCGTGTTTTCACACCTCAAAACAACAACCCACAGATACACAACCCACCTTGAAAGGAAGGGGGGTTTGAGGGGGTGGGGCTTATCATCTTGAAAAGTGTCTCATACAACCTCGATCCACCAAAGCTACAATTAGGACTCATACGGAAGATGAATGCAGGAGAAAAATGAAGCCGGTTGGATCTGAAGAATGGTGTAGGTATCGTTTGCAGTGAGTGGAGACGATTTTCTCCGGCAGGTTCCATGAAGAACATAAACATTTCAGCAGATAAAGACAAGTCCAGAGCAAGAAAAAAACGATATCACCTTCAGATAAGATTTAGGGATTATCTCTTGTGTTCTTCAGCTCTGCTGTAGATGTAAAGTGGATGAGGAGCAGATTACACACTTCTTATGAAAAGTCTATGTAAACACAGACTAATGTGCAGTTCGAGCTTCCGAGTTCAAAACTCTTGTGTTTAGCATCGCAAGTTTTTGCGACAGTTTTCAGGTTCTACATACAAAACGTTAGTTAAAAGTTAAACCAAGTGGAACTTTGACTAATCAGGGACTCTGATTAGGTAGATTAGTTCTCTATATAGAGTCAAAACTCACAAAGGAGAAGATTAGCATCAAACTTTCAGGTTAAGCTCAGATTTGATCATCAGAACCTTATTTTTTGTAAACTTATGTATCTGATTGTCTGAGTATCTCATCCTGAGCACTAACAGTAAATTGTAGATGAATTAAAAATGAAAATTTGCTGAAAACTGAAGATAATTGACTAAAATCCCAACTAAGAAGAGAAGGTGCTTGAACAAGGAGGTCAGTTTTTGAACACTTGTAAATGAGTAACCTTCCACTGCAGGAAGCAGAGTTTGTCTCTGGATCTTTGGGGACGGTCCCATCAGCAGGGCACTGTTTCGATTCCCTGTGTGAAACTGGCTGTTTGCAGGATCCGGGTGTCGCCTGAATCCTAAAGGAGCTCCTGACACTGAAGCATTATGCTGCAGCAGCTGCTGACAGAATGATGAACAGTTGGCTGTGCAGCCCGATATGAGAGTCATTCAGAGGCGAATGAGTCGCCGGGGAAGGAGCGCCACTGAATGAACAAGAAGCAAGACTGCAAACATTTAACCCGAGCATTTTAAAGACGTCCTTGGTGCCCCGTGAATTCGCAGGCTTCAGACTTTTATGGCCTTGTTTTTAACGCCTGCAGGTCACTTATATCACTGCCAAGCTGAAGGCTGAGAAAAGCTGAGATTTAGCTGCTTCTTGGAGGCTTTCTAAGGTGCACTCTAACAACCTAACATTGGTAAAACGCTTCAAGATGAAAGGCTCCATCAGTCTGGAGCTGCTGCAGCAGACATGAGTGGCAAAAAACAACATCATCCGCTGAGAACTCGTGACACACAAATAAATCCATAACTGGACACTCAATTTTTATAATCTTAATTATTTGAAGTGACGATCAGATTTCACACCTAAAGAGACGGCTGGTCCATGGAAAAACGTCAAACCCCCACGGAAAACTGTCAGGATGCAGTTAAAGCTTTTCAAAATAAAAAGACATGCCAGTTTTTGTCCCACTAATCTAGTCATATTACAGCTTCAGACTGTATAAATACAGTTTAAAATACATACAAATTGAGCTCAAAGGGTAGCAAAAGCAACATAGAGCTGCTAACCTATTACTGAAGACAGAAATGAAAGAAATTGTCCAAAATCAATAGAATTTTTGCTTAAAGTCGCACTGTGATCATCTTTTGATCTGTTGTCAAAGGGTTCAATAGTCTTTAAAAAACGATTATACCATTCTTAGCCAAACTTGTGTTGTTTTTAGAACATTGTTTCTGAAGAGCGGAAGTAGTTCATTCGAAATGTACCTTTAAGTTGTGGGCAGGAGCGTTGGTGTGGAGCAACTCCAACCCCTTACAGACAGCTTGTGGCCCACCAAGCGTGATTTCTATGTCACAAATACATTCTTTTTCAAAGGGGATTTTTTTGTCTTCTCCTGATTCACAACAATTTGAATAAAGAAATACTCAGAAATGCAAAATTTTGCATAATTATCTTTATTATTTATGTCCTCCACCATCAAAACAATGCCACAAACTCCAAAAAACACAGATTTTCAGTAGAGAATGTCCTTCGTTGACATGCTTTGACCTTCAAACACCCGGATTGTCGGATTCTCACTGTAGTGTTTGATCAGTTTGGTTCCACACACTCCAAAAGCCTCACAAAATTATCTTCTAACTCTCGCAGATTAATTCAAGATGATTTAGTATGACTGTGACTTATCTGAATGACATGTCGACCTTTTTTCTGACATGTTGGAAACTCCCTCTTGTAAAGCGTCTGCAGGCGCGTCATGCTGCAGGAAGGCTGGATGCACTCAGCACTTTTTTGTGGCAGTCAGCATGAAGTGTTCCAATTGCCTCAAAAAGGAAATGTGCACTAAATGGCGGAGTTTAACATTTGGGATGGGTTTTACTTCCCGTTGTCACCCATCAAAAGTCTGGTCTGCAGCCCTGATGTGGGTCATGTCATGAGTTATTCTTTTATTCAGCCTGATTAGATTTCAAGATGGCTCCCAGCAGAGAGGACATACTGTCCATGAAGAGGGAAAGTTTTTTACTAGACGTTGGACCAGTGAGGACAGCAGTCACTTTAGATTTGTTTAAAGTCGTGAGACAACTTTAGATTACAAGATCAAGATAAGTGCACAAACACGTCTTTGTCTTGTGATACCATGTACACTTCTTAATCTTTTGTTTTTTACAAACAGATATATTTTGTTCATCTTAAAGAAGAAATAAGAGTGAATTGGGAGGAAGCGGCTAGCAAAAAGGAACCTGAGAGAGCAACAAGACCCACTACATTCAGCTTACAGCCCTTACCACCCCAACCTCACATTACTGCAACACGGAGGAAAAAATATCAGAGCTGAGGCCACAAGAACATGTAAAAAAAACACCAAAAACACGATTTTTATCGGAGTGGGTCATAAGGACATCATTCTCTTGCTGTTGAATTGTTGGCGAGTGGAGCTGCAGCTACACTCCTGACATCTGAAGTTGAAGAAACACTGAAGCGGAGCGACCCACAAATTCCTCAGAGTCTCTGGGAGTCGCAGGGAGATACCCAGACAACCAGAGGACTGTTGTGTTTTAAGGGGGAGGGTGTCATACATCTGCCTGAGCAGTTCTGAGGGAGTCTGTCACTGCGACTCGCTGCTTCCCAGATGCCAACAAGAAATCCTCTCTTGGCCACAGATTGCAGACGTCCCTGCTGGGACTCATGCCGGATTTTGGGCTTTAAGTCACCAGCTGAGGACAGATATGGAGGGGGGGGCAATCTTCCTACTCCAGTTAACAAAGGACTGTAGTTTAACAGAACCCAGGCTCAAATAACAACAAAGAAAAGAAGGATTTTTCACATTGTTCCTGTGTGCAAGAAGGAGTTGTCTCAGAAATCTGATGTCATGATTTGTACGCTTCAGGTCTCTGAAGGTCCGTAGCAGTCTTCCATTACATCGAATTACTTTGTTTGGCATCATACTTCCACTGCCGTGCTTCACAACTGCTCTTTAGTTTCGTTCTATCATTTGTGGAGTACGATAAACCTCAGAAGTTTGAGTCTGAGACCCTTGACCTAGATCTAGGCCGGCATAGGCTGAGATGAATTTAAATTGGTTAAACCCTTCCTCCTGATTTCTCCTCTGAACTGATGATGATCTGACGCTCCTGATCAATTCTGACCTTCTGAAGCATTTGGTTTCACTTTACAGAAACCATGCTCTGGATTCTTTTCAATTCTCTTTATGCCGGGGTCTCTACAGCCTAAGACGGTGATTAATGATGTTTTTGTCTGTGATACAACAGACGGAAGGATGACTCATGTTTGTTGTAGGAAACAGGTGTTCACATGGCAGCCCCCCACCCTCCATAGTACCCACTGGTGACCCAGAGAATAACTCCAGCTGAGTCGCTGTCCAAACAGGACGTTTCAGAGGAGACGAGGACCTCAAAGGCTTTTAGCTTCTAAAAATGATGTTTTTAGTGTTTTTTAACATGGGATTTTTCTGATGATGGAGGACACACATTAAGAAAATTAAGCGCAAAATTGCATTCCGGAGTATTTCTTCATTCTAATCATTGTCAATCAGGAGCAGACACAAAAATGCCATTTGAAAAAGACCATATTTGTGAACAAGAAAACACGCTGAGGGAGCCATAAGAGGGAAAGGGTGGCGGGGTTGCTCCCCGCCAACGGTCCCACCCACATTTCGGATGCAAAGTTCTTATAAAGTTTTGCCGCTCTGCGGAAACTATGTCCTAGAAAATGATACAGGTTACAAGACCACGGGAACACTTCTAAAACAGATCAAAAGACCTGATCGGAATGGGTATTGGAGGAGCCTGGCATTGTATCCAGTTGCTTTGGAAACATGTGCGCAGTCACACTGCCAAAGACATGATGAATCCCAACATTATCCCTTGTTTTAAAGGAGAAAAAAGGGCCTTTAGAAGAAGACCTTTTTGCATTTTACAAACTCAGCAATTCCGTGGGAAAATATGGTTGGTATTTGATGATCACGCCTCCTGGGGTGTTACCTCGTGAACAATGATCCTTTTAAACTGATTTTGGGGTGGAAGGAACTCATAAAACAAAGAAACATAAGCGATCGCCCCATTTTAACAAGGTAACTGTTGCAAAACCCTCTTTACTGAAACTATAACTAAATACGGTTACTCATCATTGATATTGTACATGCACCATATGTAATCTTTACCCAAAATACACCATTGATGACCTGATTTGGAAAACTGGAATGGTCAATGAAAAAAAGCTCCTATACTGTTTTGTCTGAATTGCACATTTTCTTGTCGTCCAAATTCATTTTTTTAAACCTCACTGATATTTCAGGATTGAACTAAAATAACTATGTGGTTTCCAGGACTCTTTTTAACATTCTTTCATCGCCACATTTCTGAATTTTGGATAAAATGAGTCATTTTTCTACCACAACTGTTGATTAAACAGATTTTGTTATTTACAGCAGGGGTAACCTATCTGAAAACACGGATCCAAAAGTTTCTATGCTTTAGAATATGGAAGACGACATTTGAAAATGTTTGATTTGTAACTTTTTTTATTACTTATTAAAAAAAAACAGCTCTTGTAAACTATAAGCAGTAGAAATGCTGGCAAAACCTGGGAAAAGACCTCAAATAGAACCAAAAGTGCTCCAACCTGACCTGTAAAGGAGGGTAAAAACAGAGAAGCTGAGAGAGATGGAGGCAGTTTGGGGCTAAAGGTGCAAGCAGGCGTGAACGTCGAGTTATCACATTTCCGTTCTGATGAAATATTCTGCATAATGGCACTTCCTTCACACCCAAAAACAAAGTTTTACTTCCTGCTCCGTAATCTTATGAAGAAAACAAGAGTGCAGGAGGCTTAAGCCGTTGCAGTGAAGCACAACTGACGTTAGCAAAGCTGACACAATGAAATAAAGAGCTAGATTTGACAGTAAACTCTTCAAGGATGAAGAGATTTTAACATGTTGCATAAGCATTATTCAACAGAGGAAATACATTTGCGTGTGGTTGGCCAACAGAAGTGTACACTTACGGCCTGTGAGAAAATAAAAGGATTAAAAGGAATAAAATGATTCATTCTTTGCTATACAAACATAACAAAACAGAAAAGCAGGGAACTTTGTCTGCAGTATGGAGGTATTTTGAAATGTCAGAGGCAAACAGCACACTTGCTATTTGTAATATTTGCAAAGCAGCAGTAAGGTGTGGTAAAGTCAAACACGAATTTTTGACTGAAAGCTCCTTATTACCTGTAAAACAGCAGAAATTGTGTGTTCTTTTTTCAACAAAGGCAAAAAAAAGTCAAGCAGTTGGCAATATATTTAAATGCGTGATTGAATATACCTGCACAACACAAATGAGTCAAAGACTCGTATCCTTTACAATTCATTCTATACATCAATAAAAGCACTACACATGCATGTGGGGAATTAGATTTTTTTAAAAAGAAGATGTAAATATTTTATTAAATTTTGTGTTAAAGTTTTGCAGATTTCATATTCTGTAAAAAGAACTTTTTGTGAATTGCAAATAATTAATTCATTTAACTTAAATAAAATGAAACAACCTGAGAAAATATTAAGTTAGTTTTCAAATTAAAAATCGCCCTGAACCACTATTCTGTCCCCCTTCACACATTTGTAAGCCTGCTTTTATTTTCTTAAATGTCAGTGTTTACGTCACTTTCAGAAGGACCACAGGGTTAGGACTGGGTTTGGGGGCGGGGCTTTGATTGGTTTCTGGCCAATCAGCGGCGGGCTGAGGGGTTGAGCGACGCAGAGCCGCTGCTGACTGCTGAAGCCGCTCAGACGTCGGCGCGCAGACTCGTGGAAGGAACCTTTTATCTATCTCTGGTGCCGAATGGATCGTTAGTCCGAACGGAACCGTGTCTGGACCGGCCGTTCTTCAGATGAGAGGGCCTTCGACGCATCCAGGAGGATTTCCGTCACTTTTTCTCTTACTGTCAGAGACGTCACACGGACGGCAGGATGAAATATAAAGTAAGTGGAGGGATTGGATTCTTTTAGCTTCAGCGGTTAGCTGTTTAGAACTGATTTCAACTCAGGAAATTGTTTAAACTGCTGATCCGGACTGAGACTGCGTGGAAGACATCTGCTAAGAGAGGCAGAGGTTGACTTTGAAGGCGTAGGAGCGTTAAAGACACTGGTGATCTTCACCGTGAAAGCTGCGCAGGGGCGTCTACAAGAACACGGCGGGCTCCTCTGCGCCCCATGACACTATAGCCCCCCTGAAGCCCCCCAACCTCTTTATTTGAGAAAAAAAAAAAAGAAGACTGTTAAATCTTACATGTGTAGATTTCACTTAAATAAATGCTTAACCAAAGAAAACAAAAATAGGAAAACTGTGGAAAGATCCAGTTGTTGTTAGTAATTGTTATATTTCCATATATTTGACATTTATTCAATATATGGACAGAACAATGTAAAAGTTTATCCTTTAATGAATCCACCACAGTCTTTGTCTCAACTATATATAGTAGTCACGTGTTCAAAAAGGATGGTGGTTTAAGGACGGCGTGTACATTCGAGTGTTGTTGCGGTGACAGGCAGGTGTCCCTGGTTGCATGACCACGCTCGGTTTTTTAGCCTTCTGAGCCAGTGTTGTGAATGAGGCCTTCACTGAATAATCATCATCATCATCATTGAAGGAGCGCTGGTCTCCATGGTTATTTACTTTATGTAAACAGGAAGTGATCCAGAGTGGTGTCTCCGGGGAGAACTCTGACACCCTGGTTTCCCTCCCTTGTACATACGGATTCTGCTTATTAATAAACACACACCTATGTTTACTACTACACCCCCCACCCCCCAGGGGTGGAGGATGATTGGAGCTTGGAAGTTGCCCCTCTGAGGACCAGGTTTACGTCACAGCTGGATGATCAAGTTCCAGGCTGCACCAGAGTTTACTGCGTCTGTCAGTTATTTACAGCGAGCTGGGCTCCAGCGGCACGTAGCTGATGTCAGACTGTTTCCAGCAGGTGTTCAGGTGAGGCTATTGGCCGTCCGTGCAGCACAATGATGCGTCTAATCTCCCGGATGAGTCTGCACACGCAGAACAGAGGCGGAAACATGATCCGAGGAAAGAAAAACACTGAAAGGGATAAGAGGAGCTTCTGTGAGAGCCTGGAAACGGATCTGTCCCAATGCTCAGACATGGATCGCATTCATTCTGTTCCCAACGATCCCGAGAAACACAGCTTACTCAGTCCAAAGGAGGCGCGGGGGGGGACGTGACCTTTTACTAACCCAGTTAATCAACATCTGAGAAGCTTCCTAAGGTTTACCCCCACGATGGCTTCAGGAAATGTCTTTAAGATGAACCAGAAGAAACAAAAAAGCTTGTTTCCTTCAAGAAATGTCAGCACTGACGTCCTGTTGTTTCTAGAAATGTTTGGTTTGGTTGGAGTCACATTTCTCGAGTCAGGTTAGCCTGACTGCACGATAAATTTCAAATTAAAAAAAAAATACAGATATCACAAGGACGGCGCAAATTGCGATAAATGTTTACACAAATGTTAATATGTCAACAAATGTAATATATACAAATGTTAATTTAAAATATCTCATGGAAGCTTGAAGTATTAAACAAATCAAAGAGAGCCCTTTATGCATTTGACCAATCGTATGCACTCCTGCACCTTGTTGACCAATCAGATGGACACTTTGACAGCGTTAACCAATCTAATAGACCCTTTTACATGACTTATGTTTAAATGGAAATTATATATGAGGTTTTTTTAAATTTTATTTGATCATGTATCGCAAGTCATGTCATCATCGCAATATCGGTAACAAAAATTGCAAGTTTTCCTTAAGTTTGTGCATCCCTAGTTTTAGGGTGACTTGAGTACAAATAAAAATGGGATGTACCAAATTCTTTGGTACTAAAGAAAGACCCAAAACATACATGCAGAACTGAGCTCAGCCTAAGAGAACCACACAACATTTTGACCTGCTAACATTTGTGACACTGTCAGTCTCCGTTATATTAGAGAGCTACTATTTGTGCAAACATAGGAGATGTTTCTATTTGATTCACACAAGATTTTGGAATCGGACTAAGAAAACTCCAACAGCTAACTTGTTTGTCCGGCTCATTCTTCACATCCAGCCAAAATAGTGACGATTTTGGATCAGAAACCTGCTTTAAATGAGCCCAGAGCAAACCAACTAGTCACATGACCACGGTCGGGTCTATTTCTTCAAAGCCCAAAACTGGAAAAATCTAATTAAAATCGACTTTTAAATCTCACAGATCAGACTAAGATAGTGTGATTGACAGTCAGCTGACACAAAAGCAGTCAGGGGAGGTGGCAAGGAGGCTATAGCGACTTGAAAACAAAGATGATTGACAGGTTGAGCAGCCAATGACATTCATTTGTGAAGAAAAAGAAGTGCAGACATGAAAGTGAGTGTTTTTTGTATCTATAAAACTGCGCTGAAGTTCTACAGAATGATTCTTGTTGCCATGGTTACCAGAGGTCCCAACATCAGGAGGTTCTGCTCAAACTGTACTAGTTCAGATGCCTTTTGATCGGACCCCAGGCAGAAATTTAAGGCTTTTTTTTTTCCGGGCCGGGGGGGGGGGGTGTTAAAAGGGATTTTTAAGAGCATCCTCGGCCTCCTCTGCTGCAGAAATAACTCCAGCAATAAACGGGTGCACCGTCCGTGGTTTGTAGGTTCAGGTTGCCAGCAGCAAACCAGTTAGATCCAGGGGAGGTGGGGGCGGCATTGTTGTGAGAGCAAAGACGAAGAGAAGAAGGAGGAGGAACTGCGAAGCTGAAAGGCTTATAGAAAATGAAAGGGAGCGGAAGTTATGAGGGAATGAGAGGGCAAACGCAATGGTCTGTGTGTGTTTAGAGGAAGGGAACATGTTCTTTCATATCAAATTCAGAGGAGGAAAACAGTGACGGTGTGAGACTGACAGGTCCTGCCCCCCACCCTCCTGTAAGTTCAGTACATAATTTGTGCCTGTGCTAAAGGTCATGATTCCCCCCCTAAAGTGTCCCGCTGTGAAGTGGCGTCTTGTGCTGCAGGACATTCTTCTCCACCGTATCCATGTTCAGGATTTTTGTGGGAACTTCTCTCCGTGCAACAGTGAATAACCCCCCCCCACTAACACACACACACTATGTGTCCTCAAATGAGACCTCCTTATTAACATGAGAAAACAGTCGGTTTGTGGGGTGGGGTGCAGGGACCCAGACAGTCTGAAGTCCTTTTTTTTTTTAGAAAAAGACGACCTGGTTTTGGGCCCTCTGGGGGTCATGCTGGTTTGAGCTGCAGTTGGACCCACCTGAGGTCAGTAGGCGTGTGATGCTGCTTTCCAGATTGTAACCAGTCATTTATGGAACCTCTCCCTCAGGTGTTGTCTAGAATGGGGGGGGGCATCTTCTCCACTAATCCCGGATCCTCATGGCTCCTCATCTCTGCGCAGCGTGAAATCAGGCGGACGCTGAAGAGAATCTGCAGCTCATTTGCTATTCTGGCATGTAAAATAACCAACATGGTCTCACAGAGATACTATGAGCCCCCCCCAGACTGGATTAGTGCTGGTCTCTGAGGGTTACAGTGATGCTGCCTGGTTTGATGATCTGCTCAGGTTCTGATTAGGTTTTTGCAAGCTGGTAGTGGGGGAGTCCGGCTAAATCAGCCTGTGCGTACTGTTAGTTACAGAGAGGCGTTTCCTGTGAGGGACAGTGAAGCAGAAGTTGGTCAGGGTGTGATGTGATGAGAGTTAAAGCGGCGTGCAAACATCAGAGAAGACATGAAGAAATGTTCCAGCACACTTCTATGAGGTGATCCTGGATGAGACGTCGTCTGAGACGGAGACAAAGGATTCCTCAAATCCTGGAAAAGATGAAGCATCAGCTGACGTTTGTGAGATTGAGCCGTAAATGTTGCTGCTGACGAATCTAACCTTTACTATGGACATTCAGTCCCTCTGACGTAGACTGACTTTATTGATTTGCTGTGGAAAAACTCTGCCCGAGGCGACAGGGTCCCTCCCTGACCGAGGTTATATTCGGCATCACTTCTCGCTGTTTTCAGCAGCAGCTCCGTCAGTGCTGATGGACAGAGAGCGGAGCTTTTGATCGTTTCCATCACCATGATTGCGTAAGTCATTGATGGGACTTACATTGGGTTGACTGCAGCGGGAAAGTGCCCTCTGCTGCGCTGCCTACCAACGTGGGACAGGAACCCGGCTCTTATGTGGCCGTTTTACCAGAACCGTCCACGGCCCATTTATCTGAACTGGCTCTCAACCGCAGCAGGCCGCACTCCGAGGAGCAGCTCGGGAAGCCATCAGGTCCTCATTACCGTCATTACTATAATTATTTTCTATATTTAGCGCCATGAATCGAGGCCGCAGGAGCCTGCTGGAGCCGCCCCGGGACTCTTGTTGCTGCGCTGCGGCCCACATTGTCCTGACTTTCTCACAGTTGCGCTTATTTCGGGAGCAGGTTGTTTGTTTGGGCTTCAAACAGGAGGGCCCCGGTTGCCGTGGCAATGTGGGCTTCTTCTAACTCGGTGTGGTTGTGTGTTTGGCCTCTGCAACAGGGCACTTGCAGTATTTGTTTGCTTGTTAAGCTAAGCTGCCCTCATCATTATTAAACTGATGAGCGCCCCAGAGAGGAACTAGAGGTAGAAGAGAGGCCCCAACCCTGTAGAGTGGCCCTTCCATTCCTGGAAAGGTCGGCCCCAAAACGGCAGTATGTGTCAGGTGAGAGCTGTGAGTCAGCGAGGGTTCAGACGGAAGAATCCAGGTCACCAAGTTAATCTGAAACATGGTTTGGTCTGTCATTGGCACCAAACCAGACCAAAATAGAACAAAGAAACGGTTTCAACAACTGCTCAGTTAGGGGGCACTATGGAACAGAAATCATTGGTCTTAAAACACAAGGGTTCTCTTGTTTGAGGCAAACCAGAGTCCAGGTGAGCTTTCACACCTGCCAAACCAAGAGAAACCAGTTTTGGATCAGTCCAGGACCAAACCTCTTGGTATGAATGCTCTCCAACTCATTTTTTAGGGATTTATACTTTCATCTCACATTTGAAAGTGGTTCAGTTCAGGAATTCTACAGAATCTCTCAAAGTCTCCGTAAACTGTTCTTTTCCCTCCTGCTCACTTTCTTTTTCATCTGAAGCCGCTTTGGGGATTTAAGATTCTCAACTCTCAGCAAAGATGGGATTCAAGGAGAAGGTGGCTGACTCACAGACAGACCAGAGCTGTGTCCACACCAAACACAAGCAGAGCCTGTTAAATCCTCTATTGACGGTCAGATAAAAGGACAAGAAAACCTCAATAGAAGAACTTCAAAAGTCTCCATAAAGCTCTGAAGAAGGACCAGCCGAGTATGACCTCTAAGGACTGATGGCGGTTCTGCTGCCAAACACTGGCATCAATCTTCCACCAGAGGCAATTTGGAGTTCAGAGTCTTGTCCAAAGACATTTAGACACATGGGCAAGTCGGGAATCGAACCTACAGTCTTCCCACCGTAGGTCGCTCGCCCTAACGCTGCACCATCACTGCCCGTTATCTGAAGATGAGAAGCAGAATTTCGACAGGGGGGGTTCACTTTTAGAGAGCCGTCACCATTTTGGCGTCTATGTCGTGATCTGATAGCGAGCTTCAAGCCTGTTATTACAGCGAACAGCCTGCTTGCTGCTAAAGGTCGTGTTTACAGCTTCACTGAGCTCACAGATATGATCAGCAGATGTCTGTAAAACCTAGAGGATCCACGTGCACCTGATGAGCAGTCCCATAAAAAAAACTCAACCACAGAGAACAGTTCTGTTTCCTCTAGGATCTCTGCGGTCTTCAGATTCACCACAACATGGCGGCCTGTACCGTCTTCAGTCTGAGCTCATTCAGATGCTCCTAATGACCGTCAACAGCCAATTAGCTTCACATCCCTGAATTCATTTGATTATTCTGATAGATTTCATTGATGAAGTCTTCAAACCTGAGTTCTATAGGAACACATGGGCTCACAACACTATCATTCTCAATCTAGAGGAACCTGTGGACCAACAGAAGGATTGGTCTCAGTCTAGAAGAACACGCAGACCAACAGAACTTTAAGGCCGAATCAGAATTCTTTCCCTACTTCTGACCCAATCTCCTGTTTTTAGGACTTGTTCATTGAACAACTAATGTGTTCTTAAACTATCAGCATCATCAACCTGAGCAGGAGGTTGGACAGAGGGCTTTAGAACAATTTCCTCCTAGAATTCGATCACAAAATTTTCTGAAATAGATCAGGTGTTTCCAGTTTTCCTGTCAGGTTCTGTGTAGTCGGCCAACAGAAATCCAAAGGTTAACAAAAGATGATCACGGCGGGATTGTGAGGAAACACGGGCTATTGTTCAGTTTCTGTGTCATAGGTTCAGCAGGTCTGTGCGCTGAAAACAGGCTTCAAGTCTATAATGGAACTGCATTTCTGTTTTTCTACAGCTGTTTGAGTTGGACTTTAATCCATCTGAGAGATTACAACTGCTGGTTATTGAAAGTGAGCCGTTTCATCTGAATCCGCCACATCACCTTGGATTTTTATGTCCTGAAGACCTCTGTGGGAGGCAGATGTCGGTCTAGCACAGAGGCTGCTGCAGAGTCGGTTGTTTGCTGAAAGATCACTTCCCTCCTCCTCATGTTAATGTACCCTTAAGCAAGTCAATTATGTCCAAATGGAGGTAAATGGAGCATGCATGAAATGAGCTGAAGGAGGAGAATTCAGGATGGTGCTGCTCCAGAGTCATTATGATAACTGCAGATCGTGGTGATTATCTCGGCAGGCGCTCGCATGTTCACTGAGGACGTGGAGCCGCCCTCGGGTTGTGATCCGTGCTAAACTAAGCTCCTCCCCCTTTCAGCAGAACCTGATGGCCAAAGCGCTGTACGACAACGTGCCGGAGTCCCCTGAGGAGCTTGCCTTCCGGAAAGGGGACATCTTGACTGTCATTGAGCAGAACACGGGGGGGCTGGAAGGTTGGTGGCTCTGCTCCCTGCACGGCCGTCAGGGCATCGCCCCCGGAAACCGCCTGAAGCTGCTCATCGGACCCATGTTTGAGGCCCCGTCGTTGGCCGCCACCCCGTCTCCCCCTCAAAGCCACCAGCAGAGGGGTGGAGCGGGAGCCCAGGGGCTCTACCAAGTCCCCCCAGAGCAGCAAAGTGTCTACCAAGTCCCACCGCGAGGGGGTCTCTCTACCGAGAACACACCCAACAAGGTAAGACGTAAAACAGAACTCTTTTGCTTTTTCTGCAACAACTAGGAATTCATTTTGTAAAAAGTGGGCAAAGGAACTGGGATAACACAGTGGTGGTGGGTGTAACCTGAGCTTGCTCCTCTCCGTATTGGCCGTGTTGGGAGGTGGAGTTGTGACCGAGCAGAGGACTGTGGGCCGACGCTCACCACAGTGGCGTTTCCGGTGGCGGTGGTGGTGCATCGGCGCCCTGAGCACAGCCGAGTGAGTCTGAGCCACAGAGAGGCAGCAAATATGAGCGGCAGCCGGGTAAAAGCAAACAGCAGAGCTGTTATTTTGGTGCAGCAGAGCTGCCGCTCTCCGCTTAGCCGAAAATCCTTCTTCCATCCTGAGAACTTCCAAATGAATCTCATATTTCCCAGAATTCCCATGTGAAGATTTCACTTTCCTTCAAGAATTACAACGTGAAACTGGTTTAAGATTTTGAACTTTGAATACATCCTGCTAGACTCCCAAGTTGAGTCCTTCAAACCTCTTCAGGCCTTATAAAAACATCCATCAGTCTGACCTTTGACCCATTGACGGTGCTTGGAGGCAGACTTGGAAGTCGTTTTTTTAACACAATTCTGCAGGTTTCAGCCATTCTGGTGTGTTTCTTTTTGAGTAGAAGGAGCAACAAAGACACAATAAAAAAATGTTCTGTATTTGTTTATGTTAGTGTAGCGACCAGCGTGTTTAAAATGTCCGCAGCAGAAAAACCACCTCAGCTCCGCCTACGTCCAGACCGACTTTACATTATGTTATCATTCAATCTGAACTATAATTTTTTTCCTGAATAAAACATTGAATTTTTTTTTTTAAATCACATTTTTTATGAAAATTTTTGCTTTGTACTTTGGACAAAAACAAACACGAGTTTTTAAAAATAAGACATCCTGTGAAAATCAACCTTAAAAGTTAAAATTACAATTTCTTCTGCTTATACCTAAAGTCTACTTTGGTGAGCCATCATTCTTTTCATTACTGTCTACTGCTGTTAATCAAATCCAAAACACTGTTGTGCAGCAGAAGATCATCTTTTTATTTATTTTTTAATGAACCAATCTTAAAGAAAATCAAACTTTACCAACATTTTGCTCCGGAGAATGTATAGATCACACAGGTCTGTTTAGTGAGATCCTCCACCATAAATTCACTAATCTGACTAAATAAAATGTAATAAATGCTAAAAGGAAGTATAAACTATTTTTAAATTGATTTAAAATTCATTTTTCTTCATCCACCGAAGCAAAATTGAGGGTAAAAAATTGAGCCTCCGTAACAGAGACCATGTTAGATAAATACGGCGATTTGATTGATAGAATCTAAACCAATCAGCAGGCTGTTTGGTGGCACAGATGTCACTCTAAACTGAGACTAATGAAGTCAAAAACAAAGATAGGACAAAAGCGAGATGGGAGACAACGCATCTGAAAACTTTTGTGTTGCAAAAATATAGGTTTGAGGAAACTAGTTGTCAACAGTGAAAGAGGACAGCTTAATTACTAAATCCTCTTTCTCTACTCATTTCAAATCAGCTGAAATAATTCCCCAGATGCCTGGAAAATGCAAATTTCCGAATTTTCGGGAGGTGGGGGCGGGGGCATGGGCAGGGGGGTTAGGGGTGGCTTCGGCACGCTGCTTGGTAGTGATAGCCTCCTACTTTCTTCTCAGTTGACTCCTACTCTGAAAACTTCCGAGACCCCTGTGGAATAATTCGCAAGTTTGCATCGCAACTAAAAAAACAGAAACAAGGAATTGGACTGAAACATCAAAGAAGAAAAAACCTTTAAAAAATACAATTTAAAATTAAACAATTTAAAATATGTATTAATTTGTGGTATGAGTCGGGCAACGTATGATCTGTAGCCAAGTTCACACCCCCCACGAGAAGCAAGTAAAGGGGGAATTACCCCTCATTTTCAGGCCTTGGTTTCAGGTCATCCTTATGTAAAAAAGAGAACACCAAAACTCTGCTGCTACCTGGAAATGGGAGCAAATTTATCGACTCCAACTAAAGGACTTTTTTGAGATGTGCCTGTAGGTGGCGCACTGCTGCAAGCTGATTTATTGTTAGCTTTTATTTTAGCCTTAGAACACCTCAACCACAATGTTTTCTCTTCATTTAATTAACATCTGTGCAGACTTAATGTTTCATATCGCCCTCTGCTGGCAGAACTTGGGAAAGCCTAGCAGTCGCATTCGCACTTTCATTTATGATTAGCGACACTGTTCGTTTTTGTTTAACCTTTTAACACCAGGGCTGTTGCTGGTGACATTTAAATAAGACACGCTCTTAACTTCTGTCTAAATCTATGACCATTTACGTGATCAACGTGAATCAGCTGATTCAGACGCAGAAAAGCAACTTTTCGAACTGCTACTACTTCTTTTGCGTGAGAATTAGCTAACGCTGTGGTGTTAACGGTTGTTAAATGTTAGAACCAATAAAAAGAGAACTCTGGTCCTCTTGAGAATTAAGGTTTCTGCTCACTTGCAAATGAACTCTGGTGACGTTCACTTCAGTGTGAATGCAAATGGGAAAGAAGAAGAGAACAAAAAGGAAAATGAAATAGTTTTTGTGTGTTTGGAGGAGATAAGAAACAGCCAGACTGTGCATTTGAAGATTCAAGAAGTATAAAAAATGTCTTTGATGGACAGCCTCCTTGGTTGGAGCAGTAATCCAGGTGTTTATCTGCCCTCAGGCTTCGTTTGGTGCAGAAATTTCTATTCCCTGAGTTGGATCTAAAAAAAACAAACTCTGGATGGTGACATCATCACGCTGTCATCAGGTGTGTTCTGTAACCTGACAGCAGTTTCTTGCTGCTCTCTGCCTCCATCAAGAGTTAGATGAAATCGCGCAGTAACACAAACTGAATGTCCAAACAGCCCTTGGTTACGGGGATGGTTGGACCAAACATCTGCTGACTGAAGTCGTAAAAGCGGAGGTGTGTGACAAACTTTCCATATCCGGGCAGGAGCGCCTCATCTTGGTTGCCTAAGATGCAACGTTTCTGTTCTGATCTCCAGGAAGGAAATGGTGGTTCCTTTTTCCATCCAATGGCAGACTGTTGAGGTCATTTCTGACATCTCTAATGGAGCGTCTCTGCGGCTCACCGTCTTCTGCTTGTTAACATAGTTATGGAGGACTTTCGTGATTTGGTCCCATTCCTGGACTCACAATCCTCACCCCATCCCTAAAACAGGGGTTTCTTTTGTGACATGATCCTCTGGGGTCCTCCAGGTCACACGTTGGACCCCGTCTGCTTGTTTTTCCTGGTTCTAGCACACAGAGGTTTGGCGCTCGCCCCCTCTGTGACTGTTGGGCAGCTTGGAAAGGTGTGTAATTCCAGGCTGGTTGGCCACCCTTCTTTCTTTTTTTGAGTCTGGCGCTACGGTGCCCCACCAACGACAGTCGGTTCCATGTTCAGACACGAGCTCTTATCTGCTCCTTCCAGACGCCTCGCCCCCTCACTCCTCCTGGTCCCCTACTTCTCCTCCTTGTTAGGTCACTTCCTGAAAGATCCGTCGGCTTATTGGTGTCGTAAAGACCGTCTGCTGTAACAAAGAGCCCAGGAGCTTGAGGAAGTGCTGATAAGAATCCAGGAAGGGCTGGTGGCGGGAATCTCAAGGTCGCTTCAGGTAGCCTGAACCTCCGAGTGCATCTCCTCGCTCCGATTTTTCAGTCAGAAGTGACATGATGTGTCCAGGCTGCCGTCATCTGGTTTGTGACAGCTGGGTCACATCATCAAGCATGTTCCCCCCCACCCACTGGGAAGTCTAGGGCGTGTGGAGAGTGATAAGTCTGAGACCTTCGAAGTCCTGCGATGATTTTGGCTTTTAAACCTAAAATCCAATCAGAACGCCAGAAAAAAAGTGCTCCTGCTGCTCTGTGATTATCCTCGTCTCCATGGAGACATCACGCAAGGGCACAGCTATGGATTTTGTGGCCAGAGGAGGGTTCGCTGAGAGCTGGTCACATTCATCGCCCACCCCCACCCCCCGGACCTCGTCTTGGAGCTTAAACAGACAGTCATGCTCGTCTGCAGACGTTCAAATGCTGCTTTGATCACAGAGGATCATCATTAAGCTGACGTCTGTTTGGGTCTGAAGGCCTGCTTGTGAGGCAGAGACGGCGTCGTCCTCGTGGAAATCAAGACTTAATTAGTTCTTTAATAGGCTGGTGGTGCTCTTTAGTCTGGGGAGGGGGGACATTTCCTCTAATGAAGGCGACTCTTCCTGTAAAGGAAGCTGTTGGAGGAGAAAAAGCCCCGACTTTACGTTAAACACACCTGTGATGGTTTAGTGCAGAAAGCGGTTCAGGTTCTGTGACATGATGGCGGCGTGCCGACAGCGTTCGAGGGAGATGCGGACAGATTGATGAGAGAGATGAGGGGGTGTGAACGACAAGAAGATAACCCCCCCCCCTGTCAGCTTTGTTTGATTTGTCGGTTCGTGTCAGCAGGTCATCAGCTAGAGGATGTGGGTAAAACCAATGAAAAGGTGTGAAAAGATGATGGTGGCTCCGCCCACTCAGACACCAGCAGTCTGATTGAACTTTTTTTCTCATACAAAAAAAAAAGAATTTTGTTGGAACCGAAATTTGCTCTGTCCAGTTTTCATATGCCATCAATAGTTATAACAAATAACAGATCTTTTCTTGTGAAGGTAATCGTACTTTGCGCTCCACCAGGATGTGGTTTTGTGATGGACAGGTGTCAGTCAAATCCTCAGCTAGGCATGTCAGGGTCATCGGTCCTGCCCCTTTACTCATTTTGGAAAACCAGGATTTTGGGACATCAAGATGGCTTCAAAATGGCTCAAAATTGTTCCCAAAGAGATTAGTTTGTGATTATCTTTACCTTTGTTGGTGTTTGTGAGCTCCTTGGTTACAGATACACTTTGGGAACCCCAGGATCAGGGCATTTCCTTTATTTTTTACCCTTTTTGGTCCAATCTTTAGAAGTCGGAGCAAACATCTGGTTGTGTTGTTTGTTTTGGTTGACAACCGTCCATCGTCAGCGTGTGAAACAGGTCAATAAGGCGCTCGCTGATGTCATAACTACCCCTTTCAACTGGTGAGACAGCACCTGAGCTCACCTGGATGCTGGGTAAACATCGTAAATCCCGCCCCCTCCATACGCACAACACAAGGGTGTTAACAAGGCCTTCAGAGATCTCCCCTCCCCCTGTTGGTTTGGCCTACTGTTTGCTCAACTCCGCCCCTCTTTCTGATGTCATTGCCCTCTGAATGGATGCAATAAATCTCCACCTGCCTGCAGTCACAAAAGGAGAGGGAGTCAATCACCTGTAAGAAGGTTTGCACAGGTGAAGGGCACTTTTTGCAAACTGTGTGTGTGTTGGGGGCGCTGCAGAAATCTTTTCGATTCAGTGGCGGGGAGCTAAATTTAGTAGACGTGACGATACAGCTGTGGAAGCAGACCCACGGTGAGTCAGCCTCACAGAGGACTCTTGAAAATGATGAAGACCAGACCAGAGGCGCTCCTTCACAGGCTGGCCCTTCAGAATAAGAGCCTCTGCAGTGAAATGTCACCCTCTGAATCACAGCAGCAAATCACACCTGATGGGACCTCCCAGCAGGATCAAATCCCATCTCCCAGAGCCCCCCCCTCAAGGGCTCATGATGACTCTGAGATCACCCCCTCCCAAAATGAGGAACACGTGGACTGCTGTTAGACTCGCATGAATGAAGAGCATTCCTTTCCATACAAGGAGTCTCTACCTCTCTCCCTTTCCTCTCAATAGTTTTCTCCCCACCTCTTCCTCATTCATCTGCCTCTGGGGCAGCAGGGGTGGTGTCAAGAGGTGGAATCAGAAGTTGATAAAAGGCTGAGCCCCCTCTCCTCCTCCTCTGCCCATGCCAGGAAGCTGAACGTATGGTTCCCATTTTCCAGACCTGCTGTTGAACCCAGCTCCAGGTCTGGGCCCGGGAAGAGCATTCCCGGCATTCCTCTCCACGGTCTGACGCAGCGAGGAGCTCGGCTGCTCCTGTGTGGAGTTATCAGACGTGCTGGTTGGGGGTGGTGGGGGTCTAGAAGTGACGGTGGGGGGAAAAAGGAGAGCTGGGATAAAAACCAAAAGGAGAAAGTGAGCATTTGTTTCCAGACGCTGTGAAATGTCTCAAAGTTGCTCTAGATCCTGAAGCATGAACGCTTCTGCTGTTCTGCAGTGACCCGAGGGTTCGAAACCTCAAATAGCATTCAAGCTCAGTGAAACTGGAGCTCACAGGCTCTTTTCTTTAAAGTAAACCCAGGTATTCATAGTGTCTGTGGGACAAAATCAGGATTGATTCTAAAAGTCCTGCAATGTATTTTAATAAAGTCAATTGAAAAAACCCCACTCTGATGAAAATTCAGTTTTTAACATGTTCTTGTAGCGTTTTCTGATGATGAACATGTATTAAAAAAATCAAGATGAAAATGGCACTTCTGAGTATTTCTTTGTTCAAATCCTTGTGATTCAGGAGCAACCAAAAAATAATTGAAAAAGAGCTTATTTGGAAACTTCCATTTTGGTTTCTAGATCTTTGCTTTGTTTTCTAAAGTGTAATTTTGTTTTTTAATATTTGTTTTGCTTTTTTATTTGTCCGTGTGATTTTTTTTAAAGATGTTTTTGCGTTGAGTGATTTATTGATGCGATTTGCACTTGCTGGATTGCTCCAATATTGCTTGCCATTTTTACTGCACCGCTAATGTTAAGTTTGGGGTATGAGTAAGCTAGTAGGAAAGCACGTAGACAGATGGGTGACGAAAGTGGGGGCAGGGCAAATTTCTGATGAAATCCTGCTGCTCTGCAGAAACCATAACCTAGAAAACAACACAGGTTTGTAGATTTTGTCTAAAAATGGCGTCATCTTCATTAAAAGACCACTTTTAAAATAGATTAAAAGATGTTTGGAGTGGGACTTTGAATAAACAGAAGTAGTAATGCTGCAACCTGAACAAATGTGCACTTTGCTCAAATTAGGAACCAGCCAAAAGCTGCAGTGAGAAAAATGGGATTAAAGGAAAACAGATTCATGGATAAAACTTTGCGTTTAATTTCCAGCTTCCACCTTCCCAAAAACTTCTTTACAAAAGAAGTTTTTTTTGTCTTGTCCTTCTTCTGAGGTGGCATTGAAGATGATGACGGTTTTTGTGTCACATTTGAGTGTGGAGCAGAATGATGACCTAGTTTGCTCAGAAGAGGCTGAATACTAAGGAAGTTGTAAAGTCATCATATGAATCTGCTGAGTCATGGCCCGCAGCGAGGAGCATCATCATCCACCAAACCACTGAAGTTTCAGTGGAAAATCATTTTCACACATGCTAAACATTTGTTTTCCTTACAACAGCTTCAGTGAGGAAGATCTAAGCTGGTTCTCCTGTTTGCCTGGTGGTTCCTCCAGCACCTGATAAAGGTGTTCTTCAGGGTTCTTTTTGTGTTTGGTTCTGCTGCTTCAATCTCCAACCAGAAGTTTTTATTTTAGATCAAGTTTCCCGCAGATGTGGAGTGTGTGCAGTTTTTGAGTTTATTGTTTTTGTTTCTTTTGCTTCATTCCTGCTGTTGTCAGTCTTCAAAAACAAACGCTGAATCTGAATTCTTTTCAGGTGTACGATGTTCCACCTGGGCAGGTGTACCCCGCTCAGTACAGTGGAGCCAGGAACCAGGGTGTGTACGACGTCCCCCCACCGCAACTGGACTCCAAAGCACAAGGCATCTACGACGTCCCTCCTTCTGCTCTGGGGGTGAGAAGAGCTTCCATCTAAACCTGTCTCAGTCTGAAGGAAGATGTTTAACACTGCTCCACATGCTACACGAACTTTAAGTCAAACCAAAACTCGGTTCTAAGCTTTAAAAAAAGCTGAAGTGAGCTCAGTGTCTGCGTAAGCGAAAAAAAAGGGATTTAAATGTATTTGAGTAAACCATCAACTTTTTCATAATCAGAACACAGAGGACTCAAAAATAGTCTTCGTAAAATGCTTGTGTTGATTTCTGTTTGTGAATTCGGTGGCGTTTTATACGTTGTTTTAAAATAAAGTCATGAGCGTGGCGTCTGAATTGCTTTTCAAATCCAGGGTACTAGATAGTCCTGCACTATGCAGATTTTTAGTGGTTAGGGAGGAGGGGGGTATTCAGACATAACGTAAGTGTCGATCTGCTCTTGCCAACCGTACGGTAATTTGTCCAATCCCAATCTTACACATCATCAGGCCAATCAGATGTTGCAGCATCATCACTAGCCGCAAGCCCCCGAACCGATCTGACAGGCCGAACACATGTTTGATTCCCATGAAACCAGAGGGTGTTCTGCCCTCTCTCTAGTTTTGTTTTATGTCGTGTTTGCTGCAGAGCACTAACAGGACTCCTCCCCCACAGGTGTACTCTGTCCCCCCCTCCAGGACCAACGCTGGCCTCCAGGAAGGCAACTACGACTTCCCGCAGTCTCTGAAGCACAAACAAGAAGGCATCTACGATGTCCCGCCCCCCTCTCTCACGAAGTTCGCTAACAGCCCTCAGTCACATTATGATTTCCCCCTAAGCTACGAGTCCCCGTCTAGTCACCTGAGCTCTAATGGCAATGAAGGAATTTACGACGTGCCTCCGTCTGCTCTTCATTCGGGGGCGGGGGCGCAGCGGGACCTTTATGACTTCCCCCGGGGTGTGCTGCCACCCCAGGACAGAGAATCTGCTGCTGACGGAAACAGCATCTACGACGTCCCCGCACAGGAGGCGCGCGTGGCGGCGGACGTGACGGACGGTGTGAACCGGCTGTCGTTCTCGAGCACGGGCAGCTCACGCAGCAGCATGTCCACTTCCTCATCCTCCACAGGCTCGGGCGCCGAGGGCCGCCTAGCGCTGGATGCGGACGCCGCCGTGCAGCAGCTGTACCGCCTACAGCAAGGAGTGGAGCGCTCTGTAGGAACGCTGCAATCAATGGCAGCCTCCCCCCACTGGAGGACGTTTCCGTTTATGGAACAGCCCGCCAATGACCTCCGCACCGTGCTGGATAGGGTCCGGGCCGCTCTGAGGGACTTCATTGTGTTTGGTAGGGGTGCCGCGGTGATCGCCACCTCCCTCTCCGACTCCAGCCTGCACAGTAAGCTGCGGCGGCAGCTGGGGCGCCTGGAGGACTCGCAGCAAATCCTGCAGCAGATCAACCAAACCCTGGAGGGGTGCGGGTGGACTCTGAACGCGCTGACGACGTCCGGAAAGCACCTGAACAAGAGCGACGACCTGGAGCGCTTCGTCATGGTGTCTCGCAGCGTTCCCGATGACGCCAAGCAGCTCGCTGCTTCCATCAGCAACAATACGGAGCTACTGTTCCGGCGGGCTACACCCGAGGAAAACCCCACACCTCAGCTGACCCCTGCTGCAGACAACAACAACTGTGGGGGCCGGACCAAGCGCTTCCCTGTCCACCCACAGGACAAAGACAACTTGAACAACAGTGAGAAGTGCGTAAAGAGCTGGATGGAAGACTATGACTATGTCCACCTGCAGGTACTAAGGGTTGCTCTGTGTCCTCTGCTGGAACATGAGATCTTTACTGAACATCTGACCTTTTCAGCTTCCGCTTCATTAAACTTTGTTTGCCTGCAGGGGAAAGAAGACTTTGAGCGTCAGCAGAAGGAGCTTCTAGAGAAGGAGAACATCATCAAGCAGAGTCAAGTCCAGCTGGGTCAGGAGCAGGTGAGGAAGATGCAGCTTCATGAATGTCCATGCAGAGGCGGAGATGAAGCTCTGTCTCCCTAATCTTGGGCTGAATGGACATAAAAGCCGACCATCTGATTCAAATTTTTGCTTCTCCACAGATCAATCAGTTCAAGAAGCTGGAGCAGGAGGTGATAAAACCGATAGAGAACGATGTGCCTCAGTGGATATCTGCCTCACCCTCTGACTCCTCCTCCACCCTCCTCTGTACTCGGGACCGCCAGCTGCTCGCCTTCTACGCCGAGCAGTGCAAGCAGCACTTTGTCACACTCCTCAGCGCCGTCGACGCCTTCTTCGGCTGTGTCGGCGCCGGCCAGCCCCCTCGCATTTTTGTCGCACACAGCAAGTTCGTCATTCTCAGCGCCCATAAGCTGGTCTTCATCGGGGACACCTTATCCCGGCAAGCCTCGACCCCCGAGGTGGCCAACAGGGTAATGAATGCCAGTAATGTACTGTGTGACCTGCTGAAAACTGTGGTGGGAGCAACCAAAACAGCCGCTCTGAACTACCCCAACACCGTCGCTGTCCAGGACATGGTGGATCGCGTCACTGACCTGTCCCACCACGCACAGCAGTTCAAGGAGCAGCTGCTGCAAATGGCCAAGCCCTAGCCGTCCATCATCTCATTTCCTGTACAGCCGTCTGCTGGGTTATATATTTGTTCTTTCCCTGTACATAGTCTCTTCTGTAAATACCTGCTCTATTTTTGTGTAGATGGTTTTATACTCTGAACTTGTGTTGCTGCAGGATTCTTCAGACATTTTTTCATGACATTCCTGTATTTGCAAAGCACCTTATGAGCTGTGGTTCATTGTGAAGCGAGGCTGGTGTGTCGTAGTGCGAGGTGTGACTGTAAATCTGCCTGTAAGTCATGTCGGTGTTTGTGGGACTCGCCAAAATGTAAAAGACTGAAACACATTTGTCTTTTTAGTGTTGTTCTTCCTCTCAATTTCCATTCAAATGTATGTTATTTATGAGAACTGTTATGGTGCATTCACACCGGGCACGGCCAAAGTGTTACCTGCTACCATTGCTAGCATACTTGCTAGCATACTAACACCGTTAGCATCATTAGCGCATGCGCTCATAGCAGAAATGCTCATTTTGGATAATGTCATTTCCTTATGCACACTTCTAAGTCAGACTATACCAAACAAAGAGTTACTTCATATCAGGAGCTGCAGGTCCAGGAAAAGCAACGTAATCTGTAGTTTAAGAAAAGTTCCGCCTGAACAGTTGGTGTTTGGAACTCTCAGCTCAGGGTGTAAATTCTCACTTGGAGCTTCTCTGTGAATCCAGTGCTGAATGGAGTCGGCCTTCACCTGGAGACAGATGGAGGCAGAGCAGATGTCCTCTGCAGCGTGAGAAAAGCTCCTCACAAAAAAAGCGTGTCATCTGCTGCAGGTTTTTTGTGCTTTGGGGTGCAGTGAAGCCGTCATGTGAGCATAAATCCTGCAGCCTGAGAGCACACTGGAGAGCTTTCCTAAGGTCACTAAAGCATTCAAACATGATTCATCACTGCGTGAAAAATGACAAATTATTGACTTGCATTTTTGTGGAGGAGGTGAGGATTCAATGAATGTCTAAATCACTAAACTTATAGTTCAGTGGAATTCAACTACTTTAGACTTTGAGGGTCATCTGTCATTAAAGGTCACGATATGTTTGACCCCAAAGTCCAGTCAGTTCTCTGTGGTCAGCACTCTGTTGCATGCTCCAGACCAGAGACATTATTCTGCTGATGGCAGCTTCTCAGCAGGTAAATGTGCCAAACATCCTCTCGATACCTGCAGGAGGCGCTGCAGGTGGCTTTTGTCATGCTCACTTGGCCTCAGAGGTCAGCGTGGAAACGTGTGGTGCCTGTAGCAGAGAGCAGCTTTTACAAGGCGCGCATCTGCAGAGACGTTGTGCACAGCCTGCCACTTCCTCTGCTCGCCACAAACATTTCCTGAAAGTATTTGTAGCCTCAGTGTGGTCTCTCAAAAGCTGTAGACAGAAACAAAGAGGGGAAGGATTCCTGCAGACACCATGACTATGCAGTCAAAGCACTGCCTTTGAAGCTGATTCTGCTGAGCTTCAGAAAGAAACACAAAAGTAGCGTAAAGATTTTTAGAATTGAGTATCTTTTACACTAAAATAGCCTCGAGAATGTGTGATCTGCAGGTTACCCTCACAGTGCATGACTTCATCTGACATCACACCAGCAGCTTCAACCACAGACGCAGACAGCAGCAGCTGCACTCCTCCACCACCAACCTTCAGTGAAGAAAACCCACTCTCACTGCCCTGAAATTATTTCAGCTTCAGGATTTGTCAGACAAGATTCTGCAGTTACACAACTTCAAAGCAAAGACTCACAACTCTGGAGAGAAGCTATCAGACTACATTAACACAGAAGTGTAACAAGAACATCCTCGTTTGTAGATACTGATCCAAAAAGAACCACTATTAAGACAAAATGACAATTAACATGGGTCCAATGGAGACAAATCTATCACAAAACCATTTGTCATCAAGTCATAGAGGAATTGTATTTTAAGCCAGAGCACAAGTTGCTTTGTTCCCTTCTACTGAATGGTGCAATACTGTCACCTGGTGGTCAAGCTGTGGAGGAGTTGACGAAGCAGAAGCTAAGAAGACAAACAAAAACGTTTTTATTGACTTTAATTCAAAAATGAATCATTAAGATAAAACAATAAATGCCTGTGCTGAAAATAAAAGGGAAATGAGTGAAAAGAGAATATTTCTTAGTCACTCTAAATTTGGTGCCCTTAGAATTACAGTAAAAAAAAAAACTTGTGTTTTTCAAATTTAAATCTGAAAGGGATTTGAACCTCTGAAATATGTTTTCCCATCTTAAATGATTAAAAATCAAATTATTGAAACAAATTCTTCCATTTCCATTACCTGCCCCTTGTGTAAACAACTTATTGTAAGAACACTTAATTTGATTTTAAACCATTTATATTCAACATTCAACTCTATAACAGTGTTAGGAGGTCTAAGAATTTAGCTAAAAGTAGGCACATGTCTACATATGATTGGGGTGATGAATGTAAAAATTCACATAGTGAAAATTACGTGACAATTTCAATATTTATACCACATTTCAATATTTCTTTCTTTTTATGTGCTGCATTTATGTCACATTTTATCAGTATTTACACAAATAAAAGCATTATTTCGGTTTAGATGCTAAATTGCTAAACATAAATCTGAATATTAACACTAAATATGAATGTAAATATCAACTTACAATCTAGATGTAAAAATAAAATGTGAAAGTCAAATGTAAAAGAGGACAGCCCCTTTCAGAGGTTAAATCTAAAAGTAAATGGTAAATATTAATAAATATATTATATATTCTCAATATACTCAGTATTAAATTAAAAAAAATATATATATATATATATATATATATATATATACATATTTGTTATTTCTAAATGTAAATGGTAAATTTTAACATTCAATATGGAACATCACACGGTATCAAGAAAACAAGAAATTAATATATCTCTCCAAGACAATTGTTGATTTTCCTTATTCACCAGGAAATATTTTTAGTGTAACTGAAAAACAAAAAGATTGAGTTGATTGTGTCTATATGACAAAAGAAACAATTAAAAAGTTAAGACAGTATGCAAACACCTCTCTTGAGGTCAGCGCATTGAGGTTATGCGCATTTGGTTGACCTTTATGACTCAGCAACACATAAAATGCCTCTAAATATGATTTTCAACGAAGATACACATTGATCTTTCTATTTCTTCTTTTAAAATTCATTTTGTGGTTTACCTTAAGAGGAAAATCTTTGAGGGAACTGTGGGACACAAAGAATCTGTTGTTAAAATAACTTCTCAAAGTCACCAGCAGGGGCCGCCATAACACCAATATAATTCCTTTGGTTTCTATAAAATTTCTTGAATGTTCTTTCTTCAGGAATATCATTGAAACCTCAGTAGAAGAAGAACAAAGGCTCCATGCGTCATGTTAACAGAAAACGCATCTTTAAAATTGAATTTTATCCTGGTTTATCTGCAGTTTGAGGCTGATGGTCAGTTGGAGGGGAGGGGTCAAGCTCGCGCTTTGGTTGCCAGGTTTGATGATTTCAAGCCAGCGTTGCATTAAATCTTGATTTGACTGTTTTCAATGAATGTCGCATTGAATCCAACCAAGTCTGCCCACCAATTCCAGTTCTAAGGAATCTCCGGGACTTCCTGGTTGTCATCGTCCTCAGCTATTTGAATTGTGAGAGGACAAGGACGCCTTCAGATCCGACTTTCTCCCAAAGCTCTGAACATTTTTACTTTGGTTTAAATATAAACCCCATATATTCTCCTATGCCCTACGTCTCCACGTCATTTTTGCCTGTAAGCCTGTTTTGAAAAGTGAAATTAAAGAAAACAAAACATTAAAACAAATAAATAGTTTAGTTTTCAGAAAGAAAAAAAGAAAGAAAGAAAGAAAGAAAGAAAGAAAGAAAGAAAGAAAGAAAGAAAGAAAGAAAGAAAGAAAGAAAGAAAGAAAGAAAGAAAGAAAGAAAGAAAGAAAGAAAGAAAGAAAGAAATTTTGATTTGAGCATCTGGCAACCCATGCTCCTCCTGCTGGGGTACGTGATGACGTACGATCACTCAAGCACGCGGTCCTGCTCAGTGGAGCCGCTGGGCGCGCTTGGACCTGAGGGTCGCTCTGCCGGCCCGGTTCGGCTCCTCCGGTGTTGTACTGAGGCGAACCCTTCCAGACTCTGACGTCACAGCCGTGCAGGACAGGCGGTTTGTTTACGTGAGTAACAGGATGGGAGCGCGCGGCTCTTTGCACCCGATCTGGATCTGCTTAACTTTTCCTCTCAGGATGGAGGGGCCCCTGGGAGCTTCAGTTCAGAGGTCCCTTTAAACACAGTCAGTATTTTTATTTCAGTTATTTGATATCATTCAAACAAAGCTAAAAAAATTAACAACATTTGAGACATAAGACTAACTGTGACAAAATGGCTTTAAAAAACTAAGAAAAACATTTAGATATTCACTTTCAACTTGATTTTCAGCGTACTGTGAAGTTTATGTGTTTTTCCGTGCACTAACATTTAGTGATCGCTAGTATTTTTACAATATTCTGAGCATGTCCTAATATGATTTGGCCCTTTGATATGGAGGGCCCACGTTTTGGCTGCCTTCTTGGTAAGAAGCAACACAAAACACCACAGACAGCGTCTGCACAACTGCACGAGCTGGGGGTTGTCTTTGGTGTCCAACAGTAACGAATGCCTGACTTGGCAGCTATTGGACATGGAAAACAATTGGAAGAATCACACCCTACACACTAGAGACAATTCTAGAGTGACCAGTTAACCTATGAAACAGTAACAAACTCCACACAGAAATGTTCCCCACTGGTGACACTGTTTCAAGTCCCCCAGCCGGGACTTGAACCAGGATCCGTCTTGCTGTGAGGCAAGAGCGCTAACCACTGCGCCACCGTGCAGCCCTGTTTTTAGTTTGTTTCTGATTTTTTTTTCCATTATCCAGGATTTAATGTTGACTTGTTTTATTTTAGGTTCCTTAGAGGGAGAAGCTTTTGTCTCCAGTGTTTGGTTGAGATTATCAATAAAGATGAAGGTCCATCATCCTTCCAAGTTCTGCAGCTGATTTAGTCCTTCTGTATTCTATAGTCAATATTATTTTTGACCTTTTAGAGGAGAGGATCCCTTCACTTAAACCATCGTTCTTTCAGGACGGGGAAGGTCATGCTGCTGCAGTTTCTCCTGCAGTCATGACTGATTTCATTTATTTTCAGCAAAAACAAACGCCTGCTGCTTATTAACTTTTAATAAATTGTTTTAGTGTTGTTTTCTCTTGTTGTGCCGTTTACCATCTGAAGAAAGTGTAAAAGTCATCAAAAAAAAGTTTTATAGCTAAATCAAAATGCATAAAATGAAAAACGGAAGCTCTTCACAACAAACTTAGCCTTTAATTCTTCTAAATTTGCATTATTGACTTAATTTGTCTCATTTTTGTCACATCAGGAGGAAACCTGTGACCTGATGACATCATGGAGACACACGACCAGAGCTGCATGTTTGATCCTAGCTCAGCCGAGCGGCGAAAATCTGACAAGAAATCAGAAACTTTGAGAACAAGCTATTCGGTTTTGGATCTGCAGGTCGCCTCTAGATCTCCTCTGAAAATTGAAGAAGAGAAGGTGAGTTACCTTCGTCTTCCAAACATTAATGTGGAACCATTTTTATGACACATGATGTGGTTTATGTCAGAGATTATCATAACTGGATTCTAGATTCAGATCCCATTCATTATTTGCCAATATCTGGCTTTGTCTTTTCAGATTAAGAGCATTAGGCTGCTGCTTTTTTCAAAATAAACCAAAATTCCTCATAAACGGTGAATAAGTGAACTTCACTGATCAAACAAGGATTCTATCATTAAACTCTAAAGTTAGAATTTAAAACAGATTCTTGTCTTGTTTTTTCTTTGCTTTGCCGTCTTCGATAACCGTCTGGTTTCTGTTTGCAGACTGAATGCGAGCTGCAGACGTGTGCCACGTCATGTCTGAGCGGAGAAGCCCCCACCAGCAATGAAGACATGACTCCTGTTGGAGATAAAGCTGCTGCCAGTATGCAGAAAGACTGTGAAGGTCCTGCAGAAGCTCCTGTAGTTCTGGATCATCACGGTGAACCCGGCATGGATCTACTCCTCACGCAGCAACAGGGTGAAGCCCCCCACCCTCCTCAGGAGCAGACCCCCACAGAAGATGGCAACAGAATCTCAGAGAAGAACAAGCAGAGGGCCTTTCAGTTGGTTCTCCATGAGTTACTGCAGCAGCAGAAGCACAAACCGGGCCGACGGTTCAAGAAGAAAACGCTCATGAAGATGGCTAAACTGCTGGTTATCACCAGAGGGTGGGACGGAGAGGCGAGTCATCCCGTCCGGAAACAAGGCGCTCCTGGAACCTCAGGTGAATATGGTTCTCCTGGAGGAGAGCTTTTCGTTTTTTGGCTCAATTTTTAGACTTGCAAAAATGAATTGATCTGGCAGAGTAATCTCCGGTTTCTAAGAGATGTCAGGTTCAAACAAAGATTTCAGAAACTGGGTTTCTGGTGTTGTCTTTACCTCTAATGTAACCATGACTTGATGAAGGTAGAGGGGCACCTTCACTGAGACTATCATTCTTTCTGGAAGGAGAAGATTGTGTTGAAGGCTGTTAACCAACATTTGTTTGAATGTTTTCTTTATTTTGTTTTTCTGAAGCAACATGAATAAAATGAAAAACTGAAGCTCTTCACATCAAACTCAGCTCTAATTTCCTCTAAATTTGCATTATTGACTTAATTTGTCGTATGTTTGTTGCATCAGAAGGAAGCCTGTTGCCTGATGACATCATAGAGATGCACGAGCAGAGCGGCGCGTTCGATCCAAGTTCAGTCGAGCGGCTTGAATCTGACAAAGACGAGAATCTACAACCTAGAGGTGGGAGCTTCTTGGTTCCGGATCTGCAGCTCGCCTCCAGATCTGCTCTGAAAATGGGAGAAGAGGAGGTGAGTGATCTTCATCAGGGAACTGTTTGGTCGCTTCAAACAACATAAATGTGGAACTCAAAAAAAGTTTTCAAAAATCTAAAATGTTCTTTATTTTCCAAAGGTGAAGCTTAAAGTTCATCAACATGAACCAGTGTGACGGTGTGGTATGAAAATGAACGAACTCTTTAACACTAGAGATGTCAACGGCAACTCCTTCACAACTCACACTCTTTGACCTACCATAACTGGTCGACTGTTCACGGGATCAGTGTGAATCAGATGATCTGACGCTGAGAAAAGCAGCTTTTCATTTGATACCTTTCAAGTGTTGCATATCAGCGCAAGGTTGCTTTTTATCGCGTCAGAATTCGGTAGACTTACGTTTAGCACATAAACGGCGGAAGAGTAAAGATATTAGAAAGAATGTGAACACTGGAGCTAAAGCCCCGGTGTTAAAGGCTTAAAGATAAACGTACTTTAAAAAACAAAAGGTGTAATTTAGAATACATTATAAGGAGATGGATACATATCCCACAATGCAGCAGTGCGACGATCCATATGCAACTTTTTCAGCAAAAGCGGTAGGTGGTTGCGCTGGTGCCATTTGTAATAGGGAGGGAGGAGTCTCATTATTACACGCAGCGCGGTGGTCGCGGAGGTTCTAAGAAAAAGTTAACACTTTAATGGCGACTTTTCTCTGAAAGTTGGCACCAGTCAGAGGTCCTGTGACAGTTGGGGATAACGCCATTACAAAATCAGGCCACAGCTTTGCGGCCAATGAGTGGTGACGACCGGAATGGTCAGCCAGCTCAAGTCCATATCAAATGCCATCAGCCGCCTGCCCGTCTGGTAGCCCGGGGGTAAATAAAATGCAGGCCATTCAACCTTTTGCAAAATTAAAGCTTGAATTCAATAATGAATTTATAAGCAATTAAAGAAGAAAACGACTTGAAAGCTAAATTTTTACTTTTGTTTTTGACATTTTAACCCAGTGAACATTTTTATGAAACAGATGTGGTTTATGTCAAAGATTATCATCATTGGTATTATAGACACAGATACTATAAATTTGTTAATATCTGGCTCTGTCCTTTCAGATTAAGAGCATAAAGCTGAGTCAAACATAAGTGAACTTCACTGATCAAACATGGATTCTATCATTAAACTCTAAAGTTAGAATTTAAAACAGATTCTTGTCTTGTTTTTTCTTTGCTTTGCCGTCTTCGATAACCGTCTGGTTTCTGTTTGCAGACTGAATGCGAGCTGCAGACGTGTGCCGCGTCATGTCTGAGCGGAGAAGCCCCCACCGCCAATGAAGACATGACTCCTGTTGGAGATAAAGCTGCTGCCAGTATGCAGAAAGACTGTGAAGGTCCTGCAGAAGCTCCTGTAGTTCTGGATCATCACGGTGAACCCGGCATGGATCTACTCCTCACGCAGCAACAGGGTGAAGCCCCCCACCCTCCTCAGGAGCAGACCCCCACAGAAGATGGCAACAGAATCTCAGAGAAGAACAAGCAGAGGGCCTTTCAGTTGGTTCTCCATGAGTTACTGCAGCAGCAGAAGCACAAACCGGGCCGACGGTTCAAGAAGAAAACGCTCATGAAGATGGCTAAACTGCTGGTTATCACCAGAGGGTGGGACGGAGAGGCGAGTCATCCCGTCCGGATACAAGATGCTCCTGCAACCTCAGGTGAAGATGGTTCAGCAGAAACAACGGTTGCTTCAAATCAACAAGAACTAAACAGGAAGCAGCTTGAAAACCAACAAGAGGACGTGAACTTATGCCAGCAGGCCCATGGAGCTTCCAGGACACGGCCGGCATCAGACCAGCAAAACTGGGCCACCAGCCTGAGGTCCAACAGAGAAGAAGGAGTCATGACTCAGATCGGTGAAGAACAGAATCCAGGAAGATTCAGAGTCCTGGAAGCTCACCAACGGAGGAAGAAGATGAAGAAAGCTTCCAGAACCAGAAAGAATAAAAAAGCTGAACAAAAGCCTCCAGAGGAAACATCTGCAGAGCAGCAGGTGAGACATCATGGAGTTCAGTCAGCATTCAGTCTACAGACTGAAGAGGAGGTAGCATCACCAGAGCAGAATGAAGGTCTGAGAGGTCATGCAGGAACCGTCCGGACGGAGGGTCACCATGGAAAGAAGAGGAGGAACATTACAAAGACAAATGGTGCTCAGACCAAACCTGAAGCTGAAACTTTAGGCGCCAGGAGGCAAAACCTCCAGGAGCTCCTACCAGGAGGCGCCGTTCTGAAGGGTCAGACTGTGGTAAAGTTCATTCCTCCAAAGCCCCGAAAGTGCACAGCTGACAAAGCAGTTTCCCCACCTAAAGGTGTTCTGAGGGACCTTTCACCTGCTGGAAGTTCAGAGCAGATCCATGTCGAACGGACTGCTGCCAAAACGGGAAAGCCAAAGAACCACAAACGCAGGGCAGAGCTGGAATTCAGCGCCCTGGAAAGTTTTCCTGAGAAGAAGCGACATATCGTTTGGTTTGGATCTTTCAATGTGAAGCAGGAGCAAGAGGAGCAGCCGATTGAGCCGATCAGGAAAAGGAAGGGAAAGAAGAGAAAGGAAGAACGTACCAAGAATGAGCTCCAAAACTTAGAGCCACCAACCAAAATGATGGATGCTGCTGTTCCAGCAAAGGAGGGGCAGCCGAAACCAGCAGTTCAGGGGGAAACGAAGCGAAGGGGAAGGAAGAAGATTAAACCAAAACTTATTGAGAAACGCTCCAAGGACATCTCCGACATGGCAGGAGCAGCTGTGGAGAAAACTCCAGAAGAACATCTCAAGACTCTAGAGGACCCAAACTCCAAGACGGGATCATCCGAGATGAAGAAGAGGTGGAAGAAACGGAAAAACTCTCCTGCGGACTTTAACTTAAGCCTTCCAGGAACTTCTTCTACGCCGGATGATGTCTCGGAAACTCTCAAAGAGAAAACACGGAAAATGCTTCCAGATTCAGACGCTCCTCTTGGTCTCGGCTCTTCACCTTTAAATCTGCGCTTACCTGAAGATTCGGTGGTGAAAAGGAAGAAGAGAGGAAGAAGACCCAAAGCCAAGTCCTTCGAAGCAACATCTCAGATTCCACAAACTGGATCACCTTTGGAGTACAAGGACTCAAATGTGAATCGGAAACCTCCGGAAAATTTGATAAAACAAGGACGAAAGTCAAAGGCGGAGAATGTATCAAGTCCAGAAAACACCCAAATCTTACAATTAAAAGCCGTCAAGCAAGAATTTGATGGTGGTGAAACATCGGAGCCTTTATGTCAAACTGAGGAGTGGGCGCCTCCCAGGAGGAAACCCCGGAGGAGGAAATGGTCGTGTGGAGTCATCAGGACTGTCAGGAGGAGGATGAAGTCGCCTCAGACTTTAAGGAATTTGGTTCCAGTTGATCTAAGTGAAACGGAGAGGAAAACCATACAGCTGAGTGGTCTCGGGGAGGGCGCGTTCCTCGCCATCAACTCTGCCCCAAAAGACCAGGAACTTCCTCATCAAACGCTGAGCTCCGAGGGGCAGAGCCACCTCTGCTCTGTGTGTGGTCGCTCCTTCCGCCACCTGTCCGTGCTCACGCAGCACAGGCTGATTCATGCCGAGAGCAAACCACCACCCCGCCCCCCTCGGAAAAAGAGGACGTTGGAACCCCCCCATCTGAGCTGTCCGTGCTGCGCCGCAGTCTTCAACAACAACACCAAGCTGCTCCTTCACCTGAGCCACGCTGAGAGCTGCACCACACAACCTGAGGGGAGGGGACGGCCTCCCATCCACAGTGACATCACCTCGTTCACAGGGCACCTCCCCATCAGCGGGAGGAGGAGGCACAGCTGCCCCACCTGTTGGAAAACCTTCAGGAGTCCTGCAGGACTCCGCCTTCACCGAAAGATTCACACACGAATCTGTGTTTCCACCGAGTGTTTTCAAGACCCGGACCTCCACTTCCCCCCGGAGACCCAGTCAGGACCCCCAGAGACCCAGTCGGGACCCCCAGAGACCCAGTCAGGACCCCCAGAGACCCAGTCAGGACCCCCAGACACCCAGTCGGGACCCCCAGAGACCCAGTCGGGACCCCCAGACACCCAGTCGGGACCCCCAGAGACTCAGTCGGGACCCCCAGAGACCCAGTCAGGACCCCCAGAGACCCAGTCAGGACCCCCAGAGACCCAGTCGGGACCCCCAGACACCCAGTCGGGACCCCCAGAGACTCAGTCGGGACCCCCAGACACCCAGTCGGGACACCCAGACACCCAGTCGGGACCCCCAGACACCCAGTCGGGAGACCCAGAGACCCAGTCGGGAGACCCAGAGACCCAGTCAGGACCCCCAGAGACCCAGTCAGGACCCCCAGACACCCAGTCAGGACCCCCAGAGACCCAGTCAGGATCCCCAGAGACCCAGTCGGGACCCCCAGAGACCCAGTCGGGACCCCCAGAGACTCAGTCAGGAGCCCCAGAGACCCAGTCGGGACCCCCAGAGACCCAGTCGGGATCCCCAGAGACTCAGTCAGTACCCCCAGAGACTCAGTCAGGACTCTCAGAGACTCAGTCAGGACCCTCTGAGAGACCCCACACAGAACCCAATGCTGAAACCGTCACCTCCGTGCTCTTCTCATGTCCCACCTGCAGGAAGCTTCATCCTTACTGGTGCCGCTTTGTCCTTCACGTGCGTACGCACGCTCCTGGCTGGTGTCGGCGCTGCGATGTCTGCTCGCAGCAGCGCCCCCAGGACGAGGAGCCCCCACAGCACTGCTCTGCCTGCTGTGAGCTCAGCGGGGAGGCGGAGACCTGCAGGCGTTTGCTGAGCGGCTCCTGGAAGGAAGCAGGACCTGTTCAAGGAGATTCAGAGGAGGAGCGGACACGGGAAGGATGGGAGTTTTCTTCTGGAGGAGCACATGGAGGACTTGATAAAGGAGTTGATGCTCAGGTACCTTCTTCCTCTCCCAGCAACTCCAGCTCACTAAAGCAGGTGGATGTCAGTAACATGTCACCAATGTCCAACCAGGGAGTTAGACAGCCAGTTTTTCTCTCCCAACCAATTATTCCCAGGCGCTTCGTGTGTGCTCGCTGGGGGAGGTCCATCCCCCACAGAAGCAGACTCGGAATGCATCAGCATTCCCACCGGAAACCAGGAAAAGCCTTCCACTGCAACCACTGCCAACTGGACTTCCACTTCCAGAGTTCGTACCTGCTTCACCTGCAGGAGCACGCTGCCCAGACACCTCACGCCTGCGCGGCATGTCCCGCCACATTTGCAGATGAGCGCCGGCTATGCTCCTATGTCTCCGAGTGCCACGGTCAGCGCCGCTGCAGGAGGTGCAGCAGGTGTGGAAAACCGTTCTCCAGCCAGGTGAACCTGCAGAAGCACGAGCTGCTGCACAGAGGGGTCAGGCCGCATGCCTGCACGCCCTGTCAGCTGTCATTCTCCTGCTCCGCTGATCTGACCGCCCACTTGAACGCCCACGGGGCACGGCTCCGTGCGCCCGAGCCCGCGCGCCTGCTGGAGCCGCTGTCCTTCCCGTACCCCTGCAGGAAATGCAACGTCACTTTCTCCAGCGCTGACCTTCTGCAGGCGCATCAGGTGTGTCACCTCACAGCAGAGAAGAGGCCTGAAAGCCCCGCCCCCTATTTCACCCGCTCAGCTCCAGAGGGCCCTCAGAGGGGAACCCTCGAGCCTGCACGCCCTCTGCCAGTGAGCAACCGTAAACACCTGTTCAGGTACCCTCACCCTGACCGGCTGTACGTTGTCCCAGCTCCATCCTCAGAGCCGGCCCTCATAATTTCAGACTCGGAGGACGAGATCAGAACCTCAGTAGAACCTACACCTTCCCTCCAAAAACTGGCAGCACCCCAGCCCACAGAGGTTTCAGAAATGGACCAGCTGGACCTCCTGATTCAGTCCCTGATCCCTGAGGGAGACTTCAGCGAGTCAAACAGCTGTTGTGGGAGCAAAGCTCCGCCCCCTGTAGTCTCTCCACAAGAGGGCGACGTGCACACCTGTGCAATCTGCACGGCGGCGTTCACAGAGCTGTCAGGACTGCACGCGCACTACATGGATCACGCACGGATACTTTAACAAGTTCAGGTTCTCACTGTTTAATGTGACACAAGGAGGAAACAGCACCCCCTGCTGACAGACTGAAGTTTTGCTTTTATTGTGGAAGTTTTTATTCTTCTATGAAAAATATTTCACATCAAATTAATTTTAAATATTTTAACTAAAAAAAATTTAAAAAAATACTTCTGTAACAGAAAAACACGCCATCTATATATTTTGCACTTTTTGTTCTTCTTTGTCAATGTAGAACTTCAGTGTTTGACCTGTTTTACATGTAAAATTAAAAAATGACTTTTTAATTATCATTGGCTTCATTCTTCATCTGTGTATGGCTAAAGAAACAGAAAAAAGTTCATTTTAAATATTTAATTCACTCTTTAGTAACAGTTCTGGGGAGGAGAGGATTCAAGATTATAATAGGAGGTATGAGAAAACATTTTTTTAATTTGTTCATCTTTTAGTTGTTTTATTGTCCTGCTTTATTGTGTCTTCAATTTCTAAGCAGTATTTTTGTCCGTTTGTAATCTCAGATTGTTGTAGTTTTTAGGATTCATTTGTGGACAAACGTTTTTACACATAAATTGTGGTTTTGTTGCATTTTTATTGAGTACATTTGTTGTGTTCTTATGGGTAGAATGCACATTATTTTACATTCTTATTGTGAATTTACGGTGTTCTGTGGGATGGGTTGTTCTCGTGGTTCTCATGGGTGAATATCACGTTCACAGGGTTTATTCCAGGTGAATTGTGGATGTGGTGTTCTTATGAGTCAATTGTGTGTTTTTTTGGACTTTTTCGATCGAGTTATTCATGATGGAACGTGCGTTTTTATTGTAATTAAAAGGTGTTTTGTGCTTTTCTAGTGTTCTTCCAGGTCAGTTGTGAGCTTGTGGCTTTTTACAAGGTGAACTGTGCAGTTGTGTTGTTCTACTGGGTCAGTTGTGAGAATATCTTCCACTTCCTGGGTTTGTGTTTGGAATTCTAATGGCTAAACTGTGTATTTTGGCCTTCATTGATCAAATTGTGTATGTGTGGCTTGATGAGATGTGTTTTTAAGTGAAATGTGTGCATTGGTGTTGTTCTTACAGCCGAGTTGTGCATTTGTGGCAGTCTTCAGGGATGTTGTGCGATTGTGGTGACTCCTAAACTGTTTGTGCATGTTTGTGAGTAAAGAAAAACTCTGCAGACTTTTAGATCTTTTATTATTTCATGTTTGCCCACAGACTTGTTGGTTTCTGTCCGAACATGTTTTCATGAGGGGGGACACCAGTCTCAGTCTACAGGCTCTCCCTGACCATGGACACGTAGGGCTGGAACCAGTTGCGTAGCTCCTGCATCTTCATCTCCACAGAGGAGCGCATTTCCTTGGCGGCGACCTTCACGCGCTCCTTGACGCCCTCGTGGGTGGTCTGCATCCTGTTCTTCACGTTCTCAATCTGGGACTGGAGCAGCTCGTTCAGGGTGGAGATCTTGGCCTGGGCGTTGTCTCGGACCTGAGAGAAGTACGGATCCAGGCGGGCTTTCAGCTCCTCCACGTTCTCGGAGGTGCGAGAGTGGAGCTCCTGGAAGTACTCGCTGACGTACCTGAGAGAAAAACCAAACTCAAATGGAAAGCAGCTCCAGATATCAGACTTTCACTTAAATCTGCATGAACAAAATATCACCCCTAAAATCTAGAAATCGTCAGAGTCACAACTACAAGGAGAACATTTTGACTAAGACTCAGATTTATCAGATGTTCTCTAAAGTCACATACGTGAGGAACCAACCAGCAGATGTTTGGTCCATCTAGAGTACAAACTAATGTTCCGGTTGTGTGAACTATTGAGGAGGATATTCTGTTATCTCATCTAGATTCACTCTTTAACCACTATCAGGTTTTTGCAGTTTTGTCTTTTAATCTGGAACTTTGTAAGATATTTGTGTCCTTTAGGGCTGAAAGCTTTGGATTTGAACCTCTTGTTTGTGTGTTAAAGAACTAAGGCAGCTGTTTGACTAAAGGTAACACAAGACAGCTTCATCAACTAATTCTGCCTGTTCAAGCCTTCAAATATAAAAAATATTTAATTAAATGTTTTTAAAAAGTGTGTAAATATTTCAAAAGAAACACATTTATCCATGTTTTAATCAGAAAAAATAACTATACATTTTTATTAAGAAAAGTTAAAGAGAAATTAAATAGTTTTTAAAAAGAATTTTTTTAAAAATATGTCTATAAATGAAAAAAAAAGATATTTTTAAAAAGTTTCAATCAGAATTAAAACATGTTTCTTTTAGAAAAAGTAAATAAAACAACAAAATGGTTGTTTTTAATCCTCTGCAGGACGAAGCCTCCTCTTCCTCACCTCTTGATCTCCTGCGTGTCCTTGCTGAGGCGCTTCTTGAGCTTGCGGCTGTAGGTGGACACCCTGAGCTTGACGTCGTCGGCGTTCTGCTCCATCATGGTCTGCAGCTCCTGGACGTAGCGTTCCACCTGCTCGCGCGCCGTCTCCATGTGCTCGCGCAGTTTGTCCGCCATCAGCTGCAGGTCCTGGCTCAGGCGCTCCGCGCTCTGCTGGGTGTAGGGGCCCAACTTGTTCTGCAGGTCGTCTCTGTACATGGACAGCTCCGACATGCTATCCTGGATCAGGGTCCTGTTTCATTTAAACAATGTGTGTGTAAATGCTGAGGAACATTTGGACTCATCATCTTGATTAATCTAAAGTTTTTTGGATGCTTCAGCTTATCTGGCGTTCAGCTCCTTCAGGAGGTTCTTCTGGATTTGTTTTTCCTGAATATTAAAATCATCCTGAATCCCTAAATATCCAGCAAACATCTGCTCTTTTCACTCATTTTAGCTCTTCATCATCATATACAACTTTTTTTGTTTGATGTTTAAAGACTCGCTGCTGTTTTTTTCTTTCTTTACATGTTTTTGGTGATGGAGGACAAAACATAAAGAAAATTAAAATTAAAAGTATTTCTTTGTAGTTATGAATCAGGAGCAGGCGAAAAAAGTCGTATTTGTGACGTAGAAAATACGCTGTGCGGGCCACAAGCTCCCTGCTCTGAGCTCTCAGCAACGGCGAAGGGAAGAGGGGCCGGAGTTGTCCTCATAAACGGTCTCTCCCACAACTCTGGAGCAAATTTGTCGTGAACTACTGCCCCTATGCAGAAAAAATATCCTCGAAAACGACAGATTTCTTTGGCTAAAAAGATGATTGGAGTCTGTCTTTAAATCTGAAGCAGAAATGTGTGACTCTAAGAGTTTGTTGTTTAAAATGAGATTAGAATCTACGGTTTTGTTCTTTAAGTTCTGAACACTAGTGGGTTCTCAAAAAGATCTGAAAGAGGCGTAGCTCCACCTGCTGGTGGACAACTCACTCCAACTCTCTGCTGATCTGAGAGCTGCGGATGTTCTCCAGCACGCCGTCAGCCTTCGTGTTCAGGTCTGTGATGTAGTCCTGGAACTTCTCCACAGTCACCTCCCACGTGTTCTTCAGGTCCTCCAGGGGCACGCTGCGGGCGTGGCTCCCTGCATGCAACAGGAGAACATCTCAAACATACAGATCCCACAGTGTTCTTCTGTGTGCAGACACTGATGTCTGATGTTCAGGAGCCGAGAAACCTGGAAGATTTTCACTGAAAAAAAATCCACATCCACTGAAAAGTCCACGCAGTAAGAAGTCCAGATTATTAATAACCTAAAGTGGGTTGTTTTTACCCTAACTGTGAGGTTTCTGGAAAAGAAAATTAACTCTGGAAAAATAACATGTTAAAATGAAACCACTATAACCCAAAAAATGTGTATTGCTACAAAAAGTAACCTTATCCGGGTCCCAACATGGAAAAACAGAGAATTGGGTTACAGAGAGATAAAATAATCCAAGTGTTTTTAGTTCTATGCAGGAGCGTCACAGACTATTTATCATCAAATATATGGTTGGTAGAATGTACTCTGCAAACAGATCAGTTAAAATAGCAAAGAAAACAAAAATAAAAAAGCTTGAATGAATTGATTTAGATCCAGATTCACGGCAAAATACAATAAAATAGATAAAGGGATTATTATAGTTATTTGGTATATTTATATGAAGAATTTGTCATTTTTGGGTGTGAATTCACCTAATAGGCTTTGTTCTGCTGGGGGAAAATGTATTAATAAAGATATTATTGAAAAATAAATCAAAAATCGGGAAACAACTTTTCAGTTTCCCTTTTAACCTCCAATCCCTGATGTGGGATTATGCAGAAAAATATGAATAGCCTTTTTTTCTCTCTCTCTCTAAGGATCAGTCCTCTGCAGGTAAAAACCATCCCCAGTTTTCTCCACAGTTTCTAAAAAAAATAAAATATGTATTTTACCTTATGAAAAGAACAATAAATCCAAAAATATTTGGGTTATTTTGCAGAAATAGAAAAGTGGCTTTCACCTTTATTTTTCTTCTAACAAAAAAAGAAGAAAATGATTTTTTTTGTGTAGTTTTACATGATTTAAAGAGACCCCCCCTCGTCCCTCCCATCACCTGGACTCACCTGAAAGGACAGCCAGAGCGAGGATCGCGGCAAACACCCTCATGATGAGCACGAGCACCTGCGTGGACACCAGACAGGACAGAAAGGATGAAACTCCTGTTCTTCATGTGTTGCTTTTGTTTTTAAACTCAGACATTCTGCGGAGCGCGCGCGCACCTCACCTGGAAAGGTGTGATCTGACGTGAGGCGGATCGGCACGCGCCTCGCCGTTTTTATATTCGGATTTGATCCGATAAACGTCGGGACGGCTGCTGACCCGCGTCCGAAGTTCCCCGCGGGATCTGCGTTGTTGTCATATTTTATGGCCTGGTGATTGTTTTGGGCTCCACGTCGCACCTCAGGCGCGCGAGCGCGCCGCACGCGCCTGCTCCCGGCGGAGCCCCGCCCTCTCTGGTTGGACCCCGGGAGGATCATCTGGCCTTAAAAATAGCGGGTTCTGGGATCTGGAGGAAGATGAGGCCCGTCTGATGTCATCGGACTGCAGGACAGCTCAGCACGCGGGAGGTCAGAGGTCACCCCGCAATCACATCAGTCGGATTTATGAGCCACTTGAACAGCAGCCTGGAAGACAGAGGAGTCCAGGGTCCTCTTTCCTCACTGATTAGAAACCACTGCAGTCTGCTGTGAGGACACAGTGTTTGGAGTCAATCAGGCTTGACTCACCTCTGAGTTTGTATTTACAAAATCAAATATTTACATTCAGAAGAAAATTATCCAGGGATTTTGCTATGAAGCGCTTTTACCATTTGGTCTGAATTTTAATGAAAGTTCCCTTTGATCTTCCTAATAATGAATGAGAAGAAACACTATTTTCAACAGTTTGATATTTATTACCCCCAAGATTACAACAGCAATTGATTACAACAGTCAACAGCAAGTTATAGCGACAAGATAATTCAGTTTTCCCACATTGTGCGGTTTTCCACTCAACTGAGTTGTTTTGATTTGGACTTTGCTGGTAAAAAATTGTTTTAGACATAATTGGTGCGAGTTTGGGGTCAGTTTAGCAGCTTTTAGTTCCTTATTGAAATTTGTTTCAATGCGGTCAGGGGAGATGTGTTCTACTTATAATAAAATAAAGATGTTCAATAACCTGCTCCATAAATGCAATTTAATTAGATAGAAATGTATTTATATCCTCAAAAATTGCTGTATTTTGCACATTTAATATCAGTGGAATCATCTACAATGGTTGTCTGGAAACTCGGCAGCTGTGTGGCGTTCTCTAAATCATGTCATCAAGGTCCTTAGGTGCTGGTCATGGTGGATCTGTCATAAACTCTGCCAGCAGTTTTGTGTTTTGATGCAAATCTGCTGCTGGTGACACAAGTTCACATACACCTGACTGTCTACTACCAACCCGGTGGCGCGCTATGGTCAGGTGTTCGTCCGTTAAGCAACAATGTGTGTTCATGGCTGTTTGAATGATGATTGTATGGTTTACTGGCAAAATCAGATGTTTATACTTACAGAATGCTGAAATCGATCAACTGAAAAGGTTTGTCTTTTGGAATTTTTGGTTTTGGCCTCAATAAGTAAGGTACCCTCGTACACAATGAGACCATTACGGGAAAATGGGCAGAAACATTGTGACAAATAACAATGTAATTCATTTTAGTTACTTTTAAATGAAGCAAAAACGGACCTTTTATTGAATAGTTAATTGTAAAATTCATTTTCCCTAAAAGGCTTGTTTGTGACTTTATCAGAGTTTGGGATTGTTTCGTGTTTAACTTCAAATTCTAAGGAAATTGTGATCCGGCGGGTTCTCAGTGTGAAGTTGAACAAGACAAAAACTGTGGTAGAAAAAAAAATCTCTCAGACTGTTGTTGTTTCAAGTGTTTATCTGACCATGCAGGACAAACCCCAACATTTAGGGAACGCAACACAGATTCAAACCGACACACACCGGCAGAGTTTAATGTGGGAAGAAGTCAGACGGAATAAATAAAAGTATGAAGGTGTTGTCGATTAAAGGACAGATGTCTCCTTGCACTCAGAAGGAGGTCGATGACGGGAAGCTCTGTGATGGCAAAGTTCTTGTCCCGTCTCAGTGGGAATGAACGGATTTTGAAAAAGCCTTCAGCCAAGCGTGTACTTTCTTTTGGGCGTCTCGTCTGTTCTCTTCAGAAGATTCTCTTTTCTTGATTCCTTTGCTTCTTCTTTTCATGCCTCTTTTGCTGGGTCTTCTCCTTTCTCCTTTGTGGCCTCCTTCCATGTCTCCTTTCATGCCTCCTTTCACGGCTCCTTTCATGCCTCCTTTCATGCCTCCTTTCATGCCTCCTTTCACGGCTCCTTTCATGCCTCCTTTCATGCCTCCTTTCATGTCTCCTTTCATGGCTCCTTTCATGCATCCTTTCTTGCCTCCTTTCATGCCTCCTTTCTTGCCTCCTTTCATGCCTCCTTTCTTGGCTCCTTTCATGGCTCCTTTCATGCCTCCTTTGATTTTCATCATAACTTCCTGTATTTTCTCATATTGGTGCACCACAACGTCGTACAAGTTCGCCAGGGATGCCCAATGCTCCCTGAAGTCATTCAGGTGATTCACGACGTCGTTACTCACCTCCTGGGCGTATTCGATCTTATCATGCAGGAGGTGTTTGAAGGTGTAAGCCAGCTGGTTTCTCAGTTTACCAATCCTCTCGTCCACAGCTTCATGCAGCCCTCTGAGGTCTACGTTGCTAAGATGCTCTGCAACGTCCTGTCTCATGGCCTCCAGTTTTTCATGAACCTCAGCACACAGCTTGTGGAAGAAGGAGTGTCCTCTAAATTTCTCCAGATTTTTGTTGAGGTATCTGCTGAGATTAATGATCTCTTCATCAAAAGTCCTATGGGCGGCACTGTTCAAAGAACTCCACCACTCCCCTAGATCTTGGTAGAACGTGCTGAGGGATTGTGCGCCTTGTTCCAGGTAGGCCCTGCAGAAATGAAAATGGCAAAATGAAAAAGGAACACCTTTAGGATCATACTTGAAGCAGACATTGTGTCCCTCATCCTTATGTAGCTTCTCTACACAGACACAGGAACTTGGACATGACACTCATCCTCACAAACCCTGAGACCTCACTTGAGACTAGAGGTTTGGGACTTGGGGAGATCAGGTCTAAAAATAAAAGCCCTTTTTACAATGCTTTTGTAATACAGAAACATCAGCTTCCTGTCACAGTGTTTTATGTAGTGTTGGGACAAGTTTTAACTGTAGGCTGACTGTGGGTTGACTGTTGGAGTTTTTAATCTACAACCAAAAAAAAGGTGTAATTGAATGTTATTTTCTGGTTCTGTTCTGAATGTTATTCTCAGCATGACTGACAGGCATCAGTCTCTGTCTGCTGGTGTCCAGTAGCAGCTTGTCTGTTGTTTTAGAGGGAAGAATGTGCTAAATAAGAAAGAAGGGATAAAAACACTTTAAAGTTCTGGAGGTTACCAGACGGAAAAGAGATTGTCTTACTCCAATATCTCTGTGATCTGTTGGATGTCCAAGATGTGATAATGGTGACCGTGATGATGGTGACCGTGATGATGGTGACCATGATGATGGTGACCATGATAATGGTGACCGTGATGATGATGGTGACCGTGATGTTGATGATGGTGACCGTGATGTTGATGATGGTGACCGTGATGACGCTGGTGACCGTCTTGATTGTGGGGACCAAGATGATTAGCTTCCATGGCTTGGTCCTTGGTTTGCATTATGTGGTCCGCACAGACGCCTGCAGACACAACATCAGTTACAGCATTTGTTTCCTCAGAGCGTTCAGATTTTCAACAAGAGCCTCTGACCTGTGAGGGTGATGATGGCGAGAAGAATGAGGAGCTTCATGATGCCCGCTGCTGGGAGAAGTCTGTCCTGCGCTTTCGGCTTTAGGAGGAGCTCTGCCGCTGAATGTCTGTCCTACCAAGTGTGAGCTTTTATAGCAGCAGGAGTCTGACATCATGATGCAGGTCCTACAGAACAACATGTTTATCTTCTCTAACAGGACAAACTGATGAGATGTCTCTCTGCCGCTATGACTCCTTATAGATTATGTATCTTAGAACTTGGAGTTTTTCTGTTCTCCCTGTTCATATGTGTGTTGTTGCAGGACTCAGTTCAAAAACATGTTACGCAGGTGAACTGATGGCTCTAAAGCGTCAGTGTGTACCTGTGATGAACTGACCTCACCAGGCTGTACCCCACCTTCACCCAAAATATCTACTCAGGATGAAGGGGGCTTGGGTGGATAGAAGGATGGAGACCGAGAACTTCAGTGTTACTCAGCTACTAAAGGACAAGAAGTCCACGAGTGCCAGAGAAATCATCTCCTTCTGTCTCCTTCATTTTTCTTCATCACTCACCTTCGCTTTGCTTTCACATTTTCATGTCATCTGCTATCAAATCTCTTCCATTTTTGATGTTCTTCTCATCCTGTCTGTAAGTTTGCAACATTTTGTTTGTTGTCTTTCATTTCAGGAAGTGGAAACAACTTTGGTTGAACATTTAATGCACATTTTCAGGTTCAAGTGAATTAAAAGCTACTTTTCCGTCATTGTTTTTCCTTTTTTTAGCACTACCTTTAGTTTCCTCTGAATGCTGAGGAGATGCCACATTTAGTATTTAAAATAACTACTAAAGAATGTATTAAAAACATTATATAAAACCAGATTAAAACTATACAAAGAAAAAAAAGCATTAATTATGGCATACAGTTGAATTATAAATCGTTTACTTATTTTTTTGTTTACTATTGGATTTAAAATGAGCTATAAACAGTTTTATAACGAAATAGTAAGTAGGTTTTATTTGTAAAGCACCTTTCTCAGACAAAAATCACAAGGTGCTTCACAAGTTAAAAAGCATAAAATAGAAGATAAAACAGAAAAGACAGAAGCTTCACAGGTTAAAAACATCAATGATAAAAACCTCACAAGCTAAGAAACTTAATCCCTGGTATGGCGTCCTCGGGGGCAATGACTAGTGTTTCTGTTTTCTCTGAGTCTAGCTGTAAAGAGTTTTTACTGAGCCTGTGTTTAATCTGAATCAGGCAGTTCATCAGAGCATCCAGCTTGTGTGTCTCAGAGGGTCAACTGATGGTCAACTGTGTCAAATGCTGATGTCAAAATGTCACTGGACACAGCAGGGCTATAAAAGGCTCCACTGTGTTAAAATTGGTTAGGAAACACACCAGTGGAGAGTGAAAGGTTGATCGTTTCAGTGATACTTTGACCAATAACATCAAACACCTTTAAGAAGAGCTTAGAAGGAACCACAGGTTTCATCTTAGTCAACAAAGATGATTTGTCCTCCAAAAGTTGACCACTTGAGAAATTCAAGTCAATAGTGAGTAATTATCAACACTTAAGATGGTTTCAAGTGTTTTTCTCCTGTTTGTCTCTAAATAATAAAACCGTCAAGGATTATAAGTGTTTGATTGATTAACATTGACCTTGATGGTGATGATTTATTAAGACCAAATACTCAGCGAACTAACGAAACCTCAAAATGAGCAAAAGAACCAAAAAGATTCAAATCAAACTTTATTTAAAACACTTAGTAGCACAACGTACTTTCCATTAAGTTTAAATAAATAAATAAATGGTTCTTTATTTATTAGAAATGCATTAAATAGTAATAAATAACTAATCCAAAGGAGGTAAGAGTGATGCTGATGCAGAAGCATCAAGTTCCTCCACAGATATGGACCAATGCTCCAGGAAGACGCCTCCTTGTGTCTGGAGGGATTCTGGGACAGCAGCAGCTGGGGAAATCTGAGGGTTTGTGTGTGACAGTAGGTCTGACACAAGAGGAAAAAAGCCAAAACATTTAGATCAATCCCGAAACAAACACGCCTTATTAACAGGTGGACTCTGGACCTGCCTCCTCCCTGCTGTCAGACGCTCCCCAAGCCTCCATCATTGATCTGAAGTAGAAACTTTGCTGAAATCTGAGCAGAGCATCACGCAGCTCAAGCTTTCTGGATGTGAATGAAGAAAATCTAAACTGACCTCCCTCTAATCCCTGGGATTATGAGGTCAAAGGGCATTGATTCCAGAGATTTTAGCAGATGCTTCCATCTAAAACCACCATTATTTGGGGGCAGTTTCAGTTCGGCGACCTTCCCAAACACCCAATAGGTGTTTGACATAAAATGAACAACCACGAGGGTCTGAGGTGACAGAGGTGGGCTGAGATGGAGTGAAACCTTCTCTAACAGATGCTGATCTGTTTGGGAAAATGTGGGTTACAGATTTACAAACAGAGGAAAAGCTGAGAGCAGATTAAAGCACTCAGAGGATAAGATGCTGTTTGTTTGTTTTCAGATTCAGATGGACGTTGCACTCGGCGGTTCCTCACAAGCTCTGTTCCTTTGTGGGTTAGAGACGAGAGTCAGACTTTGATCCAGCCCTGCCATCTGACCCGGGAGTTATCTTAACTGGAGAACGCCGTGCGTCCTTATACAACCCGTCAAACTGATAACGCAGAGGAGCTAAGGTCTCCTTCGGAAGAAACTGCTGATAAACATGTCATTGTTTTCGTGTGACTCGGAATGCGGCCTCGAAGGAAACTCAGAAAGACGGAACCTGAAGATTATGACGACAGATTTGAGTTCTCTGATGTTTCGGTCACTTCCATAGACTTTTGTCAAAATACAGTGAAAACGATCTGATCTGAAGGGTCTGGATCAATTCGGAATATGATTATTCCTGATGTTTGGAATGACATGAATTGGTTCACAAAAATTACGTTTTTTTTCCATTTCCAATCTTATCCGTGTGTTATATTATAATTCATTATGTTTGCATTTGAGGGCTTTTTTTTATTGTTAAATTCAAAGTCAACTTTATTTATAAAGCCCTTATAAAGTACTTTACCTAAAATAAATGTACAAATGACAAAAAAATAATGCACATAAAGACAATGTATAAAAAAAAAAACGGGGAAAAACAATCCATAAATTCAGATTAAAACATGAAAAAATGTCAAGTCTACCTAAAAACTAATTCAACTGATGAGTTTTAAGTATTTTCTTGAGAACCTCCACAGTGGATGAAACTCTCACATCCTCAGGCAAGGCCCGTGGTACTGAAATATTGGCACCAACAGCAAACCTGCCCCTGAGAACCTGTAGGGGTTCTTTCCAGAAACAAGTATAAACAAATACAAATAAAATCGATTTCTAGGTGTGTAGACATGACGATCTGCTGCAGTTCAAACTGCATCAGAATGACGTGACTTTGTTGGTACCAGACGGGCTGGTCTGAGAATTTCAGAAACTGATGATCTTCTGGGATTTCCACCCACAACCATCTCCAGGGTTTACAGAGAACGGTCAGAAAAAGAGAAACTATCTAGTGAGCAGCAGGTCTGTGTGCGGAAATGCCCCGTTGATGCCAGAGGTCAGAGGAGGATGCTCCACCAATCTGCTTCAAAGGCGTCCTGCTGAGGTTTGAACAAGCTGCAGCCCATTAATAGTATTTTTCCTAAGAAAGAAGAGCACAACAATAATCTAAAGAAGTTATAAAAGCATGTCTTAATATTTTTTCTTTGGCTTGAGAGGAAGGCTCTCACTTGGGCAGTATTTCTAAGATGATAAAATGCTATTTTTCTACATTTTTAGTCTCCATAGCATCATTTTGTTACCAAAGTGTGAAAGGTGCTTTATCAATAAAATTTGATTTGATTTGAACTGTGATTTGTTCAACTGAATTTTTTTAAGATTTTAAAAGAACTTCTCAGGTTCCGATCGCTAAAGTGCTCTTGGGCAAGTGCACTATTTTAACCTTAATAAGTAATCAATTCATGAAAAGGATTTTTAAAATTTTACTTCCTTCTACAAGTTAGAGTGGTCAGGGGTTCAAATCCCTGTCTAGACCAAACGTCCTTGGGCAACAGACCTACATGAACTCCGCCCCCTCAGCTCTAAAAGTAATCTGTAAATCTCTGCTAATGTTGTGTTATGACATAACATCTAATCAGAAGGAACAAACTGCTGAAGAACAGGTGAAGGGTGAGCTCACGGAAAGAACATTGACTTTCAAAATAAAACAGGAAGTATAACTTGGGGTCAAAGGTGAGAGAGCAGCTAGGACTAATGTGAGATATCCAAAAAGCCAGAATAAAAGTGATGAAGAGGAGCTGATTTTAGTCTCAGGTGAGTTTATCTGCTGCTCTTCAGGTTAGCTCCTGTCAAAACAAGAGTTTTATGATCCTGTGTGAAGGAGCGCCCACACTGTTTAATGAGTTTAATGACTCACGGTGATGTGGAGAGGCAGCGGTGACAGGAAGAGTCCAGTGGGGCAGCTCCAGGAGGACTTTAACCCCCCCCAGTGCTCCTATAAAAGCTCAGGAGCAGCAGGAGCTCATCAGACTCTGAAGGAGCGAGTTCCTGTGGTTTGCTCTGAAGCACAAACATCTACCGTCTACCGTCATGAAGCTGCTGGTGGTTCTCGCTCTCGTCTCTGGTGAGTGGACTTCTGAAAATGCCCAAAAACATGTTTCAACTCTGGCTAAAATGGATTCTCACCCCCAGTTTGCAGAGCAAACCTCATCTGGTCTGATCCCCCCAAGAGCAACCTGGACGTGGTGAGGGAGGCTTTCTGGGACTATGTTGCCAAGGCAACGCAGACGGCTGAGGACTCGCTGCAGCAGATCCGACAGTCGAATCTAGGCCAGGATCTGAAGTAAGAGTCACCAAATTAAAAGTTTAATCTGGGAATCAGACCTGTGTAACCAGCAGCTTCTCCTTCAACAGCTCTAAAATCTCCCAGAGCACAGACACCGTGAACCAGTACTTTGCCTCTCTGCAAGCCCAGGCGGCTCCTGTGGCCCAGGATGTGATCAGTCGCATCACCCAGGAGGCCGAGAAGCTGAAGACCCGCTTGGATAAAGATATGAGAATGATGGGCGAGAAGCTGCAGCCCCAGGCTGAGGAGATGGTGGCCCAGCTCCAGAGTCGGGTGGAGGAGCTGAAGAGGGAGGTCAGCCCCCTGGCCGAGGCCATGGACCCCGAGGCGCTGAAGGCCGTCCTGCTGCAGAAAAGCCAGGAGCTGAAGGGTCAGCTGGAGAAGGGGCTGAGCCATCTGCAGGCCCAGGCCACCCCCTACACAGAGGAGATGAGGGAGAAGATGGAGCAGAGCCTGGAGGACTTTCAGAAAAACATGGTGCCCCTGACCCAAAGCTTTGAGATCCAGCTGAACCAGAAGGCCCAGGAGATCCAGCAGCGGCTACTGCAGAGCGGAGAGGAGCTGAGGGCCAAGCTGGACTCCGGCGCTCAAGACCTGCAGGCTCAGCTGACGGCTCTGTGGGAGTCCTTCACCCAGAAGACCCAGTGAACAGACTTCTGTCCCGGCCAGCCTATTTATTCAAACTTTATCCACTATCCAAAACAATGAATTTCACCCGTCAGGAGATGCCTTTCAGGACTTCCTCCATCTGCTGTTTTCACATGAAGATTGAAGTTCCTGAAAACACCAAACTGAGCATCCTTTCCTCTACAGCTTAAGTTTTTCCACAGCTTCAGTGTGGATCTGTGCGAGCATAAAGAAATGTAAAAATGCATCTTCAGGAGATTAAAGTTGGATTCTGTATCTGAGTTTTTAAGTTCCTACATTCTCCTTTCATCTCCTCATGAACTCCTGAGGAGATAGAACACGTGTGACCATCAGAACCTTGAGAAACGTGTGTCAAATCCTTAAAAGTCATTAGAAAATCAATTAAAAAAAAAAATGTAGATAATCATGATCACATGACTCATCCAGGAGAAAACTAACCAATCAGAATAGCAATCTGGTTGATTTTATCTTTTTCATTCCAACTCAGTTTATCTCTAAAGTTTAATTTAACAACTTAAGTTTAGTTTCAAACTACTAGGAAAAAACAAAAAACCGTTGAAGATAAACTAATCAGATGCAAACAGATCTATTACTTTTTTGAAAACTGAAGAGTAAAAGAAATAAAGGGTTTGGATTCTTATGATGGAGAATTAGAGCTACAATAAAAGAAAACAATGATAATCATAAGAGCAAGAAGTTGTTTAATCATGAGAATTCTGAGAAAGATTTTGAGAAAAAGTCATGAAAAAAAGAACATTTTACAAGAAAAAAAAAAGTCAACAATTTTAAGAGAATACAAATATTTTCTAAAAAAGGGGAAAAAGTCAAAGTTTTATGAAAATTAAGTCATAAAAGGATGAGAAACAAAGTCAAAATGTTGTGAAAATAAAAGACCTAAAATTATGAGTAAAAATTTTTCAAGAAAAAAGTTTTAAAATCAAGTCATTGAATGTGAAAAAAAGTGACATTTTACAAAAACAAGTCATAAAACTATTAGAAACAATTCCTACAATTATGCTTAGAATGTCATAAAGTTACAAGAAAGAACAGTAACACTGTTTAAATAAACTGCAACATTTAGCTTCTAAAATGTTTCAACAAAGACAAGTGTGGGAGTGAGAGTCAGATTACCGGGAACAAGACAGAACTGGATTATTTTTTTCAGTTTTGTTCTGAGAGTGGGACAGGACAGGAGTGAAAATCCACTCCTGTGTTCTCCTCTAGTCTGAGACTGTGATGGTTACTGGACTCTGTTCAGGGAGGTTGCTGTGTCTTTTCTCAGAGAGACCAGCCGTTGAGTATTGCTGTTAACTACGGTCTCTTTCTCCCATCTCCTTTCCCAGTACTGTTAAGTTTCCAGCCTTGGTGAGTCTGCTCGGCTGTTTTGACCCTGAGCGTACACTTTTGCAGGTTGAGTTGCGTACAGCCTGTTTATCCTTCTGGCTTCATTGTCTCTTGTGTACCTCAAGGTCAGGAGTCTTTGTTTGGCAGTTTCCAGTGCTTCAAGTATGGGCATCTGGCTGCATTTCTTAGGAATTTTATTTTTTTCATTGCACCACTTTGAGCCTCAGTCATGTGACTCACTTCCCTTTGAGCTGTCTTGATCTTAGCCTCCTTCCGTTGCTTCCATGGTTGCTCTTAAAGCCAGTTTTTCATTTGGAGAAATAATTACCGGTAATCAGTTTTGTAACCTTGAGGTCAAACCACCTTCTTGGTTCCAGTCAGGCTTAAGTAAATACAGCTGTAATGTGTGTATAGAGCCAGAAGAGGGCAGTAATGTGCCATTTCCACAACCATAATTCAAATGGGAAAAAAGAAAAGTTTAAGAATCAACAAAGATTCTGGCTGGATAAACTGACGTTCGACTTCATGACATGGTTGACCTCATGTTTGCGCCCCTAAAACAACTGGAAATAACAGAATTCACTCCTGGTCTGACGGCCCTTTTGGTTTGTCAGGTGTGAGAAGCCGAGATCTTCAAATTCCTGAATCTCTTCAGAATCATTGTTAGTGTTCTTCAAACACTAACAATGATGAAAACTTGTAGTAATTGCTTTCCCACATGTAAAATCTTTCAAATGCAATGCATTGTGGTCTATATTCGCTGTACACCTATTTTCACAAAGTCTTCTCTACTAAATGACCAACACAATATTTAGTGCACTATGTAGTGAGTAGTGGAGGAATTTGAGCACAATTCAAACCAAAAAGGTCAATAACGCAGAATTTTAAAATTGGGTTAAATAAACCGTAAAAAAAAAAAGTCACAAAATGATGAGAAAAAAAAAAAAGTCAACACGACCCAACAGTCCAACCATGTTTGCAGAAAAACAAAACTGAAAAGGAGGAAGAAATTGCAGTTAGAAAAAGCACACACACCAAAGTAAATTCAGGCCAATTTATTAAATTTCATTAATTTCAGTCCTGCATGTATTTTCACACCATGACAGTTGAGGGCAGAGCGGTCAGTTGTCATAATCCAATGTGCCTTAATATAACAGGGGAAGAAATACAATTACAGTTTCATAACTCAACTTTTTTTAAATGCTCTTTTCTTTTAAGACCAAAACAAATAGGATTCAGGTCAGAAAGTTTTTCAGTAACAGACAAATTAAACCTGATTTAACCAAATTTATTTAAACCGATTCCACTTTAGAACTGCTCTATTGGTGGTGTCGCTCAGCAGTCTGCACGTGTCAGGAGCAGGTTTAACACAAACCAAACAGCGGTTAGAACTTGTTCATGTCAAGAGGATTTCTTCTTATGCCCTTTGCCCCAGTGACCCTCCCCATTTTTAGATTTTTTTTTTTTTTTTTTTTTTTTCCTCTTTCTTTCTTTTAAAAGATTCCGCCCACAAGTCGGCATGCTGGAGTGCCGACACACAAAAACACACACACACACCTAGACAACAGACATGGAACCATTCGCTCTACATTCAGAACTTCTTTCAGAGTTACCTCCAAGAGCTGGCCATCGACCCAACAAAACACCTCAACCCTGATTTACGATCAGCTATTTAAGACTCACAGGGAAGGGGACGGCAACAGAACGTATCCGGCGGGCCTTAGTCACAACAAAAGCCCTCTGTCGGGGATCCCTCAGTCACAGAAAGCCTCTGCAAGGCAAACTGTCGAGGACGAAATCCCCACTGGAGAGCCTCCGTCAGGGACGGGGACCCTGACAGAAGGCCTCCATTGAGGACGCACCATCAACAGACCGCCTCCGCCACAATATAGGAACTTTGCAAGGATGTAATGGTAACATTGATAACTTTCTCAAGGACAAAGGAACTGCCAGCCATGTTACCATACCATGAGAACACAATAAGGGTCACAAGAATCCACCAGAAACCTCATGTTTTATCTAAAGACTGGGCTCCTGAGGCGTGAGTGGAACAGAGAACCAAGAGAAAACTAAATTTGGAAAAAGAAAATTGCATCTCAAGACAAAAGAAGACATCCAGACCTTTCCAACCAGACAAAAACACAAACACGTGAGCGTGCACACAAAGCACAACTCGGCTACACGCAACCTTGACTTACAAACGAATCAGCAATCATCCATCCAAACCAACAGACAAGAAACCTGTTAGAAACTGTCACATGCAAACACACACACACATTTACACCACTTGCACTCACACACCTTTGTGTATTTATGCACACAGAAGTGGATAAACACACACGCACACACATTTTTGGTTTTGCTTCGATCTAAATCCTGAAGTCCACTTCAAAAGCAGGAAAACTGCACCCTCGTCCTCTCGTGAAGCAAGCAGTTCTCTATTTCTTTATTGTAAACGATCTGTAAACTTTTAATTCATTTACAATTTAAATGTCGCCTCAAATGACCTAAAACGCCTCAGATGAAGACATTCCTGCAGAAGCACGACTAAGAAATCGAAGCGCCGCTCTGATCGTCCCACACAACCTGCTTCTGAAAGACGGGGGCTCTCTCTCAAATTAGGCTGCTCTTTCAAAACTTTCAGAGCCTTTTTCTGATGAAGGACAAATTTGAGATGCCTGTGCATCGAAACACTTGGCCACTGCAAAAGAAATAATAAAAAAAAAAATCCCCCAGCCATCCTAAAGAAGAAAAAAAAAAGATCAGACATAGGCTGCTCCAGGCAACAAAAATAAACCTTTGAAAGCTAAAAAAAACTTTTTTCTTTTTTAAATGTCTTTTAAACTCTGGTGCGCTGTAAGGGAGGACAGGAGAAGTCACAGCTGCCTGTTCAAAGATGCTACAATTCTGCTGCTGAAACCAGAGTCCACCCCGACAACGCTCACATTGATGAGAATCTACAAAACTGTGCAGACACAGGAAACTTATTGCTGCTGGAGAAAGAAACCAAATCCCGGCGTGGTCCTTTAGAAGCCGGTGCCTGATTCATCCCTCTGGTCCCGGTTCACATCCAGTTATGACATAGCGAAAAAACCTGAAGGTGGGGGGTTTCTGAAACTACAGCAGCGCACGAACACACATGTTGAAGAGATAAAAGCCATCGCAAGTTACTCCAGTCTGAAGTTCTGCTCAGGATGGGGATGGACTGAAAGATCCCAAATCTCAAACTTCAAAATTCACACAGCTTGGCTCCATTTTTTGTTGACAGAACACATCTGCTTAATATCTGTTGTGACTTGTGCACAGATTGCGGGCGCATGAGTCACTGAACAGATGCTTGAAAAACATCCACTGCGGGTCAAACAACGAATTCTCAGACGACCCCGTGTGGACAACAGCAGTACTGCACCAATTAAAACAAAAACCCAAACTGCTGTTCATGCCGTTTCCCTTCAGGGTCTCTCACAGTGTGGGTACTGTTTTACATGCAGCACTGCTTTGACACCAAACACTTTTTTCATCATTCTATAAAAAAGAAAATCAAAGCTGATGTACGTTTTTCCAAACAAAGGGAAGTTTGTCTCACGTTCCAGGCGTGTGCAACCACATGCTCACGTGTGCAGCAATTTAAACATTTCCTTGCTTAGGATTCTTTTTGTGTGAACCATGTTAATAAACGTGCACCTCCTCAAACCCAATGATACATGCTGCATTCAAGCGCCGGTAAAAAAAAAAAAAAAAACTGGGAAATTCCAATGACTCACATTATTTTGATCAAACTCTTTACTAGGGGTCATAGATGAGGTCACACTCTTTTTTTTCCACACGTCATCGTCTCTCAAGAAGGTATTTAGCACTCAGAAACCAAAGCTGCAACTAGATGACGTGCAAATGTCCCAGCTTTTTCCTAGATCTTAAAGGCAGCACGAACGTAACGATAACAGGTGGAGTTTCAGCGTGTATATAGAGTTTTGTTGCACACATGCTTACCTGCACATACTAGAGGTGTGATGTCATGAGACAAACTTCCCTCATCGCTTTCTCACAGAGTTCCTTCACAGCTGCAAGTCAATGTTTGGAGTTTAAACTTGTGAACATGAAGCAGACTTGCTTAGAGGCCAACCGCATCATAACCAGGCCAACGCTCTTTTGCACAACAGAAGCAAGGACTAAGGTGGTCGGAAACACACACAAAAAAAAGGGTTGTTTTGCCCCAAACACAAAAACTGAAATCTGCAGCGGTTTGAACTGGTCCCACTCAGATCAAAAGAGGCAGTTTTCATCCACCAGCAGCGGATCACTGACGCCATTCTGAATCGGTAAACTTGCCGATTCAACACAGCCGGGTTTGTTTTAGATCATTTGTATAAAGGAGCGGAGAAACAGTCGCGCAGTGTTCAAATAAAGCTGCCGTTATTATTGCAACATTTACATAAAAAAAAAAAAAAAAAAAAGACACCGCTCACATTGGGGATGGTTGTTGCTGCTGCTGTTCTTGCATAAAAGCAGTTTAACTCAACGTGGATTTCTTTTAACTTTGTGCTCAATCAGCTGCGCGACAGAAGACGGCGGACTAAGAGGGGGACAGTAAGGCACTTCATTGGCATGAGGGCAGGAGGAGGGCTGGAGGGAGCGCGTGTCAGCATCGGAGCGGACCTGCTGCTGGTGAGGAAAACCACTGTGGAGGATAAAATTCAGCTGCTTCTGTGAGCCCACGCCAACCGGGTTTGAGAGAAAACAAAAACAAAAAAAGATTGTTTTGTGGGTCAAGTTTGGTGCAAAACAACATTTAGTTTACAGAAGGAGGTATTAGTCTGTGGAAACCAGAAAAAAATACTCAAAACCAAAAACAGCTCCTTGACAGGCTCAAAAACGAGGGATGGATGTGAAAATGAAGAGTTGCCTGAAGCTTGATGCAGCGCTGTTGTCTGTGCAAAAGCCCGGCGTGTTGCGGTTCTGCGGGAGACAACACAGATTAGGACCTCTGACCTTCAGTCCCAGATGTTGCTGGATTCACTGAGCCTCACCTGCTTTAGGTGCTGTCCTGCTGGCGCTCCGGTTTCTCCTCAGCATCACCGTCAGCGCTGGATGAGTGGTACTCGGCCACGTACAGACTCTTGTCGATGCTGCTGGGGATGGGCTTGATGTCGGTCACCAGCTGCTCTTCGATGGCCTTCAGGTTGAAGCGGTCCTCTGACGTGATCAGATTTATGGCCAAACCCAAATGACCAAACCTCCCTGCAGGCCGCAGAGGACGGATCATTCAAAACAACTTCAGAGTTTGGAGAATCCACTAACAAAGGTCAGCCGACTCCACACACCTGATCTTCCGATGCGGTGGAGGTATGTCTCGGCGTTCTTCGGGAAGTCGAAGTTGATGACCACATTCACAGCTTGGATGTCGATGCCTCTGGTAAAGAGGTCTGTCAGAGAAGAACAGAAGATCATCCTGATGATCAGAGCTGGAGATTTTAACAGAAGTACTTTGAGCTTCAGGCTCAGGGAAGTCAGAAGACATGAATTCTAATTTACTGGTTCAATTTTCCATTTACGTTGACTTCACAGACAGCTGCAAAGCTAAAGGCTGTTAACAAAAAGATAAAAAAGAGTGATGGCATCAGGGTGGCTCAGATGCCCACGCTCAGCTATTTGAGAGATCCTAATCCTCCATTTAGAGAAGTTTGTAGAAGTGGTTTCATCTTTCCTAAGAATCCCAACCAGGCACCTCCTGATTAAGACCTCTTTACCAGAATTTTTCAACCAACTCTTCCTGAAATCCGCTCAGCTCTGTTGGAGCTTCAACTCACCAGTGCAGACCAGGTTTCTGCACAGCCCGTTCCTGAAGTCATGAAACACTCGGTTCCTGTACTCCTGCAAACAAACAACACAACAAACAACTCAGACGGGCTGCACCAACACAGAGAACTCAGTGGTCCACTCTTCCTCACCTGCATCATCTTAGCATGGATGTAGAAACAGGAGTAGCCCAGTTGAGTGATCTTTTTGGCCAGGAGCTCCACCCTCTGGGTGGAGTTACAGAAGATGATTGACTGGTTTATCTGCAGCTGTGGTGACAGAAAAAAGGAAGCATCAAACACTGAGGAGCTCTCAGGAGGATCAATCCATCGTGCATCATTTCAGCTCCGGTTCTTTTCTTTTTGTTAGAAACAGGAAGAACCTCCCTCCAGATTAAAGGAAGTGCAAATGGGAACAATCGAATGAGATTTCCTCAAAACAAAAGATTCTTACAACAGAGATGCTCTTTTTTGATGACATCAACCAAAGAATGAATCAATGATCAGCAGGTTTTCTAACAGTGAGGAGTGAGTTACCCTGGAGAACAGAGTGTTGAGACAGTGGACCTTCTGCCTCTCTGTGACATAGGCGTAGAACTGAGTGATACCCTTCAGGGTCAGCTCCTCCATAAGGTTGATCTCGTACGGTTTCTGGAGATGCTTGGCCTGCAGAGACAGACGGGACGTTCCTCGTGTGTTAACGGAATCCAGCTGCAACCCATCTGGGTACAGGAAGAAAAACAGTCTGCGTCTGCCAGCTTATGCTTACCATGAACTTCTGAACGCTGATGGGGAAGGTCGCAGAGTAGAGCAGGATCTGCCTGTTCTTGGCCAGGAAGCTAATGATGTCCTCAATGAGCACCACAAAGTCCTGAGAGAGCAGCTTATCCGCCTGAAGACGGAGGAGACAGAGACTTCACGAGACTGACCAGTGACCACAAAAAGCAGGAATTTGTTCAACTGTTGACCTCGTCCATCACTATCATCTGCACTCTGTCCACTTTGGCCACGCCTTTCTTTATCAAGTCCAGAATCCTTCCGGGTGTGGCGATGACCACGTGCACTGACGGCAGAACAGAAATGTAACTGAGCACGCGTGGCCACAGGGGTTCACATTCTCAACGCGAGCAGCGTTTACCAGTCTCATCCAGACGCATGATGTCGTCCCGCAGGTTAGTACCGCCTGTGGTGGCCATGACTTTGACCCCTCCCAGGTGTTTGCTGAGCTGGATGCAGATCTGGCTCACCTGCAGAGCCAGCTCTCGTGTGGGCACCATGACGATGGCTGGAGGCGGGGAAACAAGAGTATTGGTTAACAGCGCACTGCAAACATTTTGGACATAAGATTAGAGGATTTCAGCTCACACTGGATGTGGTCCTTCTTCAGGTCTATTCTCTCCAGCAGCGGGATGAGATATGCTCCACTTTTTCCCGTCCCATTCTTGGCGCGAGCCAGGATGTCCCGTCCAGAGAGCGCGATCGGAATGCTCTCCTCCTGCAAAGAATTAGGAAGAATAGTTCCTTACAAAAAAAATGACAACAGGAGGAAGGATGGACAAAAGTTTATAAAGGAAGGACAGATGGAAAAACAGAAGGATGGATGCAAATAAGGCATAAAAAGACCAACTTATCAAAGAAATGGAATGATGGGTAGGTTTGACAAGCAAAAAGAAAGGATTGACCAAAAAGTAAAGGATGAAAGGATAATGTCTTGAAAAAGTATGAAGTTCTTTAGCTAGTCTCAGAAACCGAATAATAAAAACATCCCGTTTCCATGGAAACATCAGATCTGAGTTTATGGATGAAGTGTGCAGAAACCGCCCCCTGCTGGCAGGAAACATGACAGCTGTACCTGGATGGGTGAAGGTTTCTCCCAGCCCATCTCAAAGATGCCCATCAGGAGCTCCCTCTTGAGGCAGTAGTCTTCAAACTCGTTCCCCTTTGTGGCCGTGACATCCTGCAGGACACAAAGTTTACCATGACAGCCCACATGTTGTGTATGGGAGATGGGGGCGGGGAGTTCTGGGACTCACTGAGGTTTTGACCCTGTTGTCTTTCGGGGGGAGCAGCAGGCTTTTTTTCCAGTCATCCCCAAACTTAATGCCTCCACCGTCCTGAGGGGGGCCGCCTGCCTTCTGAGGAGCACCCAAACCCTTTCCTTGACTCGGGGGTGCTGGCTGGACTGCGGGGGGTTTGTTCTGTCCTCGGAGCTGCCCGTTCTGCTTGTTCAGTCCCATGACCATCGGGCCTACGTTCTCCGTTCTTGCAGTTGCCATTTTTTCCTGAAGTTGGTTGTTTTTTTTTGTTTTGTTTTGTTTTCCTCCTCACCTGCTACAAAGTTTTGCCTCTTAGGTTTTCAGTTTTTAAAAATTTTCTCCAAAAATAAAACAAAAGTCTAATAAAGCATTAGCAAACAATATTCTCTGTTCTTTTCACGTCCAAAGCGCTGCAACAGAAGTGGATTATTTACATATACACATGTACGTGCAGTTCGGTCCCCTTCAACAACAGAGCGACTGACGCACAACAACAACAAAAGTTTTTACACAAGAGCTCTTCAAAATGAAGATAAATCTGCATTCAAATGCATGTATATACTCATTCACAGAATAGAAAATTATATGTGAACAAGTATGAAAGCAGTTCAAGTCCTGAAATAGAACAACTAAGGCAATCTGCACGTGGGGGGAAAGACGCGTCAAAGTAATTTCAGTTCAAAACTTCTCTTTCGCTTCGTTCTAAACTCAACAATATTCACTGTTTCCACTCTGAGTCCAAAAGTTCCTCAGTATTCCTCCTCTGGAAAAAACAAGCTTCTTCTCCAAATCATGTAGTCTGTAGGTGAGTTTATTTCCTCTGAATGAGCGGGTGTTGCTCCGTGAGAGGACAGATCCTGTGAAGGGTTCTCAAGTCCAAAGCCAAGAAGCTTTTCACCCTTGTTGCGTCTTGAGTGTGTTTCCTTTGTGCTGCAGGCGTTTGACCTTTCCTCTGCCTCCTCAGCACAGGTACCCAATCACTCTCTGAAGTGTGTGTGCGACTGCGGCTGCGACAAACCCACAGCCTCCACAGAAATTCAGGCCTGAAGCGCAAACCTGCCACCTGAAACAAATTCAAGAGAAGTCGTCATTTCTTATTTAATCTGCTAATTAACACTTGTAAATCAGTAAACAATTTAATGTTTCTGAGCAACTGAGACACACATGTCAAATCAACAGTTTTCAAATTTTGTAAAAATATTTAGGCCTAATCAGTAAAAATATTATTTCAAGTTTTTAGTCATGTTTGAAAGCATAGGCCCTTTGATTAGAAGTCATTATAGTCAGTCATAGTAGGTCCCCCAAAAGCCTCGCGTTGAAGGCTTCTTCTATTTTAAAAATTGCTGAAAGAAAGGAATTGTCCCCCAAAAGTGGTGAGTATCGCAAGATCACAGACATGTGCGAGCGAATAACACCAAACACAGAACCAATAAGGTGCAATCATTGGTACTGCACACACTACAAAAAAAATAGTTCCACTGCAGGAGAGGACGGCAGTTGTTAAAAAAAAATATTAAGAGGAGCATATTAGCGATTTTACCATCTAAATGTTCGTCCTCTGCATATGATTAGAACAAAGTTCTAATTTTTTTTTACTTCACAGAAAACAGTCTTAAGCTGTAAGCATCAGGACAGCTTAACAGAAGTCCAAAAAGTCAATTTTTCCTTCTTAAAATGAATATTTGATTTTATCAAATAGAAGATGAAAAAGATAGAAGACAGCCTTATAGAACTATAACATTCAGTGTATTTTACAAAAACATCAGATGATTTTCTTTTGTTTAATTTTACAGCAATTAAAGATTTATTTCTGTTTTAAAGTGAATTTCTGTGCAGAGCAAGAAAGGAAAATAGAAAAAGGTGGGAAAAGACAGATTCAGACTTAAAAAAAAAAAGAGAAATTGAGGCTGATGTTCAATAGAAAATCTAACCTTTTGATGATAATTTAGTAAACTATAATCAGGAAGCATTGGGGTGCTGTGGGATACAATTCTAAAATCATCTCTAGTGTATACATATCAAAGAGTTGCTTAATCCAAATGATCTGTTCAGATACAGAAAAGTCCATAATATAATGTAGTAATAGAAAATTACTTTGCTTACTGTAAAACAGTATGATGGCCAATAATATTTCAGTATCAATACATTTTGAGCTGAAACCCAAAAAGCTCAATGCAATTGATGCATTTTATATTTCATACACCCTCTAGCCTTTAGAGGGCACTATAGCTTCACTTCATGATGTTTGTGAAGCACCTGTCTTCTTTTAGACCAAATTTGAAGTGAATGATTGTGATGCTGGAGATAACTGGACCTTTAACCATTTACACAGAAGATCAGCCGCTGTGCAGGTGTAAACATGGGTTTCAGGGGAATGGTGAGCTCAACAGCGCAAACATAATCAAAAAAACAAAATAAAAAAATAAGCAAGTTGGCATCCAAAAACTCCTGAATGAGTCCAAACGCTGCATCTCAGTGGCTCTGCTCACTCCTTATTTAGCTCCACACAGCTGTAAGCTTGTTAGGGGACTGAGAGGCATTAGCAGTTTTTTTTTTCAAAGGCAGCAAAAACACAAACTGTCCTGCAGAAGATAGAAACACTGCAAAAAACATGCTGAACATTAGCTTCCCAAGATCTGGAATCCATTTGTGTTTAGATTTACTTTTTTAGAAGTACCAAACTCTAAAATGAAGCTTAGAAATAAAAATATGTCTTCTGCATATGCTGAGCACTTTAGCAATCTTTCCTGGGTCTATGGGTCTATGGGTCTTACAGAAGGCTTAATTTTCAAATTAATCAGGATCTATATATTGCAGAAAATATTTCCTGAAATCAGATCTAAAATCCTGGCACTAAAACCAAAAAGAAAATAAGAAAACAAACAAATAAATCCTCCTCAGCACAGATCTCCAGATCGCTTTCTAAAGTTTTCGTTGACAATTGTTGAGGCAGCATTGAGTAATAAAAACCGATTAGCATGTTTGTCATTATTATTAGATCCAATTTAGTTTTAAACTAAATATAATTGATTTTCATGATTCCATTGTATTGGAACACCATAAGGTACAGTTCTAATTTTGAAATGTTTAAAACCAGTGATAATTCAAATACCGACTAATGTATTGTGTGCATATTGAGATAAAAACACTACATGAAGTGCATGAAACCAAGAATCTAACAGGAATTTTTTTTTTAAAAACCCACAGAGGTTAGAGATTTCTTGAACATTAGATAAAACCTAGAGAGCATTAGTAATGTACTTTTTCATAAACTGCTAAATCTATCTAGTAAGACGCTTCAGTTCAGGTTAAAAATGCACACAAGCAGTCTTAAAATATTAGAACATTTCTATATTACACAACTTCTTTGATTCGACAAACAGTCGTATTTATACCAGCAATCATTCGAGTAAGAATAGTCATAGCAGGTGTTTTTAAAGGGGGGAAAGTCTGACGTGAACATACAGCGCTGCTAGAATCCAGTTTCCGACCACAGACCGCTTCTCCGTTTTTATCGACGCACTTTCATTTGGTCTCAAACTGCGATGCTATTGAAAAACAAGTGCGATTCTAATAGTTAGATACAATCCGTCGGAGTGAGATGATGCTCCTCGTTTGTGTCAGTTTAAATCCGCGGTACAGCTGCGTGTCAAGGGTAGTGTTAGCAGAGCGGCTAAGAGAGTTAGCTTTACACAGCTACAACTCGATTAAACATCACAAACAACTTTTATTTTGTATAAAGCACACACGGCAAAATAAACCGTGAAGCAGCGCTTTTATTTAAATTTAAATTTGTATTTTAACATCCCACGTAGATAGGAGTCGCGCGACAGTTAGCCTCGAGGCTGGTTAGCACAATAACTACTCTAGCTAACATTAGCTTCGTGCTAATCTGCTCAACATTACGATCGTTTAAACAGACAATGACTGTTACAAAGTGGCAACAAATTTACCTTAATGCCCTCCTCTTTGTACAAGCAGTGTTTCGTGCGCGTTTTGTTAAAGGCCTCCGTTAGAATACGCAGAAAATTCGTTGATATAAATCGTCTCTTTTGTGTTCCTTCTTAAATCAACACGGTCACCCTCTTCTTCGTCTCCTCGTGCTTGATGGCTCACTGCCGTTTATCAAATGTTTCTCGAAGACTTTACTACCTCCTACTGTCTGGCGTTGGTATTACAATATATATTTATAGATATATATATATTTTTAAAATGAGCAAAAATGTCTCAATGTTTTCTTCTATAGTATTTTTATTTTATTCAGCACATTTAAACTCCTGTATACTCTCGCGTTTTCCCACCATTCACGAATCTGAACATTCAGCTCCTTCAAATGATTACCACAAGATGTTTTGACTCAGGTTCAGGCCCTGGTCATAGGCGCCCGGGGTGCCAAAATCCCTTTTCGCCTAGGGCGCCATGAACCCCAGGGCTGGGCTTGATCATGTTTTTGAAACTTTAGGCTCTGTGAGAGGCATTAAAAAAGAGGAAAATCTTAAATTTTTTTCAAAATGAATGTGCTTTTTAAGGGTGAATAATTTTTGCACACTCAGTCAAACTTTCTTCACTTGTGCAGAGCATTTCAAATCCCAGACAAATACTAGTGTCAGTTTTATGAGTATTTTAAACCAACTGTAAGATTTAATGGGCTACAATATTCATAATGCCCAGTAGTGTTAGCTGGCAACACATTTATGGGTCTAGACTACAAACTGGATCTTTTACATTTTTAATTGTCTGACTAGTCCTGATGGGAACACTTGATTCACTGTGATATTCATCTTAATGAGGTATTTCCATTTAAAAGCTAAACTCTGTCTATGTTACATTTGTTCTGTCTACTTAACATTTAAAAAGTAACTTTGGAGTTCTATCAATTCTTAGATTTTTTTTCACATTTTCTTCAGTGATAAAGAACACATCTTTTGTCATGGAGTTTAACGTGAGATTTAAATATATAAAATCTCTGAAATTACCTCTTTGCTAAGTCAAAACAGTGTGCAACCAATTTGATAAATAGAATGAACAAAAAAGGCAAACGATTCTTTTAGTAATTACATATAAAGGGTAGTTTATTTATTAAAACACCAGCTTTTCTATGCAAATCACGCTTCATCAGTCTATGAAAATAAGGGTATTTTCTTTATTTTACAATTTTCCAATAGTTTCCTTTAACTTAAAATGGTTGATTTGCCCTCTAAAATAAAATAGTTTATAGAAATAAAAATAGCCGTCAGTTCCTTACTAAACCCACAAATAGAGAGATAAACTTGAATATTAAAGGATTTAAAAAAAAAAAAAAAGGATTCCTTTTCGCATTTCACAATTGGACACAAATCAGCTTATTCTCTTCCAGCAACTTTGATTGCACATTTACGTTAATCTTAATTAAGTTGACAATTTTAAGAATGTGAGAAACAAATACAATCACTTAAGCAGTAAATAAGGCTAAAAACGTTTTAAAATTGTTTTTAAGGGGTATACAGGGGAAAGATCTTGTCTTTGGCATTACACTGATTTGTTTATTTTTTTGTTTGCTCATACCGAGGGTAAATTATAGGGAAAAAAGAAGGAAAATTGGTCTAAACTATAGCTTTGATTCTAACAAGCGAACAACAGGGTGCTCTGAAAAAACACTGTAACATTTCTCATTTGTTGTTCAAAATAAAAGACACTAAAACAAGCATAAACAACAGTTGAGATGTTGATTTAATGCAGGTTATAGACTAAAGCAGTTTTTTTACAGACAGATCCTTAAGGCTCACACCCTCAAGCTGCTGGTGAACACAAGCTGAAGGCCTCTTTGACAGTTAGTGGTAAATATGTAACAAACTGGTTTATCAGGTAATAAATAACAGCGTGGAGTGAGTTATGGAGTGTGGTTCCTGCTTAAATGAAACCCTGCGGTGGGTTAAGGGTGTCTGCAGTGATGAGGAGACTGGAGTTGCTCTGAAGTAAACTGTCAGTGAGCGTTAAGTTTCTCAGGCCGGATCTCTGGAACGCTGTCGCCTCCAGAAAGTGCTGAGCAGAATGGGTTTAAAGTGCAGTGAAGGACAAACAGTCTCACCTTTTGAAATAAAAATGTTCAAGTGAGCTTCAGCAGTGATTGACACCCTGCCATGAAAGTAATAAAACCGTGGGGATGCTGGTCTTCTGACTTTGAGGATAACAACCTGAAGATTTTCAGAAATTAAAGTTTTTTTGGATGCCGTTGCTGACAGAGCATCTCAGCATCAGGAAAGGGCGCTCTGTGGACCGTCTTGCAGCGTGGTCATTTTGTGATGCTCATTCGTGGATTTCTCCTGCTCAAAGACTTCTTTGATGCGGGAAACGCAGATGTCAGCAGCAAACTGCGTCTCTTTGCAGATGTGCGACAGGCTGAGGAAGCCGTGAGGAAGGTCCTCTACCACCGTCAGGCTCACCGGCTGGCCCAGAGCTCGCAGCTTCTTGGCGAATGTCACAGAGTCGTCCAGCAGAGCGTCCAGAGCTGAGGCCTGGGAGCAAACAGACACAGAATTGGATGCTCTACTTAGAGCAGATGAATGTTACTGGTATGTAAACTCACCACAATGTGGATAGGGGGCAAGCCTTTTAGTAGGTTGGGTGGGGCCAGCAGTGGGGACACAAATGGATTCCTGAAGATAGGGGACGATGTCGGGGGAATAAAAGCCAAGTTCTGGGAGCGGAGGGGCTCAAAGCCCTCTGGGTAACTGACGTGGTGTTCATGGTCTGGCACAGGCATGTGAGAGGGTGTCCAGTGAGTCTCAGACCTCATCTGTGGTGTGGACTGGGAGCGCTTGACCCCTGAGCTCCGGTTGGGGTCCAGGAAAGACTGGATCCATTTGGAGGCGCCCTGGGTGAGGTCAGAGAGCAGCAGGGCCGTGTCTCTGCCCAGAGCGCTCAGGCTGCCCCTCCTCTCTGAGGGCTGCACCGTCTGAAAGTTGGTACCTGAGGAGAGGAGAGCATTCAGAATCACTGATGTGTTAGTTTGTTTAGTGGCTCCGTCTCACTCAGAGTTTTAGCGAGGAAAGATGTAAACAAACTTTACATTTTGCTCCTTTTTTGTAGCATTTCTTTGTGAAAATCTGCACTTTTGACAGAGTTTCAAAATTTCTGCTTTATTTTCTTATTATTCAAATTAATTTTCTGTGAACAATCATGTCTGGAGAAAGTAACAAGACACTAAAGTCATTAACCAGTGAACCGTGTGGATGCACAATGTTTGTGCAAATGCGGGAAACAGTTTGAAAAATGATTTTGTTTTTGACATAAATTATCCCCTTTTTGGAAGTTTTGTCTTTGAACACCAAATCCATCTGCAGATTTCTGTTCCTGGAGGAAGAAAAGTCAAAACAACTCCTCGAAAGAGTGAAGAGTGGATTCAGGAAGGTCATGGAGCACGCTCGGTTTGCATCTGAAGGGAAAACAAAGTTGCCGACTCGCCAGTTTCAAGATGAAAAAAATTCAATTATGACTCAAAACGTCAATTTAAAAGTTAGTTTAATTGATTTATATTTCTAATGTATTATTTATCTATATTAACTCATAATATTAGCTTTTTTTACAATTAAATTTTGTTTTTCATTATTCTGTTGAATAAAGTTCAAAAAACATTTTAGTATTTGGTAACATGTAGTAGTTCTAATGTTTCATTTAATACTTAAAACTAGCTTAGTTGTTGTTTTGTTGTGACTGCTTCTAATGTTCAAACTAAACTGAAACAGTTTTATTGTCAATGTTTTATGTTAGAGTTTGTTTATAATAAATAAAAACAAATTCCTTTGGGTCTGTAGATGTTTTAGTTTAATGGATTTGTTATTATGGAGAGGTTCATTTGAGAAGCATTTTGTGCAGAAGACGACCTGTTAACAAAGTGCTAAATAAAAAAGTTTGATGCAATTTCAACTTCCCTTATTGGCTGGTTTCTTTTGCATACAAGTACAATTTATATTTATTTAAGATATATTTTTAAAGCAACAAGATGTTTTTTAGTGGATGGTCACTTTTAAGTCCTTTTATCTGAAATTAAGTATAAAAAGCTGAAATTTGACCTGAAATGAGGTGAATATATTTGATAAAATGCTGAGTTTTGGCAGTGTAACTCTAAAGTAAAAGCGTCTGAAGAGTTACTTTTAGTAAAAATATATGTATTAATCATGTGCTGCATTCTCTGAAATATTCTCTTCTTAAGATGCTGTGTTGTATATAAAGTTCCCTTTTTTAAGGCTCAATAACAAACACTGACTCTTGTTTCTGTTGGCTTTTAATTTGCTTTTTCTTCATTTTGCAAAGCTTGACTGATGTTTTCCCCCTGCGTCTCCTTTGCAGACTTTTCCCAAACATTTTGGATCAGCAGACCAAGTGAAACGAACTACTCAGAGAAGGTTTCTGACCGTTTCACTGTCTAACTGCTCATAGAGGTCTGCAGTCCTGTTAGGAAAGCGGTTTCATATCGTAAAAAAAACATGACTCTCATTTTTCCGTAACTTAAACAGACAAGCTAACGTTTTCAAAACCAGCAGAGGTTTGGAGTATTCTTCCTCAAGCATTATTAAACAGGTTTTTCCAGCAAAGCAGTTTTATATAGGATGGGGGGTGTAAAGAGACATTCTTAAGAAGCTGGAGCTGGAAGTTTAACATTTTTTTGCTTCATCATCTCATGCATAAATCTATTAAATGTCTGTAGTTTTTATTTTTGGGTGAAGCCAGAATGATCGTTTGAGTTCAATGAGGCATAATCCCCTCTGCACATGCACACATACCTGCATAGGCATTAAGGCACCTTGCAAGAACGCCTAAAGGGAGCAGCGGGTCAAGGAGAGTGAGCAGGCGGGAGGGCGAGGCATCAGTGGTGAGCAGGGTGGCGGGGTAGGCGGCCATGATGCCGTCGGGCACCCTGATGCCGGCGGACAGTGCCCTCATTGACACAGTGATGCAGAGGTTACCTCCAGCACTGTCACCAGCCAGACAGATGCGCTCTGCCGTGGAGCCTAAAACACAGAAAAATGCTGTCTGAAAACAGGATAAAAACTAGTAGAGAAGCAGCACTAAAATATTCAGGTGTTTGTGTTGTACGTGAATGTAAAGTTTATTCTGCTCCCACAAGAAGAAATTGATAGTTTTATGGTTTGAAGAGCTTCAAATCCCAGAGACTGACTGAAGACAAGAAGCAGGAGAAGATCACGTAGTTTGATGAGGCCTTGTTCCAGAGTGAGGAAGCATCATAGCTGCTCCTTACAGCAGCAGAATCATCATATGAACTACTTTAAAGAAAGGTTGGCTGAACTTCTAGAATGAGCAAAGGTCTTCTCCTCAGTGACACTGTAAGCATCCAGAGAGTCTCCTCTCACACAACAAGAAACCTCATCTTCAGTCAAGGATTTCCCCCAAAGTCCACACCTGAGCACACCCGTGTAAACTTGTTATATATTGTGTGGATAGTATGAAGTTGTATAGTGCTGGATCTGCCTATGCGCTTCCTATTTGAAGATGGTTTAGAGACAAAACTAACTGAAACCAGCACAGTTCACCAGTTAACCACCAGGTGGCTTGCTTCACAGTAAAATCAGTCTCCATTAACTCCACCGTAAAATAAAAAAAAAAACACAGCTTTTGCTCGTTTGTGAGTTTTTTTAGTACAGAAGTTAAATATTCACAATCTGTAGGATTATATTTTACATTACAGATTGAATTTTTGAGTAAATAGAGGGTTATTGACCCTGTGGTCATGTGACCTACAGCTTGCACTACAGCACCTTTCTTAAAGGTAGTTCACACACTCAAATTTGAATAAAAGTGGTAAAACGTGATTAGAAAAAGCTCTGAACACAGAAACTCACTGACAATGTTCTGCAGATGTTCAGGAGACTTGAACTGTTTTAGAGTTTTTGATTGTTGGTTTTAGGATGAATAATTATCTGCTTCCAGTTTGAATAAATAGCCAAATAAATAAATAAAGCCACACTTTCCTTTTTCATATTTGATGCTGATTGCTCACTTAAAAATATATATATATATATATATATATATATATATATATATATATATATATATATATATATATATATATATATATATATATATATATATATATATATATATGTAAGTGTGTATATTTTTCTGAGATTGGAAAAATATTGTATATATAAAATATATATTAAAACTTCATAGTTGTATTTTGATCTTTTACTGTGCCACTATATCACAAATTTAAAGGAAAATATATCAAAATTAGGCTTTTCACAGCAAATATTTGGTTAGATTAAAAAAATGATTAGTAAATTACAGGTCATAATTACAGAAATTAGTTGCACAAAAAATGAATCGCACTAATTATAAAAGGCTTGACTGAATGCTGGGAAACAGCTCGACTGTCATCAATACAAGTACTAGAAGAAAAATCAAAGGAAATCTGATAAAAACATGAAGAAGCTCATACAAAGTTGAAGAAAGTCCACTTGATGCTCTTTTTCCAAAAAAATTAAAAGAGATTAACCCAGAGTGACTTCGTTCTGGTGCTTCATCCCTTCATCACCACTTTAACACCTTTCAAATACATAAAAAAAATGAGACACCTATTTAAGGAAACAAAGAATGATTCAAGATGCAGCTCATTAAAACTCAAATCCTGTCAGCTGCTGCCCTTCCTCGCCTCCTCCTCCTCCTCTCTGGAGTCAAATGTGACACCCTTCGTGTTTCTGTTGTGACAACATTCTGTTGACATACAAACACTTCATTTGAAATCCAGAGAAATACAAGCCCAACACACACACTCCTGAGAGTACAGAACACAGAAACTGGAACAGTGTTGCAGTGAGCATAAACAGTGAAGTTTGATGTACAAACACAACATCGGCAGCACTTTTATCAATGCCATGATACTTTTTTCACACATTGTCCTGCATTTTAAGAAGGTAGACTGAATAAGTAAATCTGATGCAGCAGTAAAAGAGCTTGAGTGAGTGATTTGAACACAAATACTGTAGAAACTGCATTCTGGACGCTTTTCTGAGGACGCCACAGCTGTGAAAAAAGCAGCTCTATGAACGAGGCATAAACAAAGACCAACTGTTTGTTTCCAGTAAGGAAGGAGGAAAATGCATCAATCGCACGCAGGTCAACGCAAAATTTAAACCATTTTTAGCCACAAACGTAATCTTCCAGTTCTGGTAGTTGCTGAATTACAAAGCTACCTTTTACTTGCTTTTAGCTTTTCTAACATTTTTGCATCAAAAGTTTCAGCTTCTTCACAGGGATCCTGGTTGTACTTTTGTATCTCTCAAAGCTTTTACACTGTTTAATGCCATGGAAAACAAACAGAAACGCTTCAAATCCATTTAAAAATGTTTGGAGCCAGAAAAGAATGATTGAAGAAATGATTGACTGGCGTGAAAAAGTGGATTTTCAAAAATGTTGCTGTCCATCTGAATCTAAATGACATTTTTGAACTATTAACTATAAACTAACTTGATGCCAAGACAAATAGGGATCACATAATCAAACGTCAGGCAGGCAACGGAAACATTTGCAGCACCATCTAACAAACACATTTTAGTTCCAAGTGAATGAGATGGAAAAGGCTCCTTGAAGCAGTGAACTTTGGAGGAAAAGAATCTGTGTCAAAAGTGAAGGACGCTGATATCCTACTGCTGGGAGCGGCTGCTTTCAGAGGTAAACAACAGCGGGACTGTAACATGCAGCTGCACGAGAACCGCCCTCTGATCTCACACAGGAGAATGACACAAGAGCTCCTGTCTCCCCACTGTAGACCCAGCAAACGAGTCAGCGCCAGCAGCATCCCCATCATCTTCATTAGTGCTCATCTCTGCGCAAAAAAGCACCTGTCAAACCCCCCAGCTTTGTCCTGGACCAACAATACTGACAATCCATTTGCTGTCCCAGGACTTTCCGTCAAAACAAAGAAAAGAGAAAGAGGGACCCCCACCCCCACCACAGAACTACAGCTGCTGTTAAATATGACTGATTAGGTAAAAAAAAAGAGAGAACAGTCATTCTCTGGGATTGGAGGGACTTTGGAACATCTCCAAAGCTTATGAGCTGCTATCATCAAACTGCTTCCATGGGGGTCACTCTAAATGCCACAATACTGAACAATTTATGTCCTCTAAAACCTTTTTTTTTTGTAAATGGATTACTGATTTTCTCCTAATTACATTTTCCAATGAAATGTAGAGGATGTGGTCTGAGGCTCCTCACAATACTGACCCAGCAGGTGACAGTTGTTCAGGGCCCAGCAGTATGCGTAGAAACACTCCTCCAGGGCTCGGGGAAAGGGTGCCTCCGGTGACAGAGAGTAGTCGACAGAGAGGACCGGGACACCGAGCTCCTTTGACCAGCTCCGAAGGTAACTCTAATATGCATGCACATCATAGTCATGTGACTCACTCTAGGACAGTTTGATCACTGATAAAGCACATAAACAGATGTGCAGTAGCTGTAGTACCTCATGGGAACGAGATGTCTGGGCCACAAAGCCTCCGCCATGAAAATGGAGGATCAGCCAGGGGGAGAGAGGCAGCTTCTGAACCCAGGGGAGGGGGTTCACTGAGAGGGGGGCGTTATCGCTGCGGGAGAATGTCTGCAGCTCTTCACTGTCCTGCACAGAGACGAGAACAAGTGGAGCAGGAGTTATGAGGGTCTGAGATTTCCATCAAATCAGTGGCGACTTTGAGTGTCAGATCTCTGGTCAGCTTTGTAAAGAATACAGAAAAAAACATCAAACTGTGACAAAATATTGATCATCAAGATTGTTTTTATATTAATAATAATATATTTTATTTGGAATTAGCCATTCATTCCCCTAAAGACACTTTCCTATAAGTTTTAAAATACAAAAGAGGAAATAATAGTCTTTTGAAAATGACAAATTGTTTGAATCACAATAACAGGATACGGATAAAAAGCAGATTTTGTGTTGGGATGTAAAAACAAAGAGAAATTTGCTGCAGTAGAAATTTTCTGGAAATTGGGAGTCTGAGAAGCTGCAGCTGCTCAAATGCAGTGTAGTGGAGTGAGGGAGCTTGAGGTTGTGTATGTCTCACTTAAAAGAAAAAAGCACTGGTGAAAAAGTCTTGTAAATAAGGTCAACCACTGAACTGGAAGTTAGTGACTCTTAAAAACCTCAAGAATTTTGTCTGACTTGTTGAATAAGGTTTTGTTTGGACATCAGCTGTGTTTCCATCTTCTCCTTTACCATCTTCAGATGATTTCTATGCACAGTTCTCTGTTCAGGGATGACACTGACTGTGAGAGTGGTTCAGCTCTGAGGTTTAAACTGAAAGTGTGTGACAGCATCAAGAATGCAGAGTTCCCAATTCTTCTAATAAAACTATAACTATAATGCATCCGTTGGGTAGAGTTGCACTTCTAGCTGTTGTTCAAATTATGGAATCATGGACGTTTTTCTTCACATCTGTTTATTTTTTTGAACTTGCAGATCCTCACCTGTCCTTCTCGAAGTTCATAAGAGATCAGTCGCATGTGGACAGGCCCAGGGCCCCAGTGGGCGACGGGAGGTGACACCGCAGTGGACAATCTGTGGTCTGAGGCCAGAGGTAGGTGCAGAGTGACTGGTGGCAGAGTCAAGGTGAGGTTGACCTGAACCGGGTTGGAGGCGATCCGAGTGAAGCCCTTGACAAAAGAAAACACGCAGAAGAGTGAAAACCCCAGGCGCACCACTGCTTTCCAGGCGACTTCACAAAAACAAACACTGCTGTTCCCTGCCTACTGATAAAATGTCAGACTCTGTGATGTTCCAGAAGGACTTCCAGAAGTGCAGGTCCAGGTTCTGGGTGATGCGTTCAAACTCAGCGCCCCGCAGCTCTGGATTGATGACATACTTCCCTGAGGTGAGGAGAGAGAGGGCAGCGGTACCTGCAGCAGAGGAAAACTTTTGTAAAAACTTGACAAGTCATCAACATTGTAAGAAAAACACACTCACCAACGCCAGACTGCTGTTTGCCGAATGTCTCTCCATATGAAACCATGCTGATGATGATGGTCTGCAGGAACGGACGCAGGGCTGGGCTGAACTGTGAAAAGAGCACTTCCAACACTTAAAGAAGTTTCTACTGAACTTTGTTGTAAAGAGGGCCGGCGTGGCTCACCTGGAAGCCAAGGCAGCGGCCGTAGAAGCAGGCTTTGTGCATGGACATGTACTCCTGCACAAACCTGCTGCTCAGCTCCTCGTCTTGCAGGTTGTGCAGCTGGCCGTGCTCATTGTCATTCAGCAGCATCTGGGCAACATGGAGCAGCGCCCTTAGCTGGCAGAGGGTGCTGCAGTACGCCTCCATCTCTGTGGCGTTGTGCTCCGCCCTGAAGAAGGCACTGTTGTAGTTTGAAGAGATGTAACGGCCTTTATGAATAATGTGCAAAATGCAAGACTGCAGGATCTGCAATAACGAAGATATGAATTGATGAGCTGAGCTGCAGAAAATGCAACATTTATTAGTTATGTTTTAAGTTTGAGGACATTCTGCTGTTTAATCAAATAATTCATCTGAGACGTTGAGTTTATTTAGGATTTTCATCAAAATTATACTGCACGAGACGAAAAGCAGATAATGATGGATAACGATAATGACGACTTGCATTACCTTCTATAGGATAGCTCTCATATTTCTGGTCGGAGTCACTTGTGCAGGAAGTGACATCACTAAACCGTGGCCTTTTGTAAAACCAACAAAAAGGCGGGACAAACAAGCTCTTAGACATTGGACCGCACCGAGACAGATTAAAGTTGGGCAAAAATGATCACTCAACTCAAATGATATTTTTAACAAGATACAATATCAATTCATAAAACCCAACTTAAAAAAACACATTTTCTGTCTAAATTTGTGTAAAATTAAAAGTTACTTTGCTTTTGTCTATAATTCAGAGTAGCTATTGAATCATTTACAAGTGTATGATGATGTATGAATATTTATATTTTATCCAATCAATTAATGACTAATTATTCTAAGGTTGATAAATCTCTGTGTAAATGTATGTTTCTGTTGCTTCTTTTGTATAGTTTTATTTTTGTTTTGATTGCTTGAAAAAAACTGTTTTAAAATCCAAATCCAAATTAATGTTAATATTTTTTCTGTTTAAATTAGAGCTGTCAACGTTATTCATTTTTTAAAAATTAACATGTCAATATTCTTTAACACAAATTAATTTCACGTCAGAAGCAAACATCTTCCTCTTTGCATCAGGCGCTTCAGGCTCCCACAGCATACATCAATTTCTGACAAAAATACACACTTCGTCGGGCACTATCTCGGCTTATAACATGGTCACTTACCAAAGGAATAAATATTCAATCGATTTTTAGTATTTTATTCTTGTTATTTTTTCCGGTTTAGACCACTTTCTCACAAAAAGACTATTTGATTGGTGGTGCGGCCTGTTATAACGGTAAACAACAATGGGACAGCAGCGACAAAAGAAAGCGATATATATGCTCATCATCCCAATAGTGTTAGTAAAGCATCAGTAGGAAGAGTTTACTTCTTAACGCTTGTTTTTCTCCAGAAGATGAACCAAACAGTTTGTTTTAAGGAAGCCTGCACATGATATAGAACAGTTCGGCTTTGTGACCGGAACTACTTTTTTAGTCGCACCAACACCCAGCAACCAATCAGATTTAAATATTCACCCGGACCATTTAAAGTGCATAAACACAATGTTTGCTTTTTATGGCTGTTTATCAGTATATATGTTTTCTTGGAGTAATACTGTAGATATAAAAGTCTTCGTAGTTCTTTAGAGTTCTACTTGTGTTACTGTTGATGTGTTTTGTTCACACAAATTACATTTCTGGGATACCTGAGTAAATGTTTCAGACAGTAAAAATGAAGGAAAAATGTTTTCTATAGCCATTTCTTTTTTGTTTAAAAGCAGCATATTCTCATATAAAATGTACCTAGTGAAACATTGTGATTAATCATGTAACTATAAATTGACTTTATGTTAAATTATAAAATGAACAGAATTATTTTAAACTTGTGAATATAAAACAAAACACATTTAGAAATGTGGCAGTACCACTCCAAATGCCTAGCTAATGTTTCAAGCCCCCTGGTGTTGACATGGAGAACTAGACCTCTAAAGGTTGATTTTGTTCTCAAACAAGCACCAATCTGAATGTTGAAGGTTTAAACTCGTTTAAACTTAAAATTAATCATCCGTTGTCCAGCTCAGGCCTGCCAAGGGTCAGTAGGTTTGCACACAATGTGACTCATTTATGTCCATAACATTTTGTCTGTCCATGAAATGCTACATACTGTGCTCTGATTTACACTTAAAACACTGAAGGGACACAATTGGAATGTACTGGAGGAGCTTAACTAAAACAGGAAACTACATTTTTCCATCCTGAGGACAAGCTGGAAGGTCAAACAATAAAAAAACTCGAACATTTCGCTTCTCAAATCCCAAAAATGTTTTCCCTTTTTGTCTTGAAAAATAACTCCATCTTAAAGTTTCATTTTAAAACATCAATCTCACTGATACCTACAACATTTTTATAAGAAATTCTTAGGGTTTTAGGAACACTATTATTTATGGAGATGTATGTTCATAAGCTGTCAATGACAAACCAGTTCCTCAAAGTGTAAATGAGCTACTGTTGGCGAATACATAAAAAATTCAGCAGATCCCTGGTAAAACTGAGTATACCCTCATTTCTTGTGTTTCTCCTGTAATGATCCCTTTCCTGTTCAACAGAGTTTTTTTAGTCACAATCATCTACAGAAGACTCCAAAAAGTGTCAGTTTTAATTGTTTGTTTAGTTTTTGCTTCAAAAATCCACAGTTCTTATTTAGGCTCTGAAAAGTCTTCTGAAAGTGAACTGTTAACAAGTGACAGGAAATATAACATGGATTTGGACAATCCTGATGTAGCTGAGCAGGTCAGAGGAGGCGTTCTGCTGCCAGCTTAATGATTTTTTTATAAATGTAGCTTCTTGAAAACATCTTGTTTAGAAATGGCACAATAGGAATAAATAGCATTGAAATAAAAAAAGACTCTAGATTGTAACAGAAGTCTGTTCATGTAGAAGACACTCCTCAAAGGAATGTTTTTCTGAGTACAGTGCCTGCCTTCAGAATGAGGTCACCTTTAATTGTGACGTAAATGTTCTCAGTACTGCTGACTCGTATAGAGAAGGGTTAGCATCTAGTGCAAGGACAGGCAACTTCAGGCCTCGAGGGCCGCATTCCTGGAATGTTCTAATTGGCTGGACACACCTGAACCAGATAATCAGTCATGAGTAGGGCTTGGATATCTGGAAATCATGCAGACAATGCAGCCCTCTAGGCCTGGAGTTACCTATCCTTGATCTATTGTGTTGTACCTTAACCAGTGAGCGGTAACCGTTTCCAGGTGTTTGAGGATCCAAGTCATAGTGGTGATAGACGGCAGCAAAGCTGGACACCAGAGGCTCCAAGGCGTGGCCGTGCTCCTGAATTTTCTTCAGACAGGTGACCAGGCGCTTGGTAACGCTCCCGTACGGCAGATCAGAGGGGCCACACAAGATAGAGATGTTCTCCTCACACACTTTCTTTAAAGCCGTGAACAAAGAGCGGTGATCCATTTTTGAGGCTGAAGAAACAGAAAGACACTGAGTTCACTGATTTATCTTGTCCTCATCTTGAAGGCGATGGCAGCAACTGCATCCCCACAGTTTCTTTTTGCTCCTGCTCCAATCACAGAGCTGCACTCGTGCTATTTGTTTGGTCAGGGGTTGAAGATCCCCAGGGGTTTCAAGAACTTTGAAACTGCTATTGACTACATCTGATAAGTTTAGTGAGACTGCGAAAGGCAGTTCAAGAAGAACAAACAGAAGCAACTGTTCACAGCTCCTTATCACAGATGAGAAATGAGAAAGCAGGAGATTTTGAGAATGTTTTGATTTCACACATCAATAAAATTAAATAATCAGTCTAAAATAATAAAAGAAAAACCTCTCATGAGCTTTTCAAGTGAACCACAGATCATTTCCTTCGTTAAAGGAAACTCAGACATCACTGCACGCTCCTGGAATAAAAAACTCAAACCCTTCAGAGCAGAGAGGGGATTCACACAAAGCACACGCTCTCTCCTTTTTAAAAAAAAAAAAAGTATTGAAAAACAAAAACTGGCGTAAGCAGATCTTAAACAAAAGACAGCTTTGATAAACACACGTTTACTTAAAAACTGGGATGCGATGATGAATCAACGTTTCAACAACTTTTACCCCCAATACCCACTATTGGCTTCAAAAACTTCAGCTGACCTACTTTCTGCATCCCCTTTTCAGTCCCTCTCATTGGGTTATGCAGCATTCTGGCCAACCAACCATTCACGGAGAAGTTCAAGGCCTATCAGTGGCTTAAGCTATCCAGTCCCTGGCTGCTAAAAAGGGCCAAACTATCAGCCTTCCACCACCATGCCTCACAATTGGCAGTTTTCTGATTAAAAATCTCCACTTTAGTCTCATGCAATTAGACAGACTGTTGTATGTTTTCTTCTAATGCCCCCTATGTTCTAGTTCTAAATCAACCATGAAGTTCCTTAAATGCCCACTGGAGGATGGTTGCAAAAGGCAGCAATTTAGCCTTAACTCTCTGCAAAAGTTAATTTACATAGTTGTCTGGTATCAAAAACTAATTCGGTCTTTATTTTCCATTCATGACAATGCCACAGAGGCTATAACTGTATTTATATAATTGCTTTGATTTCATGAAAACTCAAATATCTGCATATTTCTCATTTGAATTCCTTTCAACCCTGGTTGTAGAAATTTTTTATTATATTTCCATGATTCATGGACCCATGATTATATTTCTGAATTCTTGAAGTAAAAATAAAATGTGGTTAGTTTAATGTAAAAAAAAATATCTTCTGAGGATGAATGTTATCTTTGATTCTAAAAGTTTGCGCAAAGCTAAAATATCAATTGATGTCTTTCAGAGCTGTGAAGATATGCTTGTGCCGTTTTTTTTCTTCTTAGAAATGACACATTTTCTTTATAAGCTGAGTCTTGAGGTCTGCTTATAGATTTTCACTAAAAACTTTACACTCTTGCATAACGACATGCATCAGTGTGCACAATCTATAACATAAACTCAAACAGAACCAACTGCGACCACTGATACTGCCATCACAGCGAACAAACACACAGATGTAGGCGTTTTTGTTAGTTACAGACACTGATGTGGTGCTTCAATGTTTCAGCGTGACCATGGCGAGGGCTCCAGGCAGAGAAGGACGCTGCCCAGTTGCCTAAGTGATGTTCCCCCCAACACTGGGTGCTTTGTCTCAATTATGACGGACGACAGATGGGATTTTTGTGGTGACAAAATGTCCAATCAAGATGATCGCATGACGCCAGCACACATCTTGCTTCTTTCAGGATATCAACATCAGACTTTCAGATTTTATCAACCCCTTTCTTAAAAACTGATGTCTTTGAGAAACACCCAAAAGTGCTGGCTGGCGTACAACAAAATGCACTTGCAACCCTGCTGCTTTAAACAAGAAAAGCTATTTTTTTAAACCAAAACTCTGCATGCAGTGAATTTTTTTGGCATGTCTAGTAAACAGATAAAAGCCTCTCTTTAGTTTTCTTAATCTACAAATGGATTCTTGTAGCTGACTGCATACTTTTTCCTTCTTATCAAATACTTTTTTAGTTTTCCTGTCTCTACTGGGACAAAAATGTATAACTTTTATCCAAGTATTCATCTACTTAGGTGCTTAAAAAGCTGTTAATAGTACTTAAACAGTACAGTCAAATAGTAGTAGTTGTGCTGTTGTGACCTGGTGGAGTCGGATGTAGTCATGTCATGAACATGGTGTCCAAAGACGACTCCCTGCTGTTCTGGCAACCCGTCAGGTGACAAATGTCAACAACAGAAAACAACGCTTTCAAGCTGCTACTCCTCTTCGTGGAACTTTCTAGAACCGGCACAGTCTCTCATCTTAAAACTCCCTAACATTCACTGCGGGGAACTTCGCTCACGAGTTTTTTAATGACTTCGGTTCGTTATTTCAGAGTCAGGAAGACGCGGTGGTACACGGTGACGACGACATTTCATTTCCGCGTCGAAGCGACGCGTTAAAACACAACAATCAGGTTTGAAATAAACGACTCTGCTGCTTAGGTATCCCTCCCCGTCACCAGGCACTCACCCCGCCGCATCGCCTTCCTGATGTTCCTTCAGTTCCCCGCGCGCGCCTGCCCGCGCGAGACTCGGCTGCGCGCTCCTCGCAGAGCGCGTGCACCTAGCATGGTCGTTAGCATAATCAACAGGTATGCTAACACCAAGGTGGAGGGAAAGAGATCAAGCTTTTTCTAAAATAGTAACACTTCTAAAAAAACAGTAATAATTAATAACTCTGGCTTTACTACAAATAAAACATACATCTTGTTTTTGTGTTTTTAATAATCCACCAGGACAAAAAAGAATCAGTTTTTTTAAGTCTTCGGTCGGTTGGGGTAAATGGTTTTCACCTTTACAGATACTTTCACACCAGGCATGTGGCCCGCTTAAATACGAGTTTAGGATATTTTCATTTGAAACATTAATATTGAATTTAAGAATGTTTTAGGCACTTCCCTGTATCCCAATACAGTAGATCTCAAAACACTCCGTTGAGTTTTATCTATTACAAAAAGAAAACATTAGCTACCTTTTTTTGAAATTTTTTTAGGATATAAGTCTCGTGTCATTTCTCCAAATCGTTGAAACAATGACACGGTTCCTCAAACAGCCAAAAACGTCTATAATTTTTTTTTTTTTTAATTTGGCCCTTAGAGTCTGGTTTGATGGTATGCGGTTTGATCACAGCCAACTGTTTTGGTCTAAAATCACCCATTGGATGTTGCAAAGCAAAAAATTTGGGTTTGGAAGAGATCTTGAATGGGATCAGTGTCAAAGACATCTTGTCTAAATGACTTCAAGCACTACAGACTAGTGTCAGTGATCTTTCATTTGATGAAGACGTTGGAGAGGCTGATACTTACCTATCACAGTCAATGTAGTTCCCCTGGTTGCCAGGTATCTAAGTTGAGGATGCTGTTATCTTCCTCTTATCTTTCATCTTCATTACCAGCTAAAAAGCTAGAGATCTTCACCAAGATCGGAATGGATGGGGGGTGGACTCTTGAGTCAGCATCAAACTGCGTTTTGTGACAATTTCATGATCGAGAAAGGCTAAAACAGAAACCGATGTGTCAGAGTTTAGTCATCTGCTGGTCTGACAGCTCTTATCTCCACAGATCACCCTAAGGCTGCTGCAGGACCAGAGTCCACTCATTTGTGTTGTAAATTTTTGCTGTCACCAGTGTCGGGGGTAACGGATTACAAAGTAACTAATTACTGTAATTGTCAGGAGTCAACGCTCCCCCTCTGGTCACCGGCGGGAGCTGTCTTCAGAGGACTGACGGCACTTCATCTCCCAGCTTCGCCTGCGCACAGATCCTGGATACTGTACACCTGACTCTCATCACTTAATCAGCCAAAGAACACTTCGCTCAGTGCAAAGTATTGTTTGTGCCTTTTTGGCTGCATGCCAAGCATCATTATAAACTGATCTTCTGTGTACCTGACCCTGCTCTGACTCTGCCTCTTTGCCAGCTGCCCTGAGTCTTGCTTGGATCCTGACCCTGATATAGTTTTGTAGTCTGAGCTTATTCTCCTGTCTATCCATTAAACCTGCTGCATTTGGAACCAGCCTTCTGCCTGTTTTGTGACAGTAATTTAATTGCTTTTATCAATAATGGAGTAACGAATCAAGTTACTGTTCAGATTTGAGTAATTAATTACAATTACCGAGCTATAGAAACCTGTTACTTTTATTTTGCAGGCTCTGACATTTTCTCTCCTTTACATGAAACAAAAAAGAAGATTAATTTGAAAAAACTGGTGCATACACGCACGCATATTTGTGCAGAGTTGGGGATGATCAGAGTACAGACATGCCTACAATCCCAGTGCTTTCCAAACTGGCTCAAAGATTAGACAAAAATAGACGCTGCAAGGGATCCTCTGAGGTGTGCAGTGAGATGCAGAGCCCCGTGTTGTCGATTATGAATGAAACACCTCTAAAGCCGCTCTTTAGTTGTGAGCAACAAGATCATTTTTTTCTATAGTAATTTACTCTGTCTTACTTTATTTTTCACTCTGTACTGCATATGACTAGTGGGTCGATATCCGTTTGCCACACATTTGATAGCCCTTGCTAGTACTGGGTTGGACCCCTTTTGCCTTCAGAACTACTTTGTTGAATCTTGGTGGCATAGATTCAGCAAGGTACTGGAAACATTCCTCAGAGAGTTTGGTCCAAATTGACGTGATAGCATCACACAGGCTGCAGATTTGTCAGCTGAACATCCAGCAAGTTAAAAGATGAATGAAGTTGAAATTTATAGCTAATTTAACCATAATTGTTGACATTTTCAGCTTTTTTTAAAAAAAAATCATAAAATATAATTTCAGTGATTGCCTTTTGAGTAAATGTATTCATTAGTTAGGAATCTTGAAAAAAAAACTGCTTTAGCTTCTAAGCTTTCAGTAGTGCTTCATCATACTTCAGCATCTTCAGAAACCATCTTCAACTGTCAGCACTCACGTGAAGTGTTTTGCAGGAAATGCAGTTTTTCTAGTTTATCCACTCATTACCTTTCATTGTGTCTCTGCAAATCTAAAAAGTGTCTTACTAGAATCATTAAAGACTTGTGTTTGTTTTTTTTATTTTTTTAGAGAGAAATAAAAAATAACCTGAAACCTTTTGTAACTTATATGGAAGCAAGACCCCCCACTCATTGGAACTGACCTTACACATTACCAGGAGGGTAAAACAGCTTGGCAGCTGACTCATAAACTGTCAGCATTACTGTCATGCAAAACAACTGTGTGACGTTCATGATGGTGTCAAAGAAAATGAAATGATTCAGCAATCTAAAATCAGGAAGGGTATCCTCATCTTCATCATTGAGAGATAAGGCTTTTTGTTTCAATTTTTGAACACTTTCTTACTTTTTTAATGATGAAGTATAACTTCATTCTTGATTGAATAAAAGAATGACTTCTATTTGAATTTGCAGATTTGTAAAGGGGAAAAAACAGATTTGATACTCAATTTTCAGGCTTAATCTGCAAATCTTTTGGCTAAAAAAATTTCTGGTGATGCACTTTGCCCAAACTAATTAAGTATACATTTCTATTTAAAAGAAATTTTATTTATTACAAATTGCGTGATGATTTTTCCAGCTGGAAGGAAAATACTGGATTACAAAACATCCCAGAAGAGAACAGGGGCATCGAAACTCAGGGTCATTCTTCGGTTTCTGTCACCTAAACATGTAGAAGGGATGAAGGCTCAACAGCGCGCTGATGGATGCAGGTGTAGGTTTCCAATAAAACAAACTAATGGGGCAAATCATGTTCCGTCCTTAATTTTTCTGTTGTCTAGTCTTTTACCAACCAAGTCTTGTGATTTGCCTCATCATGAGTTACAACATTACTTATTCCAGAAATGCATCACTTGACGCAGAAACTTTGGGCTTGTCATTCATAAAACTGGACTAAAGCAACAATATGATGTTTTAAACTGAGGAGTTAAAGACAATAATCACAAAAAATGATCACTGTTAAAGATTTGATCAATAAAGTTTCAACAGGGTCACCAGACAGAATTTTTTTGGTTTTTCTATACAAAAACTTTAGTTTTTGAGTCAATTTTGACAGATTAAAACTGTTAATCCTTATGTGACAACGATTATTTGTAAAGTTAGAAGACGCATAGCCTTTGCAGTACCAACATTTATTAAGGACATATAAAAGAAGAACAATCCACCGTTTATAAAACAATGAAGGAATGATTGGGCAGTGCATGAGTGAGCTATTTAAAAAAAGGAAAGGCTGTATAGCTTTAAAGATACAAATGCTTCATTGTCTTTTTACTTTGAGCTGTGCTTGTTTTACTGGACAAAAAAAGAATAAAAACAAGATTTTGATAGCTTTGGATTTTTTTTCCTTTGAATGTTTCAGATCAGAATTGTACATTCTCTGTCAGAGCTCTGAATTGATTACACGCTAAAAACCCTAACATTGTGTTTGTTTGTTTTTCTAATTTATGATTTAAGTTTTTATGTTATTGTCCCATATGAAGAAAGTCAATGAGAGAGGAAGTTGTGGGGAACCGGTGATGTTTGACCCAAATCAAGGAGAGCAAAAACTGGGGTAAAAAACATTAAACTGAAACAAGGGGGAAAAACAAGCAAAATATAATAAGGGCAAACCATTTTACCGGAAAACCAGACACCTAAATACACTCAGGATAATTCATTTAACGTAGGACAACTGTGGATAATCAGTAAGTTAAACCTGGTGTGACAGACGAACACAAAACAGGACATAACTAAAATCAAACAAGCTAGAGGCCACAATCTTTATGAACGAAGAGCAGAGAAAACTAAACAGGGCACATGTTAAAAACACCCAAAAGACAATTTTCATCAGAGTAGGTCTTTAAATACTCTCTACTTTACTGGCCAACCATTGGATCCTATGTTTTGAGTGGATCCTCATAGTTTTCATATCTAATGACAGGTGTAAATTTAAAGTTTTCACCTTCCTCACAGCTCGTGTGAAACTGTGATTTACACACTTTAAATGACACTTTAAGGCAAGTTGTTTCTTCGGTGTTGGACTCATGTCTGACCTTCTCAGAAAGGCCTGTTTTTATGTATTATTCCAGAGCAGGAATTTCTTCATAAAGTGTCAAGGGCTTAGTGATAAAGAAAAACCAATCATGTGTTTTGCTGAAATCCCCTCTGCTGGTTTTTCCCAACTGTGACCATGTTTTCAAACGGATGCTGTACCTTAGATAGTTAGTGGAGTCTGCTGACTGAGTAACTCCCTGACTGGAACCGTGAATGATGGCTAAAAGTGGTGAGTAAACAGTGTATTAGCACTAAAACAGTTTACACAAGAACAGCAGTGTTGGGAAAATAAATAGGTTCTTCTATATCATTTAATTGCATCCCTCTGAAAGGTCAGATGATGCTGCAAATGCATTCACCGAGCATCAAGCCCTTCTTTGAAAAAAGTGGCTAAACAAGCTGGTCAGGTAAGAAGTGGGAGGAGCCAGGTCTTTGCAGCATCAGAATGGGTTGAGCCTCACCTACAGTAAAACCTGCATCCCTGACAGGTAGAGCAGAGCGACCTGACAACTTCTGGTTTGTTGAAGATGTGGATGAGCAGAGAACCGGATTATGATCGATACTCTGAGATGTGGAAAATAGTGAGAGCTGCTGTCTGATGTCCATGTGGTTAAACTAACAAGTTCCTGAATTTTTGGAGGACTTCTGCATTTGTTGAGACCATGGGGGGGACTCGGGGATCTGTGCTTTTTTTCTGTCTATTGGTGATCATGTTCCGAAGTTTGGCCAGTGAGACCCCTGTCCTTGATACCTCACATAGCACCACTAATGCAACATCCAGCAGCTCTGGCCATGAAGCGCCAGCCATCAGCACCCTGCCCATTGTGTCCTGGAAGTGGCACCATATCTCCCAGCCGTACATCGTGGCGTTGTGGATCCTGGTCTGTTGGCTTTGCAAACTGGGTAAGTTTCAGTCTCTGATGGGTCTTGACCTTCAGGGATCCTGAAGGCCTCAGCACCTCCATAATGACAGATGTTTGAGAGGTTTTTGAGACAGCAGGCAGCAGGATTTACCTCTTTTGTTCAATTTCTTTTGAAATACACTAGCAGAAACTGTCCAAGCAGCAGATAATTCAGACTCTCATTAGAGATTTCCGTGAGTCTTTATCAAGAGTGTGAGCAAGTATTTCCTTTCTGATTATCATTTAAAGACTTCAGAAGTTTTTCCACGGAAAATCTTTTGCGCTCTCTGTCATTTACAAGAAAAAAAATGGCAGCAACATAGATTAATAGTTGAACTTTTGCTTGCAAAAAATGTTCAGAATTTGATTAATTCTTTCACCCTCACTGTAAAGGAAGCTTCATGAATCTCCTGAGGACTTTTTGTGATGTGATGTGAGATCTCCAAGAGATGTCACCTGATCTAAATTCACGTTAACACAGTCTGCTCATGAGAAATAACCAGATGAGCACAAAGTGTAGGATTACAGGCAAAGCTCTCCTCAGAAAGTTTCTTGGAATATAAAATATTTTGGAGCTGGCTTCTTTCAGAGAGTTCATATTAGATTTCGAGGTGTGTTCTTGGTTATTATGTTCATATGAAGGTCATTTTAAATCCAGAGATTTTCTTTCTAAATATTAAATGAATTCTCTTTTCTCAAGCAAGTCAAGATTACATTTATAAAAGAAGAAATGATAGCATAACCTCATTTTTTCGAACAGCTTTTTTTTCCATCTGCTCCTGATTCACAGTGATTTGAACAAAAAAATACTCAGAAATACAATTTTGCGCTTAATTGTCTTAATTTATGTCCTCCATCGTCATTAAAATGGCACAAGAATATGTAAAAAAAATGCTAAAAACACCATTTTCATCAGAGCGGATCTTTAAAGTAGAAACAGACATGGTAAGGGCTGCCCTACCACCTCATGTTAGACAAATCAGTCAGGTAGGTTTTTGAGGAGTAGAAGATTAGAGGCAATCAACAATGCATTCAATGCTGTTTTTTGGGGTAGCTGCTTTAAGCACAGAGGAGAAAGTGAGTCAGAACCAGCTGTAATTGGGATCCTAATTAACCTGGGGTGATGGATAAAGAAGAAAGGTGGAACTCGAACCCAACTGAACAGCAGACATGCTCCTTGAGAGTTCTCACTGGCAGTTCTCATCTCCTATTGTTCTCTAAATCAGTGCTTTTCAATCTTTTTGGAGCCAAGGTTTACTTTTTCCTTCATAATAATCACAACCAACTGAAAATGTAACAAAAAAAGGAAGAAAATCTGTAATCTGAATCAGATTTCTATTAAAATGTCTTAAATAAGAATAAAAAACACAAAGTATTCCATGAACTTCTGTGATCTACCTACTCAGTGTGAAATTGGAGCCTCATTGGACGATATCCTGACAGTGACAAATGTTTTTTTTTTTACTCACAGTTGGTTAAAACTAAACACTTTGCCACGCCATACCTGAGGATTTCTCACGGCAGACTAGTGTACCGTATCAGACAGGTTGAAAACACTGTTCCAAATGACTCAAGATAATGTTTGCAGACTGTCCTTGTCAGACTTTTCCATTGTCTTTAGCTCTTTTGGTTCTAACAGAGATTTGAAAGTCCTTAGGACAAACTTTACTTTGAACTAGACTAATATGGAGAAGAAAGGATAGCCATCAGCTGATCAGATGACCATCAACAGGAGACATGACTGTGGGACACAGTTTCATTAGATGCGGGTAAAAATGCAGGTGCCGAAAGCGTTCTGTTTATTTTTTTGCATTAAAAGTTCAAACTCAGAGGAGTTCAACTTCCCATCCCTCCCCACCTCTGCGTTTCTGAGCATCAGGGCTGAGTCGGGTCACAACCGAACATTATAAGGACAATCTGACCTCCTTGATTCTCAGCTCAGCTGTCAAACCTGTGCCATTGTCTTTACAAAACACTGGCAGTGGCCATTCCTGTATACACAACAGGTGTAAATGAGTCTCAGCCATGTGGACAATGTAAATGAAAAAGCGTGCATGACAGTGGGTGTTTTTCTGCACCCCTGCTGGCATAAATATGGGACTGCGCTCAGCGTGATACAGAGCAGGCAGGTGTTCCGCTCCGTTCCTTCTTCAGCCGTCCTGCAAAACCCGGTCCGGGTCGGGCCAGCTTTGTTTGGATGAGAATGTTGAATCCGACACCCAGAGGTCATTGGAAAAAAGATTCAAATCTGTTTTCCACATGATCATCTAACACAAATCGAGCTTCACACTCAAACTGTTTTTAGAGGATAAAAATGTAATTATAAAAATGTACGTTTAAAGAAATACAAAATAAAATTCTGTTTATTCTCATTGATAACCTTGGACTTCTGGATCCCACAATCCTTAACAAAATTTAAGCCACTAGATGGCATCACTCGAGCATTCGGTGATCCAGAAAGGCCCTGGTTTGAATCCCAACAGGCTGGACAGTTCATCCCTCCTAATCTGCTACAAAAAAAAGGCTGTTTGGTAAGCATTACATTTCAGGGTCATTTGTATAACAAAATAATGCCGATTAACACATTGTATTGTCACAAGTACACGCAAAGTGCATGAAAATATTTCATCTAAAGATTTTCTTAATACAAAAAGCAAACATTAATTTTATTGTAAATAAAATTGTTCATGCCGATGAGGTTGGGGAAATTTGTCTAAGCTAACAGTAAAAATGAGATTTTAGTGGATGCATCAGAAAGTTTTTCAGGTACTTTAAAGAAAATAGTTTCCATTCATGCTTGACTTCTTCTTTTATTGAGTAATTTACGTTGATGGTGAAACTGTTGTTTATCAAGGTTTTTTGTGAATAACTGAACTGGCTGTACCTGAAGAAGAAGTTTTAGCCCAATTTTGTAGATGAGAAGAACACAAAAAAAATCAAATTTCGCCTTAATTGGGTGAAAAAAACAAAACATTCAGAGCTTCAGCTAAAACAAAGAGTGATTTTCATTAAAAGAAAAGTGAAGGAAGGTTAATGTGTTGAGGATGAAACCCCTTTATGGGTTAAACTATCATAAAAATTCAGCCATTTTAAGAACTTGAAGCTTGAGTTCTGGATCAGAAAAGGAGAACAACACTGGCAAAAAAAAAAAGTTTTCCCCACTAAACAAAGAAAAGGATACATATAAAGACACACATTTTTGTTTCAAACACACACTCTATTTTAATGAATCATAAATCTTTTTTGTAAAGTTTAATGACCAATTTTTTCCAAATGGAATTGAAGCAAATGTAATCAACCTACAATTGAAAAACTTTAAACACATTTAACATCGACAGCTGGATTCATTTTTCTTATTGTCATATTTGTTGACAATTGTGGACCCATTTTCATGATCAGATTTCTTTAACTAGTGTAAAAAACAAAGACCAGGAAAGCATCATGACTTCAAGTCATTTTCACTTCCTGAGCTAAGAAAGGACTCTTCATGAGGCTGCAGCTGAAGGGTTTGGCCTAAAGCTCTGTTTGATTTGGCAAGGATGCCAAAGAAACTGAGGAAAGAAAGAAAACTAAATTCCAAAACTTTTTAAAACAATTTTAAATAAAATTTAAAGATCTCTTTTATTCTGGTCCCTGCAAACAGAATATAAAGTCACAGAAACTCCCAGGAATAAACTGATTTGAAAACCTACTGACCTATTTGGGGAAAAGGAAATCTTATTTATTTAATCATTTAACCTCAAAATTGCAAGTAAATTTGTGGTTGAAGGAGCATCAGGTATAGAGGTGTTAACCAGCAGGTTTTGTTGTTTCTGCCTGAAGTCCCAGATGACACATTTCACTGAGCGCAGTTTCATTTTCCTGATCTGCTCAATAACAAGAAAAGCAGCCTGGGTTAGGGTTGTGTTCACAGACAAGTTGACCTCCAGCGTAGAGCTGCTGACGTCATCAAACAACTCACACCTACTGAGCAGGATTTCTAATGGGGATAGAAAGTTTGGGCACCACAGGTAAAGTGTTATTATTGTGCATAAATAACCCAAGGAAAGACTGAAAAATCTCCTAAAGGCCTTTAATATGACAGAAAATAGAATAAACTTTTGCACACGCCATTATTTTGTTTTCTGTTATTTTGAAAGGAGAAATGATGGAAATAAATCTTAAAACTTCCAGGTCATTAGGTCACACATGAGCTGACACTCCAACTTCTGACACATGATAGCCTCTGTGTGGGGTCATCAAACTGTAAGTGACCTGTTTCAGCTTGTTGACCTGTTTCCTGGTGGGGAGAGGAAGTTCAGAGATCCAGATTTGTGCTTCAAAACCTGTATCATAAGAGTAGAATCACCAGATCAAATGAGGACATGGAGATAATCTGTGCTCTTTTCAAATTTGTGACCTGATCTTCACAAGAAAAGAGAAAAGTTTCTTTAACTCAGTCTCTCACAGACAGAAGTCTGGATCTTCTACAAACTTTTACACAGCACAGCTTCACCATCAACATTGTATCTTCTTGAATAATCCAACAACTCTGATCATCTTTTAACTATTTTCAAAGTGTTCCCATTGGTCTTGAATTTTTATTCTTAATTATCTTATATATGTCCTCCATCTTAAGAAAAATGCTATAAAAACATGTTAAAAACAGCAAAAACACAATTTTCATCAGAGCGGGTCTTTAAAGATATGTGTGGTTCTGCACTGATGACCAGTTTGGCTTCTCAAAAAACATCTTCCCAGAATGCAGCTCTGTCCTCTCTGACATCAGAAGATCGTACCTTTCTGGAACGATCTTCCAACAAACTACCAGCTGCAGAATCAAGCCTCTGCAGATGATCCAAACTGCTGCAGCACATCTCATTTTTTGATCACAAGTCACAACACTTTTCACATCTCTGCTGTGACTTTCTATGGTTCTCCTTTCTCATCAGCTTACTAACTTTTGGAGCTTTGTAAAAATTATCCAGCCTTCAATTTATCTCTCAGCTGAGACATTAACTTATTTTTGTCATGTATTATCATTATTGTCTTAACCTTGAATGTGACTCTGACTAACTTTGACTTAGTTTTGTTTCTCTTTGTGTGTGAATTTCATCAAAGGAAAGTCTCTGCTAAAGGACTAAAATTAACATTTTAGCTTTAAACTTGAATTTCTGCTGCATTTGTTGTCTAAAAAGGCGACAGCACCCCCCCCCCCCCCCCCCCCGCGCGCACGCAACTCAGGGTCATTTATCTATCATTCAGCAAGTTCAAGACATGAAGCAACAAAACTGTTTGCAAAGACTAATTTTAAAACGTATTGTAGTGAAAAGTCAATGAGTAACATGAAAGGCAGTAATTAAATCTAAAAGCAGGTCATTTGATGAGACAGATGAGTCACTCTGAAGCATATTTGGCTGCTCTGCCTTCAGTTTTCTGTTGGGATTCTGCAGCTTCAACTCCATGCAGCAACTCAAGGCTTCAGAAGCGGCTCAACCTATAATAATAAGTATTTATTATACCAATAAATAGAGGTAAATGTTATTTTTTTAGAGGGGAGTAAGGTTCAAAACCAGAAGATGAAACTATAAAAAAAACTCTTTGATAATGGCGATGTCTTTTCATGCTCACAAAACCAAGACGACCATCACAGTAAAACAACTCTGGTGTGGATCAAACCAAAGTAAAGCAGATAAAAATATCAAATATTTGGAAAAGATATAACATGTGGTGACCAACAGGAACCCTGATCAGAGTTAACAGAAAAAAAAAATATTTTATATAAAATAACTGTGTAAATATCCCAATAGATTTTGCTCTACATAAAACATATCATGTCAAAATTTTACAAATATGACCAAAAAGAACAAATTAATTAATTAATTAATTTATAAAAAGCTATTATTGTGAATAGAATTTTTGTAGGCGTTAATAAAACATCCATCCATCCATTTTCTAAACCCGTTTGGTCCCTTTTGGGGTAAAAATCCTCCCAAAAACTTCTATATATTCATAAACAAATTATCTATTGCTTATTTATTAATATGCAGCTGTTTCACTGCCTGTCTGTCATTTTAGTGAAGCTTTATGTCAGATAGTAACACCAAAGCAACAACAAACGTAAAATAGATGTTACATGGAATATACATGGAACGTAAATGTTTACAATAATTAACATACACTGAGTAAACCATATTAGTGATTGCACACTCGAGGCTCCATTCATTCTTTAACCTCACAGCCTGTGTAATTGTGAAGGAAACATGCAAAACACCGCGATTTTGAGGATAAAAATGATTAAAAGTAATTCATAAATGTGACATTTAGAGAACAGATTGGTGGACACGTTTTTATCTTAGTTCCTCACGATGGCGAGAATTTGAGGAACTGGCTCACCTGCCTCCCCTGAGCGCACGTCCCTGCTGGAATATGAGAAACCCCCAAACGGATCCCAGAACCTGCCCAGATTGTGCCCACCCGACCAAAGCTTTTTTTTTCCTGAAAATTTAGAATCTATACTGGCAACACTGAGGCACCACATGGTTTGTAATTAAATGTAGCTCAAACAGAGGCATGTTGAGGATTTAGAGTAAAAACTGGAAAATGGAGACGCTGCTCTCATGGCAACAAGACTGTTGTCGCTAAGGCCAGATGGATGACATTTGTGAGGGAAGGTGATCCTGCATTGATGCTTTGTAATAAAACAATGCATGTTTAAATGGAGGCCGAACTGTGGCGCAGAAGGCGAGAGTAAAGGTTCAAATCCCAGCTGGGACCTTTCTGTGTGGAGTTTGCGTGTTCTCCCCCTGCATGCGTGGGCTTTCTCCAGGAACTTCGGGTTCCTCCTGCAGTCCAAAGACATGCATCATAGGTTAATTTGTTACTCTAGGTGTACATGTGTGAGTGGGGATTGTAACCCTCTTTCAGACAGTAGCCCGACAGTAGACAGGATAGGCTCCAGCAACCCATTGACTCCAAAAGTGGTATAGATGATCAAGGAAATGGATGAATGTTTTAATGGTACGGACAGTTATTGACCGGGTTTTTTATTTGTTTTTCTTCAGGCTGTAGGAAAGTTTTCCTTCACGTAAAACACAGTTTGAGCAAGAAATAAATTTTAGTCATTTGACATTCATGTTTATGTCAAAGTTAACAAAGCTCGTAAACAATTTCATTTAAAAGAAGCTGGAGTTTTCCTGCCATCGCCCTGCTGAAACAGTGCTTTGAACCCTAATTAAGTGATATGTGAGACTGAACTCTGATATGACAAAAACCATAAGGAAGAGCAGAGCGAACCAGCATGGAGACAGGAAGCAGCCTGAAGAAACATTAACTTGGACAGAACCAGTGGGTCCACCCCCACAGTTCAAACAGGCTGTGTTTATATAAGTGAACCTCTCACATTTTAACCAGACTCTCTGAACATCTATCAAGTCAAGGAACACATTAAAACATTTAACCTTCATCACCTGTGCTTTAGTTTTATTTCAAATCTGTAGCCTTGTACTTACAGACTGCTGCCAGTAGGTGGTCTTTTTTTTATGTGGTTGCACATGCATGAAGTTTATGACACTCTGCATGGAGTTCAGAAATGCAGGGAGGCAAGCTGAGATGAACGTATTAATCCATGTTAATGTGTGTCCCGGGTTCGACTGACATCAGATCCTGACGATGTCGTAGTTTCTGACTGAACGTGATCACAAAGGCTGCAAACTTCAGCAAAATCCACACCTCAGATCTGCATGGAGCAGCTGCCCCAAACCAACAAAACTACAGGTTAAAAATAGAAAAACCTTTAACTGGAGATTCTACAGTATGAACCAAATTGGAGTTTTATTGCTGTGCTTACCTGGTCATAAAACCACAGAATGACCTGCTGAACTCTGCTGCCTGCTCCATAAACTACAGACAGAAGTTTATTTAGAGAATGTTCTCTTCTCTCGCTTGGGGAGGGAAACGTTCTAATCTGGATTGAGAAATGGGAGCGTCAATCATTACTGAGGCACGCAGCCTTTGGAAACTCTCCAAATGTTTTTATTCAACACCCATCAAATGACCTCTGCTCCATCACCTTTCCCGACACATGCTCACACACTTTGTAGGAATGTCATAACAGACCTGAGTCAAAGTACCGGAAAACAAACACCAAGTGTGAACTCCAACGTGACTGAGTAACCACAGCCTCTCCCACCTCCGACAGGACCCATTCACATATATAAGGTTGAGTCCAGCTTCCAGTCAGGTCTGGAGTCTGCAGACTTTACACTGAGAGAGGCATGAGGATGCAAACACCCAGAAAGTTCTGAAAAGTGACAGAGAACCAGGCATAGGTAGACAAACCACAGAAAAACACAAGACGGACAAATAAAGGAGTGACATATCCTTTTACCTGAACACCGGAGCTCATCCTTTTATGTCAGTGATGGGGCTCCGCGGACATGCTGGCCTCTGGCTGCTGGGGTCAGTGATGCTGCTCTGCTGTGTGTCGCTGCTGAAGGCCGATGTAAAAAACTCTCAGCACGAATCTCATTCCAACTCCAACATCACAGGAATTCCCATCGCCACCTTCAAGTGGGAGCACGTGGAGGCACCCTACGTGGTGTCACTGTGGGTGCTGGTGTGCTTTCTGTGCAAACTCGGTACGTAGATCATGAGTGCGCTGCAGGATTGTGACAGTTGCTCAGTTTCGTGGTTTTTGTCCGAAAGGTTTGAGTTTTGCCTCACAGAAACAACACTGGAAGGAGTCCATAATGACATATAAGCATTTATGATCAGATCCGTAAGATTAAAGAACATCATGAAAAGCTTGATTGTTTTCTTCTTTGAGTGAGAGAGAATTTGGACAGCTCACAGTAAGATTTCTAAAGATGTTTAAGCAAAACAAATGTGTTACTTTCTGATTTCTGCTGGGTTATGGTCACCACAGCACAAGTTGTTAATACAAAAGCTCCTCTTTTCAGATCCTTGAACTGAACAATTAGAAAGCTTCTTCAGAGTTTTTAGTTTTCTGTCTGACCGCAGGGTTCTGAAGTCATGGTAGTTTTTAAGCAGTAAATTGAGTTATGTTTTTATGTTGCATATACAAAATCTACAATATTTTGTATTATTTCCTTCCTTTCTGTTAATGAATAAAAATACTCTCAGTGAATGCACCCTGAAATTCATAATTTTGTTTCATATCCTGTGAATGTGGATGTTCTGAGACAGATAAAGCAGTTAGATAAATGAATTAAACTCTAAGAAATGCGTTTTTTCACATTGGAACGGTTCAGCACACAACTCTTATGTCAAATGTTTGAGTTTTTCAAAAAAGATAATTTGAGTCTTGGATGTAAAAATTATTTTCAATCATGATGTGAGATGAGGCGTCAAGAGTCTCAGGGAGGGGGTACAAGCACAGCTGGTCACCTTCAACAGCTCAGGTCTTTGTCTCTAACTAAAATTGGATATATTAGCAGTTCAGTTTTCTGTCTGTGATCCCTAAATCCCTTTATGTCTGATCCACTCACTGCAAAAAAAAAAGTCTCTGTCTCTGTCCAAAACCTTTTTTTATTTTTGCCTGACACATTTTAAAAACCGTAGATTAGGGATATTGTTTATGCTCATGCAATAAAAGTTTATCTGGTAACAACATTTCAGCTTCTCAACAACCCAAAAATAGATTGTTTGGTTCTAAAATCCTACATTTTCTCTGTTGATGGGACTCAAAAAACAGTCAAACAAAATTTAATAAAATATTTAGGAACATTTAGCTTATTTTTTGTTAGACCTTAGAAAGAAGTATTCTTCAAATAGAAGAAAGTGCTCCTTTGTGAGGAAGTCGAGGGGACTTTTCAGCTCCTGAAAAGAAAATATCAAAGGGTAAATCAGTGCTCATGAATGCAACACCTTGGTCGATTGTGTTTGATATTAAATGGGCTTTATGGACACTTTAACGGGGCGGGTGGCCCACAACCAAAAGTCTTTAGTTATGCTCAGAGCTTTGTTTGTTCTTCGTCGCTGGTTAATCATATGCTCTGCACAAAGTGAGGCCTTTTCAATCCAGTCGTTGATCATTTGCACGCCAACGCCTCTTTGAGAGTTTTACATTTATGGTTTTGTTACAATGCATGCTCAGAAGTCACTGGCCAAGTTAAGAATTTTAAATTGTGTGGTAACAATAAAATCAGAGCAGCTTAATTTCAGTCTAACAAGAATTTCTTGGCTTGTCTCTCCCTCAATCAGTCATCGAGGCCAACCACCATGTGACCAACATCATCCCAGAGAGCGCTCTGCTCATCTGCGCCGGCTTCATCCTGGGGGGGATGATCTGGGGGGCAGACAAACAACAGACCTTCAGACTCACCCCGGTAGTCTTCTTCTATTACATGTTGCCTCCGATCATCCTGGACTCGGGTTACCACATGCCCAACAAGCTCTTCTTCAGCAACTTGGGAGCCATCCTGGTCTACGCCATCATTGGGACCTGTTGGAACGCTGCCAGCTTGGGGTTGTCGCTTTGGGGGTGTGACAAAGCAGGAGCTATGGGTAAAAGAGTCATTTTTTCTTCATCTAAACTAATATTTTCCAACCCTGGTTCTTGGGGAACACTGTCATTGCACTTTTTCAATCCAACCCTGCTCAAAAACACCTGCCTTTGATGACTGGCATTGTCAGACTTCGGCAGAGCCTGATGATGAGCTGAATCAGGTGGGCATCAGCAGGGCAACATGGAAAACATGCAGGACAGTGTGCCCCGAGGACCAGGGTTGGTTAAACACTCATTTAAATCACCATGTCAATGAGATGTTCAAGCTGAAAGAGCTGGTGAGCTGTCATAGTGACACATCTGAGCATCCCAGGTTGGTTCAGTCCAGGAGGGAAAGAGCCCAAACCACGTGAACAAGCAGCAGGGTTGACAGCAGCCTGCGCCCCTGCTAAAACACCACTGAGCTCCTTTTTTCTAAGATCTGAGAAATGCGTCCGTTTAATAGAGGCATGCAGATCTAAAGAGTCGTCCTATTAAAAATAGACCTATGTGTTCGACTACAGAAATGTATTTTCTTGGTTTATTAAAGTTGTATCTTTATTTACCTTCCACTGTCCGTGCACTGCAGGTGAAGTGGACATCGGTCTGCTGCAGTACCTGCTGTTTGGCAGCCTGATTGCGGCTGTGGACCCCGTCGCTGTCCTCGCTGTGTTTGATCAAGTCCACGTCAACGAGGTGCTCTTCATCCTGGTGTTTGGGGAATCGCTGCTCAACGACGGGGTCACAGTGGTTCGTAGTGTTTCAACACATCTGAGCTTCTTGCATCTGAGCTTTTTTTTTGGAGATTCACAGCCATCTATGAAAGGGTCCAAAACCTGAATTACAAACTAGCTTTCTGCTTTGACTATTTTCACATACTGAAGGTGTGGACGTTTCCACAGGACTCTACCAGTGTAAAGACTTACTTATAATGTCCAAGTTTGAATGAGAAAGGAAGACTAGAGGAACTGAAAGAAGTTACTGAAATAAAATCTGTTTTTGAGCCAAATGTTTCTTCATTGGGCCTGAAACATCCTGAAACATTCTGTTAAATATTCTATGAAACTACTGACTGTAAATGAGAACTGCACTGAGTGACCCCTCCCCCTTTGGTTCCAAATAGAAAGTATGTTCTGGCTCCAACAATTCTCTTCTATCTGATTTTAACGTGTTCTTGCTAATCCTTATTTTTTTCATGATATTTTTTTTTCTGCAGTGCAAATCTTTTAAGTTATAAACTGGCCAATCAGATGCCTCAGTAAAAGTAGATGGTCTAACGTTCGAAGCGTTTGATTGACAGATTCACCCGAGGCCGCTTCCAAGTGGTAGGGGTCCTGATTAGAGAGAATGGTTGCCATAGAAACAATGACTCAGACCAATCACTGCTTACTGGCATCGTCTGGTTCCAACTTGGCAACGTCCATATCATGAATATATAGCAACTGAATTTGGTTAGAGTCAGAATGAAGTCAATTTCTATGGGTCACACTCACTCGGTCCAGTTCTCGTACACAGTCAATGTGAAACACAGCCAGCAATCCAGCTTTCTATTTAAACAAACCCTGACTTAAATTGCTGAGCTGAATTGTGTCAGAATAGAAGTCAAAAGGGCGTAAGCGTCCTACAACTGATGAAGGTGAGTTTTTGTAACTAGAGGGTAAGCTCATTTAAGTCTTATCAAGCTGTTTTTATAGGAGTTATGTGCTTTGAAATCACGCTAGCAAATGGATTCATAATAAAGAGTGACTGATTCATGAGTTCCATTTGGTTTCTGTGGGATCAAAGTTCTGCTCATGAAAAAGGAGGTTTTCAGTTCACGCCAAGGTTTTAATTATGACCCAAGTTTTAATGATCTTTAGTTGTCATTTGTGGTAGTTGTGGTCCCACCATTTTTGTGTGTTTTACACACATTTTACTGCCATTAGATAATCAGGACTTTACGACTTCAGCCAAATAAATGTTTTCTTCTCTTGATCTGACCGTCACGTTCTACTACAAAAGAGGGAGAACTTGAAGCCCCAATTTTGGAATTTCTCAGACTGAAACCCCATAACATATATGAAGATTTGATTTTTCTTGAGCACAAAAAAGAATTCCAGCTTCAGTGGTGCCTTTTGTGGTCAGTCAAAAAACCACAGCATGAAGCCACTACCACAGTGGACTCAGGCTTCCACTGTATCATAGAAATAGGGTGCACTGGCAGCTCAGAAGTGGAATAATATCTGAATTTTGTTGACCTTTACCCTTAAATGTCAGAAACTGCCGAAAAATACGTTAAATCAGAATCTTTTCAAGTTTTGACAAACTGTGAAAGGGAAAACTTTCTTCTCTGGAGATAAAACCAGATCCACTGTGTTATTCACCCTAAATGTTTAAATGCCTAAATGTGAAATTAAGCTATTCACTTGTTCAATTGTCTTTTAGGTGCTCTTTAACGTATTTGATGCGTTTGTAACCCTGGGAGGAGCACAGATCGACGCTGTGGAGATCATTAAAGGAATAGGTGAGACATTTCTCATTCTTCATTTAAAAAATGATTCTTGTGATGTCACTTACAAGTCCACATAAAAACTGGAATCAGATTAAATGGGAAAATGGTTCAGTTGGAGAACCTGAAGGAAACGCTTTTCCTTTTTCATCTTCCGTTACAGTTTCATTCTTTGTGGTAGCCTTTGGTGGTTCCCTCTTGGGGTTTGTGTTCGGCCTGTTGATGTGCTTTTTGACCAGATGCACTAAAAACATCCAGATAATCGAGCCTGGCTTCATTTTTGTGGTGGGATACCTGTCCTACCTGACGGCTGAGATGCTCTCCCTTTCCGCCATCCTTTCGTGAGTACCACATTTCAAAAACAACCTTCTTACTGCATAACATCATCCAGCAAACGTGGACCAAACACAACACTCACCAATGCCTGTGTCAGTGAGATTATGACATGTCACACCAACCCATCTGTGATCAAAGGGTCCAAACTGAGCTCTGGTGTCGAATATCTGGGCAATTGCTGTTCCCATGATAGAGAAGAATGTTGGCCCCAGTATAACTACCATTCGGCTTCTAGGGCTATCAAAGAACAAAAGTAGTTCTGATAAAGCTCAAATGAGCTCATTGGCTCTGAACTCCATGTGTCTTTTGTGCAGGTGTGTGTTCTGTGGTGTGGGCTGTCAGAAGTACATCAGAGCAAACATGGACGAGAACTCAGTCAATACCGTAAAATACGCCATGAAGGTTTTTGCCAACGGCGCAGAGACCATGATCTTCGTTTTCCTCGGCATCTCCGCCATCGATAAAACCATCTGGGTGTGGAACACGGGCTTCATCCTGCTCACGCTGTTCTTCATCTTTGTGTACAGATTCATTGGTGAGATGCTGCCCGTTTTAGTGGAAACATATTTGTCGCTCAGCAGACTGTTTGAATTTTTTCTTTTGTGTTCTCCAGGTGTTTTTATCCTCACTTGGATATTGAACAGGTTCAGGCTGGTTCCTCTGGAGTTCATTGATCAGCTGATCATGGGCTTTGGTGGCCTCCGAGGGGCTGTGGCATACGGCCTGGCGGTGATGATGGACAAGTCAAAGATAAAGGAGAAGGAACTGATGGTCAGCACAACTCTCATTGTGGTCTTCTTTACCGTCATCATTCAGGTGAGAGCTCAGAAGGTCAATGGTGTTATCGTGAGAAATTAGGCTACAAGTGGTCAGAAATGAAAAAGTCCATGTAAAAAGTTGAAGCACTTGGGGCTCCACACAGCACTTCTGAGGCCTGAATCTGAGATGTAATATTATCTTAGAGACCCAAGTCTCACCACATGTATCATTCATTCTGTTGTCCCCATGAATCTACAATTCCAAAACACCAGATAGCAGTAAGGGCTATTTTTTGTAGCTGGAGCTGACATAAAATGGTACAAGTTAATTTCAGCTGTAAGTAAGTGGTTCACTTTTGTTTTCCATATCTCTTTTCTGATTATGAGCTGTCCAAATTTTGCCAAGTCCTCCATAAAGAACTCAGTGTAGCCAGAGATATGAAAAATGAAGTGGACCAATCACAGCCACCATGGTTCAGACTCAAACTTGTTGGATTTAAGCAAAAGGAATCTTCTTGCATGAGAGTTTTTACAAAAATAAGTGGGAGGGCCACTTTGACAAGAGTTTATTCGCCCACTTTGGCAATGTTTAAAAAACATCCAGTTGGTTGTAACCATTGACTGTATAAGAGAACTGGACTGAACGATCCCTCCACCCTGAAGTTCCAAACAGGAAGTACCTGCTGGCACGAAGAAGCCAAAATCCCATAGACTTCTAACGAGAAATACACAACTGTTAGTCAGTCGTTATATTTGTCAAAATAACTATTCTTGCCCTTTTTTTCTTACCTTTTTTTTAACACCTTCTTGCTAATCCTTATTTTTTAATGATATTTTTTTCTTTATTGCAAGTTATTCAAGTCATACACTGACCAATCAGATACCTCAATAAAAGCGTATGCCCAACAGCCCCCACGTCGAACGTTTGATTGACAGATTCTCCTGAGTTGCTTTCAGTGAAAGGGGTGTGGCTTTCCAACAAGCTTACTCTTGATTGTGACAGTAGTTGCCATAGAAACATTGACTCAGATCAACTTGGACCAATCACTGTCATCTGGCTCCAACACGGCGACGTCCGTATGGCGGAAAAAGGGAGACTGAATTGGATTCATTTCGTTGGAGCTGGAAGTGAGGCTTTTTCCATGGGTAATGTCACACTCGCTTAGTCCAGTTCTCTCATACAGTCAATGATAGGAACAATTTTGAACTCTAATTTTTTTTTTATTGAAAGATTTACAGCAATTTCCCTCAAAAATAAAAAAATGTTGATGCTATGCTGTTAATGGTTTTATTTTTGACTTTTTAGCATGGGAGTCAATGGAAAACTGCTCCCCTCAGGCATCTGTCTCTGGAGGCCTTATGAGAAAAAGCAAAGTTTGCTGACTCCAGATTTGCTTGTCAAGACGCACTTTAGTATGCTTCCTGGTAGTCTTGCTGTACTATTACAAAGCTATGATTAAGTCAACAGAAGTAGTCATCTAAAGGTTGAAAAGTCAGCTTTTAAAGTGCACCTAAATGCAACACGTTAGTAGAACTCTGAGCCTGAAAGCTTCATAATTTCCTCATTATGCATATAAGAAAAAATATTTAAGTCAAATGTTTGTAAATTTGTCAAAAAGTCATAACTGGCATTGACCTCTAAAAGGTGGGAGCCCTATTAATGAAAGTTTTTGTAACCTTGCATTATGCATCTGTTTGCTACAGGGAATTGTCATGAAGCCGCTGGTCGAATGGCTGAAAGTGAAGAAAGCTCAACTTTCTGAGCTCACACTCATCGAGAAAGTGCAGAACCGGGTAAAGATCCCGTCTTTCTCCAGATCCAACATGTACGATGAAAAGCCTTCTGTTCTCACTCCACCTCTCTGTCCTACTGCAGGTCTTTGATCACATGCTGGTCGCTATTGAAGACATTTCTGGACAGATAGGACACAATTACATGAGAGACAAGTGAGTTTGGGCTTGAAGTCTTTCAAAGCTTCTGCACAGCCTCAGTGACGTTGCAGTGATCATCTCTTTCATCTTCAGGTGGAATAACTTTGAGCAGAACTGGATGATGTGGATGCTGATGAAGCCTTCAGCCAGAAAGAAGCAGGACCACATTTTCAATGTCTTCCATCAGCTGAATCTAAAGGACGCGGCTGAATATGTATCTGAGGTGAGAGTAAAGGCATGCTGTGGTCGGGGGGTGAGGGGGGGTGAGTCTAGGGGAGCTGAAGAAGGTTGTGTGCTTTCAGGGCGAGCGCAGAGGGTCTCTGGAGTTCATTCGCAACGACAGCGCCTTCATTGACTTCAAGAAGAAGCTTGGCGACGACATGTTGGATGCCATGCCTGATGTCACCGCTGACACGTCGTTTGATCACGGCATCGTGTTGCCTGTCAGGTGAGCAGACGATCAGTCAGAGGAGTGAATGGAGATCATGATGGGGTTCTGCTCTCCCCTGCAAATGAGTTCATGCATGATACCTTTAAAAGGTTGAAAAGTTGATGCTGAATGTTCTCCCTGCAGGAGAGAGCCGGTGCCCTCTGTGAGCCTGACGATGCACGAACAGGCCATGAATGGACTAAGAGAGATGGAAGACCTCAACTCTCACCATCTACTGCAGGAGCACCTCTACAAGGGCAGGAAGCAGGTGAGGCCACTCACTAGAGGAGGGTTAACAGCACGCAGCAACAGCTGAAGCAGTTCTGAGCCTTCCTCTGTGTTTCAGCACCGACACAGGTTCAGCCGCAACCATCTCAACATCAACACAGACGAAAACGAAGTGCAGGAGATCTTCCAGAGAACCATGAGGAGACGCCTGGAGTCCTTCAAGTCTGCAAAGATGGGCATGGCCCCACCCAAGATCATTTCAAAACACACCATGAAGGAGCAGCAGAAGGTCAGAGAGCTGCTCTTCCTCCCTTCATACTTTTTCTACTGTCCTGCTGTGTTCACGCTGAGCATGTGACGCACGTTCTCAAAGGTGCATTTAGCATATGGGGCTCACACTGGACAACCAGGAAAGGGCTTCTTCTTCTTTTTCTTTTGATACTGTTTACTTGCACATATACAGATGGAAGAGGCTTGGTGCCAAATGTCAAAGTGATGCAAATTTAGCAAATTTTGCTCAATGTTTTTCTTTCACAGCTCTATTCCAATATATGAAAGACTTGGTGTCATAGAATTACAACTGGGTACAAACCACAACTATTCATTTCATCTCCATGATCAATTTTCAAACAGTTGGCACTTCTGTGAATTAAAATGGATCCACGTGTCACTACCAAAACTGAATCCCTGGTTGGTCAAAGTTGGTTAAACTTTTTCAACGCGTGTTCAATGGCCATGCATTTTTCATATACAGGGGTCAGTCACGGACAAGGATTTTGAAAGTGTCAATTTTAAAACAGTAAAAAAAATAGTATGTTACCTATAAATTTGCAAATGTTCTTGGAAATTTGTAAATTTAGTGTGTTTTTAGGTCAATTTAGTGACTGTGGCCTTGAAAAAAATCATTTCCTGCAACCTCATTTGGATCAAAATGAATTGATCTCCTTATTATTTGAAACCGTAATTTTAGTCTTTAGTCTTTAAGTATAAAGCTTTATTAGTGATTTCTTCATTTTGAAGACTAGGATGCAGCAGAAGAGAAAGACAGAAGAGAAAATGAGATGAGGAGATGTAAGAGGATGACAAGGATGAGATTTAATGTTCCTTTCTGACCGTAGTAAAAGTGGGATGATGCCCCTTCGAGGTATTCATCATCAGAAATTAATGAAGGACGTGGAATTAATTTCTGATCATGGATACCTCAAGTGGTAAAGGTTTTTTAGCCTCCGGTGAGTATGAACTTTGCCCAATCTTTGCTACTTAGCTTTGAGTGGCATGAGGTTGTTGGCTCTGATTCTTTGATACTATGAATGTGTTTTTCTATGTAGACAATGAAAAAGATTAAAAACATGAAAAAAAACCCCGCTGGGCAATGCTTTGGAGTCAAACTCCTGATTCCCGCAGTAGACCATGCATGCTCTTGTTCTAACCATTAGGCCACAGGAAGAACTTGACCCACAGACCTTATTTATTCAAGCACAGCAGTGTTTTTGATGCACAAAGGTGACACAACTGAATGTGTCAAAATAATGGAACACTGTACAGGCGCAAACACAGTAAAGTATGCGGCGGGGCGGGACGGCAGGAAGCTCCCTGCTCTTTGATTATTACAGTTTGATTTATGGCCATCCAATCATAAAGACGTGTAAAAACAGGGACAGAATTCGCAACTGCAACTTCAGGAGCTTTTTACTTTGCATCCACAAAAAAGGTGCTAAGAAAAAAACTTTAAAATGATTTCACAAATACAAATCTTTTTTATGGGCATGCAGATTCCTTTTTACACATTTGCAAACCTACATTTTTTGAGCAGATTTATTTTGCGGTATGATGAAACGGGATTTATGTGCAAACATGCAGATGCGGTTTTTAATCTTTATGGCCTTATATTGAGCCCACATAAACACAAGTGCTTTGAACACAAAAAGCCAGTAACGCGCATTTACGCATGTTTACAAAGACTTCAATGCTTCAGTGCACTTTGCTAAGGATGGTGTGAACATGGCTTCAGACTCCTATTGAGGCTTTCTCAAAGTCACATGATTGCTTACCTCCTGTGCAAAGTGGCGGCTGACAGGAGAAACGTTTTTGACGAAAATGTTTTCTGTTTGAATGGCATGGATGAATAATTGTGATCTTTTTCTTCCAGACGCCATATGGAATGAACAGAAACTCTGTAGATGAAGGTACATATGTTCCACACTCATTCACTGATAATCATAATAATAAAATAATAAAAGCAGACATTTGTTATTTTTTACTAAACAGTTAAATTAAATTTTGATTTATTTTTTGCATATTTATTTCATGTTTCATCTGAACAATTTGGACTTTAATTAATGAAATTATGAAATTTTGTGACTGAAGTTTCCTCCTGGCTTGGTTCAGCTTTTCTCAGATTCTGGTTCTTTTTCTCCAGATTTTGAGTTCTCAGAGGCGGGCAGCGCGTCCGGCTATGACCCCAACATCTACAGGGCTGGAGGTAATGCAGACCAAAGTGGGCCTCAACATGACCCTTGGGAGTCATGGCAACATCCCTTCACTTCCTGTCTCTGTTGCAGGTGGGATCGAGAACCCGGCCTTCATGGCAGACCTGGATACCGCCGCGCCGCTGCAAATCCCCCCCTGGTTGGCAGAGGCAGAGATGGACAGTGGCAGTGTGGCTCCATCTCAGCGGGCTCAAGCGAGGCCCCCGGTGACAGCAGGTGACATGCGGCGCCTGGCCCCCCTCCGCATCAGCACCCACTCCACTGACTCCTTCATGATGGCAGACATCCCCGATGCAGAGCAGCGCCGGGACAGCTTTGACCTGCCGCCACCTCCTCCTCCTCAGCAGTAGCAGGACACAGACTGCCCCCCCCCCGAGTTTAGTAACCCAGAATCATCTTTATTTTTTGATTGCTGTTTAGTGTCTGATCGCAAAAATGTATTTATTCATGCTGCTTTTTGAAATAAATGAAGAGTTGTGACCTTTGTGGAGTCACTCATTTATTGGACGCAGCTGAATAGCACGCGTCCTTCAATCCTCTGAATGTTAACCACGTCTCTGCGCCCGCAGTCAGGACTGAGGTTGAAGATTTACCAACCAAAAGAAAAACACAAGTGGCCCAGTGAGATCATTTCAGGAAAACGGCACAAACCAGCCGCCAGCAGGGACTGAAAATCTCTTCTGATAGCAGAGGCTACAGAGAAGCAGATTCCTCTTGTAGAGCTGTAACTGGTTTTCCTGTCCGTGCCTGCATGCGGAATCAGGAATGACCTGGTTCTCTGGAAACAGCTCAGCAAGCATGGAGCTTGAATCACAGGGAAGCTTTGCTAGGATCCTCCATACATCCACATCGGCATTAACAGCTCCATTAACCACCTCAATACAGTGGCTTCTGATCCACAGTCAGGTCATCCCCAAGACTAGAAATAAGACCCCATCCATTGATTCAACATAAGTGTATTAACCTCCTGAAGGGATGACGTTTTCGTAGGAAATATTCAGCTGTAGACACTCCAGAACAGAAACAGACTTCGTCATTCTTAATCTAGTTTCTGATAAAGGACATCTTGTTTCATTAACCATTTTCCCTCAGAAATTAAATTAAACCCGTGGTTTGAAAGAGCAGACCCCAAAGAAAGTCAGAGTTCACGACTTAAAAAATACACTTTTTTAACGTTTTTTTGGCCATCAAGCCATTCATTTGTAAAACAAAGCCTTTACATTTACAATATTTGAATTACAATAGTGCTGTTTTTACATTATCTTTGACAGCAGCGCACACAAATTCCTTTCAAAATAAAATACACAGTGTCAAATAGGATCCTCCTACTGCAGCAGATTTACTAGAATAAAAACGACATGAAAGTCAAGTTAAACATGACATTTTCTATAATTATGGTGCACCGTCATCCTTTCTTTTCTTTTAATATGAAATAAAAACATGCTATAAAATCCAATGTTTTTAAAAAAATCTGTAGGTTACATGTAAATGCACTTAACTTTGCCTCCGAACAGCAGCCAGACACTGCTTTAAGCTTATACCAAAAATAAACCACAGTAGATTAAACAGAGGGCTAGATGGCTCAGTTGGCTGCATGTAGGACTGGCCCATAGGATAGTTTTCCAGAGGATGTAATGATTTTAAGCCAGTGTTGGTCTTTGCAAAACACCCTTTAACCCTTGATCCACAAGAGGGCCTAAGTCTGGGTCTCCAAACTCGGAATAAAAATACAGGGTTGTGTCAGGAAGGGAATTTGGCATAAAAATATCTGCCAAACCAAATGTGCAAGCCAGCGAAAGCTAATTTGCTGCAGCAACCACCGAGGGGACGTGCTGAAAGGTTAACTGCAGTAGATTAAACACATATCATTTTGCTCAGTTATTTGACATGTTATAACTTAAAACAAAATTGATCAAGCTCAATTAACTAAAACAAATTAACCAAAACTACAAAGCCATCATTTATTCAAACTGTTATCACTTTTGTTTCATAGCCGTCGCCCCCGCAGTACTTATCAGGAGATGGGAGATGTACACTAGGAAATGTTCTTACTCCAAAAAATAAACACTCAGGATAGCAGGATGCTGGGAAAATTTTTACAATCCAATTCTTCCCTAAAAATGGAAAATTAGAATTAATCAATAAAACCAATTGATTGCCCGGTCCTAACTTCTTTTCCAGGCTAGAAACATAACATGTTCCTGCACTTCCTAAAAGCCTGAATCATCTCTCATATCTCACATTCAGTATCAGATTATTACTTCTACACTTTGTCACCAAATGATCCACCAGTTCTCTGTACTCAGTCTCATATCTATCTCTGATACACCCAACAATTGCTAAGTAATCTGAGTACTTCTGGAGATTACAGGACCTTGATTTATGCTGAAAGGCTAAGGTGTGCCTGGTTTAAAAAAAAAAAAAAAAAAAAAAAAAAAAAGTTGAGTGCGAGAACAGTCCCCTGAGGAACTCCTGTGCTGCTGATCACCTGATTAGTCACACAGACGGAAGTCTGTTCGTCATCATCCAGGTGATTGTGGAGCCACCTACCAACAGCTCCAACGTTAGCGGCAAAGAACTAAAATTTTCAAGTGACTACTTTCTGTTTGCACAAAACAGGATTCCTGCAAGGATTACACTTCATCAACTTTAAAACTTTCAACGACTTTAATGGAGGGAATGCAGACGTAATTAGAAGACGATTCCTTCACTTTCTGGAAGATGAAGAAAAGTTTCTATTGATCAATCTTCATATTTACACTTCCGTCTTGAAGGTGAGTAGGAAGCAAATACAAAAACGTGAGAACGAGCACCACAGCTCGTACAATCAGCTGAAGGAGGTGAGAGGTCACAGATAATCCAGCTGTGATGTTTCCAGGTGCTTCAATATGTAGTCCAGCAGGAGCTTTTCATTTCCTGAGTCCTTCAGGTAGAAATGAGCGCCGTCGAACATCCTGATGGTGAACTCCCCTGATGTGACGCATCTCCATTCTGTTCAGAAAACCGAAAGACGGCGTGAATTTAGGAGAACCGGGCTGAGTGCTCTCCGTGTGGACTTCCTGATGCTCACCCTGTAGGTTGTGAGGAAGGTCATCTTTTCCATCCAAACAGGACATCGAGCAGTGGAGGAGCGGACGCTCTGGCCTTGGACACCTGCAGCAGAGCTAGCCATCACCAGGATGCTCTGGCAAATGAAGTTTCTGTGAGCCGGACGCTCACCTGTAGCTCTCCACCACGCGCAGGTCGGCCTTTAGTGCAGGGAGGAAGAGCTGCAGCACTTCCGGGTTCGCCAGCAGCTCAGGAGGAGTTCCTCCCATCGAAGATAACCACTGCAGGAAGTCCTCATCTGATAGTTCGCTTCTCCTCTGTGACTTTAGGCGAATCTCCGACTGAAAAAAAGAACAAGAGGCGTCTCACTCCTCCGCCTCCCTCTAAAAAATGTTATTTATTTAGGTGACGCTCTGACTCACAAAGGGGGCGGAAGCTCCAGACAGGAACATGTGGACCGGTTCCACGTTGTGCTGTATCTTCAGACGTTCGGCAACAGCAAAGCTCATGAGGGCGCCAAAACTACAACAGAGGAAACAAAGATGAAGGCTCCGCAGGGCAGCAATCAAAGCTTTTCACCTTCATCGCACCTGTGTCCGAACAAAGCGAACGGCTTCTCGTCCAGCATCGGCAGCAGTGCGGCCACAACCTCATCTACGATCTGCTTCATGTTCTGAAAGAATGGCTCCCTGAACCGGCTTTCCCGACCCGGAAGTTTGACTGCGAACAGTGAAAGAGCAGACATCACGTCAGGATTTGATTTGAACACAGATCCTTTTTCTTCCCCATGCTGCTTTAAATCTCCCCAGAGGATCAATCAAGTTTAGAATTGTTAAAGCCCCACCTCGTTCAGATACTCTTTTCGTACGCCATCCAGACACCTCAACATGTCATCTATAAAGCAGCTGAACCCAGAATCTTCTCTATCAGCTGAGTTCACCTGACAAAAGCCTTTTTCAAACTAAAATCCCAGCATGCTTTGCCATATCTCAGCTTGATTTGAAGATATTCGTAGAGTGAAACTTTATCACTTTATTTTATTTGATCTAAAACAAATTAAAAAAATTCCACCAAAATAGTTTGGTTTTTTTTTTGCTTGTAAGTTAAGCAGCATCAGCGTGTTACTCCTTACTGAACTCTTCTGGTCAATCCACAGCAGTGCAGGCATTAAAACCTGAAAATATTTTAAAAAACATAAAAAAATGGAGTTTTGAATTCATTTCTATGATGGAGTATCAGGCCACCATAACAACATACATCATTTTTCAAAAGTTGAGAGAAAAAAAAAAAGTCTTAAAATTATTCGAAAGAAAATCAAAAATTTATTAGAATAAAGCGGTAAAATTATGAGGATGAAGTCATAAAATGTTGAGAAAGAAGTTGCAAACCCTTAAAAAAAAAAAGCCAAAACGTTAGCAATGTAAAGTTGTAAAATTCTGAGAATACATTTGTGACATTATGAGAATGAGGTAATAAAATCATAAGAATTAAGTTGTAAAATTCTGAGACAAAATTCAAAAATTTTACAAGAATGAATTGCACATTAAAAATATATAATTTTTACAAGAACGTAATTATAAAATTCAGAGAAAAGAGGCAAAAATGTATGAGAATTAAGTTGCAAAATTATGAGAATAATGTCAACATTTTACTGAAACAAAAGTGTACTTTTATTATCTTAAATTTAATTTTTCAGGGGAAAAGTAATAGTTTTTGAAAAATAAAGTTGTACGTTTATAAAAATAAAGCGGAACATTTACAAAAACAAAAGTAAAGCAGATTCTATGAGATTCTTGATGTGTTCATGCGATTTCTGCAATTCTTTCCTCTTTTTACACCTTCAAAGCAGTGAAATGAACCCAATTCTTTTAAATACTTTGTAACTGAATGAAATAAAAAAACATTAGTCTTTTTAACTTGAACTTCTCAGAGGAGGAAGGAACACGTGCTGCTTTGTTACAGAAATGCAATAATGACATATTTGGGTCATCAACTTGCTTTGGTTCTCAGAATAGTCCCAGCGCAGAAAGAGTAATGAGGATGAAGAAGCAGAACTGGATGTTTACGATCTGACAGCTTATTAGCTTTATGACCCTTCTGGAAATATGTTTATTAGAAAAATTAAACTGGAACTTAATCAGAATGGTTTTCCATGAATCTTTGCGTTCAACGCTATCTGAGAAATAAAGAGTAGCAGATCCAGGTGTTATCACCTGCAGTGGTCTTTGAACCTGATAGGTGGGAGGTCTGTTCCAGACCGCAGCTCCAAGTTACTCTGAAATGAACTGAACTCTGAGCTGGAATAAAATCTGAACCTCCAGGTGAACCCTCCTAAAAAAAACACAAAGTCCTCACAAAGATTTTCTGTGGAGATAGTAAAAAGTCTCTGTTGACACAAAGAGAAGCTCTCCTGACCACATGGAGGCATTACATAACCTTTTTTGATGCAATATCTACTATATGGATTCATATTTAATATGATTGATGTTGGATTAAAAATACTTAATTTCTGCTCTTTTTTTTAATATTTGTTGGATTACAGCTTTAATCTACAAATACGTCCAGCTGTACACCGTTGCTTTAAAAGTCTTTTTTAAATAAAGTTGATTTAATTTTAATAGAAAACAATATCCAGTTGATTTATGGAACAACCTTTAGCACAACTCATTCAAAATTTCGTAAATTCAATGATCCTGAATGGAGCATGACAAAAACTAAAAATTGGAACAGATATCACCCCAATTAACCAACAGAGAACCAACAATTTAGAAATTAAAAAGAAGATTATTAATCTACCCTAAATTTCTTTTAAAAATATATTGATCCGTTAGATAAAAGATAACCAGTTAAAGAGATGATGAACGTATGATGATGTGTTTCCAAAAGCATGAGCGTTCCTTTAAATAATTATGAACTGAAGATCAGAAACATTCAGCATTTCCAGCAGCAGTAAGGTACAAGACTATAAAAATAGGGAGTATTGGTGACGCTCTGTTTGGTTTTCCTTGCAACCTCTTCATTCTTGTGATCCCTGCATGACTTTGGCTTCAGTTGTATGACAAATCCGGACCTGACCCACTGCATTTACCAGGACTGAAGACCGACATGTCAACACTGGAGAGTGCCCCCATGTGGCTGCAGGACCTTGTGACCATGCAAGCACCAATCCTACTGAACTTCTGAGGTCAGAGGAGATATTTTGATACATTATTCTTTTAAAATCCCTTTATAAATATGTGAATTATGCAGATATTCCTTTGTTTTGCCCCAAATATCACCATAGATGGCCTGATTCATCTTTTTATAAAGATCAGTCCCAAAGCATGATGTTTCCACCTCTATGCATCACAGTGTATGGTGTGGTACTTATTTGCTGCGCAATTATATAGAAAGGTTCCTTAAAGATCAAACATTGTCAAGTTTAAAACTTGATTTATGCTTCTATTCTGATTAATCTCAATTCATTTTTTCCTAGTTTCCATTCAAAATAAAATGAGTTTAGTTATGAAAACAGCCTTTTACATGACAGTGATTCAAATTTAACATAAGTATAAGTTATTTAAAATTTAAAAATGTTACACAAAAAAAAATAACCAAAGGCACAGTGTGATGAGTCCCTTCCTCTACTCCCTCCTCACCCACGACTGCAGACCTGGCAACAGCTCCAACACCATCATTAAGTTTGCAGACGACACCACAGTGATTGGCCTCATCAAAGACAGCGACGAGGCCGCCTAAAGGGAGGAGGTGGACCGCCTGGCTGAGTGGTGCGACACCAACAACCTGCTGCTCAACACAGCGAAGACCAAGGAGCTCATTGTGGACTTCAGGAGGAACGCTGACCCGCACACTCCCACCCACATCAAGGGAATGACGGTGGAGCGTGTGAACAGCTTCAAGTTCCTGGGAGTCCACATCTCCGAGGACCTCCCCTGGACAACTGGCTGCTCCAAACTGGTCAAGAAGGCTCACCAGCGCCTCTGCTTCCTGAGGACTCTGAGGAAGAACCACCTGTCCTCAGACATCCTGGTGAACTTCTACCGCTGCACCATCGAGAGCATCCTGACCAGCTGCATCACAGTCTGGTACGGGAGCTGCTCCGCTGCAGACCGGAAGGCATTGCAGAGGGTGGTGAAAGCCGCCCAGCGCATCACAGGAGCACCACTTCCCAGCATAGAGGACATCTACAGGAAGCAGTGTCTGAAGAGGGCTGTGAAAATTATTAAAGATTCCAGTCACGCAGCACACAGACTCTTTACCCTCCTGCCTTCTGGGAAGCGATATAGGAGCGCACGGACTAAAACCACCAGGTTCCTGAACAGCTTCTTCCCAACATCTGTCAGACTCCTGAACTCAGTCTCCTGAATCTGTTTCATGAATCCAAACCATCAGATGCATTTCATACCTGTAACTAATTTAATACCTGTCAATTCTCTTTGCACTACTATAAGGATAATGCACCTCTGTATATAGTTTGATTAAAACTGCACTACTGTAAATATTGTATAGATAACCATTTCACATACAGCTATTATAATTCTAATACAAATATCTGACCATAGCCTGTAAAAACTATATATATATATATATATATTTTTTAAGGACATTGTGACATACATAATTTATACTGTACAGTAAAGAAAGCACTTCTGGATGGATGCAAACTGCATTTCGTTGTCCTGTACTGCAGGTGCAATGACAATAAAGTTGAATTCTATTCTATTATTTGCCTTATAAATAGTCCTTTAAAGGAAATTGAATTAATGAATTTGGTTAAATAAATTGGATTTTCAAAATAAAAGATTAATTTACACGCCATAGATAATATTATTTAAGTTGTAAAGTTAGTACTCTATTTAAAAAAAAATCTACACAGGTGATTTCAGAGAACGCTGATCTGAGGTGATCCAAGTGCTTCAAAAACATGTTTACAGACTTCCACTTAAATTCACGGACTCTGGACCTTCTTCCAGGTCTGACCGGTTTCACTTCAATGGGGATTTTCCTGGTCTAAGTCGGTCAGCCTGAGACGGTTCACAGTGACAAATGCGTGGACTCTGTTCTCAGATGTGTTACCTTCCACGCTGTCCATCACATGACCCCAGCGCGCGAAGTGCACCGAACCTCCACCCGCCCACGGGAAGCAGACCAACCGAGCCACGGCGTCCGGCCGCCGCCTCAAGCAGTTCAGAACCGTCTCCATCCGGGCTTCACCTATTGCCAGCTCTGTTTTCTTTAACTAGAACCCACATGTGCAAAATACAGACGGGTCTTCCTCTACGGGTTCCTATGCTATGACCTGGTGTTAGCGACACCTGCAGTCCGGGCGGAGTACTGCAGCAGGCAGCAGCACCTTTCACCACAGCTGCTGGAAAAATGCTTCCTTGGCGCCTCCTTCTGGTTAGGAAGGATAACGCAGATGAGTCCTGTCTTGTTCAGTCCATATTTCCTGTATTTAACTCCAAATCAAACGTTTCCCTTCCAGTTTAAACGTTTTTACACTAATTCCACTTTCCTGTTTACTTACTTTCATCATCTATTATCAGGGATGTAAAACGTATTATTATTTATATATTGATTCATACCTATTAAATAAACCCACTTAAAACAACACAGAGCTGCAGTTGACGCTGAACACCAGTGGAACAACCTGTCACTTTCCCATTCCTGAGCTATCTGCCCTTTCACTAACCGCCCAACCTAAAGCTTTCCAGTAGGACGCGTCACCATTACTCATCAGTTTGACTTTACCAAAATGGTGATGGTTCGCAAAACTGCTTTTTTCAGTAATGAAGTTAGCTGGTGTTGGCCATCATTTATATATGTGTGTGATTTTATATTTATCTCATATATTTACAGAGCAACAGCAATAACTTAAGGTAAATTAATCATATTTTATGCTGTGAATCCAAAACATTTACATATTTGTTTTTTTTATGTGAAGGTTTAATGTGTAGGGCGTGGGATGACATTTGCTGTGTGTAAAGAAAAAAAAAATATTGGAAACTACAGTACAACAAATAAGGTACAGGCAGACACGTCTTAACCCACATCTGACGTAAGGAGTCCACGGAAGTGACGCGTCTCTTGATGGGTTTCCCTCAGTGGGAAGGAGAGAAGGGGTAAAGTTGCTGAACTGAGCATGTGCACATCGAAAAAAACGATTCCCCTTCCAAATAAAAGGTTCAGCCAAGAGCTCAAATTTAACTAAACGTAATGTTTTGAGTGAAAGGTGTCAAAATATGATTTAATTAAGCGATAAATAGTGTTTAGTTTTCTTCTTTTTGAAACAAATGTATTAAAAAAAAATTTGGACTACATTTTGAACTCTATAACAAAAGTATCTTTACATTTTAGATGAGAAAAGGAGGGGGATAATCAGATGACCAATTTGCTTAATTCTAAAGGATCAACAAAAGTATTAGTTACTTTAATGGCCATTTTCCATTTTTCTGCAGTTTTTTTTTTTTTTTTTTTTTTTTTTTTTTGCCTTTGTCTGCTGAAAACATCTAAGAAGAAATAACTGGACTTCTGGGATTACAGATTTAGGTAATTAACGGTAAAACCGCTTTGCATCATTATCACATATTTTCATTTAATTAAAGCTGCACATTTATGACATGGGGGAAATAATCTAAACTGCACTTTTTAAAAAAGTAAACCTTTTTAACAAAACTTAATAGTAAGCATATTAAAGTAAATCACAGCATAATGAAAATGAGAGGAAATTCAGTGCATTACCAGTTATTTTGATTATATTTCAAATGAATTTCAAGTTTTCGTTGCTTCAAATTCTATTATTTTTTGAAGGGTTTACTGTATTTTATTTATCTAAACCGCAATGTAATGGCGTTTTTCTCAAGCTTTTATTCTTTAGGTCATTTTCGGAAGTTGTGTATATCCATTTCCGTTAGCTTGCTAGTCAGGCGGAAGGAAAGCGATGTAAGAGCTAATTCAGACCGGTTCTTACGGAGGAGGACGCCGGGCAGGTGAAGCCTCACACCTGTTTCATAAAGAGCAACACCGGGCCGTCACCTCGGCCAAACCGAAGAACTAATCCGCTGCTCCGGGCAGGTAATGAGGAGCGACATTTTGAAAGCTAATTCAGCTACCAGCCTCCATCCGCCGGAAAGGAATAGCACCAAAGTCCAAACGTAAAACTGCCAGAAGCGGCTCTGGACCCACTTTAACTCTACTCTTCTTTCCTGTCCAGCAAACAGAACACAGCAGAACAGAGGTAACCGTGTTCCGACCAACCCTAAACTCTCAGATCCGTGAAGAGGACTTCGAGCCCGGCGGGGAACTTCTTAGAGTGGGGCACTTCTTTTGCGGATAATCGGCCACGCACGGGGTAGGGGGAACCGGGTCACCCGGACACGGACCTCATGAATGGAAATCGGAACAACAGGTGGGTTCTTCGGAAGAACGTTTCTTATTATGTGCTGGTTTTGGTGTAGTAGCAGCTCATCTAAAACCGGGTCATTCCTGAGCCCCTCCAAGCCGGTCACATACCGATCTGTTCCGGGCCCAAACCGGTCTCACGGCTTTCTCTGAAATATCACGTGATGGGAAGCCAGCCAGGTGTGCGGCCGCTGTTGCCATGGTGACACGGGTCGGGCTGACCACATGTGAATCACAGCGTGGATGGGTGACGCTGCTGTAGGTCATAGCCCCCCCGCAGCAGCCGGTTTTTATTAAGATCACCCCACCCCACTCCCCGTCGAAGAGGAGCCTCCTTCCTTCTTGTGCTCTATCACAGGTGAAGGACGTGCTATCCCCACCCCTCATGCTCTGAGAGGGGAGGGTCACAGCAGAATGTCTGCGCCTCTCCATTTAGAGGAGCAGGTTGAGGTGGTTTGAGGGTCAGGCCTCCAGCGGAAGAGTTTCAAACATTTCCTGCCTGGAGGAGGCCTGAGGGCCAGCGCGAAACTTTGCAGAGATCTTTCAGCCGGAATTTTCTGCCACTCGTTTCCCATCAGTTTCTGTTACTAAACTGAATTAACATTCAATTAACTCCAGAAAAGTCTAGAAATAGTGGGTGACTTCAGCATAGGATGACTGGATTTGAACTTTCACACATTATTACCCAAGAGGACATCGGATGTTTTAAGTTCCTTCTGAACCAAAATAAATCCTGTCAGTGTTACAGCAGATCTGAAAAAGGCTCCGGCCAAGGACTATTGTTGAGTTATTGTGCTGTGAGGAGGACGAAGGCTTTCCACATTCACTCTCATCTGTTAAAGCATCCTAATCAGCTCTAGAGGCTCCAGAGCAGAGGTGTCCTTCATCAGTTTTTTCAACTTCTCTATCTGATGCCACTCCCCTAACAGGTGACTGCACTCTGCACAAGAGACTATCAGAAGATGAGGAACACAGATATTCCTGAAGAACAACCATCTGCTTTGGCCCTTCTTGAAAACAGTCTCACTGTTTTATTTTATAACATGACTAGTGCTGGAAGTCTGAGTCAACAAAAATCAACAGCTGCATCAGCATGATCAGAAAGAACAGGAGGATTCATCCAGTAGGTCACCAGAGAAGAAGGTGGAAGGAAGTGCAGATCTCGCTTGACTCAGCTCAGATGAGTGTTCATGAGTCGACTCACAGAATGAGGCTTTCAGATAAATATGGATGATGCTGCAGAGCACAAAAAAGACTCAAATTTGACAAAAAACACTTTTTTATTACTAGTTTAAATTTTTCCTGTGTTCTTTTTATGCTTTCTTAGTTTTATTTACTGGTTAAGTAAACATCAGCTTCTTTAGTGACAGACCGCAGCTGTCAGCATTCATTCACAATTTTTTTGTTTTTACAGGAAACACAACTTGTCTAGATATTGTGTTTAATTTTTTGAACTGAACAAAACGATTCTGTACTCATTCATTTTTAGCTTATTTTACCCACTCTCCTGGTTTGACATCTAATTTTAGCAGAGGTGAAGATAGATGCTGTTTTTCTCCTGGTAGCAGCAAAAGAAAACCATGGCATCATGGGTACCGTTGTCATGGTAACGGCTCAAGGGAGTGATCATTGGGGAGGCATCAACTGAAAGTGGATCTTAGCATAATCTGGTTGTGTGATGGTTCTTTTTTTCCCCCAAAAGATGCTTTCTAATTTGGTCTTTTTAGAAACTGGATCTAAACTGTGTATGATCCATCCTCTTCAGTGTCAGTCAGGAAAACACTGAGCTTTTCCACAACAAAAAAGAAAAGAAACAAATTGTGTTGAAGTTTCAACATTTAAATATTTTAAAGAACATATGAAGGTGAAAGTAGTTTTCAAATTTTTAATTCGTATTTTTTTTTCTTCCACAGGAGCCGTTGGAGCCCAAGCCCTCTTTTCGTTGCCACGACGACCTGGCTATGGCACCATTGGAAAGGCAATCAAACTTTTGGCCAACTGCTTCCAGGTGGACATCCCCAAACTGGATGTGTACCTATACGAGGTGGACATCAAGCCTGATAAATGCCCCCGCCGGGTCAACAGGTAATGGGCAGGTGGAGGCAAAGCTTGAAGAAAAACTTGGGTTTATTGATTATTGTCTGCCTGCAGGGAGGTGGTGGACTCCATGGTGCAGCATTTCAAGGTGACAATCTTTGGGGACCGGCTACCGGTTTATGATGGGAAGAAAAGCCTCTACACTGCCAGCCCCCTTCCTGTCGCCAGCGGCGGGGTAAGACCCTGCATCCCCTATGCTGCTACTGCCGCCGCCTTCAGCTGTACAGCTAAGCATTAATCTGCGCCCTTGTGGTTCGCAGGTTGATTTGGACGTGACCCTGCCAGGGGAGGGGGGTAAGGATCGCCCGTTTAAGGTGTGTCTCAAATTTGTGTCGTTGGTCAGCTGGCACTTGCTGCACGACGTCCTGAAAGGACGCAGCACCCCCGAACCGCTGGACCTGGACAAGCCACTCAGCACCAACCCAGTCCACGCGGTGGACGTTGTTCTGAGACATCTGCCCTCCATGAAGTGAGTCCACACCAATGTTTTTGAACGTTTTCCTAAACTTTCAAATCAATCTAGATTTAAATTTTCCTCCCTCAGATCACGCAAAGTCATTTTCAAAAAAACGTGACATAATGTGGAATTTTGGACCAAAAAATCAGAATCAAAAGCTCACATTCAAAGGAAAATCCTTGGAGAAAGTGGGCAGGCCTTAGTCTTCCTCCTTCTTACGGTTTTCCAGCCCTCTAAACTGATGCCCCAGCCAGACTTTTGAGCCTCTGTGATCCTCATATGCTCTCACTGCTTGCGACAGGTACACCCCCGTGGGGCGCTCCTTCTTCTCTTCCCCAAAGGACAACGACTACCCACTGGGGGGAGGCAGGGAGGTATGGTTCGGCTTCCACCAGTCTGTGCGGCCGGCCATGTGGAAGATGATGCTGAACATCGATGGTGAGTGAGCAGAGTGTTGTGACCACGAGAACGTGGAAGTCTGAAAACTTTACTGAGCAGAGCCTGCAAAATATCATGTCACACTCTAGGATTTTGTGGAGCTGCAATACAAATTGGCAAAAAACCTTTCGAACAATCACTTCTCCTGTCCTGGATGAAGAACTTCTTCATCCAGACTCTTTATCCTGTTGAAAGGGTTCCGTTGAGATCCATGTCACTTTAACCCCACAGAACCCACGGTCACATCAGTGTAGCTGGAAGAAAAAATCAGAAATGTGTTTGGTGATTCACTTAATCTGTAGTAATATGTAGTATCAATTTTAAGGAAAAAGGGGGTGGGTTTTAAAGTGCTGCATCTGGTTTCTTTCAAAAATGGCATCATCCTCTAACTCCTCGTTAGGAGCAGTTCTGTATTAGATGTGAACACCTTTCATCTGCTCTCGTTTCAGTGTCAGCCACAGCCTTCTACAAAGCCCAGTCTGTCATTCAGTTCATGTGTGAGGTTCTGGACATTCACAACATCGACGAGCAGCCGCGCCCCCTCGCCGACTCCCATAGGGTGAAATTCACCAAAGAGATCAAAGGTGCGTCAGCGAGGAGAGCCGGCTCAGGAGCGACGGCAAACATGGTCCAGTGTGATGCTGGACTCATCTGACAGCAGTTGGTGCTGCTCCTTATGTGTCCACAGGGCTGAAGGTGGAAGTAACTCACTGTGGGACCATGCGGAGGAAGTACAGGGTCTGCAATGTGACACGGCGCCCCGCCAGCTTGCAGACGTACGTTCCCACATCAGCCGCAGTTGACAAAAAAATCAGAGCTGCTGACTTGCTGTTACCCTTTTCCACCAGAACGCTGTTAGATGGACAATCATCTGTTTATCTGTTTTAAAGAGACTTAGGTGAAGTTATGTCTTATTATCAGGTGTAGAGAATCTTTTGCCTGTTAGGCTCAATTTATGGTAGAGTTTCAGACGAGCGAACTGACAGAAAACTCTGGATATAGGATTCTTTTGAAGAACCACTTCCTGTTGTTTCGTCAGCGATTGGAGACATTGGCTCTGGAACCGGCTCTGTGTGTTCTTGTGATCCCCAGGTTTCCTCTGCAGCTGGAGAGCGGTCAGACGGTGGAACGTACGGTGGCTCAGTACTTCAGGGAAAAGTACAACCTGCAACTGAAGTACCCCCACCTGCCCTGCCTGCAGGTGGGACAGGAGCAAAAGCACACGTACCTGCCACTGGAGGTAAGGCCTTCTGCATTTGTGATGAGACCTCTCTGGCTTTTTCGTTTGGCTTATTGGTTCTATGTGTATCCATGTGGATCCTGAGATTCCTGTGGGGGGTTGGTGGGAGGGGGTTCTTGCAGATGCTCACTGTGCTTCTGTGTTAGGTGTGCAACATCGTGGTCGGTCAGCGCTGCATTAAGAAGCTGACGGATAACCAAACGTCTATCATGATCAAAGCCACCGCCCGCTCTGCACCCGACCGGCAGGAGGAGATCAGCAGACTGGTGGGTGTCCGGTACCCCCACCTCCTCCTCCCATAACCCCTTTCTGTTTCTGCAGCTGAAATGTTCTGCTTCTGCAGGTGCGGAGCGCCAACTACGGGGCCGACCCCTTTGTGCAGGAGTTTCAGTTCCGCCTATGTGACGAGATGGCTCAGATGACGGGCCGCGTCCTGCCGGCCCCCATGCTGCAATACGGCGGCAGGGTGAGCTCTGAACCCTTTCTGGTACCTTCCTTTGTTAAAAATCTTGCTCCCTGTGCGGCTGTCTTTGTATGTGTGTGTTTGAGGCAGCAGAGCTTTCCTCCTCTGCTCACAGGTTCACCAAAACCTGCTGAACAGGTGACATGGTACGTGGTCCCACCTGTTCGGGTTAATTCTCTGTTAAAGCAGGAATAGAAACACACTTGACCTCATGCTAAATTCATGGAGCTGTGCAGCTCCAGGATTTGCCCAAAGATAAAACCACTGAACTCCAGAGAAGTTGTGATTCACCTGAGATGTTTGACAGACTTAATTTAATCTCCTCAAAGCTGATTGGTGAGACTCACCTGAGCAGGTGTGGAGGGAAGAGGAAGTCTTATATTACGGTTTCAAATAGAGCGATGAACCTTCAGCTGCTTCAATGGAAGGAAGAGAAGCCTTCTGAATGAATGTTATAAGAACGTTTTTGGAGGAACTTCACCATCTTGGTTATTTTTTAAGGGTTCTGGGAAAATCCTGATCCATTATCAACAGATGCTTCTGCTCCTCTTGTTTTAGCTTCAAAATCCAATCTGTTGAGCATATGAAACTGAATCAGAAGTACTGAGTCTTTCCTTCTGTTCATGTGCTTCAGCTTGACTTTACACAGTTTTCTTTTTTTGCATGTTCTCTTTGCTACATACTCCTCTTCATCACTGTCTTCTCTTTGCTTTTCTTCTTTCATAAAAGTGATTTATTCAGGGACTCGTGACTCCGGAAGCTGACTTTGTGTGCTCAGCTGTGGCTGCGCGTGCGCTCTCCACCTCAGATCAATGCTGTGCTGTCCTTTTAGAACCGCACAGTGGCCACGCCCAGCCACGGCGTGTGGGACATGAGGGGGAAGCAGTTCCACACGGGGGTGGAGATCAAGGTGTGGGCCATCGCCTGCTTTGCCACCCAGAGGCAGTGCAGAGAGGAGATCCTAAAGTAAGCGCAGAACAAATCCTGCTTTGCAGACTAGCCCATCATATGTGGGCGGCACCAGAACCCCGTCCTCCTCTGGTAACAAATGTGTGCAAGTCTGACTGCATCTTTTCCTTCAGGAGCTTTACTGACCAGCTGCGCAAGATCTCGAAGGACGCTGGGATGCCCATCCAAGGCCAGCCGTGTTTCTGTAAATACGCCCAGGGAGCAGACAGTGTGGAGCCCATGTTCAGACACCTGAAGAACACCTATGCCGGCCTGCAGCTTATCATCGTCATCCTTCCAGGGAAAACGCCCGTCTACGGTAGGAATGACTGTTGCAGCCAAAATCCTGAATCAAAATCAACAGGTTTTTTCTTCAAATTTCAATATTGTTTTAGTCTACGGTAGGAATAGAGGCTCTCCATAGAGTCCTTGGCACAGACTATTAGGTCAAATAAAGTTTTTGAAGGCAACACTAAAGCAAGTATGGAAGATCACATCAGACTTTATGCTGATGATGATGTTTTCTACCTTCAGATGTAACAAACCTACCCCAAAGCGGTTTGATCATCATTTTAACTATCTGCTGGATTTTACAGGTCTTCACCATTGACTGATCCCCCTCAAATATGTATAAGATGAAGACTAATAATGTATATGGGTCCTAAATTGTCTTGTGTTCTGTTATATCGAAAGGGTAAATGGTGGAATTAAAGCCTATTTTTTTAAATATTAAAAGAATGTCTCATCTGTAACCCGATGTCTTTAGGAGATTTTTCAATCTTTCCTTGAGTTCTTTATGCACAATAATAAAACATTTTACCTGGGGTGCCCAAACTTTCAATCCACACTGTGTTTATTATCTATTGAAGTGTCAGAGGAAGATTCATTATCAAATGTTTCGCGCAGAAGAAATTGTGCCAGAATTATGGAAGGGATTAGGATAAAATACTCTGTTAAGAGTTTTTAAATATAACCTGTAAACAAAGCATCTGAAAGGTGTCTGATCTGACCGGCAGCTGAGGTGAAGCGAGTGGGAGACACGCTCCTGGGCATGGCCACGCAGTGCGTCCAGATGAAGAACGTGGTGAAGACGTCCCCCCAGACGCTCTCCAACCTCTGCCTGAAGATCAACGTCAAACTGGGCGGCATTAACAACATTCTGGTTCCACACCAGCGGTAACAGCTCGCCGTCTACTCGTTCTCTCCAGGAGAAACTCTGTTGGGAGTTTTTACCCGTATTTTTCCTTCTTCTCCTCCCGCCAGACCGTCTGTGTTCCAGCAGCCCATCATCTTCCTCGGCGCCGACGTCACTCATCCTCCAGCAGGAGACGGGAAGAAGCCGTCAATAGCAGCGGTGAGGCTTCGAAGGAGACTTGAGCGCTGATTTCTGCGGCGCAGGTCATGTGACTGCTGCTCTCTTGACTCTCTACAGGTGGTGGGCAGCATGGACGCCCACCCTAGCAGGTACTGTGCCACCGTTCGGATCCAGAAGCCCAGACAGGAGATCATCCAAGACCTGGCATCGATGGTGCGGGAGCTCCTGATCCAGTTCTACAAATCAACTCGTTACAAGCCAACCAGGATCATTTTCTACAGGGACGGGGTGTCAGAGGGCCAGTTCAGACAGGTTCACACTTCTTCATTCTTCCCTCTTCTGACAGGACTGGAACTCACGATTCTATTTACTCAAACCAAAACTTAAGCATGATGGTTCTGGTCCACGGAGCAGATTTTCATCTTCAGAATACACACCTGTTATAAGTTTAACCTGAGGTCACAACAGTATGAAGTTTTACTGAAGGAGGCAAGCGTTTGGAAAAGTCCACGTGACAGCTCAAACTGACGGCGAGGATGTCTGCGTTCAGGTGCTGTACTACGAACTACTGGCTATACGGGAGGCGTGCATCAGTCTGGAGAAGGAGTATCAGCCGGGCATCACCTTCATCGTCGTGCAGAAACGCCATCACACACGCCTCTTCTGCGCTGACCGTAATGAACGGGTAAGACGGAGCCGCACTTCCACATTACTTTAAAAACTCTGTCTGAACCTTTTCATTTTCAACAAGCTTGTGAATACTTCTGAACAACAATCTGAAAGCTTTTAAGGAACTCTTTTTTTTGGGTTTTTGTCAATTTTTCAGTGTTCAAAGTTTTTGAGACAAACCACATTTAGGGAGAAAAATCAGAGGTTAAGTAAATCAATAGTAAAATATTATAGTTTCTGCTATATATTCTATATTATTTGTAATGAATTATACATTCATATAGAATTAGTGCTGTCATGCAATTAATTTTTTATGACATTGAGTAATTGTGACCTTTAATTCATTCATGGATTTTGATCTCAATTATTATTAACCTAAAGATTGCTGTGAAAAGCCTCATTTTGAGCTATTTTCATTAACATTTGTGACATTGTGGTGCAGTAAAAGATCAAAATACAACTAAAACGTGACTTACTGAAGTTTTTTATTAAAACAGGCTTACAACTTTTACCGTTACACTTCCAATTAAGAAAACAAAAACAAACAAAAAATAAACATCAAGTCAGGATTAGAGTGCACTAATTTACCACATCTAACAACAGTAGGAACCTTTCTCTGAGCATTTAAAAAATGTTTATTTGTAATAGTATAGTGCATATGTTGACATATAACATTATTACAAGATAGTGGGAAAGACATAAGGGATTTTATAATTTCTCTTAACCTGTTTGATAAATTTGATAATAATACAGACGCTGTAGCTGTTACCATGACAACGCGACGCAGCGCAATTTAAACTGTCTGCTTTTTGTGAAAAACGATTTAGACTTAAAAATATAAGAGGATCGGAGTTCTAATAATCGTTTTAATATTAATTTATTGTGTAAATAACCGTGGTATGAGCGGCATAATGCTCTTTGAGGTGCGCATTATCAGACATGAACCGTCCAACGCAAAAATGAGATTAACAACATTACAAAAAATAACACGCTAAGTTGTATGTAATTAAGTAATTGCGATAAACGTGATAATTTGACACCCCTTTATAAAACATATGAATAAAAATATTAAACCCATCCAAACACATGAAAGAGGAAAGCATCCTTCCTGAAGACTGAAATGCTGCACTGTCCTTATCTGAGACGACCTTTGCGTGTTTACTGGCAGGTCGGACGAAGTGGGAACATCCCCGCCGGCACCACCGTGGACACGGACATCACTCACCCGTACGAGTTCGACTTTTACCTGTGCAGCCACGCTGGGATCCAGGTGAGCTCTGCTGCGGATTTTTGTCAGCCGCTCTGAGGCGGAGACTTGTTTAACCGCAACGCCGCCCTCTCCCCCCACCTTTAGGGCACAAGCCGGCCTTCGCATTACCACATCCTGTGGGACGACAACTGTTTCACAGCCGATGAGTTCCAGCTGCTCACCTACCAGCTGTGCCACACCTACGTCCGCTGCACGCGCTCAGTATCCATCCCTGCGCCCGCCTACTATGCCCACCTGGTGGCCTTCCGTGCTCGCTATCACCTGGTAGACAAGGAGCATGACAGGTGGGAGGGACACAAACGTACACAAACAGATGCCACTGATTCTGAAAGAATCCACGTATGCTGGGACAGAATGTTATATTAGTGGGGGGCTGCTCTCACGTCTTTTTTACCCCCACAGTGCCGAAGGCAGTCACATCTCAGGGCAGAGCAACGGCAGGGACCCCCAGGCGCTGGCCAAAGCCGTGCAGATCCACCACGACACTCTGAGGACCATGTACTTCGCCTGAACGCCCCCTCCCTCCCTGTCAACGGGGTGACAGCCAGCAGCTCTGAGGTGTAGCTTTCCTTACACCACCTTCACCCTCGAAACTGAGAAAGCCCTTGTTCCTTGCTGCCTGCAGAACCACGCCTTGAAAGTTGCACAGATACTTTGAGGCTCCAGTTCAACCGAACAATTCCTTCTATTTATGCATTTTCTCTTATAAACCTAAACGAACATTTATCTTCAGCAATAGAGATGACGTTTTCACTGACAGCACTCCTGCAGCAGACAGAACTCCTCCAAACCGGAGAGGGTGAAGGCCCATAGGGGAGGAACAGTCAGGAGGTGTCTAACAAAGTGCCTGATTTGAGGAAATTTATTTTTATTGGATCTTTGTGTTGTTTTATGAAACCGTTTTCTGTTGCTCCATGAAATGTCTGAAAGTCACCACATCTTCATAACATCACAAGATCCCAGCTGAGATCTTGTGTCTTTAACTCAGAGCTCTTTTGCTGCTTGCAGAAGAATCCAATCCTCTGTTTGAAGAAAGTTCTGCCTTAATGGCCAGCAGGGGGTGGTGTGTCCCATTGTTTTCACCCTCCTTCAGCAGTTATTTATTGGCTCTAAGATGATGTCTCATCAAATGTCCTTTACGACTTCCAGGGGTTTCCGAGCAGCTCCTGGCGGTCCCACTCTACTCACCGATGCCTTTCCTCCATGAAGAACGACTTTTAGGATCCAACATAGAAATATTTTTAGCTAAAGATGTTATTGAAACGCACGCGCGGCTGCTTGTGTATTTTTTTAAACAGAGTTTTTATGTGAAGCAGAAGCTGCCATGTTTGCATGAACGTGATGCTGCAGCAGGTTTACAATCACGGCCTTCCTCCAGGACCTGCAGGGCACCGAGCTCTGCTTTCGGTGGAGGACGGCGACCAGTTTGACCGTTACAGACTGCCTTTAATCGTGCTGCTGAAAATGGCTTAACAACTCTCCTTTAATGTGCACGGATGCATATGCACGTGATCCAACAAAAAAAAAGCCTTTATTGTTGTTGGTGGGGGGGGTTGGAGCTACTATCCAGCTTTTTAATCTTTCAAATAATTTAAGTATAAAACTTGCGGCCAGTTAAAGCTGCTTCTGACTAAGCTCCACCCCCTTTCACGAAACCACACCTCTTCTGTTAAACCACACCCCTTTAACATGCATTTGAGAATCAGTTTTAAAGACTGTCATCGGAGAACAATCTTGAATCAAAATGTTCTAAATAAACCAATTCCGTGCACGCGAAGAATCTTTTATTGTTATTTTAGCCAGCAGGGGGCGACACCTCCCTCTGCCTGGTTCACGTGCTCCTTATTTTCCTGGGTAACGAAGAAATGACTGCAGTGCTCTCTTGAGTTTTGTGTTTTTGTCTGATCATGTTCTGTTAGACGTGAAAATGTACCACCACCATGTGTCTCTTTACTCGTCATATTTAAACTTTGAAATAAATGAAATTCTTATAAATGTCTGATTCATTCTTGGTGTTTAATGGTGGTTCCACAGCACAGAAAGCGTTCTACAGCCCTCCCTTCAGGCTAGAATGATGTGAGAACTCAAAAAAATTTTGTTCTGTACCAAAAGAAACGCAGAACTTTCAACCATCAACTGATCTTAAGACATTAACGCTGCAAAAACTAGGTACTTTTTGACAGAAAAATGTCACTAGCTCAGATTTTTCATTTCAGAAAATAGTGCAAGCTGAACATTATCTGCTTTGGGATCAACTGCGGGAAAAAAAGTGAGCATTCATGAATGCAATGCAGAAATGCAGATGTGTTTCGCATCCAGTCATGGCTTGTGACTGGACTACCTGATAGAAATTCTTTCCTGAGAGTGTCACATAGACTCTATCAGTATAGCCATTGCTGGTAAAAAATATGGTTTAGTTTCTGCAGGAAGTTTATTTTCTGTAGAAAGTCTGAGTCATTGTTTCTAAGGCAACCACTCTCACCAATCAGGAGTGAGCTTGTTGGAAGTCCACAGCCCTATCACTTAAAAGCAGGTTACACGAAATCTGTCAAACGTTTGACGAGGGACTTCACAGTTAAATGGAGGCATCTGATTAGTCAGGTTATAACTTGATTAACTTAAACTACAAATAAAAGTGTTAGATTGCAAGAACATGTTTTGAAAAGGTAGCAGAATAAGGTCATTGTGACAAATAGAATGACTGAGTGGAAGACTAGCATGACCATCTGCTTTTCTTCTTCCCGCTTTGTTTTTTTTTTTTTTTTTTTTGGTCAGAACTTGTACTGGACAGCTATAGGACTCACAGGACTTTCTTTTCAGACGGGTCCCCTCCTGAGAGTGTCATGTGTGAAAAGAGACAAGATAGATGAAAGCAGCCTGAGAACACGTGAGTCTGGGCTGTATTTGTGCACACCTGGTGAGGGGAACACGCAGTGATGCTGAACATGCAGGTTTTTGTAATCACCGATGGGAGGTGGCAGCAGACATTATTAGCACCTGTTTGAAGCCCTTCCACATCAACCACGCTTCATCACGCTGTTGTGTACTTAAACTAGGAAGCAGCTGGTCCAACATCCCCTTTTTAATTGGTTTAAAGCTCACCTCTATAAAGCACTTATCTTTTTATTAAACAGATTGTTTCTGAGATTACGCTCCAGGATTTTCCCCGGAAGATTTCCTGTGTCCCAACTCTCACTGGATGTTCCAGTTAAAACAAAGACACCTGTAACTTAGTTTGGTTTACATACTTTATTATCTGTTTTTTCACTTTGGCAAAGCAAACATTTATCACGAACAATAAAGAGAACCTTCTTTTAGCTGGAAGCTTTTATGAGTCTGCACAGAGATCAGGTCATCTGTAGCTGGATGACAGGCTCTGATGATGCCCATTATTACCTACAAGTGTTTATGGACCATTCTATTCTGAACAGCCCTCACCATGAAGCCACCACCACCATGTCTGACAAAGCACATTAATCCAAAGGTGTAAAAGTTTGCTGAAGTTTGGAGACCCCTGTGTGATGTTTTACCTCGCTTGTACAGTAGATCAAAAGATGATCAGAGAGGGATTTAAACCTTTGGTTTTTTTAAAATTCACCCTCATCTGGCATCTGCAGGGCAACAAAGCTGACGGTCCTCTTCGGTCCTGATGTAAAGCCCATGTTTGGAAACATGGAACATCTGTTTAAGTGAAACTGAGGTAGTTGGAGCCACATGGAAATAAAAAATTATATGAAAAAGAGGACAGTTTTCAATCATTTTTTATAGTCTGTGGTTGTAAAAAGCAGAAGACGTCGAATTATTCACATGCTCATCATTTCTGCTCGCTGTTAAAAGTCAAATCCTACAGTCAAAGCCTAAACATCATGTGGATCTATTAGAACATCTGTGAGTCTTCTTCTGTGAGTCAGCATCAGTTACATAAGACTGGTCCAAGCTTTCATGGATGGCCTTCTTCCTTGTACGTCTCGGCCTTTGGGAGTTTGGGTCTCTGAATGGAGGCCGCTGTGCCACAGCGCAGGAGGTGCAGCTTCTGTGCCAAGCTCCTGAAGAAACGTTTCAGTGTGGACCTGACCGCCGACGAGGACATATAGAAGATGAAGGGGTCCAGGCAGGCGTTGAGGGTGCTGGAGAGCAGGGCGATGCTCCTCCACTCCTCGTTCTCCTGGCGGATGAAGCCGACCACGTGGGAGGCGTTGTACGGCCCGAAGCAGACCGTGAAGACGACGAGCGTGCCGAGCGCCAAGCCGATGCAGCGCAGCCTCCGCCTCCGGCTGATGTTGGGGAGGCGGGACAGGATGAGGATGAAGTTGATGTAGCAGAAGCAGCTGATGAGGAAGGGGATGCAGAAGAGCATGAGGAAGAGCTCCAATCGGAGGGACATGACGATGCTGAGCTCCTCTGGGGTGAATTCCAGGTAACAGGTGGGTGGGCTGCTGACGTTGTGGCTGTAGCTGTTGATGTGCTCACTCCACTGGGAGTAGGGAACGATGTACACGAAGCAGAGGTTGGACAGAGACACTGCCCAGAACACGAGACAGGCCCACACGGCGTAGCGAGGCCGACGGCACACCGCATACTGGAAGGGAAAGGCCATGCCCAGGTAGCGCTCCACGCTGATCGCGGTCAGCAGCAGCGTGCTGTTGTAGATGGTCACGTAGAACAGGAAGCCGGTCAGGGGGCACAGCGGGAACGGCTGCCGCCACGTCATGTCGTCGTACGCTTCCTTCATTTTGAAGGGCAGGAAGGCCAGGAAAAGGAGGTCGGAGATGGTGAGGTTCAGGAGGAGCACGTCTATGGGCGTCGGCTTGCGGCGCAGCTTGCAGCAGAAGGTGCAGAAAGCCAGGATGTTGGTGGGAACCCCAATCAGGAAGGTGAGGATGTAAATGGAGAGCAGAAGCTGACTGAGCAGCATGGTGGCGGTGCGGAAGACCCCCAACTCTGTAGCAGGAAAAGAGGTTGGCATCTGAGCTCTGGTTTGCAACCAGCACAACTCTAAAGGTGTTGTCATGGGAACATACGAACTCTAATTGTGCACTGGTACCCATATTATCTCATGCATTGACTTTCAACATTCTAATACTAAACCAACACACATTTATCCCAAATTACCCAGAAGTCCAGACACTCCGATCATTCTTTGATCTATTGTAAAAGTAGTGCTTTAGTCATGATTCAATTCTGATTCAACAGAAATTCCTCTCTGAGTTAGTGAACGTGACTGTTGGTGCGGAGTGAGCCCTCCCTCCTTCATCTCCCATCATCGTTTTTAAAACCACTTTGCTCCTGATTTCACAGTGATTTGAATAAAGAAATACTTAGAAATGAAATTTTCCACTTACTTAAAAAAAAGTCCTCCATCATCAGTAAAAGGGCACAACAGAGTGTTTGAAACACCAAAAACATAACGTTCATTAGAGTGGGTCATTAAAGTTATAACAAACGGAGTGCCCTCTGATGGTCAACCTGGCATTTCTGTTTTTGCCAATCAAAGGTTTGTCCGCTTATAACCAGCGCATGTCTATCTCTCTTTGGGTTCTAATAAATGTATCACTGACTCCATTAACCAGGACAAAAGTTATGAAAAACAATCGAATTCACTTGTGTTTTTGCTTTCGAAAGTAAGGAAATTTTGGAGTCGTAATGGTTTGATGCATACTTGCATAAATAAACATCAAGAGGTTAAAACCTTGAAGGCAGCAGAAATGAACCCTCTGGGAATGGCAATGTGAAAAATATAATTTTATAAAGGATGAAATGATAAAATTAAAATTTAGAATATTAGAATATAGTGTAATAATTTGTAAAATGGAACAAAAAACATGTGGCTAATTTAGAACTTTTTAATTATCAGCATCACTCGTTTTATACATTTCAACACAAAAAAACATAAATTTGTGTGATTTTTTATTTAAAACTAAATATTTTTAGAATAGTGTCAAAGCACTAAACCAAAAACATCTGATCTGTTTTTTTTAATCACTATCTTTAAGTTACTGGTAAAAATCATAGTACACCTAAAGTGAAGGTGTAGGGTCCAGCGTGCACCTGAACGCACCACAAAGTGAGCCTGAAGGCAGCACGGTTCACTCACCTGTCAGGCTGGACAGAGCAGTTGCTCTGCTGCTGTTTCTTCCACCAAAGCCGCTCTGTCTGTTTGAAGCTGGTTTCTCACACAACGAGTGCCGGCTGCGGAAATGTAATAAACTCCTGGATGCTTCCTCACCCCACCCCTCCACCCTACGTTTCCCAGCAACCTTCAGAGGCAGAGGCGGCTCAGGACGAAACCCCCTACTCCTCTTTTGGTCAGAACAACTTTGCTCAAGAGACAACTTTTGATGTATTGTAAAAGCGTTCCCACTGGTCTTTTAATAATGATTATACTGTTTTTAGTCAAAATCAAGAATCTGCGTCATTTTCTCTGACATAGTTTCTGCAAAGTTCATCCGAAATTGGCCTCTGAGTTGTGGGTGGACTGTCGGTGGGGAAGTAAGCCTCCACTTCCCATCATCCATCTGTTTACCCTCTCTCTCACTGGCTTAAAGCCTCTCACACCCCCAACCTAATTTTACCGGTTCAACAAAAACGGTGAGCAATATTGGAGCTATCCAGCCGTACAGCTTTGAGCGAGGGGGCAGCTCAGACAAAGAAAATATAGACCTGCAAGTGGATGCATCAGAATGAAGCGGAGCAAAGAGTTTGTGGCCTGCCTACTGTAGCACATACATCAGAGCTACACACGTGGACAAAATTGTTGGTGCCCCTCAGTTAAAGAAGGAAAAACCCACAATTCTCACTGAAATCACTTGAAACTTACAAAAGTAACAATAAATAAACATTTATTGGAAATAAAATAATCAAAATCAGCCATTACTTTTGAATTGCTGATTAACATAATTATTAAAAAAACAAACTAATGAAACAGGCCTGGACAAAAATGATGGTACCCATAACTTAATATTTTGTTGCACAACCTTTTGAGGCAATCACTGCAATGAAGCGATTTCTGTATTTGTCAATGAGCGTTCTGCAGCTGTCAACAGGTATTTTGGCCCACTCCTCATGAGCAAACTGCTCCAGTTGTCTCAGGTTTGATGGGTGTCTTCTCCAAATGGCATGTTTCAGCTCCTTCCACAGATGTTCAATGGGATTCAGATCTGGGCTCATGGAAGCCCACTTTAGAATAGTCCAACGCTTTTCTCTCAGCCATTCTTGGGGGTTTTTGGCTGTGTGTTTTAGATCGTTGTCCTGTTGGAAGACCCATGACCTGCGACTGAGATCAAGCTTTCTGACACAAGGCAGCACATTTCTCTCCAGAATGCCTTGATAGTCTACAGATTTCATTGGACCTTGCACACATTCAAGACACCCTGTGCCAGATGCAGCAAAGCAGCCCCAAAACATGACTGAGCCTCCTCCATGTTTCACCGTAGGGACAGTGTTCTTATCTTCGTATGCTTGGTTTTTGAGTCTATGAACATAGAGTTGATGTGCCTTACCAAAAAGCTCCAGTTTGGTCTCATCTGTCCAAAGGACGTTCTCCCAGAAGCTTTGGGGCTTGTCAACATGCAGTCTGGCTTTTTTATGATTGTTTTTCAGCAGTGGTGTCCTCCTTGGTCGTCTCCCATGAAGTCCACTTTGGCTCAAACAACGACGAATGGTGCGATCTGACACTGATGTACCTTGGCCTTGGAGTTCACCTTTAATTTCTTTGGAGGTTGTTCTAGGCTCTTTGGATACAATTCCAACGATCCGTCTCTTCAATTTGTCATCAATGTTCCTCTTGCGGCCACGTCCAGAGAGGTTGGCTACTGTCCCGTGGGTCTTGACCTTCTGAATAATATGAGCCACTGTTGTCACAGGAAGTTCAAGCTGTTTAGAGATAGTCTTATAGCCTTTACCTTTAAGATGTTTATCTATCATTTTTTTTTCGGATGTCCTGGGACAATTCTCTCCTTGGCTTTCTGTTGTCCATGTTCAGTGTGGTTCACACCTTTTCACCAAACAGCAGAGTGACTACTTGTCTCCCTTTAAATAGGCAGACTGACTGATTATGAGTTTGGTAACACCTGTGATGTCAATTAAAGGACACACCTGAGTTAATCATGTCAGTCTGGTCAAATAGTTTTCAATCTTTATTGAGGTACCATCATTTTTGTCCAGGCCTGTTTCATTAGTTTGTTTTTTTAATAATTATGTTAATCAGCAATTCAAAAGTGATGGCTGATTTTGATTATTTAATTTTCAATAAATTTTTATTTATTGTTACTTTTGTTAGTTTCAAGTGATTTCAATGAGAATTGTGGGTTTTTCCTTCTTTAACTGAGGGGTACCAACAATTTTGTCCACGTGTGTACAAGCTTCTTCCAACTGCATTCTTTCATTTGCTCCTGATTCACTATTGGAACAAAGACATACTCAGGAATGCTATTTTAATCTTCATTTACACACACACATACACACACATATATTTATATATATATATATATATATATATATATATATATGTATGTATATGTCCTCCATCATGAGAATAATGCCACTAATGCCACAAGAACATGTTAAAAAAAAAAACCAAAAACACAATTTTCATTGGAGTGGGTCTTACAGTTTCTGCTTGGGACGATGCCAGTCTTTGCACTGCTATAAACTACCACTCCTCACTCCTTCCAGTTATACTGGTCTCAAGAAATTAATGAAGATGTTTTTTCCGACAGCTTGACAATGTACTCTGTACTGTACTTCCTCATGTTTTCTTGGAACTGACAGGGTCAGCTCTGCTTGTGGACAAACAAAAGACATTTTTTTTCCTGTTTCAAACCCTCCTGAGTTTTGCGGCGAATGTTTGCGAGGATGTTAAAAATCTTCATGACTCAAAGAAAACAGCTCAGTCGTGTGTAAACATCAACGTTTATTCAAAAAGCTCAAATAAAAACTCATAGACATGAGAAACCATATCAGGAATAAGCAGTGGGACAGTACGTTCACCCATGACTTGCTCTGTTGCACATGGAGGACCACATCTGCTCAGAATCTCAAAGTCCTGCAGCTATCAGTGGATCATGACTGGAAGAGTCCAACAGAGTGGAGCTGGTGTCCTGCCCCAGCCTTCAGAGAACCTCCTCTGTATAGACGGTTTTTGTCTCATCGCTTCAGTCAGCAGGAGGAACTGATGTCAGGGCTTTGTGAGTTGTTCAAGCTCTCCTGAGCTGCTTTGACGTTGTCCAACCACCATCAGCTCAATCCTGTGTGGCTCCTCTCTGAGAGAGTGTTCAGGGCTCTGACATTCGTGAAAACGTTGGCAGGGTTTCTTTGGCTCTGCCTGCCACAGATTCTTCGCAGGACGCCTCTGGAGGAAGCCGGCGAGAGCATCAGCATGACCATGGGCTCCAGGAAGACGTTGCAGGAACTCGTCAGCATGGCCAAAGACCTCCACTTGACATTTGTCCCCAGCACAAAGCCCACCACGTGGGACGCGTTGTACGGCGCGTAGCACACCACGAACACGGTCAGCGTGGACAGGGCAACTGCCAGGACTCTCCTCTTGCCCATAGGGGGCAGCTTTGAGCGCCACACCAGCGTGACACAGCGAAGCGTGCAGAAGGAAGTCACAATCAGAGGCAAGAGGAACAGGACGATGGCCATCTCCAGCCGCAGAGGCAGCAGAACCTCCAGCTGTGACGCGTTGAAGTGGTCATAACACGCCAGCTCGTCGTCCTTGACGCTGATGAAGTACCCTCCTCGCTCGGCCACCAGACCAACGCTCAGGTGCAGCATCACCACCACCCACAAAGTGATGCAGATGTAGAAGGACAGTCGCGCGTGGCGGTATCTCTTATAAATGATGGGAAAGGCGATGCTCAGGTAGCGCCCCACCGTGACTGCAGTGATGAAGAGGCAGCTGCTGTACAACGACGAGTACAGGAAGAAGCTGTACACAGGGCAGACGGGCGGTGGAAACCTCCAACCCTGCAGTACTGTTTCTAGTGCCTTCACTGGAAGCCAGACCACCAGCCCCAGGTTGGCCAGGCACAGGTTGAGGGCGTAGACCACGTTGGGTGTGGCGCCATGTTTGCGAGCCTTGCGGACGTACGCAAAGAGCACAAACAGGTTGGCAGGGAGTCCCAGCATGAAGGTGAAGGTGTAGACGGAAAGAGCAACGCAGTCTGTTACGTTCAGTTGAATCTCCTGCGCTGAGCTGGCGTCCGGATCCGTCCAGTTTTCCATGGTGGAGCTGGTTGGCAGCATCAAACCACCGGCAGATGAGGCGTTGGCTCGTTTCTTCAGCAGCTGAGGTGCTGTGTGATGCCTCCATCCAACGGACAACACCTGAACATGTGACTAAAAAAGGGGGAAAAAAAGAGGCAGCGGCCTGGGAGTGGGAGTGCAGGGGGCGAGGCGCGCACGCCATCATGACGGGAGAGCAGATAAGAGGCGCAGCCACTCATGCAGAAGCTCAGGGCATTTGTGCGGCACCAGCCCACCTTAATTACCCCCTCAGTGAGGGGCAACAGCCAGGTAGCATGCAGGCCCTTAAGTGAAATGATTCAGAATAATTGTAGCAGTCAGGAAGCGCGTGATGTCCGTGTGTGTTGGGAGGGGTCACGCTCTGAAGTCATAAATGGGCGATGCGAGAGCAGAATGGGCAACCACTCACCTCAGGGGTTGGGGGGGGTGTTTGTGGCAGGACGGAGCTTCTGACAGTTTTATGAGACTCTGTTTATGCAAGAAGAAAAATTATGAGGCGTTTTATCAGAGAAAAACAGATTTCAGGAAGAGTTTTCCATGTAGAAGGGACGGCACCAACCCCAGTGGCGTTTCAATAACGTTCACTGACCCCCTATGCTTTGGAAGCTTTGTCTCCTTAGGGTGACCTTCCCACCTAACCTTGTGTTGTTACACCTGCAAACACCAAATTATCACCAAGTTAAAACACTTCTCAAAGAGGGGAAACAAATATTAAACTCATCAGAAATTCAAACCTTATATAAGGACCTTGAACTCTTTGCTGCAACACCTTAAAGGGGCTTATCCCCCCCCCCAGCTGCAATTGTTTTTAGTGCGATCAAGCTATCATTTGCTAAGAGTCAAGACTCACTTGACCCAATTTACTAAAATCCCAGATAAAAAGTATAAAAGTTGCCTGGCATGCAGAGACTGCACATTTTTATGAGTTGTAGACAGATATCTATGAATCATAAACCACAATCGACCACAAATTCTGATCTAATAGAATTGTTTCTAAAAATGAATCGCTACACCTATTATTGGAACTGAAATATTGGGCTCTGCTTGATCAAATAAAACACACTAAAAGAGCTACACTATATTACCAAAAGTATTGGCTCCGCCATCCAAATGATCAGAATCAGGTGTCCTAATCACTTGACCTGGTCACAGGTGTATAAGATCAAGCATTCATGCATGCGGACTGTTTTCACAAACATTTGTGAAGGAATGGGTCGCTCTCAGGAGCTCAGTGTGGAACTGTCATAGGATGCCACCTAAACATTCCACAGTCAACTGTTAGCTCTGTCATCACAAAATGAGGCTGTCTGGGAACAACAGCAACTCAGCCATGAAGTGGTAGTGCCACATAAACTGACAGAGAGGGGTCAGCGGATGTTGAGGCGCATCATACAAAGAGGTCACCGACTTTCTGCAGAGCTCCAAACTTCACGTTACATTCAGATCAGCCCAAGTACAGTACGCAGAGAGCTTCATGGAATGGGTTTTCACAGCCAAGCGGCTGCATCCAAGCCACACATCACCAAGTGCAATGCAAAGCGTCGAATGCAGTGGTTTTAAAGCACACCGCCACTGGACACTTTTCCATCTGGCAATCTGATGGATGATTCTGAGTTGGTAGGTTGCCAGGAGAACGGTACATTTCTGACTGCATTGTGCCGAATGTGAAATTTGGTGGAGGAGGAATTATGGTGTGGGCTTGTTTTTCAGGACTTGGGCTCGACCCCTTGGTTCCAGTGAAAAGAACTCTGAATCCTTCTGGACAATTACATGCTCCCTACCTTGTGGAAAAAGTTTGGAGCCCCTTCCTCTTCAAACATGACTTTGCACCAGTGCACAAAGCACGGTCCATAAAGACATGGATGACAGAGTCTGGTGTGGATGAACTGAACCCAATAGAGCAGATACTGAGAGTCAGGCATTCTCCATCAACAACAGTGTGTGCCCTCACCAATGCACTTCTGGAAGAAGGGTCAAAAATTCCTAAAAAATCTGTCGTTAGGATAAGAAAAATGGTCTTTCCAAGAATTCTGGGAAATAATTCTAGTCACCATGACATGATTTGTCAAACTAAGATTATTTTTCTATTGAAAAGCTTTCTTCATAAGATTATTTTTCTTGCAAGACAGAAAATGAGTACATTTTTCTTTAAACAAAGGTCTTTTTACTTTCTTAAGATTCAGTTTTTGCAGTGTTCCAAAGTTTTAAGTACTTTTCATGTTCTCCTCATCTTCCCCCTGGAACCTTGACTGTAGACATTTGTGTTTGTTTGAAATAACAGCTCCCAGTGTGAGTGTTCTATTGATCTATTTAGTTTGGCTCCTCTCAGCTTGCACAGTTTTCCAGAATCACCTCTACTGCATATTTACTACCGGACCTCACAAGCCAATTTGCCGGTTTAACGCCCAATCTTGTTAGTTAACCAGCTGCAACATGTTTGTGCACACACTGACATTGTGTTTACACTTTTTCTTTACGAACACAAGACTTCAGTAAATCGGCCATGTTTGGCTTAATAGACCTTTTTCACGTGACGTCAGACAAAATGGCAATATCGCCGTTATTACGTATAGTGACTTCTGGTTTACAGGTTTAAACAGGTGTTTAAAATCAAAGCACAGTAAAACTTTGAAGGAAAATGAATTCAAAGTCTGAAAAAAATAACACATTTTATTCATATTTTAGATGTAGTTGGTAAAGCTTTGGAGAAAAGACCCACTCACAGAATTCTTGGTGTAAAGTTAAAGCTTCTGGGAGCTTCTTCACTCCTTTTTATTTGATAGCAAATTGGTTGTTAAAGACATTCTTTATATATGATATATATGTTGATTGTCATCTGTGGCCTTTCCTCTGTGGCATCCTCCTATCACTGTTATAACACCTTCCCATTGTGTGTTTTGGAAGTTTCCTTTTGCTCTGGCCACACATCCTTCTCTTCTGTTCATGGTCACTTCCTGCAGGTCTTTAAAACAATTCCTGTGATGACATATCAGTGGAACTCTTTGAGAAAAATTGAAAAAAAAAAACATGAAAATGACGACGACAGAAAGCCAAAGTTTGCCCAACAGTTCAGTTCAGCTGCTGACATTTTTGCACTCGAGGGCTGACTTTACTGCTCGGTTTATCTGAAGCCAAGTCAAAGTTCACGTCATTACTCCTGCTTTATGCTCCAAATCGCATGGGATGATCAAACAACAGGGCAAAGCCAAACACAGCCATTAAAGCCAAAGCTTGATAAGGCTGGCCTGGCCTTTTAGAAAACAAGTGCAGATGGTAAACACGTAGCTGCTTTCGAGCAGAATTTGGAGTGCAGTTAAAAATTGATAAGGACACGGGAAAAACATGGACAACAACGCTGGGAGGGGAGAGGTCAAGAAGGTATCCCATCTCACTCAGCCAAAAGCGGCAGGTTGCTCCTCCCACAAGAGTTCATTAGCGGGACCACCGGCACCACGACCCCTGCTGGGCTGGAGCCTGATGTGAGGCGGGTCCGGGTGTTCAGGCTGCGCTGCTCCAATGACAGAGCCTCCTGTTTTCTGAAGAGATCCTGCAGCATTTGCCCGTGATGGAGCCTCATGTTCTGCAGAGAGTGTCTGACAGAAGGAAAGCATGTCAACACAAATATTGCCTCCATCCCTGCAGCTAAATGAGAAACCAGACACCCACACCCTGTTGGGTCAGACATGGAACGACCTCAAGGCGAAAACAGGAACTCACTGAGCCTTTGAGAGCTTCTGCTGCAAAGCCAGCACAGTGGACTCCAACTGCTCCACTTCTGCAACCAGGCTGTGCTGCACCTGCAGCCAGACACAAAAAAAATGGTCACCTTGAAGTCACTCACACCTGCTCTGATAAGTCCTCCACAGAGACCTCGTCCCTACACAGGTCCCCCCCAGGTCTGCAGGTCCTGTTCTCCAGCCGGGTGTGAGCCAGCTTCAAGGGAGCGGTTTTGGCCTGCAAGTCTGCGTCCAGTTCCTGGATGTCGCTCTCCATTTCAGCGATTTCTGCTTCCGTCTGCAGACAGACGCAGGTGGTGAGTCTCTGAGAGCCACCAGTTTGCAGAAAATGCTTCCTGTACGTTTCGGATTTGCCACTGCAGCTCGTCCCGCGCCTGCTCCTCGTGGTGACTGCGTTTGCGGAGAGCAAACTCTGTGGCTCTGCGTTCCGCCTCCAGTTCGTTCTGCAGCTGCAAATGAAACGGTTACAATTGAGGGAACTTCTTGTGACTTTTAGCAGTTCAAAAATCCAAATACAGACAGACAGGTTCAGTCTTATTGCTGAAAATGAAACAAATCGGGCAGCAGTGCAGACATCATGCAAACATCTGATGCTGTTTGTGTCTCTACTGTTTCTTCGAGGTGATCAAAGCATGTTGCCGCTGACAGATCGCAGCAGAAACCACTGTTTTTTTCCAAACCTCAATGTTATGGACACTGATGGAGGTCTGTTACTAGCTTACTCACCTGGGCTCTGCTAAGGCTCATGTCCTCCCTCATCTGCTGAGATACCCTCATGGTCTCCTCTGCTTGGACCACATTGTGTCTACTGAGCTGTACCCACTCCTGAGGGGTGGAGGAGCTGTAACAAGTGACAATAAAAACTTTTAGTGAGCAAGTTCCTCAGAAAAAAATCAAAAGTTCTGACATATTAGACAAGGACCTCTTATGTCAACATTACCCTGATGGTATGCGGGTGGGGTTGGTCTTCATGGAGATGTTAGGTGATGCTATTGTAAGGGTCAGGCAGGATTTATCAATATCCAGAGCTTCCGTCTTGTTCTGGAGGTCAGTGCTGAGTTGGTGCCGCGCCTCCTGCAGGATGCTAGAAAAACAGCAGAGAGTTGGAGGTCTGCAGAGCGGAGTGGGCGTGGGCTTCTAGAAGCATGCCGGCCGGCTCTCACCACAGCTGCTGAAAGGCCTCATCGATGTGCTGCTGCAGAGTCCTCCGCACTCTCTCAATCAGCTCCACCTCCTTCTGCAGCTGCTCCTCCACAGGGTCGGTGACCAGTTCATACCCGTGCCGCCCCTCTCTCAGCATCAGGCACTCTGTGCTGACCTCCAAGGGGGTGGTGGTGGCGGCTAAGGCCTGCTCGGTCAGCTCTTTGGACTGCAAAAGTTGAGGCAGAGGTCACATGACCCTCCAGCAAAACTTTGTTGCTTGAGGTGAAAATATGACCTCTAAAACGGGCTTTTAAGGTATCTTCAAACAACTTCCTATGTTGCATCTATGCCTATTTTGAGAAAGAATAGGGTCGCCTGGTTTCAAATCAGTCCAAAGCAATTGATGAGTGATGCTTTCCCTCATCATTCTGGTGAAATGTGCTTCTTCGGTTAAAGAAGGTCACACTGAGATCTGGATTTTGATAGAACCTTTGCAGCTTTTGAGGTTTTTCTCTGTCATTTCTCCCTTGCAGATTTTCTGATGAACTTCAATCATGGTTAAGTCAGTGACCCAGTTCAAGCTTTAGCAGCCAAAAACCTATGTGTAGTAGACTGACGATCTCTGACACCACGCAGAGGATTCTCTTCAGCAAAAAAAACACCAGCAAAAAATTAAATAGGTCGGACAAATTGACTTTACTCCAACCACCTCAACAACATGTTGAGATGAGGCTATTGTGCAGGACAAAGAAAAATATGTTTATCAACCCTGTTTATCCATTAATATTAGATTTGATGCATGCATTTCTGAGACCCCTAACTCATTAGAATGATCCTAACTGTCCTTAAAAACCTTTTGTACATTACTTTGTACATTACTTAGTCCGTGTTTTCTGCCTTGTAGTTCATCATCATTCCACTAGGGGCAGTGAAGGGCTTTTCCTGCTCATTTCATAATGGCTGCTTCCATGGGATAATTTTCAAAACTCAAAACCAGCCTCTGGTGGTATTTGAAGGTACTACAACATTTGGTACCTCGTGCTTCATTTTAAATTTTGATCCACTGTCTTCGCTTTGTTCTCATTTGTTTACACACCTCATTTCCAGAAGTTCAATGATGCTTCTGTGCTCTTCATGTTCTGACTCTGACGCGACTGACTGAGGCTTCAGACACTGTTTGATTAATAAACTTCAGCTTTCACAAAGCTCTGTGCACTGATGAAGATCAGTTTAACAGTGAAGAAGATCAAAATCTGATTTTTAATACTCTTGATAGAGTAGTACCTCACAGTGAATAATGAGAAGCTGCTAAATCAGATTATTTTTAATAAAGCTTAAGCAGACACTATAATCTGCTGATGAAGAAACATAAAGATTAGGTTTAAGATACTCTTATCATGATTTCAAAATAATTCTGCAAGTTTAAGAACGATTTGAAATCACCAGCGTCAGAGCCTCCATCTCTTCATCCACTTTCTGAGCGCAGCTTTCCAGCAAGTCCCTCCACCTGGAAACATCCCAGACGCGCTCAGTGAGGCGGCGAGACGTCTCCTTCTCATCCCAGACCGTCTGCGAGTCAGAGGAGCTTCTGTGAGCTTCAGGATGAAGACCATTGTCTCCCACGTGAAAGAGGAACCCACCTTGCAGTGGGTCTCATTGCGCAGCGACCTGCACTCCTGTCGGATCTCACTGGAAACCAGTCGCTGCTGCTGAGCTTCGGCCCACAGCTGAAGGTTGTTGTTGTTCCACTCGGACACACTGCAGCGCAAAGCAGGCTTCACTGGGAGCATCTGTGGACTCCCAAAAGATTAGGATTCATCAACACTATGGATGTTCTAGTGCAACATTTAAAAAAAAAAGAGACACATCAGAGCCCTAGATCAGCGGGATGATCATCATAAAAGTTTAGGAAAAACTTGAGGATCAGAGAAACCAGGAAGTTTCATATGCATGAACCAGATTAAGCCTCATTCTGAAACAGGATGTTCTTGGTATTACAGAGATGTCCCAAGAATTATAGAAAAAGTCTCCAACGTTTCTCAGAGAAGGACTTGAGACCAAATGAATAGAATAGAACTTTTTCCATCTGTTTCATCTGACTCTAGAAAAGGATCATTTGTTCATTTGGTAGGCCTACATGAAACCTTGCAAACCGTCATGACTTCCACCTTTGGTGATGAAGTCTGTCCACCAGGTGAGAGAAACCTGAGGACTCCTGAAGTTAGAGGAAAACTGAGTAAATGAAACCTGATCTGTTCAGTCTGTGGAAACCGGACTCTGTAAAACTCAGAGTGACTCCGGAGATACAATAAAAGGCCAATGTAGGCCAGAAATGTTTTTCAGCATTTACAATTTTTTCTTAATATGTTTTATTTTTATATATTTTTTTCATCATAGTGGGTGAATTAGACCATTAATAGTTTCAGTCTCTTAGCAAAAATGAATAAATCTAAAGTAAAATAAAACAAAAAAAATAATGAATTCCATTACAGAAGATATTCTGATATTTTTTCCTCTTCCGGTTAGACTTTTATTTTCAAAATAAGAACCGTGTTTTCTCGCAGACTCACCGTTAGAGCGAAGCAGAGTTCCCACGTTTGATGTGTCGGTAAATAACGGCGGCGCGCACGAGGACGCTCGCTCGGCCGGTGCTGACCAGGTCTCCACGGCAACCGCGTCCGCAGCGGTTTCCAAGGAAACGACGTAACACGGAAGTGCAGAATGAATGAAAACACGCAGTCACGCGTCCAGTTAGGAGTGTTTGAATCCATCAGAACTTTAAATGAATTCGAGGCAAAAGAAAAAAAATCCGAAAAGATTGTTTTGTTAATTTTTAGTGTTTAACTTAATTTTATTAATAAATATGGGGTGCCGTTTGTAACAGTCAAACATTAACAACAGGGTTTTAGGTTATTTAGTCTGGTTTCATTTTTCAGCTTTTTTTTTCACCTTTTAATTGTGTATTTATAAATGTTACATTAATTAATTAACCATTTAGTTCGTTAGCAAGAAAAACATTTAATTTGAAGTTGGAGATGCTAATTTTGCTTCAAACTAAATATTTAGTTAAAAGGCTAAATATTAAGCTCCAAAATAAATATTTAATTTGAACTTTGATAGTTATTTTAAAAATACATATTTTGTTATGAAGCTTAAATGTTTACCTTGAAAAATACATGTTCGGGTCAAATGTAAATATTTAAATACATAATTATATATTTTTTTAACTTTAAACATTAAACATTGAGCTTGCAAACTAGACATTTAGTAAGTAAATGTAACATTTATAAAAACATGAATTAAAAGGTAAAAATATTTGAAAAATGAAACCTATCATTTTTTTTTCTCCTAAAACAGGCTAAATAAGCAAAAATATTGCTGTTAACATTTGACTCTTATTCATTCAGTTCCACCTTGGAGACATTTAAAATAAAAATATTATTTTACTCCATTTTCAGAGAATTGCAGAGCCATTTCTGCCACCTAATTTTAAAAGCATCTTAATTTTCAGGGGCATTTTAACTGCTTTACTATGCCAATTTAAATTCTACAAACCTTTCAGGTCCACATGCAGATTTTCTTGCACGAAATTATAGCTGCAATGCCTCTTTTATATAAATAAACAAAAAAATCAGTTTTTACAAGATGCTACAGAAAAAAACGCAAAACGCATTTGATAGGAACGCAAACAGAACAGAGCCACCAGGTAGAACAGCTTTTATTTCCAGATCAGCAAATTCGTTTTTTTCTCTCCCAGAAAAATTGTTCCGCCTTAAATTAGAAAAATGTTGCGAGAAGCAGCAGGAGGAGGCGGCCGCAGTCTGACATAACTGGAAATACACGCTTCACAGTTGAAGCACAGTAAAAATAACCTTTATATAGTTGCAACCTCGTAAATCTCATCTTCATTGGTCCCAGTCTGATCGGTAACCATGGTAAAAAAAATCATGCGTGGGGCGGAATCATAGCTTTATAAGAGGGCTGCAATATTGAAAAAGACGCCATTGAATTTAGCTTTGTTTTGAGTACAAAAATGTTTTCACTGTTTAAGCGCCTTTTAATCCTTTCAAACTCAACCAGGCTGTTTCAAGGAAATTCAAGCTCCTTTGTGGATCCAGGTTCATGTAGAATTGAGTCAACGGCTTGTGTCCTCCAATTACTCAGTGGCTGCACAGATGTGCAGGAGCTGACAAAGGAGCACTCTGAAAAATAAATGTTTTAGTCTTGGGTGTCGCTCCTGCACAAGCAGGGAGGAGGGGTCAGAGCCTGTGGAGGACTATGCAACCTCCAGAACAGACACACTCAGGTACAGTTTCATTTGGGAATCATGTTTCAGTGGTCACACCTCCAGGTTTTTAGTTTTCCGGTCCCCAAGCAGCACATCTGTGACCCCCTCCCCACCAGCCCCCATGCAGACATGCTTATGCAGCATGGGGGGAGGAGGGGAGAGAGATTCCTCCTCGTGTTCAGAGTCTCAGAGGAGCTCCTCATCCTCTGAGCGTGCACGTCTGCACATACTGCAACCTCAGATCTGCTCTTCAGCCGTCGCAGAACTTCCTTCCAACAGCAGGGTGCGCCGTCGTTCACCTCAGAGCTTTACCAGAGACCGAACTAAAGGTTAAAGAGGAGAACAGCCGGGACCCGTGTTTACTGGGTTCATGGAGACATCCAGAGTCTCTCGGGTCTGGGTCTATGGTGGGGGAGGCCGTGGAGCGCCGTCACTGGGCCGTCACGTCTCCGTTGGTTTCCACGCCGTGCTGCTGCAGCTGCGCTCGGAGCAGAGCATTGTCGTTCTTCAGCTCTTCCACCTGGCAGACAAACCTGCCATTAGTTCCAGTTTCTACAAAAGCTGGCCTGTCGAATAGCATTTGAGCTCAGATTTGTGCTCCCGCTTCCATCTTGGCAGGATATGACATCATCAAATCTGTACCTATCCAAATATTTTCAGTTCTGAAAACACACCCACAAAAAGGCTATTCTGCAACTGACTCTTAAAAAGCCACGCCCCTTTTTAAACCCCATGTTGTTCTTAAACGTAATGAAAACATTTAATAAAATTCACACAAATTCAGTCCAACGGTGTTGCCATGGATACTACGTACACCAATAGAGAACGGAGAGTGTACCTGCTGTCGGAGCAGCTCGTTGTCCATCTCGGCTTGCTCCACCTCCTTGCAGCTCTCCTGCAGACGCTGGTTGTTCTGCCGCAGCTCCCGGATGTAGTCGCAGGCTTTGGACAAGATGCCTCCTTTACTCTGGATAACAGCAAAATGAGACAACAGTTTTAGCCGACACATCAAACGACAACAACCGAGGACCCTGGAGGTCATGGCGAGTCATGGCTCACCGCTGCAGATCTGCTGTCCACGCTGCAGTCTGGGATCAGCTTGGACAGCGTCACGATCCAGTTGTTGATCTTGTCTCGTCTTCTCCTCTCCACTGCAGATAGAACAAACCCATGAGTTTTGAAGAAACACTGTCCAAATACATGATCATCCATAACGGACATAAACATGATGGATACAACCTGAGGAGAGCCTGGGGGATATAATGCAGCCATGGAATTAAGTATTTATGCAAAAATCACACATTTCTAAAAAGTCTCTGCAAGCCTTAAAGAATCAGGAATGTTGTAGCCTCTGAGAGTTCCTACAGAACTGTTGATCCAGAACAGAAAGTCTGGATCACTGGATGCTAAAGGGGGGTGTTTACTGCAGAGTGGTTCTGCAGGGAGGCTGACCTTCATTGTGCTGGGCCCGTCGCCGCTCATCCCGGGGCACGCGCTGACCCTCCACCTTCCTGCAACGATAACATGCTTTTTCAGGCTGGGTTCACCCACTTACACTCCAATCTGATGCAGATTACCGTCGCCGTTCATGCTTTTACGTGTTGGACTCACGTTGAGTACGTCTGTGGAGCGATGGCGCGGGGATTCGCCCCCTGCAGCACCTCGGGGGGACTCATCATCACGTAGAGCTGGCCTGAACACAAACATGTCATGACTTTAATGCTTCATTACTTAAGTAAAGCATGTCAAAAGAGTCCATCTTAGGCTCTTCCCTGTTTTCTTTGAATTTCCTGTAAGACTTCATTTGTTAATTTGCTAAGTGTTACCCAAATCTAAAAGGTGTAAAAGGGTCTCAAAGCTCATTTATCCATTTTTTTGTAGCATTTAAATCTAATTTGAGTTGTTTCACTTAATGTATTTCTTGTTTTTCTGTGTTGTCTTTTAGGATCCATCGTCTTTGAGTTACTTCTCTGTGCAGGATTTAATTATTTTGAGTAAAAAAAAAATTGATTTGGATCTTCATCATCCTCCTCACCTCCTGTCTGGGTGATGGCCGGATCAGCGGCCTGCACAGACACGGCTGTTCCATCGCCGACAGTGGCAGGGAAATACGCGAATCGGGTCTCTCCTGCCACCGTTTCTCCGACGGGACTGCCTCCATTACTGAAGGGGTTCTGGATGACGGCCTGCAAAGACGAGTAAAGGAAGAGTCAAAGAGGACTGAGCTGCCTTCACTGCAGTCGGGAAATTCTAACATTTGTTTTTGGAGTTACAATCTTGTTAAATGTTTATTTAAAAAATAAAACAGATTTTTTTGTGGGAGGAGTCAGCAGTTGGTGTGGCGGTAGTAGTTGTGTCCCAGGTGGCCCCCTGGACACACTTTGGGAGTGATCCTTGGATTTAACCAATTAAAGATAACATCTGAGCTCAAGGGGTGTTTGGTCTTTGGGGGCCCCATTATGTTTCCTCTGAGTGCTAGGTAACTTTGTATCACTATTGTTAAATTAGGACCGCCTCTGGGGGAATGGGGGGGTATCCTCAGTGTGAGTGGGGACTTTGGGAATGAGGGCTTGAACATGGGGGCCTGATCTCTGCCAGGCTTCACCCTCTTTCTGTTCGGGGACAGAGGCTCTTGTGGTGGTCTTTCTGGGAGTCTTGAGGACCCTGGTGACCTGTGCTGCCAATTGTGGGCAAAAAGGAAGTTTTCCAGAAAGAATCTTGGGAGTTTTTGTGTAGAAACTTGAGTTTAAGTATGGAGTGGATCAGAAACTGATCTAAAATCAAGCCCATACCATTAACCCACCTTCCCCAAACAGTCTGGTTGTGGTTATGGTTCTGTCTTGGCTGCCTGTGCAAAACTTCTATTTAGCTCCCTCTGCTGGTCCAGAATAAGTGAACCCACCTGAGCCACAGCCTGAGGAGCTCCAGCAAACGCTGCCGCGGAAACAACACTGACTGCACTAGTCCCATCAGCTGCCGCCTCCAGGTGCTCGTCTGTCACCTGAACCACCCGATAGGTCACCTGGAGAGGCGAGAACTAAGAGTCACTAAACCAGCTTAGTGGGTCAGACCTCCATTCCTGTAGTTTAACCCCCCCAAAAAAATGTCTGCACTCACAGAGAAACAAGACGAAAGCAGCTTTAGAAAAGGTTTCAGACAGACAGAGAGGCTGCTTTAAAATAAAAATGTTAAACAGGACAAAGAACTGCAAGGAAGACCATATTGTGGCCATTGAGATGCTTTAATTTATGAGGAATACAAATCACTTATAAAACAGGATTTAACCTTTTCCCCCCTCCTAACCAATTCATGGGTTATTTCATAACTTCATGACAGGAACTGTTTGAGGTCTGTATGGAAAAAAACACAATGAACCCCAGTTGTATTGTAACCCAGAATCAGAGAACACAATATAAGCTGTAGAACCTGAAGACTCTGCAGACCTTAGACACAAACTGAAAACAGTGTTTGATTGTCCTGACAGAAAGGGCGCTTTGATAAGAGAGGGGAAAAAAAAAGACGCTGGTGTAGAGGAGGAGAAGCCACAGAACGTAGCAGTTCAAAGCATCAGAGATGTGGGTGTTGCTGCATGGAGAAACTGCAGCATTAAACTGAGGATGAAGCAGCTCTACTCTGCCCTTCATCTCTTCAGTAAAAGGATTTCCTCTGCAGGTGATTTTGTCCGGCTCACCTGCCCTCCGCTGTTCTCTGTTCGAAACTGATACTGCACCCCGTGATCTGCGAATGCAGCCGGCTGGACGCTGGCAACGGTCACTGCTGTCTGCTCTGGCCCGCCCACCGCTTCTCCTGTAACATCAAGGACCGAGCCGTTAATCCGCAGTTCATCAAGAAAGCATACAAACTGTCAAATGTCTGTGTCAAATCTACATGAGTTTTTAGATCCCACTGTTTCAGATCTGCATATTTTTTTCATATCAGCTTGTTTGTTTTGGAACTGCACAGCAGAACTGTTTTAGGTGTAGATGTCTGTTTAAGTACTATGCTCTCGTTTCAGTACTACGTGTGCAATTCTGTAAGTTTGTTTAGGTACTGCACGTGTTTGAATACTACGTGTTTGTTTCAGTACTGCGTCTTTGTTTTAGTACTAAACGTTTAAGTACTGCAAAGTTGTCCGAGTACTGGACTTTGATTTGGTACTGGACCGTACACGTTTGTATGTGTGTTTCATGTCTGGATGTTTCGTGCATGCCTGTTACTTCAGGTCTGTGTGTTTCTTTTGGGACCTAGCGTTTTATTCAGGATATCATGTTTGTTCAGGTTTGCGTGTTTGCTTCCAGTTTGCGTGTTTGTTTTAGGTTTGCATTCTCGTTTCCGATTTGTTTGTTTGCTTGTTTCAGTTTTGCGTTATTGTTTCCGATTTGCGTGTTTTTTTTCTAGCTTACATGTTTTTTTCCAGTTTGAGTTTTTTTTTTAGGTTTGCGCTCCTGTTTCTGGTTTGCGTGTTTGTTTCTGATTTCCGTGTTTGTTTCAGGTTTGCGCGGTTGTTTCAGGTCTGCGCGTTTGTTTCTGGTTTGCGTGTTTGTTTCAGGTTTGCAGGTTTTTTCCCAGGTTTGTGTGTTTGTTTCATGTTTTCTTTTTTGCATGTTTGTTTCCGTTTTGCGTGTTTGTTTCAGGTTTGCAGATTTTTTCCAGGTTTGTGTGTTTGTTTCATGTTTTCTTTTTGCATGTTTGTTTCAAGTTTGCGTCTTTTTTGTTTTTTTTTAGGTTTGCGTGTTTGTTTCCGTTTTGCGTGTTTGTTTCAGGTTTGCAGGTTTTTTTCCTAGGTTTGTGTGTTTGTTTCATGTTTTCTTTTTGCGTGTTTGTTTTAGGTTTGCGTTTTTGTTTCAGGTCTGCGTGTTTCAATTCTGCATGTTTGAACTTAGAGCAGAGAAACAGTTCTTACCCTCCTGAAGCTGCACCACATCCTCCACTTCCTGTTTATCGTGACTGCAAACACATAGAAAACGGCCAGGTCAATTATAACTTTTAATTTTGCATATGTTTAGAATCATATGGCTCTCCAACTGCTGCAAAACATAAAAATAATTCTAGTTCTCAGCAGACACTTCACTTAGCGTTTAGTAGCAGGAACATTTGAGCCGGAGAGTATCCATCTGCATCCACCGGAAACACAAGACTGCAGATCATTTACATTTATATTTTCCGATGTTAAGCTAGAGTCTTAACACAGTCTGAATGGAAGGTTAAATGGTTTAAGGTCCTTTCCTAGGATAAGTAATGAAATAATTGTCTCGCTCAGTTGTTAGCTGGTTTCCCACCCAGTTGAGATGTATTCAGACTGTTATTTTTTAGTTATACAATAACTTAATTATTGTTTTAAGTATATTTATTTGCAGATTGTTCTTTTAGATTTTTTGGTTTTGGTTGCTCGGTAAGGGGTTGAACCATCATCCCTTGACACACGTGGACAAATCCTTGTGCATAAACCTTGATTCCAACTGTCAGTGTGAGTAAATGTTAAAAACATTTGGTTTTGTTCTTCCATCACTGCCACTGTACTGGCATAACAAACTGTAGATTGCTTTCTTTGTGAGAACTTCAAACACATTTAAAAAGCAAACTAGGTTGCACAGTCATAGCAAACTGTGGTGGGATGCAGATGTTTGCATGAGAGGACGAAACTCCGCCCCTTTCTAACTAGGTTGTGGATTGATGGTCAAAACAGAGCTGATGCGCTTTTTCTGTAACGTTGAAGATTTATTGTTTTTTTACAAGTTTATTTAAATTTTGTAAAAGTTTCTTCATATAAAGTCCGATTTGACAGTTTAGATTAGCTAAACTCTAATTAAGCTCGTAAAGCTACAGCTGGATTAGCTTTAGCCTTCTCTGATCTGCAGCGGCGCGTTCACGCTCATGGGTTTTGAGGGTAAAAATGTAGCATTTAAGCGGATTTAGGTAAATATCAGATTCCACGCAGTGACCGAGGTCTCGCTGAGCTGCTCCCGCCGCCAGGCCGGGCACGGCGGGGCAGAGGGCGGGCGGCAGCCGCTCACCTCGCGGAACTGTCCACACTCTGATCCAGCATCTCCATGAAGCCTGCGGGGGTGGGACGCCGTCGTTCAGCGACGCGGGTTTACGGAGATGAGGCGCTGATCACGGGGGCAAACACTCGGGTCATGTGAGGACGGCGGCCCAGAACACGTGAGGCGCGCGCGGGCAGCTAAGATGGAAGCTGGAGGGGGACTCTCTGCGGAGTCCGGCGGTGTTGCTCCGGTTCTGGACGGAATTCTAACCGACGAACGGGCTCGAGGAGGGCTGCTTTTCCTGCTGATGGGGACTTCCGTTCTTCTACTGTGGCTGTTTGCGGCGCAAAGCTGCGGCACGGCCATGCTCTCCACAAGACCTGGACTGGACTCTAGTTCGCACGTTGGAGCGTGGAAGAACACTAGCATACTTTACCGCGTGCATGTGAGTGCGGTTTTTGTTTGAGCCACGGGGGATCGTCCCACCGCCGCGCGCGCTCAACGCGGATTCAAACGTTTTCCCCTACATGAACACCGAAGCGTGCGGTGTTACGTGGTTCCCGTTGAGTCTGTGCTCCGGGTTTTCCCTCGAACCGCATGGCAGACAGGCCTTCGGGACCAGCAGCCCCCGCGTCTCGCTGCTCTGTCGGTTTTGTGTAAAAAGGAGCGTGAAAATGTATCATTTTTGTACAAAAACATGTATTTTTTCCTCCTTCTTTCCTTTTTTGACCCCTAAAGTACAGAAAGGAAACAGGAAGACCCGTGCATCAGAGTTTGGCTTTATCGATACGTAGAAACGATGCGACAAACCCTTTAAGACTACAACTTCCTGTTCATACGACTACAACTTCCTGTTCATTTGACTACAAAGCGAATAACGTCATTCGTTCAAAAACCAAATCGATTGATTTAATTATGATTATGCCGGTTTTGGTCAAAATCAAAAAGTCTGTGTTGTTTTTTAAGAATGTTTTCTTGTAGAGCAGAAAGAGTTTCATTAGAAATTCACCTCCTGAGTTTTGGATGGGACTGAAAAAGTTGGCCTCCGCTGATTTCCCATCATTCCTTTGTTTACACTTTCTCCCGCGAGCTTATAGCACCTCACAACCCCAAACTAACAATAGCACAGCAAATAAAAACAGCACACAATATCAGGGCTATCCAGCCATACAGTATTGAGCAAGGTGGCAGCTTAGAAGAGTAAAATGAAGACCTTATTTATATGCGAGTGGATGCATCAGAATTGTAGCAGAGAAGGGAGACTTTGGTCCGCCGATTTAAGTTGCTGCTCTGCTCCTTATCCATCCAGACTTAAATAAAGTATTATTTAGCAACTCAATTTTAATCTCAAAATATTTTATAAACCTCTATTATGAGAAAAATGTTGCTAGAACATGTTTAAAAATACAACAAAAACTTTTTTTAAACGGAGAGGATCTTTAAAATATATCAAAACACATACGTATGGAAAAATAAACATTATATTAACAGAATAAAAAAATAGTCTATGAGTCTAGACTAAATGTAATGTATTTTACATGTAAACTTGTATTTGACACCTAACAATGTCACAACAATAATGATTTTTATTGAATTTTTGTTATTTATAATTTTATTTTCCTTCCGATTCCTAAACAATTTGAAAAAAAAAAAATTAAAGGTATTTTTTATTTATTTTTTCATAGACATAGCCTTAGAAAATAAGTCAATGGTGCTTGGAATACTCAGTTTGTGTTTATTTTATCTCGCCATTAACCATTGTTCTGTATTTGTTCCTTCTGGCTAAAATTACTCAATTACATTTTTTAAAAAATGAATGTTCTGTCATGTCCAATTGAATTTATTTGGAAAAAAGCATATGACTGTTTTGCAATTATTAAAAAATATTTTACCATGTTTTCAAAAATGTGATATCAATCAAAATTATGCAAGTTTGATTAAACCTGTCAATATGTTTCCACATTTGCTGTCTTTTTTGTCCTAAATTGTCCTGTAGTGTCACTGACTTTTCAGTATGAGATTAATCAAGAGCAGTTTTAAAATTTGGGAGCTCACCTAATTTTTAAAAATGTTTTCTTACTTACTTGCTTACACAATTCCAAAATGTTTATACCGGTAATCAGATCTTCTGTATTGGTTACTTTTGAAAATGATTGAGGACATAGATCTTATATGATATTTCTGGAACTTAGATTTTCCAATCAAGACCCTTTAACCCTTTAAAGCCGAACATATTATATTTGATACCTGAGTCTGTCAGCCCTCCACAAGAGCAATGCAATGGAAATACATTTTCTTTTTTTGGGGGGTCTTAGAATGCTTTTGTCAGCACAGGAAAAACGATTTCTAAGATTTCAAGATGACTTGTAAAGGCTCCAAATTCAAAGAATTTGAATTTTCTGTCAACTATTTAATGGTGCAGGCTTCAAAGGGTTAATTTTTAAATTACCCTGGCTCCACCCACTATTAATGGTTCATGGTCAAAGCTACGCAGGGACTTCACCCTTTCATTTATGGGTTAATTTAAAGCTACTTTTGAATCCTTTATTTTAGTCTCTAATGAACGAATGACGTCCTACCTGAGCAGAATACAAAACTAATTGGAGCCAGATCTGTTCACAAAGTAACCACAAGGGTACTTTTAACACTGCTGAGTCAGGATTTGTTTTTTGCAAAGGTAAAACAGTCCAACGGAATCAAACAAACTCAAAAGTCCCAAATTAAAAATGTGTTTGTCTCCTTTGTGGTTACAGGTTACAGGTTGAAAGTCCATGACAGAGAATTGAACTTGATTTTTAAATCATTATCAGCTCAAAACAGCCTTTCTGGGCGTGTCTTAAGGTCACCCCACCTACTTTGACTGGTTGAAACAAATGGCACAAAGAATACACTGACAATAGTGTTCTGCAGAGCACTGGACTCTCATTGGGGGGGAGCTGAGGCTGTTGGAATTAGATATAAAAGGTGCTTTCACATAAATCACACTCTCTATAAGTAGGAGTTGTGGTTTAGATCATTGTCTCCACCAGAAATCCCATTCATTGAAAAAAAGAAATAGTTATACATGAGAAACATGAAAAGAATGACATAAAATAGTTTTATTTGTTTACGATAGGGCATCTCTCTGTGACATCCCCAACAACGACTTCCCATTTCCCTCACCTTTGCTCCCTTACCCATAATTCTTATTTCACAGCTCAGAAGTGATCATTTACGAAACGGCAACAGATCCAGACTGTATGAGAGTCATAAAACAAACAGAAACTAAACAGAAACATGGATGTGTCGAAATAAACATTAAATCTAACCAAGGAGGATGTATCTGTTTTCAAACCAGGCTGAAATTTCATTGACTCTTTTTACAAGTTAAATGTTTGGAAGTAAAAGCGTTTGATATCGACTTGTTTTTGCAGCCACCTTCCAGCTGTAATTCCTCCTCCCAGATCCTTCTTTCAAAGGTCAGGCTACTTCGTGCTTTTATCTGGCATCTCCTGGCAATGTTTAGTTAAAACCACAAGGTGTTGCTATTGCACCAAACTTTTGCAAAACCAATCCACGACATATGAATCCCATGGCCAGTGTTTAAAAATCTGCAAGTACTGCATCAATGTGAGGACAATAGAAATGATCCATTCTGCAGAACTCCAGAAGCTTTGCTAAAAGACAGAGAAAGACTCAGCTGCTACATGAAAATACAAGAAAAAAATGGTTTACAGGTTCAATGACTTACCTGAGGACACTAATACATGGATAGACAGAAAAGGAACCAAACCTGCAACTTTCTGAGTCAGAGTATGACTGTAGATTACCAAAAGTCCTGTTTTGTAACTCAAGTCTCAAAATTTATGGTTCAAATTTACATTTTTTGGTACCAAATGGTCAGTAAGCTGCTTTTAAACAATTTGACATTTAAAACAGTTGATGTATAGCAAAATCTGTAGAAAGAGAGCTTTTATTTTCAGATGTGACAGCCAAGTTCTGAAGATCAAAAAGTAAGAATAAACAAATGAATTTTGTACACAACTCTTAGACCACAAGTTTCAAGTCTCTGCATGTGAGACTTAAGTGCAATTGAAGTCTGAGCCTGAAGTCCTTATGTCTGTAGACTGCTGCCCTACCTCTGTGCCGCAGCCACTCCTGAAAGCTCCAGTTCAAAACAAGAAATAGGATTACTGTGACAATGACATCTGGATTCATGGATGGAGAAAAGACCAGTGCGGAGCATGGAAGGTGAACTAGCAGCAGGGTCACCTAAGTTAACCTTTACAATCAGCCTGATCTAAAAGGACTGTCTGACGTCTTTGGCAGAGACGGTTGGTTCCAATCAATGGCTGTAACCTCAAAACGAGAACTGTTTGCTTTGAGTTGAGGGTGACTCATGCTGTCAGCGTTCGGTGATCCCATGAACGATCAAATGGAGCTGTGGCTGAGTGACTCACTCCTTCGGACTGCTGTGCCTCTGCAGAAGAAGCACCTACCCGGTGCTAGACCCGGGGCCAGCCTCCTCTCCCTCCCATCTCATTCTTTCCTACAAGGGCAGTGCGCCGGGATTGCAGACGTAGCAGTCCCAGACTGAGCTCCTTGGAGACTCCTCACATCCCATAACATTAAGAAGAGTCGAGGAACCAAAGGCCACCTCCTCGTCCTGTGATTGTCTCTAAAAAAAGGTAAATCTGACTGATAACATGTTGCTTTGCTTTTTGGGTAAAGCTGTGAACCTCACCATGGGCTTTTCTGAAAGACTAGACGATTTTATTTATGCAAAAACTTGTTTTTCCTTGAAATAACACACTTCTTTTACGTTTTTTTTTTGACAAGTTAATTTAATTCAAGCTGGAATCCTTTCCTGAGATGTCTGATTTGTAACCTTTCTGCAGCAGGGACGATTTTTGTTGTGAAATGTGTGCACATTTATTGTCTGCAGCTTATTTAGTTGACTTTCTATGAGGAGTCATTCTAAAATGATCTGATTTAATCAGAGAAACAAAGGAGTACAGACAGAAAAAGGTGCATTAAAAGTAATTTACGAGTGTCTACTTTGGCATGTTTCCACTAAAAAAGGTTGGAAGGTGAAAATGGCAACACCAAAGAACACTCCCCGTGGATCCAACATGCCTCTGTCCCCCAACCGCATCACCAGGCTGCAGGAGAAGGAGGACCTCTCCAACCTCAATGACCGCCTGGCCGTCTACATCGACAAGGTGCGCTCGCTGGAGGCGGAGAACGCCGTCTTGCGAGTGCGCATCACTGAGTCGGAGACTGAGGTGAGCCGAGAGCTGACAGGCCTGAAGAACGCGTACGAGGCAGAACTGGCGGACGCGCGCAAGACGCTGGACTCGGTGGCCAAAGAGCGTGCTCGACTGCAGCTGGAGCTGGGGAAACTGCGGGAGGACCACAAGGAGCTGAAGGCCAGGTGGGTTCAAAGACCCACTCTGATGAAAAACGGAGAGACATACATAAAGAAAATTAAGTTCAGATGTAAACAGAGAGCTCTCAGCAATGGGAAAGGGAGAGAGGTGGGCTTGCTCCACGCCGAGGGTCCCACCCACAATTACGAGGCACCTGATAATGTTAGGTTGGGGGTGTAAACTATCCGGAGAGTGTGTAAACAGAGAACTCTCAGCATCGGAAAGGAGAAAAGAGTGGACTTGCTCTGCGCCAAAGGTCCCACCTACAATTCAGAGACAAATTTCTAATAAACTCCTGCTGTTCTGCTGAAACTTTGTCCTAGAAAACGACACAGGTTTTATAGTTTTGCCTAAAAGTGCCATAATTATGAATATAAGACCACTGGCGATGCTTTTAAAACAGATTAAAAGATCTGGTGCCAGCACAGAGGAGGGCCCTGGATTTCCTAATTACACCCAGACTCTTGCCTCTCCATGTTAAAGTTGAAACAGGATTTCAACATTTTTGAAGGAGAGGTCAAGAACAATCCTGAGACAAAAGTTTGACACTTTTGGGCTCTGTTTGCCCATAAGCGAAAGCATGTCTGACTGCCCTGCTGAAATCTCACTCTTGTAACTCACAGCAGCACCAGTGACTCATCAGCTCCTAATGACTGGAGCTTGTGAGTTTGATGGGCCCCTCCCTGGATTTAGACTTGTTCCTATGCTGCTGCATCCAGAGCTTGATGACTAACTCTTTCCTTCCCCCCCCCCCACCACAGTCATCTGTGGACACAGTACGTGGCATCGTATAAACGGCTTCTCCCATTATTTTCCATAATGGTGGTCTGTGTGGATGGCAAAGTCGTTTCCATGGCAGCAGCTCAGCTAAAGTCTGTATAGTTACCAGATCCACAGGACAAAACTCTGTGGTCTCTGACTCATCCACAGCAAGGTCTTTCCCCTCGTTTCTGCTTCACCAGGGTTTTCTCCTCACTAGGATCTATTTTTAGATCATGCAAAAGCAACTTCCAGAGTTATTTTTACTCCTCAGCTCCCTCTGTCAGTTCTGAAGATGCAGCCTGAACTTCTGTCTCTGTAGAAACACCAAAAAGGAGTCGGACCTGGCTGCAGCCCTGCAGAGGCTCAAAGATCTGGAGGCCCTGATGAACTCCAAGGATGCCTCTTTGACCACGGCTTTAGGGGAGAAGAGGAACCTGGAGGTGGAAAACCGGGAGCTGAAAGCGCAGGTTTCCAAGGTAACCTCATCTGCTCATCAAGTCACCTTGAAGAGACTCTAAGCATTCAATTTATGTTTGTTCTTAACTTCTTCTTCCTGGAGACTTAGATGTGGAAAGTTCAGGTTCTTGTCTTCTGTTCAAGCTTTGTAGAAGCTTCAAATGTAACGTTCAACTCCCTCCTTGTTTCTGTCTCAGCTGGACACCAGTCTGGGTGACACCAGGAAGCAACTGCAAGATGAGATGCTGAGGAGGGTGGATGGAGAAAATCGCATTCAGACTCTGAAAGAGGAGCTGGAGTTTCAGAAGAACCTCCATTCTGAGGTCAGACTAAGCTTCTGTTCATGAAATCGTTTGGATGAAGAACCCCAGAGACTAACAAAGATGGTGAACCTTTAACAGGAACTGCAGGAGACCAAACGGCGCCATGAGTCTCGCATGGTGGAGATGGACAACGGCCACCAGCAGGACTTTGAGAGCAAACTGGCGGAGGCTCTGACAGAAATGCGCAGCCAGCACGAGCTGCAGATTCAAATGTACAAAGAGGACATTGAGAAGACGTACAACGCAAAGGTGCCACTCTAGATTCAGTACCAATGTGCCCCCTCTGTTCTTGACTGCGTGACAGTGGACCTTCTGGTTTCTGTTCCAGCTGGAAAGTGCTCGGCAGTCGGCAGACAGGAGCAGTCACTTGGTGGGAGCGGCCCACGAGGAGCTGCAGCAGACACGGATTCGCCTGGAGTCCACGTCGGCCCAGCTGAGCCAGCTGCAGAAACAGGTGAACAGAACCTCAGCAGCTCCAGGAGAACCTCCTGCAGTGATACCATCATGTAATCCACGCAATCCCTCTGAACAAAGGGAGCGTTTGTTATATTTGCCTTCTAACATTTTTTTTAACAAGCTAAAAGAAAACGCTCATGTTATAAAAACTCAGATGCAACTGAGCCAATTCTGTCTGATGCAGCTTGCAGCTCGTGAAGCAAAGATCAGAGACCTAGAGGACGCTCTGACCCGGGAGCGGGACTCCACCCGGCGCCTGCTGGCAAACAAAGACAGAGAGATGGCAGAGATGAGGCAGCAGATGCAGCAGCAGCTGGATGAGTATCAAGAGCTCCTGGATGTGAAGCTGGCTCTGGACATGGAGATCTGCGCCTACAGGAAACTTCTGGAGGGAGAGGAGGAAAGGTTTGTTGAACATCTGAAGAAAGGAGCAGCAGAGTCATAGTGCCATAGTCACATATTTCCGTGAAACTAAAAAGCCTCTAAAGTCTCTGGTTGCCATGGCAAACACAACCTCTTTCATAAGAATGGTGGTTTTCAATGGTTATAATCTAAAAAACCTCAGACTTCAGTAGTTCCTCCATTTCTCTTGGGTTTTTTTCAGCCTTTTAAAACTTCACATTATGTAACACCCCAGAAATTGAAATGCAGGCGCTAACGCCCACAGGAAAAATATTTTAGGAAATTGAGCATCTTGAGGTTTTTCCATGCTTTTGCATCTTATCACGTCATTTAGGGTTTTCAAACCAGCCCTAAATGGAAAGTGAAAATGCTTTTTCTCCAGTCACTCCATCATCTTTGTCATCTTCATCCCCGCAGGCTGCGCCTGTCCCCCAGCCCCCCTCCCACTAGAGTGACAGGAAGTCGCTCTTCGGCCTCAGTGGCCCGCTCAGTCCACAACAGTTCTCAGAGCTCCCCAGCTAAAAGACGCCGCCCCAACGATGCCGACAGTGAGGCCTCCAGCTTTGGAGGCGGAGCCCTGACCCGCACTCGCATCACCCAGCAGGCTTCAGCTAGCGGGCGGGTCACAGTGGACGAGGTGGACCTGGATGGGAAGTATGTGAGACTCAGCAACAAAGCTGATGAGGTGAGATGAAGGGGCTGATAGTGAGAATTGGTAATTGTGATGTGGCCTGTCCTTGTGAATGTGAGAAATTGACACAATAGAAACACCATTTTGTTTTCTTTCAGGACCAGAATCTGGGGAGCTGGCAGGTGAGGCGCCAGGTGGGATCTGGCACTCCCATCGCCTTCAAGTTTCCAGCTAAATTCACTCTGAAGGCGGGTCAGAGGGTCACGGTTTGTACTTCCTTCAATCTCCTAACAAAGCTTCAGCTCGGCTCCAGCTTCCTGACCTCACCTGTCCCATCTGCAATCAGATCTGGGCTTCCAACGCCGGCGGATCGCACAATCCTCCTTCAGATCTGGTGTGGAAGTCTCAGCCTTCGTGGGGCACCGGAGACCAGTTCCAGACCACCCTGATCAGTGCCAGCGGAGAGGTACATTTAAACAAAAAGACAACACAGACAATCACAGCTTAAGATACTATTGTCTAAAGACAAAAATTTGACCTTTTTTTGTTACAGGAAATGGCGATGAGGAAGGTCACCTACACACACTTTGATGATGATGAAGACAACATGGTGGGTTTAAAAGTTGGACATCATAAACTCCACGGCAGCTAAATATAATTTTTACAGTCATTTACTGCATGAAGAGTCAAATTTATCCAAAATTAACCCAGAAGTCTCAGAGTCCAATTGTGTGGCGTTCTAAGATGGAGATGCTTATCCATGTTTTTATTTCCTCCCATCTTGATTATTACAACTCCATCTTCACATGAATAAGCAAAAAATCTCTAGAAAATAAATGACCAAAAGTGACTATCAATAACCCACCAGAATGATCAAAGTCAAAACAAATTAGAAATGTATGTTTGTAGTCACTGATTCTATAGAATCTAATCGAATCGGTAATAGAATAGAATAGAATAGAATAGAATAGAAATGTACTGGGGTACTATAAATTTGCATTGATTAAGTCAGACATGCAAAAAAAAAATTGGGGTAATTCTTTTAAAACATGTCAAAACAATTTCAGCATGTTTTGGACTTAACTAAAGACAATTAAAGCACATAAGTTCATGTAGCAGAAAACAGAAAATGACTAATTAAAGTTTTTATTGCTGACAAATATACAGGAAATGTGAAGTAAAAACAATATTTTAATGAAATATAAAGGAAGTATTAGCATGCATACTATAAACATATGTAAACATAAACATTGTAGCTATAGCGGAGCTCTGAAAAAAGAAAGAGGTGAAAGTTTTAGTGAAACAGATTGTGTGCATATCCAAATTATGAGACTGATCTGGCCTCACAGAGTGGCAGTGATGATTGCTGAAGTCCTGGCTGCTGATCCTGTTTGTGCGTGTCCTCTCCAGCAGGTAGCACACAGCACCTGTGGGGATGGCGAATATAATCTGCGCAGCCGGACTGTGGTGTGCGGCTCCTGCGGCCTCCCCTCTGATAAATCCAGCAGTTGCTCCGCTTCCTCCTCCACCCGCTCTGTCCGCAGCGGGGGGCTCTCCGAGGCGCTGCTGCCAGCCTCCTACATCTTCAGCACCAGCACGCCACGCAGGGTGGGTCCAGGCTCGGTTCTGCCGGTTTGATTCCGGCTGCGCACTCAAAATGCAATGAGATCGGAATCCATTGCAGCAGTAAAACATTCTAAAAACTTTTACCAAGATTGTGCTGCGAGACTGTTTGTAAAATCAATGTAATCTGATTAATAGATTACACATTGAGAACAAACAGAAAGTAATACACTCACTTATTAACATTTTATTCCATAAAATACCAATTCTTTATGATTTCTTGTTTCAAATCAATCAGTGATTGACTGATGCAGTTTGGCACCATCTTCTGAGCTTGTTACCCTTGAAAATAAATCTGCTACAATAAGTTTCAAACAAAGAAAAATTACAAATAAATTATTTAAAACTATCCATCTGAAATTTGCTTTGTAAGAAATCTTCTAGAGTTCTAATTTAATAAATCGTTTGTTTCAGACTGGACCCCGAGTGGAGAGTTGCCCCATCATGTGAAGTCCTGCATCTTCATCCTTCCTCTTTGAAAAACATTTTTTTGCATTTGTCAGCTTTATATTATTTGAAGCAAGAAAGTGCATGCATTAAAGCTTTCAATTTTTTTTAGATATGCATGAAGACAGCAGCTGTTGATTATTTTACCTCAGCTTTGTTTCTTTTTAAACTGAATATGAATATTTTTTTTATCCTTGAATGATATACTTATTCTGAAAAGGAAAGTTTGTCTTAAAAATTGATGATATAAACAAACATATGCAAGATATTTTATACTTTGCTGACTAATAAAAGTTTTACAAAAATCTGTAAATGTTTTATTTCTGTTCTTGCACTTCATCGGATTGCAGCTCCTGCCTGTCGAATAACGTGATTTAACTGATGACATCATGTAGGCTACACATTAAACTAGAGGAAATAGAAAAATAGTAAAATAAGAGAAAAATCAAGTAAATTAAATATTTTGACGAATCGGTATGCCATTTTGATAGTTTCGTTGGGAGTGTAAGTGGAAAAAACTGAAGATCTAAATAATGAGAGGCATAAATATCCCATTACTTATTTTTTTAAAAAAAAGAAACTATTACAAGCTTTTTATAATTATATATGTTAGCAAAAATTAGTTACAATTAATCTTTATATGTGAACGCTTCACAAAGATAAGGGAATAACATTTTATAATGAAATAAGATATTTCTAAATGAATTTTAGAAGTGAAAAGCAAATATAAAACATTTTCCATTTTCAGCATGGAGACAAGACTTATTTGTTTGTAGCGCCCTCTACTGGTACATTAGTTACAGTTGGAGGCGCTTCAAGCATTAATATCAAATCCTATGTGCGTGAGGCATGCCGTGTTAATCCCGCATCTGTGATCATTTTATAATCCCTAATCCTAAATCCTGAAATCCTCCCATCAAAGTATTTTCACTTAGCCTTCCAAGAAACTTTTATTTTGACATGTAGGATAGCTTTATTTGTGAAATTCTCAAAAGCGGAAATTCCGGCCCAGTCGATGCTGGCAGCTTCAAACGATCCTTTCCAACCTGCTGTCCACAGTAAGTGTCACAGCGCGGTGTGAAAGGACTGATGCGAGTGCGCTTGTTAACAAGTCAAACGCTTAAAACTCGATAAGTTTCGTTAAATTTGTCAGCCAAAACCGGAATCTCGCAGTGAACTCGGATGTTTGCTAATGGCTAACCCAAAAACCGTAAATCGAACTCAAATGTCGCAACCGTACATGCCGAAAATGAACGCAAATCAGGTGCAAATTAAAACATTGAATTTTATGATTCGAAAACATTCAATTTTTTCGGTTCATCTTGCAAGAACAAATAAAGCTAACAAGAATGCCAGCAGAGCACAATTTTGTTCATGTTAACATTGTCACAAACATTAGAAATGGGCAGTTGTTTACATCTCTGCTTGCTGTTTCTTTTTTTTCTTTCATTGATGTTCATCTGGGTATGTTAAACACATTTAGCACTCTGTTACAAATTTAACTTTGCATTAAGTAAGGTTTACCATGGATTGGTGAACTATAGAATCTACAGAGGCCACCCTCCACCCTTCATGGACAGAAATATGAGGATTATTGGGGATTTGCCTTCACATTCAGACGTGCGGCTCCTGCTGACCACTTCTCCTTCTGCTCAAGAACCTGCACCCACCTGGATGTTGAATGTTCGGGCTCTGTTTGGGATCGGCTTTCTGGTGACCTCGCGAGTGGCAACAGCCGTCTCCCAGGCTGGGACATGCTCTCTTTCCACTGCAGCTGACCACCACAAGGACTGTTTTGGCAGCAGAGGGGCGTCCACGATGGCCCACAGAATTAAATATCTCGGGTGAGGACTGAGCCTCACAGGAGGGATTAACTCAGACTAGGTTTCATTAAAATAACTCGAGCCCCGTCTCCTTACAGGCAGGAGGAGGCTCAACACATTGATGAGGAGCTCTTCAGCGAGTATGGCTTCAGTGTGGACCAGCTGATGGAGTTGGCTGGACTCAGCTGTGCTACAGCCATCACACGGGTGAGACTTGGCGCAGGCTTTTATTTTGAAACCTGACACAGAGCTGAGATACTTTTTCCTGACAGAGACGATTGTCGACATGTTTTTATGGAAGCTCTTTATCAAACCAGTGAGTGCTTATGTTGGTCAATATTTCTAGACATGTTCATACCTGGTTCAGCTGTGTCCAGCCAATTAGCTAATTGGCTGGACACAGCTGAACCAGGTAATTAGGACAATTAGGACATGCCAGAGCTTGATATGTTGGATAACATGCAGGAATGCGGCCTTCGAGGCCTGGAGTTGCCTATTCCTGCCCTAGACCCAGCTTTATTAAACCTTAACTTACCCTTTAAAAACAAGAGGTACTCGTCATCCTTTTTTTTTTTTAATCAATAACACCCCCATTCTTGCAGAAAAACCTCTTTAAACAAAACAGGAAAGTCACAGATTTGTAGAGTCTCAAAAATGCTCAGTTCTTTGTTTCCAGATTTATGGTCTGAAGCTCCATTGCACACATCCACAAAGTGTGAGACTGACCATTAAAGCTCCAACTGACCGTTCATTTTAAAGCCTCTGCTTTCATCCAATCACCACAGTGATTGCTAGCTTTTTGCTTATATTTTAGCAGCAATGTGCTAGTGCCATAGCAGGCGTGGAGGTATTGAGTTTTTGGTACTGACGGCAGAAATGAATCCTTGTTGTGTTGGACTCTCCGTGGCTCAGCAGCAGATGTCTTTTTGCTGCAGGCATATCCTATTGCGTCTCTGACCAAAGCCAGACCGACTCTGCTGGTGGTTTGTGGACCAGGAAACAACGGGGGGGACGGCCTGGTCTGCGCCAGACACCTCAAGCTGTTTGTGAGTGAAGTCTGTTTGTGGTGCGAGAAGGTCTTAAAGCTGGTTTTCCATTTTTATTAGATGCATTTATGTAAAGTTAAAGGAAAGGAAAATGTCTCTCAGAACAAACACAAGCTTTAGTCTGCAACACTCTCTCAGAGTCACTTCCTGTTTGTGTTTGCAGGGGTACGAGCCCGCCATCCTGTACCCCAAAAGGCCCAACAAGCCTCTGTTCCAGGGTCTGACCACGCAGTGCCAAAAGATGGAGATCCCCTTCCTGACAGAGATGCCGGAGGTTTGTTGCTCTACTCGTCTGATTTCACTGCAGAAGCTTACTATATAACTTGATGCCGGTCTGTGTTTTCTCAGGCAGACGTCATCGATGAGGCTTACAACCTTGTGATTGACGCCATCTTCGGCTTCAGCTTTAAGGGCTCAGTGCGAGAGCCGTTCGGCTTAATCCTGGATGTTTTGAAGAAAACCACGGTGCCCATCGCCAGCATCGACATCCCGTCAGGTCAGCTTCTAGCGACTGCTCCTGCGGGGACGCTGAAGGCTGGAGTTTGTAATCGTATAAAAAAAGTGTTTGAAAACTGTCAGTAAAAAGCAACAATCGTGAGGGGGTAGGGTCTTTGATTTTGTCGGTTTAAATCTAAATTATATGGATGAGAAAGTTGTGGAACAAGGCTGCCAGTCTGAGCAGACCTCACAGGATGGATGAGTTAAAATGACTAATGTCTGGACACACACACACACACACACACACACACACACACACACACACACACACACACACACACACACCCCCCCGCTTAACCAGGAAACCAAACAAGGGCTGCATGTCGATGCCGCCTGTTTTTTTTTTTCTTCCAGGTTGGGACGTCGAGCAGGGTGCCGCTGACGGGCTGCAGCCTGACACTCTCATCTCCCTCACCGCCCCAAAGAAGGCAGCATCCGTGTTCAGAGGCCGGTACCACTTCCTGGGAGGTCGCTTTGTGCCCTCCAGCCTGGAAAGGAAGTACCAGCTGAACTTGCCACCGTACCCCAACACCGACTGTGTTCTGCAGCTGTAGGGGCAGCTGTGCCAGAGGGGATGGAGGGGGAGGTTTTTTTTGTCCTACACTGATGTTAGTGCTGTTCCAGTGTTTAGACTGAGCCCACCTTTTGCTGTCTTGGCTGATCATGAGTTTGATTTGGGGAAAAGTTAATCTCCACCAGATGTGTGTCTGCAGTTTTTTGTGAGCTAAAAGTGACAGCAGAGCATGACAGAGAGCCTCCCCTCATTTTCACAGTTTTTATTTGTCACTCGTTACACGTCTATCAGTGAAACTGGAAATACACGTCATAACATCCTATCATAAAGACGATCAATGAGAGTACAGGACATGTGGTGGATGTCTTTTTTTTACATTTGGGGTGGTGGTGATGATGCTGTAGAAAGTCTAACTGTCTTGAACCGTCAGCAACCCCTGTGCCTGACGGTGTGGCTCATTGATGCATAATGTTTGCTTACATAAGTGCAGAACATGCTTGGACAGGCAGAGCGTATGTACAGGGCTTGCTGGTACCATGCTATCTGCCTGGAGGTGCTTGAGGTGAGGTGGAGGAGTTGGCCCAGGCTGTCGTCATGCTGGTCAGAGTCTGGAAGGAGGCGTTCAGTCCATGAAGAAAGCCTGGAGACAAACCAAGAGAGCTTCAATTCATCGAGTTCATCATTAAAACCCCACTCCATTGAATGTAGTTCCCCCACTAAGGTTTATGTTGAAAAGGATCATCTTATCAAACATTGTAGCACCTCGCTTGTACTTCAGAAGACAGATGTCATTAATCAAAGTTTTATCCATTTGTCTCAAAATCCAAAAGAGTCATGAGTTTGCAGACCATCTCTGCTCATAGAAGAGATCTCCTAAAGCTGTCACACATTTGAAAATCCAATGCAACATTCTGCAAAAAAAGGCCCCATACCATGACCCTTACACCCCTGTGCCTGACAAAATCCTCTATTCCAGAAGTCTTTGATGTTCATCAGTGATGTTTCTTTGATCTTCAAGTTCTGCTGTTTTCGCCTTCAAAATAAGAGTCTTAAGTGAAAGTCTGAGACGAAGCTCAGTTTGAGCCTGAAATGTCTTTCTCAGCAACAGTTCTTTGGTGTTGCCTCACTTCTGAGAGCTGACCGAGCTTCAGTCACAAGTGTGGGCGTGTGATGCAAAGGTTCAGGATCAGTTTTTACCTGTGCTATTCTCCGACTTGCACCCCCGCACAGTTATCTTTGCTCTCTGAAGCTATTGCTAGATATTCCGCATTTCTGGAGGAAACCAAACAAAAAGTGAAGTTAGCCAAACCCTCAAAACATTACAGACCTTATGTTGACAGGGATTATTTAGCTGCAGCCGTCACTTACGCCGCCTCTCGAAGCGCTTCTTCGCCCGCCGCCGCGATCTTCCTGTAGCAGTATATCATCTCTATGAGGAGCCAGAGCTGCAGGCCGATGATGGACACGTACATCATGACCTCTGATACAATGGACGCTGTTCCCCTGGTGGCTGCACAGAAAAGAAAACTCAGTCATGGACATTACAGAAGAAATCTTATAAAACAAGAAGCAAAAGTTGACTGAAGCAGGAATGTAGATGTGTCTTCATAAAAACAGTAACAGCAATTTCTGTATCTGACTGAACAAAGATGTAAAAATATGAACGTTTTCAGATATACCAGGGCAAAATAACAATATTATAGTTTTAAAATAATGGACATACTGTACTATTTCTCCCTGCGTCTGTTAGAAGTTCTAAAAATGAATATACCAGTTATTCAATGGCAATTAGGCTCATAGACATATTTACACTAGACCAGGCACGTCCAAAGTCCGGGTTTTGGGCTAAATAATAGCCCAAATGCTGGCCTCCAGCATTTTCTAACCTCTGTGTGGTTAGCTTAATTGTGTTTTAAGCCGTTGTTAACCTGTGCCTGTGACAACACTGTTGTCCGACCCTTCTGCGACAGTCTTTAGCTCATTGAGAGCAATCGCTTCCAGGACAGCTGGAAAATGTGTGTGTCTGATATGCCAAGAGGCTGTGGCTGTTTTCAAGGAGTTCAATATCAAGAGCCACTACCTAATGCGACATGCTAACTAGAACAAGCTAAATGGAAAAAAATTGACAAATTAGCAGTAATAATGGTAACAGCGTATTTAGATCTACGGTGTTTGTTTTCTATTTGAAGAAATAGAAAAATAATAATCAAATAGTTCAAATGTCAGGCTAAAGCGTTGACCTTCAAACATCTTCCCCTCACCTAATCTGGCCCTCTTTGCAAAACATTTGGCCTCTGTTTAGCCTCTGAGCAAAATTCAGATCAGTGAAAATCAAGACTGAGATGGGACAAGAACGTGAGTTTTTGTTTGCTCCGCCCACCTCAAGAACTGAACGGAACAAAGTAGTGAGATTTTTGAACATGTTCAAGTAACTCTAATTATATTTGATCTATTGTAAAAGTGTTCCAGGTGACCTTTTGGTTGTGATTATGCCATTTTTAGCCATAATAAACAAACTCCTGTTGTTTTCTAGAGCATAGTTTCTGCAGAGCGGCAGGAGTTTTTTTTGTGGGCGGGACCGTTGGCACGTTAGTGAGCCTCTGCTGATATCCCGTCATCCCTTTGCTAACATTCTCTCCTGCTAGTTTACAGCCCCTCACAACTCCAAGCTAACATTAGTGGGATAACAAAAATGGTGAGGAACATTATCCAGCCGTACAGTTCTGTGCCAGATGCCAACTCAGACAAGGAGGTGAAGACAAACACGGATGTATTAGTTTGAAAGGGGATGCATCGGAATTGAGCGGAGCAGGAAGACTTTGGCCTGCTTGTTTCAGTTTCTGCTTCACAACTGAGAGCTTTTTTCAGCATTTATAATTTGCTCCTGATTTGAATAAAGAAATGCTCAGAAATGCAGTTTTTAGCTTAATGTATTTTATATGTACTCCATCATGAGAAAAATGCCACAAGAACATATTAGAAACACATCAGAGCAGGTCTTTAAAGCTCTTGTCACCTTTCAGGTTTTTCTACTGCTCACATTAGCTCAGAGCCTCTTGAGCATCTGCACAGCAAAATAAAAGTTGCTGAAAGAGCTTTGGCTTGATGTACTGTTATTTTTTCTGGAAGCACTGAACTCTCAAGATCTAATCGATCATCAGAGCCCTTAACTGCAGCATCTCTGGTGGAAACCTCAGACCAGACTCAGAGCATTTTAGAAGTCGGCTGTCCATAAAGATCTCCATGAAACCACACAGCCACAAACCTAAGCGACCTTTAAAGATAATGTCATGGTACCTTTAGCCACCACCGTCAGGTGGACCACCTTGTCCACAACAACTTTTTTCTCAAAGTTGTTCTCGTAGCTGAGTGTGCGGTGAAAGAAGCAGCGGTAGGTGCCCGAGTCGTTGAAGGTGACGTTCAGCAGATAGATGGAGGCGTCCTGGATGTCGTTGCTCCTCTTGCTCCCGTTCCAGTCAATGCGTTCGGAGAAGTCGTCATGTTCGATGGTGGAGACACCTTCGTTGTAGCTGTAGATCTGGAGTCATATATATGCGGAAAGAAATTAGCAGCTTATTTTTATTTTTTACATACCTTTTTTAGACATCTTGCTATTCTATTCTATTCTATTCTATTCTATTCTATTCTATTCTATATATTAAAAGCTCAGAAGTGAAACCTATTTCTGAAGTCAGAAACCTCTTGATGACACTATCAGGTCTGCTGGATAGAATGCGCCCCCCCACCTGGGAGTTATTACTTAATATTTTATTGAAAACATTTTTGTCTGTTCAGTTAATATCCTTTTGTTGAGCTGGTAACTGCGTGACGGCTTTACTTTTCCGGTGTCCAATTACTACTCATGCGACCAAAAAACAAAAACAGAAACACAGATACAGCTACTAGCATCAGCAAAAAAATAGAGAGCAGCACCCCCTGCTGGAGTCACCTTGTAAGGGCACGAAGGCCTCAACAGTTTCAGGAGAAACTCATTGTGTTTTTCTCCATCGCTGCCTGTCTGTGAAGTATTCTTTTAGAACAGGGCTGTCAAACTTCTCACCCGCACCCCCTCATATCACGCTTTGACTTAATTACAAAAACGATAAGATAGTTTGGCCTTTTCTTTTATGGTTTTTACCTTGTTATAAATAGGAAAATTGCCAGACTAATTATCCTAAGTTTGATATTTCTCTTTATAGATATTTCTGGCGCTTGTCTTGCTTCATGTTATTTTTGCTTTGATTGCTTGAAATAAACCATTTCGTAACAGCTCTAAAAAGGTGGGTTTGTTTGGATGGTACAATTCATACAAACTAATACATTCAAAAGCATTTTCTTTACACAAAAACGAAGAAGACGAGAAGCAACCCCGCTTCCACTTCCCATCATCCATCTGTTTACACACTCTCCTGTTAGCTTACAGCCCCTCACAACCCCACCCTAACACTGGCGGTGCAACAAAAATGGCGAGCAGTATTTGATACATTCCTGTCGTGCAGTTTTGAGCCATGCCAGGTCGGATCAATTTTCTATCAGTATGGAGCAGAGCAGGAAGCTTGTTGCCTGCCTAGTGTATTTTCTGCCTAACAAACAGTGTTTTTTTCGTCTGCCCCTGATTCGCAATGATTTGGTTAAAGAAATACTCAGAAATGCAATTTGAAGCTTAATCTTCTTAATGTATGTTCTCCGTCATTAGAAAAGGCCACAAGAACACGATGTTAAAAACACCAAAAGCACAATTTTCATTAATCTTTAAAGCCCTCGTCCTAAAGCCCCTTAATCACCTTTATTGTTTTTCTTCCACTCACATCAACTCAGAGTCTCCAGAGCATCAGCAAAGCAGAAAAAAGTTGCTGATACACAGTCAGTTTTTCTGGAAGCACTAAGCTCTCAGGACCTAAATGATCTACAGAGCGCTCAACTGCAACATCTCTGAGGGTTCGGTGGAAACTTCAGAGATGACTCCGAGCTTTTAGGAAGTTGGCTCTCCATAAAGATTTTCATCAGAGTGGGTCTTCCATACTTTGGTTAAAGTATTAGGCAGTAGAAGTATAAAAGGTTCCTGGTTCCGTTCTCAGTTTGGTCCTTTCTTTTGTTCTTGCATGTGCTTTCTTGCTCCCAACAGTCCAGATGCATGTTTTACAGGTTGTGGGTCTGAAGTGACCCATGTGGGGTCAGCATGTGGGCCTGTGATGGATCTGCTGCAGCAGAAATCTGCAAGTTCTGTTCATGGTGCTGAGTTTGATGGCAAATGGTGTGATGGCTGAGGGGCGGAGCTTGAGGAAAAGGGCATAAAATCAGATGTAACTAGAGGAGTTTGAATGGCTGCTGGAAGTGTCAAACTATTCATAGTTTGAGGGATTACATCTTTTATGTGTTCTGTTGTTCCCTGGATGACGGGAAGTAGAGGTGGGCTGTCTCAGACACATGGAGAAAATATCTGAGCTGGACCGTTTGAGATCCACACTCCCATCAAAGTCTAATCAGCACTCACCTGAAAAAAGTCAGACTCCCCTGTGGGTCGGAAGTACCACTCCACTCTGGCGAACCCCTCCACCTCGCTCCTCCTCTTGCAGGAGATGCAGCCCAGCTTGAAGCCACGACCGGCCACGGCCTCTGTGTCAGAGTCCACTTCTGCACAGGCGCCATCACCGTGGTCTGCAGTTTCCAAAGAGACAGGCGTTACTGCAGGTCAGCTGGAGGGCCACAAACACGGAGGGCTGCAGAGGAGCAGCTGAACTCACCGATCAGGGGACAGAGGAGGGCGAGGAGCAGCAGGTGCACAGGTGCCATGTCTCCAGGTAAGTGGACAGCTTGAGGATTTATGAGCTTCATAAACTGGACAGCTTTAATAAAATTATGTTTGCACAGCTTTGAGGAGGAAAACCGTTCATCTGTAGCAGAGGACTAAACATGCACGAGGCTGAGTTTGTGCATGGGCCTTCCTCACGGTCGTCTTCCTCAGAATCCAGCCGGTTCAAAAAGGCTCAAACCAGGTTTCAGACTCACGGACTGACGCGGAATCCAATCCAAGAACAATCCAGATCCTGAGATCAGATGAAGCTCGTCCCTGAGGTCCTGACGCTCACATGGATCACAACAACATCCCTCAGCATCCAAAGCCTCTACAGCGCTACGCGTTCAGAACCGAACCTGTCGGTTTAAGGTGGGCCTCCCGGCCTCTCCGGATGAAAACAATCGCTTATCTCACGACCCCGTGCGCGTGGCGGCGACGTTCCGCTCGCGCGCTCATCGCTTAGTAAACGCAACCAGAGACTGGAGGGGGGGGTCAGCGCGCAGCTCGTTTCCGCGTAAATCGGCCGCGCGCGCGCAGAGGATGCTGCAGATGCACTGCGGAGAGAAAATAAAAACGGCACTGCGCGTGAGCAGATGCTGCGTGCTTCGAAGCACGCGGGTTTATGTCCATCGGGTCCAAACGGGCACGAGCCTTTGACCTGAACACTCATGCTTTGATGTGCACACGCGCCATGCACATGTCCCTTTTTATAACCTTGTTAGGACCTTTTGTTTTTTGTTTTTTCTACCATCCTTCTCTATAGGGACCAGACCGTCATTTCCTTTCTGCAAGATCGTCTTAGCGCGTAACTGGAGGTCGATGTTTGAGAAAAGGTCAAGGTTAGACCTTATGAAAGAGGTCCTCATTAGAACAGTTGAGCGAACTAGTGTGTGTGTACGAGGATGCTGAAGCATTCTTTCATGCTACGTTCACGGAATACTCGGAATTTTTAACATCAAAATTGGGTTCACATCTTATGTGAAGATCATCATATTACAACAAATTTAATGGGAAGAAAACAGACTGTATTTGTGTGTATACGTAATACTTGATTTGTAACTCACACAAACCTTAAACTTAAAACAATATCCACACTATGGGGATGAGAATTTATTAGGGCTTTTACTTCCTCTCCCTCCCTTTCAATTACTTTCTTTATATTGTCCTAATTTTTCTTTAAATCATATTTCCGAAATAAAACACTATCATATCATAAACATTTTGTAACTGAGCAATTATGTATTCACAAGTACACTCTAATATGTTCGTTTACAGACACGTTACAAATCAAGTATTACGCACATACACACATTACGCACATTTCCATAACAAGAAAAAGGTCATACAGAAGTCACACAAAGCATTACAAATTTGAAAGATTATTAATAGTAAACTAAGGAATTATACATGTGATCATGTATGTGATCTGTATTTTATAACTCTTTAGAAGTAACTGGCATAACATTCAATATGGTGTTTGTGCTTAATTTTATTTTATTTTTTATTTTTTAGTAAAATCAACGCGATGTCCTCATAAGAATTGTTGCGCGAACTAGTGTGTCCGCGTGTGTGAATGCTGAAGCGCCTTCTCATGCTGCGTTCACCGACTGCTCGGACTTTCCAAAATCAAACTACGGCCCACAAATTATTAATGAGTAAAATAAATGGATATTTATGCAAGAGAAGTAATCTCAAAATTAATACAGAAGTCACACAAAGCATTACTAATTTGTAACAGTGTTATTGTAAAGTAAAGGATCGCATATTTCGTTATCAAGTGATCTGTAGTTTACTACTACTAGTAACTAGTAAAAAGTAACTAGCAAGTAACTAGCATAACATTCGATATATTGTGTGTTTAATTTTTGCTTCAAACCGTTTTACCCTTTTTCTATTGTTTATGACTAAATAAAATTATAGAAAACTGTGTTACGAGTCCGTAAAGCTGTTCGTTCACAGTAGGATGAACACGTTCTTGTTTTCAGCGTTTGTCCGTGAATCCGTCAGTGACGTCATTTCAGTTCCGACGTTTCACTTCCGAGGTTCGGAAGCATTAGCACCGACTAGCTTTTTCGATTCTACCCGAACCAGCTGGGGGGATAGTTTCCCCCGGTCTGCCGCGAGCCCAGCTGCCCGGTTTCGGCTGCGTTCCGTTCAGCTTCAAAACAAAAAAACAAAAAAAACAAAAAAAAAGCGCGAAGGTAAAGGAAGCGGAAGCTAACGGCTTGCAGGTGGAGCAGGTACATGGCGCCGCTGACGATCAAAACAGTACCGAATGCAAACCTTCTAGAACCGGGTTTAGGTCACACTGGTCCATTCGGGGCTCGTTAAAGGGTTTTTAGCAGAAGCAGATTAGTGAAAACGTGTTTATCATAAAGCAGGATGAGTGTTGTGTTCAAACACCTGAGTTCTCCAGGCTGAGATATAAAAGAAATCCTGAGCTAATTTAAATCAAAACCACCTAAAACAATGAAACCAGTTCTTTAAAGGCGCCCTTGCTGACCTTTTGACTCCTGTTTCCTTAATGGGTATGGAGGTAAAATCTCACATTAAATATTTTCCTTTTAATGTTTAAACTGGATGTCAAAAATCAGCTTCATACTTTGATCAAACATACGTTAGAGTAGATACGTTAAAAACATTTACTTTTATTCAGAAATGTCATCCAAAGCCACTTACAAATGACCGTATAGAACAAACTCTATAAAAAGTGTCGTTGCTGTAAGACGCAACAGTGTTTTAAATTTCCCTCTCCAGTGAAAATCGTGTTTTTAACATGTTCTTTCGGCATTTTTCTGATGTAGCGTGAGATCCATAATCTGATTCATTGTTTTAATTGATTGACAGTACTGCCTGACAGACGTGTTGGAGAAACGCTTTGAAATGTGAACGTTGTGGATGAACATGTTGTGCTGCAACAGTCCAGACGGTGTTCAGAGGTGTTTGCTTCAGTCTATGGTACTTTTCCCTGCAGCTCTGGACCATGGATCCGGCCTGCTGCGACTCCACGGTTCAAGTGTGTTTCCCTGGAGTCCGAGCTGCTGTCCTGGACAATCTGAACCGGCAGCGGGAGGAGGGCCGCCTCTGCGACCTCTCTATCCATGTTCAGGGGCAGGTGTTCAGGGCCCACCGCTGCGTGCTTGCGGCTTCTTCACCGTACTTCCACGATCAGGTGGGTGAGTGAAGCTAAACACCTAAGTGACTAGAGTTTTGTTGCTTAAGACTCTGGTTCTCCTGCAGGTCCTGCTGAAGAACGTCACCACTGTCTCCCTTCCCTCGGTTCTGGACCCAGTAGCTTTTGAGAGCGTCCTCACTTCTGCCTACACGGGCCAGCTGAGCATCATACATGACGACATCGTCCACTATGTGACCGTAGCCAGCTTCCTTCAGATGTGGCACATTGTGGACAAATGCACAGAAATGCTGAAGGGGCCTCGCCCCTCCGGGGACGGGGGCTCTACGGCTCAGCCCGCATCTCAGCAGCAGTCGCCCAGCAGCACGGAAAGCCTGTATGTGGAGAGGGAGGGCGGGCGCAGGGACAGAAGGCCTGACGCACTCCCTCCTTTAGCCACCTGGAGGCGCCCCCAGCAGGTTGCGAGGTGGACCCGGCCGCGGGCCTCGTCAGCCCAGCACATAGCCGACTCCCAGCTGGACGAGACCTCAGGCTATGTGGAGAGCGGCTTCAGCAGCTGTGAGGAGGCGCTGGCTTCAAACCACACCGTGGGGCCCAGCATCAACAGCAGACTACCTGGAGGGGCCCCAGGTGAGGCGTCAAAACCAAAAGGAAGGTGTCAGCAAAGGGGGGGCCAGTCAAGCACAGAGCGACTGCCTGAAAAGGAGGGCGAAGAGTCACAGGACGGGAAGAAAAACAGCAGAATGGAGACTGAGGCGGATGAAGGAGCTGGGGAGGAGGGCGAGGCCAGGAGGGAGGCCCAGGGTCTCCGTGGTAAGTCTTTTTTGACACACCTGGATCAGTCAATTAGATGCAGAGACACCTGAGTCAGCTAATCACCAGCAAACCGGTGTGGAGAGGTGTAAAAAAAGGCAACTGCATGAGGAGTCTTCTGAGTTTAAGGCATCAAACTACAACAAGCTTTGAGGCTGGATTTGGCAGTCATTGAAATTCTAAATCATAGCACTTCATGACGTGCAGAGCCCAACCAGATTTCATGTACACCACCCTTCAAAAGTTGGGAGTCACCCTGAGGATTTTGTGAGAAGTCACACTTTTATTTACCACATGAGTTGTACAATGAATAGAAAATATTTTCCCGACATTAACAAGGTTAGAAATAATGCTGTTTAGTTGAAAAACTCTTTCAAATGTTGCTTTCCTTAAAGAATCCTCCAGTTGCAGCAATTCCAGCATTCCAGCTGTTAGTTTGTTGAGGTAATCTGGAGAAATGTGACCCCTCTCTTCTAGAAGTCCCTCCCACAAGTTGAATTGGATGGATGGGTACCATACGGTCAAGCTGCTTCCACAACAGCTCAATGGGGTTTAGATCTGGTGACTACACTAGCCTCGCCATTCCATATAGAACACCAGCTGCACAATAGTTCCTGCACAGTTTTTAGATGGGCTTTGGGTCATCGTCCTGTTGTAGCAGGAAATTGGCTGTAATTAAGCGCTGTCCACAGAGTATGGCATGGCGTTGCTAAATGGAGTGGTAACCTTCTTATTCAAAGTCATTTTTACCCTGAACAAATCTCCAACCTTACCAGCACCAGAGCAACCCCAGACCATCACATTCCCCCCAACTTTGCTTGACAGATGGTGTCAGGCACTGTTTCAGCATCAGCAACACTTTTTTCCAATCTTTCTTTGTGCAATGTCTGTATTCGTTTGCCCATATTCATTTTTTTCTTTTGTTATCCAGTCTCAGATATGGCTTTTTCTGTGCCACTCTGCAAGTGGAGACTCTAACATACTTGTCTCTTTACTCAGTGGTGCAGCAGGACTTCCTACTTCTATTTCTACTCTCGTTAAAGCCTGTTTGTGCTGTTCTCTGAAGAGAGTAGCACACACCGCTGAAAGAAATCTTCATTTTCTTGGCTACATGGTATAGCCTTCATTTCTAACAAGACACCATCAAGTTTCACCTTGAAGTTTTCTTTTTCTGGCCATTTTGAGCATTAATTTAACCCCACAACTGTCATACTCAAATACACAAAAGAAGGGCTGTTTTATAGCTTCTCTAACCAACCAAGCTGTTTATAGCTGTGCTAACATGACGGCACAACGGTTTTCTAATCATCTGTTAGCCTTTCGACACAATGAGCAATGTTCAATGCTGCTAATATATCTTGTTGCACCGGATTCTAACAGTATGTTTGCATGTTTGCATCACACAGCTGTAAAAGTGCTTTTTGTAGTCCGTACTTGTATGTTTGTTGTTCATTAGTGGTGATACCGTAGCCTTGTGCTATAGCTTCCCACCAGGAAAGGTTTAGTGCTTAGATTTTCTTTTTCTGCTCTTTCTTTGACCTATGAAGGCTAAATATTTATATATTTTTGAAGAAAAGTTCTCTGCAGAAGTTCCGATGGCATAGGTAGAACTCATACAGGTGGGGGCGGGGTTTCCTCTGCAGTCACTTGAGAGAAAACTTTTCAGATATCTGCAGAAATCCCACTTTCCGGATCTGAGATGGTCTTATTAGCATTAGCTTAATCACAAACATAAACAATACAACAGAGTTCATAAAAGGGACCCCACCCTTACATAAAAGCCATGAAATTTAAAAGAAATATAAAACGTTTTTAAACCCGCACTTAGGTTGATTTCTGTTGAAAGTTGGGCTCTTGTAAATGGATGGTTGTGAAGCATCTTCATCCAGTCTCAAAGTGGAAGAGCTCACGCTATGTTGGTTGTTTCTGCAGAAGTCCATGCAGTTTGCCGAAGTAACGAGGAGGTGGGACTTGCTGAGGGGAGGAACAGAGACCACCTGAGAAGTGACCCCCCCTCTGACCCCGCTGGTGTTCACTGCTCTGGGACAGGTGAAGGCGCCCCGGGTCCACAGGCTCCGGTCTCGGTCAGACTTCAGTGGCAGATGGAGACCTGGTCTGAGCAGGACTCACGGCAGGACGGGGGGGCCGGGAGCTGCTGCAAAGACGAGAACGAAGAGGAGGAGGACTTTGAGGGCTTCACCAGTGGGGGGAACAGCCGAGACGCATACAATGACATTACCCAGAGGCCTTTGCTGCCCGTGTCCCCTGATTTCGGCTCAAAGGTGACCTGGCCGTCCACCAGTGGGGGGAAGAGTTGCTCAGTGACTCCCACATCCAGTCAGCAGCAGTCATCTGCAGGATTCCCACCCCCTTCCTCACCGCCCACCCCATCCTCCTCCTCCTCTGTGTCCCTGGCCTCCCCCACCTACTCCGGAAAAGTGCACTTCTGCCATTGCGGCAAAGCCTACACCCTGAAAAGCATGCGGGACCGCCACGTGAAGATGCAGCATCTCAACCTGCGCCCCTTCGGTTGTCCCGTCTGCTCCAAGTCCTTCAAGATGAAACACCATCTCACCAAGCACCTGAAGACCCACGGGGGGGTGCGGCCGTATGAATGCACCCTGTGCGGGAAGAAGGTTGTATGGAGGGACAGCTTCCTGAGACACCAGGCCCGCTGCGGGGGGCTCCCCCCTGACCGGGGCTCCGACACAGACAATGGCTACACCTGCGGGTTCAGTGAGGGAGGGACTTTCCTCCCAACGGGACATGTGAAGGTGGAGGAGGTGGAGTTTCACAGGGAGGTGGAGGAGGGGATGGGGCGGCTGCTGGACAACATGTCTGGGATTGTGAACGAGCTGAGCGTACCCCCCGAGAGCGTGGACACTAATGTTCTGAAGGAAGAGGTCACAGAGGGCTTCAGTGGGAGCTAGGCTTTCGTGGGGTTGGTAGTTGGAGCACGCTGCTCCATAGCTGCCAAACTGCAGGAAATAAGGCCAAGAATCACACAGGAAACGTGGAATTTGAAAACAAAAGTCCCTGAGTGGAAATCATGCTCAGGGGGGGGGGAAATGGTTGTGGAAGTTGAAAATAAACATCACCGTGTTGTCCTCAAACAATGTCATGTGCTCCATCTGAAGAGTTGTACACAGTGTATACAAGTTTGTCTTCAAGTGTGCGTGAGATTGTGCGTTGCAGCATTTTGTTCAAAAATCGAAATATGTTTGGGCAGAACAAGTTTTTCTTTTTTTCAGGCTAGAAAAATCTAAACAAATGCGACTTTTAACACTTCAGCGTACTTTTCTCCCACCTCATATGGACGTTTTACCGGAAGGTTTGTCAATACAGCCAAACCCCAGCTGGAGATCTGTGATCTTTTGCTGTCATCCTCTCTGTTCCTGCAGCAGTCCCTACAGTTTGTTTTTCTTTGCACTGGAGTCTTTGAATAAAGGGTCACACAAACCCCTTGATTTAAGGTTTGTTCTGTTTTTAAAACTAACTTTCAACTTGGGATCTACGGAGGACATTTGAATCTTTTCAATGAGACCAGGTATGAAGGGTTGGGGTTCTGGGAATTGTATTTTTTTGGTGGATTAAAAGAAATTGATATGTTTTTTTTCTTTAGTAGTCAGAATGATATGCATTTAATGTAAAAATAAAATATGCATTAAAAAAAAACGTAAAAATGAAAAGTAAGCATAAAAGGCTACTTTGCTTCACTGACTAAAAGATGGGGCTGTATTTGCTTAGGTTTTATTTCACATAATCATATTACGTGGTAGATTAGAGATGAAGGTTTATCTGGCTGTCCTGCTGGGAACGCCAAACAACCAAGAGCTGAAAAAAAAGGACCAATCCAGGGATGGGAAGGATCTTTGATGGGTTTTTTTTGGGAAAAACATTTTACAGCAGTATTCTGGAGAGGAAGAATCGAAGTCCAGACGATTTGAGTCCTCAGTCCTCATCACCGTGGAACAGAAAGCCCCAGTGGTTGAGGTAGGACATTGTCATTGTTTTGGGGAGCTGGTATGGTAGCTATAAAACATGATGGTGGCACAGCACGACACGGTAAAATCTATCTGTCTTCCATGGGCTTTCAGAGGAATTGGACTGTCTAACAGCACTCTGAGGTTTTCGCGGATTTTAGAGATCCACGTATTTATTAGAGAACTTTCATTGTCACTCGCTAAAGATCTTAGATTCTGTCTTCCAAAGGTTTAACTGAAACAACAATTGTGGAGCTGTTGTGAACACTTGTGCAGTTGTTGTGGTCTTAACTGAATTGCGCAGCGATTGTCAACACTTGTCCTGGACAAGTTGTGTACTGCTGTCATGGTCCTGACCACTCGTTCAGCTGTTGTAAACACTGGGACAGCTGTTGTGCAACAGTTTTGACCCTCTAGCAGCTGTCATGGACCTAACTACTCGTGCAGCAATTCAAGACATGGATGCAGCTGTTGTGACCAGTTGTGCATTTGTAAAAACTTTACGCCTGTTATGAACACCCGTTGAGCTGTTGTTGTACTTTTAAAACAATTTAAAGAATGATCTTGAGGTAGTAACTTCATTTTTGGCACCAACAGTTCACCCAAGGGCAATGATCGACTGGAGGGTCACTGGTAGGTCTTATAGAGCGAGAAGGCCGTTTAGTGTTTATCACACGCTCATTATGCCATCGTACTGCCCTAAAGCAAGGCTTTTGACGCAGTTTACTTCAGTGGAACAGATCAGTGACCACAGATAGATCCAATTTTTTTAATTTTCTGTTTCACACAAAAACAAATGAAAATGTATAGATCATTCCATCTAAAAGACTTTTTTGTGAATAGAGGATTTAAAGCTTCACAACAAAAGAGTGACGTTCCTCGCTGCATGAAGGCATCATGAGATGTTTGAGGGACGGTTAGACTAACACAATAATAAATCTGCAGTGAGACACCTAGTTAGGCTGCACATAAAAACAGGATGTTTAGAGACATTAAATGAGCAGAAAACTATATTTACAGAGTTTTTTTTTTTTTTAAGAGAACATGTAACAGGTCAGAGAAGGATAAGAAATCTTGCATTGTTGAATTCATCGTGCTGTCATACAGCTCTGCTCCTCACCACCTCGCTGCTTCCTCCTGCAACCCTCGATCCACTTACAGGAAAACCATCACCTAAAACCCACATCATCATCTGAAGGGAACCCATCAAACCCAAAACGCACAAATCAAAAAGACGAGAGTTTTTAAGGGTTTTACGGTACAGTGCATCTGAAAGGGCAACATGTTACAAACCTGCATGTGTGAGTCTCTGCTTGGAGACACTGAGATACGTTAACTGTTATTGTTCCGACTCCCAGCTGGAGTCATTCAGACATAAAAACACATCTATAAAGCATCACGTGTGTACAAAATACGAGCATGAACAAGCTTCACACCGTGGACATGTGCACCATCAGACAGATGAGACTTTTTTGAGCAAAAGCACAAAGGTTTCCCTCAGACTTTTCCCGACAGCACAGTTAAAGAGATCCTTCCACTGAAGGAGGCTTGTGTTAGTCTGTTAACATCTCCCCAGGTTGTGAGTCCGCTTTTCCTTCCTCTTCTGATCCCATTGGTGTCCCACCTGTGGTCTGGACCTCAGAAGATGGTGCTCCAGCGTTTTGGGGGGGGTTTGGACTTGGCTTCTCCCTGAAGGGAAGGGGGAGGAAGAAGATGAGGGGCTGAGTGAAGAACATGAATGGGTTTCTCCAGCTGGTGGATGGAAGTAACCTGGTAAATTGGGGGGCAGAGATGATTGTCGCGTTTTTCACATTGACAGGGATTGGGCAGATGATCGACTCTGGAAACCCACCGAGATTTATCAGAAATGAACATGTGAGCATAGAAAATGACGATGATGTTAGTTTATTACAATATGAAAGCATGTAGATGGATTGAAATGGCTGAACTCAAGCGATGAATTGTCGCTCGATCATTTTTTTACTCACTCGGGTCTGCTGAGAGCATCACTGTTGCGTTTGAGCAAACACAGACAGGAAACAGCATTTGTGAACCCCACTTTTACACCAAAAACAAAAAGTTAGGCCAAAGGTGGATGAACGCTCACCAGAGTGAAGAGCCTGGACAGTGTGCTTTGGTCTCTGCGTCTCCTGACTGGGGACTTTGCGCTCTCGGCACGTGACGACGAGGCCTACAGAAAGATGCTGTGTCAGCAAAGATGAAGGCCTGAAACTGGACTTTAAAGTGGTTAGTGGAACTCTCCATCTCTGAGCATCAGGGACTGCAGGTCTTTGAGAAAAGGAAAGCATTTAACTGATGTTAAAGGTGTTTTGGAACGAAAAACACACTTCCTACTTCTGCATAAAGACCCTTCCACCTTCATGAAAGCAGACATGCTTAGCTTTTTTTTTTTTAAAGACCCACTCTGATCATCTTTTGGGCTGTTGTACATCTCAGTGGTCTCTAGTAGTTTCTGCAGTGTGGCAGTAGTTCATTAGAAATTCGCCTTTGAGTTGTGGGTGGGACCGTTGGCATGGAGCAAACCGCTTTCCATCCCTGTTGCTGAGAGCTCTTTGTTTACACATTAGCTTACAGCCCATTTCCCGTATCGCGTATTTTCGATGTCACAAATAGGTTCTTTCCCCAGTTGCATTTTCTCTGCTCCTGATTCCCAACAAATTGAATAATCAAATACCCTGAAATGCAATTATGAGTTTAATTTTCTTAATATACGTCCTCCACCATCATAAAAATACCATAAAAACATGTTCAAAAACAAGATTTTCATCAGAGTGGGTCTTTACCCAGTTGCTTCATTGATGTATAATAGTGGTGAAGGGTGTTTGGTTGGACTGGAAACTTAAAATAATCAAAATTCTGACTGGGTCACGCCCAGATCTGCAAAACAGCTAATGGCCAGGAGTCTGCTGCAGAATATTGCAGAAGAAGAACCACTTTTTTGGCCTCAACAGCAAAAGAACAAAACAAGTCCTAAACTTATAATTGACTCAAGACTTGACCTGAAATCTCAGCTCATTTCTGCTGTAGGTTTTGGAAGCCTAACATTCACAAGTTGGGCCCTGCAGCCTGCGTGCTTCATTTCAGATAAGAGTTGCAGCTTGGCTCTGAGGTGAAGCAGATGCAGCTTGAAGGAGGGTGGAGGTAAGATTGAAGTTGGAACTGTGATCCCTATGATTCGTGATGTACCTGGACACACCCTGGACTCACCCAGATCCAGCTCTGATTCACCTAACCCCAACTTCCCTTCAAATGTACACGCACACATGACCACGCCCGTTTTCATTATTTAATTGACGTCTATGATTTCTTTCAAACACTTCTGTAAGTCACATGGAGACATAATTTCTCAAGACATAGCTATGGATCACTTGGATACGCCCAAAATTCCTCTAGACACGCCCATCATTTATCTGGACATGCCCACAATTCACCTCTAACGCAGATATTTTGGAAGTTTTTTTCTGACAGGTCAGTTTTCTTTACAATTAACTTGACAAAACAAATCATTCGAGCATAATGATTGATTTACATGGATAATCAAACTCTGTGTTTGTGGTTTCTTTGCACTAGTGTGAGGAAGAATGCAGTTCTGAGCTGCTACCATGACAGAAAAGCATAAAGAAGCAAAACACGGCAGGAGAAGATGCCTCAGAGACAAAGGGAGAAAAAGACATGAGAGGTCCACCGAGGAGGTGGACAAACGAGTCTTGGGAAATGACGCACACTCTTCAGTAAGATGAGAGGAAGAGCAGTGACGGGGAATTGCTTCAGCCGCATAACATACGGAGGTGTTACAGAGAAGGGTGGAGGAGTGCCACACAGGCCCCCAGGTCCTGAGAGGAGGAGTTTACCGGTTCATAAACAGCCGAGCAGTTTCAAAGTCATCCAGAAGCAGCGAGTCACTCTGGATTGAAGCACAGAAGCAAGTTTGAGTGACAGAAAAGTGACAGCTGTGTTAAAGGAGAGGTGACGTTTTCTGATTTCTGTGGTGCTGCAGCTAATTCACACCACCCGGAAGTGGACCTGACACCCCAGAGAGCAAGACACGGGCGAGGTGGAGGTTAGACAGGTGCATACAGACAACGGTCACCGAGCACACTTTGCAGCTGGAAGTCACAAAAGATGGTAGACGTACCAAACCCAGGATGTCCTTCCACTGGACATGAAAGAGAAAGACAGGAATATGGTGAGCTGGGGAGCTGACACAGATGTGGGGGGGGTCAAACTAAAGTGTCGTGCACAAAAACCCACACTTTCATAGATGCGTCATCCACATGTTATGGGGTCAGAAACACGGCTGCTTATACTGCGTGGGCGAGCCCGCATGACCGCTCACATATGACTAAAGCCTGCTAACCTTTCTACTTTTCAGACCTGCTCAGGTTCCAGAGCTACAAGTGAGAAAGAAACTCAAATCTTTGAACAGATCGATGTTGGCTGAAAACTGCTATCTCACTGAAGGTTGTACTTTTCCACAGAAATCTGCTAAAGTGTGGATAAAGAGGCTTCTTTAATGATGAAAGAAAAGGGACAGGCGTTTACATCCAACCTGCAGCAGATCAGCAAAGCAAACTTGAAAAGAAGACTCACCCTGGATTTAGCAGGAGGAGAGGAAACCTGTGTGAAACAGCAAACAAAAGTAGAGTGACTGATGGAGCAGAAAAGCATGAACAGAAATGCCTCTGTGATCATGAAGGAATCCCCTGCTGGACCAGAAACATGATTGTTTCATTCATAAAACACAGACAAACACATGGACCAAATAAAAAACCAAAATAAACCAAATAAAAAAACAGACAATTGTTTTAACAATTTAATTTCAAATTCTTTGAGATTGGTATAATCCAATGAAGTCCAGATTATAACAAAGAAGACTAAATGATGTAAGCTGGTTTGTTGGACAGCACAACGGATTTAACAGACAGCAGTACGACTCACCAGGCTCCTGAAGAAATGCACCACGGCGTTCTCATTGGTCCGACGACGAGAGGACGACTGTTGGGGCGAAGCAGCCAGATGACCACGGAATGAGCCCTGGGAGGGTCACAATGCCAAGACAAACGCACAAAGTTCAGCTTCAAAAGACCTCAACTGAATCCACTCTCTGACTCCTCCCACAATGCTGCAGGGATGCTGTGGACTAATAAAATAAATTGCTCAAAGCAACAAAAGATCAGAGTGTGAAATGCTCACAAGCACCATTTTCAGAAAATGTTGAAAGGTTCTTCTAAAAATGTTGATGCTGTTTTCTTTGCAACTGTGCAACAGTGATCGTTGAAGATCAGGGTGCAAAGGCAAAGTTGGAAGCTCATAACGATCTTTATCCTTCGGGCAAAACCATATAAAATGGGGAAAAATGGGCTAAAATGTCTACATGCCATCAAAATGTAAAAAAGGTTGAACCTCTGATGACAAAAGTCCAGAATTTTCTGACACAATTCTCCAAATGCCTGTTGCAACTTAAATAGAGCTCATTAGACATGATGGAGATGAGGGTCCCCATGGAGGGTTGTACTCTGGGTCAGAGTCAGCAGAAGAACAACCAGGATCTTGAAGTCTCGTCTCTTCATCAATGCTGCTCACCTTACTCCTCTTCTTTTTGTTTCCACCGAAGAATTGGCCAATCTGGTCCATCAGACCAGGGCTTTTCTTCTTCCTCCCCAGGCTGAAGCCGCTCTGCCCAGAGGTGCTTGCTGTCGCCATAGTGACCTGCTTCTGCTCTCCGCTCCTCTTCTGCGTCCGTCCAAACCCGCAGTGTCGCCGCCCTATCTCGCCGTTCGCTCTGAGTGCTTTGCTGTCTGACGCTCAGGGGGCCGTCCTTCAGGATGTCATCTCCTCTCCGTTGAGGGCGCCACGGGGGTCAAGTCAGAAGAGTTTTCAGTGGTCGGGTCCATGGTTCTGGCTCGGCTCCAGGCATTCTTCTGAGCTTCAGAGGCTGTGTCAGTCACTGCCGCTCCCACAAGGACCAGCCATTGTTCCTCTGCCCCCCCAACCACTGGACAACAAGGGTAATCTGAGTTTGAACTTAGAGCATTTGGGGTCACTGTTGCCTCGCCGGCACACCTTCATGATTTGAGGGTGGAGCGCACCTATTGGGCCGTGCTTGTGCACAGCTCTTCAGAGCTTCAAGTTGTTGAAGTTTCCGTCACTTTTCTTAAACATTGCAGAAGATGCAGCCCAGCAAGAGATGCTTGGGGAGAGGAGAGGGAGTCATGGTATCATTGTGCTACCACAGAGGCACACAAACAACCATGTTTGTGTTGATTCATTGACGCCCCACAGCAGCTCAACAAAGCAGCATTGTGTCAGAAACGCCCTTCACATTCAGGATCTGAATGCCTGCAGACACTCGTCTCTTTGTTTCTGATCGAGCCAGATTCATGTCAGGTCGGATGAAGGACCTGATATCATCAGGTCAGCGTTCTCCTGAAGAAAAGAAGATTTTTACTGCTGTGTTCTGGAGAACCACAGATAAAACTGCCAGACGTTTGCAGATTTTTCTACAGAAGCAGAATCGAATAGCTTAACCTGATATGTGAGTGCAGGATTTAGAGACAACTTCGGCCCAAACCCGGTCCAAACTCATCCGCACCGGCTACAGCTGCAAGATCTCACCGCACAAACCAAACCGGCCTTCCTATGGCTCAGATCTTCATCTTTGCAACATCTGGGGTCTTCTTCATTATAGCACTTCTGTCCTTTTGTCAAAGCAACAGATCTTTTTTCTCTGTTTTTTTCATGAAAAGTTTAAGAGTGAAAACAACTAAAATCCCCAAAAACTAGATTGTCCTAAAAAACGTTAACCTCCCCTAAGGTGGAACACACCTCAGGGCCACAGTCCATGAGATCAGCATGGCGCCCCTCACAAGTCCAAGCAAGCTGTTGGTCCTGCCGGGCCGGATCAGCACCCACGGGCATAACGGGGGCACAGGCAGGAATGCAGAGGTGGGCCAAGCACACAGCTCATGCACGTTCTCCAAAAGAGTCTTGGATTTGTTCCCGCAGCCGGAGGCTGAGGCGGAACGGCGGGACAACAATGGTGTCCATGTACGAAAGCCGTGGGACACAAACACGGTAGAAATGTGGAGAGAGCCCACCCCCCCCCCCCCCCCCCCCCCCCCCCCCCCCCCCCCCCCCCGCAGAGGCAGCTGAGCATCTTCTGATGCTGAAGGCCTCCCTCTGTCTTTGCACGCGTGCACGGGGCGAGCACAGTGGAAGTGCAGCTTGTTTTGCAGAAGATAACAGTTTTCATGACTTATGCAGCTTTTGGGAGCTGGGGGACGGAAAGATCAGACAACCATTTGGCTAATGTGTGTTTGATCTGATTCATGAAAAGTGACCAGCACTGGTTACTCCCAAATTCTGATCCATTACAGATTCATTGTTATTGTTGAAAAGTAATCTTTTACTTTCACTAAGATTCCTTATGTGAATGCTGTATTGTATGAGCTGAACACAACACCATGACAAATGTACCACAAAATTGTTCACTTTCATGTGAGGGGTGAAATGGTTTTATAATATCCAGGAAGCATCTACCAACTCTCATCTTTGGCCAGTTTAGTCCATGGAGACTAAATAATATTTTGATTTTCTTAGCATTGTCTCAGAAAGACAAAAAGCATAAAAATCTGCGTAATAAAAGCAATTAAACAACAGGACAGTTGGCTCTGTATAAAAAGATAAATAATAAAAAAAAAAACGATAAAGACACAATGAGTACACTGCAAAAGCGAAAGAAAGAAAGAAACTAAAAAGAAAATTGTTTCAGGAAAAGGTTTCTGTCCTGGAAGAAGGACAAAATAATTTTAGTTTAAGGAAACATATCTTGGTGCCTAAAATAAAAACTTTTGGTCAGACCATTTTTCTTACCCCAATGGCAGATTTTTTGCTTATTAAAAGAAAATCTGCCAATTATGTAAGAATTTTTGACTGTTTTCTATGGGGCCTGTTAAACCTTACAGGAAATTATTTATTGATGTAACATTTCCTATACTTTGATATGAATGTTTATTTCAGTTGAGCTCATAAAGAATGACAAATTAGCACGTGTTTGTGTCATGTATGAAACTTTAAAGAGACAAAAATAATGCAGTTTTCCTCTGCTGCTGCACACAAACGGTAAGGAAGTCCAGAGTGAGTTTCAGGAATTTGTTTCCAGTTTTTTGCTTTCTCTTTGCATGTTTGCTGTCTAACTCCCAAATGCTGCTGGTGTTCCTCAGGGGTGTCCACCTGTCTCTCAATGAAGGTAGGAAGTTTTGACCCAAAATCTCTCCATGCATGACTTCATTCATCCTTTCCTTAAAATACAGAAAAGTCATCCTGACCCTTTTACAGAAAAGCAGCTCTAATCATGATGTTTCCACCACCATGTTTCACAGTGGGTATTGTGTTCTTAGGATGCATTAAAGCTTTCCTCTTCCTCCAAACATGGAAAGTGGTATTTATGCCAAAGAGTTTCGTTTTGGCTGTATCTGACCACACAACATCTCCCAGTCCTTAAGATCATCTAGGTGGTCTCTGGTAATGGAAATGTCTGGGCATGCCAGTTATCTTGTATTTCTTACATTTTCTACTAATTGCTTCAACAGTTGATCTCTACTCAAGCTGATTGCTCATTCTAGATTGGTTCATGCCAGTTTTGTTCAGTTGTATAATCTTTGGTGTTCTTTGACAGCTCTTTGATCATGGTGGAGAAGTTGTAATCAGATTTATTTAAGGATGTGGACATGTGTTTTTATACAGACGATGAGTTCAAACAGGTGCTATTAACACAGGTGGAGGACAGAACCCAAACCCTGCTCATCCCAAAAAAATCTGAAGAAGCTTTTGAGATGAGAAGCGGAAAATATTCTGGATTAAGCTTTAAAATCTGGGTGCTCTGCAGAACAGAATCTTGTGATGTCATGTTTGTGTTTCACACAGAGCGTCCCTGCAGAGGCTGTTTGTGCCTCGCTCTTGCAGCGGGCCTCTCAATATCATCGCATCTCCGCGGCGGGAATGTGTTTTGGAAAGAAGCCAGTGATTCCATCAGCATTTGGCTAAGAGCTGAATGCACAATTGTTTGTCACCTTAACAATATCAGGCTTTCTGAGGATGGGGCGTGTTTGTGAGCGGAGTGAAGAAAAGGCCAAAGTGTCTGTTTTATTTTAACACTGCTGGCCTGGAACGAAACACAATCCACCATGAAAGCATCACCTTTCAGGGCGTGTGGTCCCACAGCAGCTGTTAGCATCACATGAAGTTCATAAACATTAGGATTTAGTAGGTTCTGTACAACTTCAGCACAAAGTCAGCATTAATGTACAACCTGTGAAAGATGTTCACATAGAGGGAGGAGGATGATAAACTGAAAGGATGCGGTAACAGTTTGCAGACTGCTAGCAAGAACAGTTTGTGTGTGTGAATTGGGGGCAAAGTTGAAGCATTGTCTAAATATTTATTTAAATTATTGTGTCACAGTACACGAGTTAGACTTTGAAATTATGCATAGTCTGTTTTTTTGTGGATAAATTGAGTTTACTTGAGCAAACCTTGAAACCATTATGAACCAAAGGAAAATCAGTAATCAACAAAGATGGCAAAAAATGGTGCAGCCATGACTACAGCAAACAAGGCCCAATGAGTTCAGTTTAAGGGGGATTGAGTCATTTTTTAATGAGAGAGTGGCCACTAGTGTTTTTAAAGGGGTACTGCAGCAGATTAAAAGAGCTCTTATGTCCTCTCCTTCCAAGGTTAGAAGTATGCACTGTCCATGATGCACATAAACACTGCAGATTACATCTACAGTGCATCTGGAAAGTATTCCCAGCGCCTCACTTCTTCCACATTTTATTATCTCACATCCTTATTTCAAAGCTGTTAAAAGCTGTTTTTTTCCTGAAAAAATATTTGAAGAACGCCAATGTTGAAAAAGTTCTTTTGAAATTGTTGCACATATCACTTTTCGGGTTTAATAAATGTGCAACAATTTCAAAAGAACTTTTTCAGGGTGTTTTCCAAAGATTCTTTCAGGAAGAAAACTGATTTTAATGTATTTTGAAATAAAGCTGTGGCATAATAAAATGTGGAAGACGTGAGGCGCTGTGAATACTTTCCAGATGCACTGTAGGAGAAAAACAAACACATTCAGCTGTGCTATAACTAAACAACATATTTAAAGTCTTAAGCTACATTCAAGCTACTTTCTCTTTACCCTTAGCAACGCATGTTCAATGAAAAGTCTCCTGATCACGCATAGCTACGCACATCTTTAAAGTCTCTTTTTGGGCTCTTTGTACAAAACGTGCAGCACCGAACGAGCATTGAGTTAAACCAGGCTAAACTTTGACCAATCAGGACTTTGATCTGGTACTGATGATTGGATGATGTTCCTCTTAATTCAGAGAGGTCACGACCGTTTGAAAACTGATCATGGAGGAGAAATCATTTGTGTCCAGCCGGAATTATATGACACCAAGTCTTGCATATGTCGTAATCGAGCAGTAACAAAAAAAAAAACCTGGAACCAGATTTGCAACATTTTACACAGTTGAATGTACAAACTTTCTTTTCAGGTACTGTGGAAATTTGAAGAGATTTGGCGATTTTCAAGTACAGGACAAAAAAAAGTTTGTTTTGGCAATTTTCCCCAAATTTCACACATAGTCGACAACGACCCCTGGAGTTTTGTTGACCTTTGACCTCAAGAAGAGGTCGCCATTTTCAATATTAGAAAAAACACCTTTATTACAAGTTATTTACAAAAACTCTTCCTAGGAATTTTCATTGATCCAATGCCGCTCACAGATTTAGTTATCATTCTAACTGCTGTTTTTAAAACAGCTTTTGAACTCTCTTTAACCCACAGATTGAAGGTTGCTGTACTGGGATTTTTTTCTCTTCGTGTACCATCTGGAGGTAGGAGACGCCCTAGAAAAGCAAAGAGAGTGTAGAATACAAGCTTATTAAAACAACTCAGGAACTGTGAATTGAAACTCCCATGTCTACAGCGAGAAGTTTAAACGTGTGTATTGTTAACAACTGACCTTGCATCCTTTAGGTTCATTATTCTTTTCTGTAACCTAGGCAACCCATTTCCTTAATCAAGAAGCAAAGGTTGAGCAGACATTCTCAGAGCTGCTTGAGTCTGTTTTTGGCTCTCCTCGCAAGAAATCTCGTTCTGACTTCTGTTTTGTTAAAACTGTCTTGTGTTTTCAGAAATAACCTTGACACAACTCTTCCAACTGTACGTGGCGGACATTTGCTGGTGAACAGTGGAAAAAAAAAAGGAGAAGAAGCCCCTTCCTGGTTGTCCAGTGTGAACACCATGGGCTAAATGCATGTTCAAGAACCTGCTTTTAGCACATGCCTGTTACATAACCATTGTGTGTGTAACTGATGCTACAGTTGTTTCATAAATTTCATGTTTCATAAAAAGAGGACTTAAAATATGTTTCACCTTTGTTGGCCCTTTGGGGGGGGGGTCACTTACATCGACGTACATTACAATATCACAGACATAACTTTGTTGCATTGTCTTCAATGTGGCGATTTAATGTTTTTAATGCCTGCCATCAGTCTGGATATTTCAAAGGAGACAGTAAAGATGAACAAAACTGCCTGAGCGTGGAGACATGAACATTGTTGTGAAAAACAAACTAGGAAACAGGTCGATGGCATAAAAAACTATTTCTAAGAAGTCCTAAAGGAAATTTCTGTCATGAAAAGCAGCAGTAAAGAAGAAGACTTTTTGACTGGGGATTAAAGAATACTGCAAGGAGCTCCTCAACTCTGCTGATATGGTTACTGTCGAGGAATCGGAGGTCGGGGACTCACACAGACATGAAAAAATATGTTTGACTCTTTAAGTTTATTTTCTAGCATGTTTAAAACTGCCAGCTGTAAACCTGCACACAGTATACAATGACCATCAAACCTCAGTGGTCCAATGGAAAAGGCACTGGCCTTCTAAACTAAGGCATATGGGTTCAAGTCCCTTCTGAGGTGCTCTGAGGGTTGTTGGTCCTCCCAATAAATACATATCTGGGTTTGATTTAGACTTAAAGGAAATGGATGCAACAATTTAATTCCTCTACTATGAATAGATCTTTAGCAGAGGAACCAGCAACTCTGACTCTTTCATGCCAGAGTTCCACACACTCCATTTGCAAGAGTTTATAATTTCTTCAAAACAATTAGTGAAGCTGATTACACAGTAGATGTCTTCTCAGTCAGCACCCCGCGGACTTCCTGACTTGTTGGAACTTCCCACATCTCTGTCCCTTTTGTTCCTTTGATCTTTATTGTGTTGATCTGTCTTTTCCTTTATAATTCACGTCAGCGTTTTCTTCTCGCTCTTTACAAACTGTCCAACTGTAGTTCTAAACTAGGAGAAAAGGGAAAAAAATAAGAAAAAGGAAAAAATTACATCTAAAAAGCCTTCTTTTAGTGAGTTCTACAAGATGAAAGAACACAAGAAGACAAGGAGTTTGTTTCAAATCAAATAGTCAAGCTCCTATTTGCTCCAACAAAAACAAGAAGATTTACCAAATCTTAGGGCGCCTTCACAGTTATAGAACTTTCATTTGATTTGCTATTAATTGCTGTTCTCTGAGTGCTGATGTTGGATCAAAAGCTTTGATCGATACCACATTTGCAGTGTTGCTTTAAAGGACTCCAAAGACCATGCAATTACACAGTCCGGTATTCCAAAAGAATTATGTAAACTACAAGCTACAAAATCTTTCCTCCATGTCTCCAAAACATGGTAACTTTTTTACACCAGCAAGCCTCAGTGGCCTGATGAATAAGACATAAGCCAGGGATTGAGGGTTTGAGTCCCCTCTGAGGAGTTTGGCCCACTGGCAAACTGTTCTGTTTGAGGTTGGAGGTTTTGTTAAAGTCAGGCATCAACAAGTCTGGGTCAGACTCTAAAAACTAATGAAAGGACTGACACAGGAGGAAAACCTGTAGAGGGGTTGATAGGAACACGGGGTGTGTTTTGAGTTGTGAGCTGTGACCTCAGAGCTCCTGAATGTCTTGTTGACGTGGAGCTTCTGGGATGAACTGAAGACTGAGTGCTGCCCCTGCACTGATTGATGGCCCTGCTGAAACATGCCGGGTCCACACGGGCCCGGCTCTTTGTTCTGATGCGAAATGGAGTTGGGTGCTCGTTCGGCTCATTCAGAAACAGATAAAGATTTACTGTCATCAGAGCCGGGATTGAAGCTCACAAACGTAGACATTGATTCCTGAAAGGGGGGGACGGGGATGGGGGGGTGGGGCAATGAAACCACACGTTTTGGAAAAGAAACTCATTCTGTGCCGGCAAAGATATGATCAGCTTATTTGGGAAGGGGGATAATGTGGAGCCCTCTCCCAGAATGAACTTTAAAAGAAGTCAATTGTAAATATTGATTTCTGAAATGAACTGTCAGTCTCTATTGGTGAGATTATTCCTATTATCAAAGAGGTGTTTCCAGATGAGCTTCATTCACTCAGAAACGGACGTTGGGTTTGATCAGATAACGGCCCGGATCTCATCTGGGCCTGTAAATGAGATGAACTGGGATCTGACATCCATACGTTGGCGTCCACACACTCGAGGTGTAAGAGGGGGGGAGGTGTCCTGCTTTGATCACAATTATCCAGCAGGAGGACAATCACATGGAGAAGAACAGAAGAAGAAGTTTGAGGTAAAAAAGCAACAGAAACTGATGTTCTCAGATGTCTCTACAGCTTTGTGTTCATCAGCAGTTGTGGACCATCTGCATGTTATCAAGGACCTTAGTCAGTCCTGGTCTGGCGTCCTTGACAACATGTGTTGTTGCACTTTTTTTTTATCCCTTCTATAACCATACATATGATATTTGATGCACACCTTTCTGAGACTTCTATTTCATTAGCACGATCCAAACGTTCCTTAAAAACTTGGTTTGTGTATTCTGCCCTGTAGTGCATCATCATTCCACTAGGGGTGATAGAAGTGTTTTTACTGTTCATTTCAAAATGGCTGCTTCCATTAAATCTTAAAAACACGTTTGGTAGGAAAATTTTTGAGAATTTAATAAGTAATAAGTAAGAAAATCAAGCGTAAACTTGTAAAATAATAAGAAATGGATTCAAATTTTAAAAGTTATGACTTGAAAAGTCGTAATTTTGCAAGGGAAAAAGTCATGCTTCAAGCAAGTTGTAAATGCAAAAATGCAGTTCTACATTTACAAAAAAATAAATCACTTCAGGTGAGGTTCTTAGGGATACATTTATGACTTAATTTTTCTTAATCTTTTTGTACAATGTTTTTTTCACATTCGTAAATATTTAATCTATTGTTATTTTCATTTTTTTTAATTACTACTTGTTATTTTGAAATGATAACAAATGTGTTGATAATTAAAACTTTAATAAACAATGTTAAAAATAAGTACTTTAAATTTCAGATAGTGTTGGTCCTTTTTTCCTCATGTCAATGTTTTTTAATCTTTAAATAGTATTGTTGTGAGCTAAATCCTAAAACAAATATAATGCAATTTTGTTTTGTGAATTTTATGAAAAATTAGAAAAAAATAATAAAAAAATAGAATTTTCTGTTGATTCTTTGATGAAACGGGATTCTCAGGGATACATCATGTCATTGCTCCTCTTTAGCTGTTAGTCTCATTTGCTTCCAACTTGTTTAAACTTTTAATCATTAGATTTTTTTTTATTTTAAATGCTTTAAAAATCAGTTTGGTTTTTCTCCATGTTCATGAGCGGATGCTGCTTGATGCTGCGGAAGATCAATCCAAACTTAAAAATGTGTTTTCCTTCTAAATATTACTTCAAAAAGGGTCATATTCTGTCGTGTTGGTCCTCATTCTTGAATCTAAGAACATTCATCTTCTGCCCCCGTGTGTTCCCCTTAATCCCATCTTTCCTCTGTGTGGTTCAAACAGACACTCACTAGATGGCAGTCCTTGTCTATGTAAATCACATGTCTGCTCCTCCTCTTCCTCATCTTCATATTTACTTTCCTAGTTTTATCTGTTTTTTTCTCCTTTTTCTTTTGCTTTTTTTTGCTGTAAAGTTTCACACTTTTATTGTAGAAATTAAAATGAAGTCAAGAAAGAACTGCGTCAATAGTTTTCAGAATTTTACATCAATAACAAATCCATATTAACAAATCTAAATATTAATTACCCTACTTCATTTTCCATTACGCCTCATTGATTCATGCAAACTGTTCCCGTCTGCTTCATTCTGACAAACAAGTCAGAGGCCGGCGCCCTCAGTAGTGAGGGGGGTGTATAGCGCCTGCAGCCTTCACCGTCCTCTAATTGCCATTTACATAGTGTTCTAATCATTATTTTACCCTCCTCCCCGGAAGAGAAACAATAAGCTGTTTGTCGGTCTGATGGTCGGGTCACTGCGTTTCACTGTTTGCAAGTGAGACACTTTTTTTTTGCCTAATTATCATGTTTTAATGAACAGACTTTTGATTTTTTTGGTTCAACAAAGTTGGATATTGAAATGTCTGTATTTTAAAGGTGTGATGTGATTTATTTTGATGCAATTCTGGTTAAATACTTAAATCAAAGCTTTCCTCAAAACTTTTATGGATGCATTTACACCTGTAAGTGGAAATAAGAGTCCCCTCTGCTCTTTTTTCTCTCGCTCCTTTTTTGTTTCATTCTGCTCCTCCTTTAGACAATGAATACATTTAGACTAGAAAAGTGTCCCTTTGGAAGGAAAAGCTGAAGTGGGTCTGAATTAAAAACAATAAATATAAATAATACCTTGATAAATGAACAACATAAGATAAATCTTCTTTAGAACTGTAGGTGATACTCCGAAGTGTGTGAAATGAAAATTTAGACTAAAAAATTAATACTAAATTAATTAGCGTTTCTTAAACTAGACTTTCAGCTCTTTAATGTATCTGTGAGTGTGCACTAAGTTAATAAGGAACGGCCTTCCTTAGGTTGACTCACACAAGGTCAGACATAAAGCTACTGTACCTGTCACGTGTTTGCTGGTGTTGTTTTTTCCTTACGTCCAACAAATTAGTACACATTTAATTTTTGATGATGATATATTTATTTTTCTATTTTGATTGTTCAAAATAAATCAGTTCTCATTTCAAACTGGGCATGTTGACAGGATTTCGTGGATTTCAGGATTTTGTGAGGGGAGAAAGCTGATTCCATAAATGCAATTTATGTTTGATTTGAATCATTTTAACAAGCTTTATCCTCAAAATTGTTGTATTTTGTATATTTCCTGTTCAATTTCTGTGCAGGCTGCGGGGTTTGCCACACAGCAGATTGCACAATCCCATCACTGCTTTTTTTTCCAGATAAAACACTGATGCTTTGGACTTTAAGAAGACTCATTACGCAAATAAACATTTTTACATTCATAAACACTGCATTCTTTTATTTTACATTATACATACAATGTAATTAATGAATATATCATTTTAATATCAAATTCATTTTAATTAAATCATGCATAATGTATCTATCAAAATTATGATTTATTGTTATGGGTCATTTTACATATACTATAATTTATGAATATAGTATTTTAATATCAAATTTACATTCATTAAATTATGCATACTGTGTCTGTCAAAAATCATGATTTATTGTTATGGGGTCAAAGGGCACCTGTCAAAATGAGTCTGATGGAAGTTTTATTGTTATCCTCTCTGTCATAAACAGCTGAAAACGGCTGCATTTCTGTGCACACTCAAACAGCTAATGTATGTTTGAGTTTACCTAAATGGTTAATACTTGTATAGTGCTTTTCTACCTTCATTGAAGGCCAAAAGCACCTGACAGTCGCAATCCCATTCACCCATACAAGAGTGTGTGAACACTGGCACCAGCCTTCCATCAGAGGCAATGTGGGGCTCAGTGTCTTTCCCAAGGACACTTTGACACATGGTTAGGCAAGGTGGGAATTCAAACCTGCAATCTTCTGATCAGTGGCTGACCACCCTATCGCTGCACCACGGCCGCCCCAAGATGTGAGAAAATGTGTGCATGCACGTGTGTGTTTGTGAATCACTTTGGAGTTGCACATTTATTTAAGAACAAAAATAAACAAATCTCTTGGAAACGAAAAAGTTACCACTCCCTGAAATTAATCTGATTAAATGTGTTACTGATGGAGGGGTCAGCTGAGCAGTCACCCCTCACATACACAGACACACTCAACAGAGTGATTCTGTCAAATGCTGCCAACGATCAGCAGATTGTTTCAGCTCGTGGTAAACTGCCATCCTTATCCTTCCATTTGCACGTTTGCTGAGTGCGTTTGAGCTGACTGATCGTTATTAATTAGGGTCATTGTCGCAGTGCACGTGCACACGTGCACGCCTGGGTGTGCGCCATGAAAGCCCACTCAGTAAGCTGTGACAAAGGTCCATTACCTTGTCTGTGATCTATTAGCATCGTGCAAAGCTGCATCGGGACGAAGAGGAGGCGCTCCAATTGGCTCTTAATGAGTTCACCAGTTTTCCACAGAGGATCTCATGCTTGTTCGCCTGGTTTGTAGGTTAATGCATTTTCAAGTGCCCACCAGACAACGCAGCACTGACAATGAGTTGCACACGTGTGACCTGAGCGAAGATGCATATGAGAGCGGATGGAGAGCGGCAGCTGATCACAGAGGTGCTCGTTCTGAGAGACAGACAGCTGTCCTGACAGAGAGCAGCTTCAGGAGAGAAACTTCTGAAGAGCAAAGAGAGGAGTTCTCTTCAGCTCAGTCTGGGATGTCCGTCTGAGGAGCTCCTTTACAAGTTCATACTCTTGCTTTAATGAGGTGATGAAGTGATCTTTATGAACCACAAAGACATAAAACTTTGCAATTCATCCACTGACCAAAGTAAAGATGTTGTACTGATCCTGTCCAAGTGTAGATCTTAGAAGATGTGCTGAACTTTCAGAACCTCCAGGAAGAGCTCCCTCTGACGAAGGAAGACTTGTGTTAATGCTAGTAAACCTGTCTTTATATCCTACAAACTTGTGTAAAAATCCAGATATGCAAGAGTTTTTCTGCCAGTGCTGCTGCACAGTCGTCGTCTGTTTCCTCTGCTGCAGTCTTCCGGCAGCTCCAGTCTTGGCAGGCTTTTGGTTTTTGCATATTTACTTCTTTCAAAGGTTTTATTGTGCCGTTTGTGGAGCTTCAGAGCTGAATGTAAATGAGAGGTGTCGCCTAACGCACCAGCTCTGATTCACATAAAAGACATTAGGAGGGAGCAGCGCAACAATCAGCAGAATAGGCTTGAATTGAATACATTTGCAGCGATGCAATAATTGATGCACCAATCTGATATCCATTCATTATATTTCACTCCATCTTTTTGAAACTCTGCTGGTCGGACGGGTCTTCAGATGAGAGATGAGTTGGGTGTTTGTTGCTATGTGTGAAGGGTTGTGTGTTTGATGTGCTTGCTCATGTTATGGAACTGCCAGCCTCATTGTGTGAAATTATAATAACCTGAAAGATCGGCCTTTGAGATGGGTGGGGGGTGGGGGGTGCACTTTACAGGAAATGCAAATGTCGGCACATTAAAAAAATGAAATGGAGTAAGCATCAAGAAGACGCTGTCAAATGGAGACAGCATACATAGACAAACGCTGAAACCTGCAGGGACAGAAACTGTGAACCCCTGATGTGTTCATGTGTTCCTCCTGTGAGGAACAAGCTAAAGCTAAAACGCTGCACATCGACAAGAGGGCGGATTCAGACTGGAAAAGTCTGTTGATCATTACAGAGTCCTCTTAACAAGAAGACACAGTCCTGAACTTTATATATAGATTGTCTGGAAAACGATGTGAGAAGTAATGAGTATCACAATAAAAGTTTTATTAATTAACCATGCATTTATTCAACCACATTTTAATGAGTTCCTGTGTCTCATCGTTGCTCCACCCACTACATGGAAGGTATTCAGACTGAAGAAGCTCAGACCAAACCAGAGCTCAGTCCGATTAGAAACGAAGCGACACCACCTCTACAGATGGGTCAGAGAATGTTTCCTGGTTCTGGATCAGAGTCCGCTTGCACGTATTCAGACTGAGCATTTGTTCCAGATTATCAGAGCAAACAAACTCTGGTTCACTTTAGGCAAACCAAATGTGTCCAATCTGAATACACCCAAGGAAAAAAAAGCAATAATTCAAATTTAGAGACTTATTAGGAACCAGTTATTGATTCTTTCGTTTTGTTATTTTGAAAAATCAAAGATAGAATGTGGAACAGAAGATGTCTATTGATGCAAATATGCATCAAACCACTTTGACTCGTAAAATTAAAATTATTTTTGATCTCTAGAGGCAATCATAACCTCAACAAATAAATGAATAAGTAACTCTGGAACCAGGTAGGTTCATCAGATAAACCACCAGGGGACATATTGAAGTCACTTCAAAGTAAAAATGCTAAACAACAACAACAGAAAAAAATCTGTGCTGTTAGCTTATTTTATGTGTAACATTAAAATCAGTCAGAATGGGGTGTGGTCTTTTGATCGACAGGATATTTTTAAACATCTTCTGTCAGACCATGACGGCGTCATGTGCCGCTAGCCGCTCCCAGCTTTCCTGCAGAGAAATCCTCTTTGTGTCTGCGTGGTAGGTGGGGGGTCAGCCAGCCCTTTACCGGGATATTCCAACAGAAGGTGAGGTCAGCTCTCAGCAAACTGTGGCAGAAGAAGTTGAGGATGGATTTAATGTTTCACAAAGTCTCCTTAATTCTAACAGACCTCATTAAATGTTGGATATCCTGGGGTGGCATGGCTCCCAGTGGGAAAAAAAACTCCTTTACATGTAAAAGTCTCCGTATTCTGGACTGGACTGACATCAATTCAGAACTCAAATCTCTGTTCACATGTTTTCATAGCTTCACTGAAGATGAATCTTTATAGAAAAGGCTGTAACTGTGTCCTTAGTTTTGTTAACACCTGCGGTTTGTAGAAACCTCATCCTCAAATGCACCTCACGTGGGTCTACAAGAGATTCCAGGAAATGGTTGGACCCCACTGTTCTCATTCCTTCCCTGGTGGGGTTGGCTGCAGCAGCGAGGCTGTTGGCCGCCCTTCCGTGTCTGCTGCTGTTGTTTTCTGGGGGGGCCGCAGTGGGGAGGGCCGTTTGTGAAGTGATAGAACATGCCAACAAATTGCATCATTTCTGGCTCAGCAACCAAGGACAATGATGTGCCATATGCCATTGGAGGGGAGGGGAGGGGTGTCATGGGTGGAGCAATGGATTGCCTTCATTTGCATGCACCCCCCCTAGGACTCTTGAAACTGCCCCGTCTCTAAACCCTGTCCTGCACACGCCTTGGCCAGTGGCAGAGGATGGACCAGCTGACCTATCGGCAGCGTCTGATCCCAAAGGGGAGGGGGGTCTCATGAGCTGATGTCTACAACAACATGTTGATGTTTCTGTCGTCTTTTAAAAGCATCATTTCTCAAACTCATCTGTTGCTCCACAGCTCCTCTCTCCTCCTCTTCTCCTGTCATTTCAATAAAAAAACAGCTCCAACTTTACAACCAATCCGTCAAACCCTCCAGTTAGACCTTTGTTGATATTTCCCTTCGTTTGGCTCCTTCTTTGTGGGGTTTTCTCTCCACGGTCATCGTTGATCAAAGTTCTTGACAGAAACAGAAAGTTCTGCTGACCCTTTCATTTTGTGTTTCAGAATCTTCATACAGGAGGCTTAAGATGTGATGAAAACACAAAAATAAGATTTAAAAGGAACAAGAAACAAAAACATAAACTTAGTTTCTCCATTTTCATGGAGATAAACTTTGTGGTTTCAGAATTGTAAACTTTTTATGGTATGGATGGACATGTGACACACGTTCAAGAACACACGAAACGCAGGTTTAGTGATCCATGTTTTGATCCATGATGTTCACACTGGACAAGCAGGGAGGGGTTTCTCCTTCTCATTTTTGTATACATACTGTTTTCTAGTGCATGTCCGCCACCAGAACACAAAAAGGTTAACAAAGTAACAGCAACTAACAGAAGCAAAGCAAATAAACAAAAGATCAGTCTATAGTTTCTCCCCTTGGAGGTTTTTGGAGATAGTGCCTGTCCATTTTTAAAGGCTGTGATGTCTTGACTTCTTATATAAATGTAAATTATTTATAATCTTTAAAGGAAAAAATAAAATGGCAAATTACAGATATTTTGACCAACACCAAAAGATACAAATTTCTGATTTCATTTTTGCAGAAGATAAAAATTGATCACTAGAGTGTAAGGGTACTTCTGAAAAAGGTTGAGTGATGAATCCGTTCTGTCTCATGTTCCATACCAGTAGATGGCGGTAATGCACCTCAACCCTGTGTGCCGTCTGCCACAAACAACAGCAGAAGAAGAAGCAAAAAAAAAAAAGAAAAAAAGAAGATTTGATTTTATTATTAAACTGTTCTTTATTGGTCATAATGAGGTTGGAATGGGCAAAAGTAAACATCTGCAGAATTCATTTTAAGGATAGAATTAGAAACCAAGGAAAATAAACAGATAAGAGCCAAATAAAATACTTTTTTTCACATTTTTACATAGAGTTTATGAAAAGATTTAATTCTTGCACAGGACACTGTAAACCCCCTGCTTTTTTTCCTGTTTGGGTCTTTGTGATCAGACTGAAGCAGTTTTAGGTAGTTTCGTACTTGAAAAAGTAAGTAGCTGTGATTTAGGAGCGGCTCTCATGTTGTCATGATACAAATGAGTTTGGGGGAGAAGGTCAACCAGCCCTGCAGTAATGTTGTTAATTAGGACAATGCGTGCATCATAAATCTCTGCAGCTTAGGACCGGATCCTCTAATTCCTTCTAATAAGCATCTTCATCATCACTTTTGTTGAAAGAAACTGTGCGCTTCCATGTGCGGGGAGTTGATGTTTTCAATATGTTTTTAAAGAGCATATGTTCTGAGCTGCTGTGAGAGGCTTTGACCTTCACCCCCGTTAATTCTGAGCCGGTGGCAGTGGTTCCTCCAGCCTCTGCTTCGTGTGGGGTGGGGTGGGCGACGCCACACATAGCTTCTCCTCAAACTTTCTCCTCACTGTCAGATGCTGACCCTTCCATGCCACCTCACGGTCACTGAAAAAGACGTAAAATAAATACAACTGACCTCATCGTGATGCTCTGAAGGGAATTGGATTATAGCATCCATAATGAATCTAGCGTGGTTTGATGTTTTTTTTTTGTTTTGTTTTTAAAAACGTCCACTTGAACACTTTAAATTAAATCAATCGAGTAAAGCTGAACTGAGATGAGAAATAACCATTCCTTCATCTTGTGAACCTGCTGAATTCCTTTTGGGGTCATGAGGCTGCTGGAGCAATCCATTCACCATGTGTGGCGTTCACCATATCTGCTGCAGGGGCACACACTCACATGCACACCAAGAGACAATCTAGAGACACCAGCTAACCTACCTATGTTTCTGGACTGTGGGAGGACACCAGAGAACCTACACATGAACGAGGAGAACATTCACACTCCACACAGAAAGAACCCAGCTGGGATTTCAACCAGAGCTTTTTCCCCATGAAGCAAACCTAAAATGGAGTAAAGCACAAATTAGAAGTCCGTGACAAAACTTAAGCGTGGAAAATTTTATAACAAGAAACACTAAAAGGTCATGTTGAAGTTGAGTCATGGGATCCGGACTTATGATTGATTTTATAAAAAGTAAACAATGACTCAGTTTGACGATGTCACCAGGATGAATGAAAACCTTTATCAACACTATAAAAGATCAAAACAGACAATCTAAAAGTGAGCAATCCAAACCTCTTTTCTTATGGACAATCACCTGAATCAGCTGTGGAGGATGGATGTGACTGACTGAAGAAGATGGAAAAACCAGAAGATACAGTAACCCACGAAACAGGTACCGATCCTCACATTTAGTGCTTTTACTAAAATGAACTTTCAAAAGGAGTGAGATGTACCCAGAACTTACGGAACATTTACAAACACCTCTGATGGTTTCCTGTGATGAGTGTCTTCTGTTTTTGGTGAAAAAAGGAAAGGAAAGCAAACATTTCTGTGATTTAGAAAGATTTGTGACTGAAGTCTCATATAAACCTGCATAGAGGGGCAGATGAGTTGGTGAATGTGTGAAAAAATTCCCCATGAATGCCAGGAGTTTACGGAAAATGTGGGAACCAGCCGTTATGATATATGCGGATTCATTCTTTCGGTCTTACATAATCTCCGTCTCCTTGTTTTGTTTTTGCAAAAAACTATGGGGAGTGTGTGAAAGGGGTGGGGTGCAGGCTGTGGATGATTAGCTTCTTTTTGTCCTCTGTTTTTTTTTCAGCTTCATTTTCCCTGAGAAGATTAAATATTTCTGCTTGAGAAAGTCTTTTGACGCTGCTGCTGACTGCTGTCCCGGTCCCCCCCCCCCACCCGCCGCCTCTCCATCACTGCCGGAGCACTTAGGGTCTCCCTCCAAAAAAAAAAAAACAAAAAAAACCCAACACAATTTCCCCCCATTTGGTCCCACCAAAATGGGGTGGAAAAAAATGTAATCTTCTGACAAAGACTAGAAAAGAGGCTACAGAGGAATTTTTTCTCCAAGTGGCCTCTTTATTGGGAGGGGGCAGGGTGGGGGGTGCCTCTTCACAGTATCCACACACAACAGGGCTCCAATCTGTCAAATAATTAGCCAGTGTGTGGAGGGGTGGAGGGGGGGACAGGTTTTTATTTGTCTGAATTTCATACGTCCTTTGCTTGAATACCTCATGGTTGCATTATGGTCCTGGGAACTTCAGCTCCAGCTGGCAGCGCTCTGCAGACCGACTGTGATGGAGCTGCACGGTTCTGCAGGTTCTGCACCACTGGCAGGACCGTCACCACGTTCCAACACCAGTTTTAAAGTGAAAGATGGAAAACAGAAAAGCCTTTGACTCATCTCCAGAGCTTTGTCATAAAAGCTCAGATTGATCTTTCTGCTGACAGTAGAACAACCATTGACTGTATATGAGAACTGGACCGAGTAAGTGTGCCAAATGGCTTAGTTCCAGTTGAAATTACGTCGATTCAGTCACTATTTTTTTTGCAAGACGGCTGCCGCCATGTTGAGTCAGTAAGCAGTGATTGGTCCAAGTTGGTAGAGTCAGCAACTCCATGGAAATCTCTCTCACCAATCAGGAGAGAGCTTGTTGGAAGACGAAACTCCTACCACGTGAAAGCAGGCTCAGGAATATCGGTTAATCAAAGGTTTCAAACGTGAGACAGCATACTTTTATTGAGGCATTTTATTGGTCAGTTTATAACTTGAATAACTTGCACAACAGAAGGACAAAAAACAATTAATAGAAACAGATTAGCTAGACCATGCCAAATGTAGCAGAGCAAGAATGATTATTCTGACAAATAGAATAAGTAAAAGCTTTTTGTTTCTGTATAGAAGTCTATGGGATTGTGGCTTCTTGGGGCCAGCGTGGGAAGACGGTCACTCAGTCCAATTATCATATACAGTCAATGAGTCCAACTATGTAAAAGAACATTTTTGACATTCTGCCTGGTTTTGCAGCCTCAGTCAGCTTCCCTCCCAAGTTGAAGGCGGGCCCTTACCTCCACCCTCCCCCTTGTTTCCAGTGCATGGTTTTGTCATTTGGTATTTTTGTCTCTTTACTTGACGCCCTTGTTTAACCTCGCAGTCAGAAGATGACACCTGACCCCACACTGGTGTGACTCTGGATAAATCCTCTAAAAGACCATATTTTCTGACCCGTGCAGCATCTTCTTTCTTGCGTGGTCACTGTCATTGCTCAGCACTAAAATATTGAGGTTTATTTTTTTGTGTGTGCATTGTTATATTTTCATCTGCAATGTGTGTGAATGTGTGACATGGGATTGTTCCGCTTTTAAACAGATACTTGCATGCTTTTTTGAGAGAATGAAAACAAAAAAGTGCATCTTTGCAGTCTTTGAAGGCCAGAAGCACTTTTCAGTCACAGTGGCATTCACGCATCCACACACTGATGCTGAACATTGGCGCCAACCTATAACAACAAGACGCAATGTGGGGATTAGCGTGCCCAAGGACTCTTCAAAACATGAGCAGGCAGTGCAGGAACTGAACCTGCAATCTTCCAATCAGAGGTCAACCTCTCTACCTCTGCACCACAGCCACCTACATGAGCCTGTTGTGTCTCAGAACAACAAGGTGGTGCCAAAGAGGCACCAGCAGAAAACCAATTTAATATAAACGTAGTGAAGACATTTAAAAACTTAATTTGAATTAGGTTTAATAAAGAGAACAATTAAACTATTGATTAGAAATTAAAAATGTTTAAATGTGAAATATGGGTAGGAGCTGTGGTTTGAATTTTTGGAGCATATTTAATTAAAAAACATGGGACTACGCATCAGGAAGTGATGTCATCCATGAGTTTGGACAGGATTACACTTTGAGGCAGAAATGCTGGTGGCATCACTAAGCTCATAACGGATTTGAAGAGATGAATCTTTTTTGACATTCTTCTAAAATCAGACTGAATTTCGAGCAACTGAAGGGTGTGGTGGCGGTTGTATCATGGTGGGGAGGTGCAGCAGTTAAAATATCTGTTGCTGTTTTTAAATGTTTGTACTGACACACAGGGGGTTTTTGTTTATTTTGAGAAGGTGATCAAGGCTGCAGCCTGATGGACTTGTGATGTTTGACGGATTGTGTCGTCCTTGTGGATTTTGTTTTTGAAGGATAAGGATTATAGTTTGGCACACAGTGTCCTCTCATAATAAACTTGATAGAAAATTCAAACGGCATGTCCTACACATCCAGATTGGGTCTATTCAGCTTGGTTCTGTAAACCCGATTTGAGTTCAGCACATCATCAGGCAGGAAGTTGCAGGCATGCGTTTCTGACCTCCTGGGGGGGGGGGGGGGGGGGGGGGGGGGGGGGGGGGGGGGGGGGGGGGGGGGGGGGGTCTCTTCCTGTGAAAAACCTGAAGCAGATATTTCCTGCAGCTGAAACCCGATCAAATCAAATCTGCTGCACAAACTCAGACTCAAACACACTCCTGATTGTCAGTGGGGACGGGGGTGACATTCTCAAATCTCATCTTGGACCGAATCTTTTCTCCGTCTTCTCCCCCCCCCCTTGTCCCCACCTCAGGCTGTGATTTATTCGCACAAAATGCTGCACAAAGGGAGCCTTGTTGGCTAAATGGGATAGCCTTAATGGAGACTTATATTTCCAGGATTATATCTGTATTCAGTTGCAAATGATTTGGGTGGGGGGTGCATGGGGGGGAGGCTTGTTTCAATACTCTTCCTCTGTCTATGAATAATGGAATCATTTGAATTAAGTGGACACCTGGTGCAGTGGGTACGGCTCGGAGGCGCGCCGTTGACCCGCCGCCGCTGCCAACTTCCCTTTTTCCCAGCCTGTCCTCATCCGTCCCTCCCAGCCTCTAATCCCCCCACCACCACCACACACACAAATGCCACACACTTGTAACTTTAGTCTCCCATCGGTAAAAACTTGCTCTTTTCTAAAAGGCAAAGAAAAAAAATAACACGGAGGAGGGGGGGGGCACCCATGAGATGGGATACAAATTCTTATCCATCTCCTCCCAAGTTGGCGGCAGTCATCTGAAGGCCGGTATAACGTTTCAGGAGAGCGCCCAATTAAATACAGTAAAAAAAAAAAGATAAAATGATGGCGTCCCGGAGAGTTTCGGCCATTAAAGCCCCCCTTTGTTGATTTATTGTACATCCGCCACTGAGCCGTGCAGAGAGGAGGACGTTTCTTCCATTTGTATGCATCCTGCATCCACTCCCACACAATCAGGCCTGTATTACGTTGTGCAAATTTATACTAGGATGTAGGTTCAGAGTGCCCCCCCCAATAGACACACACACACATTCTCCCCTGAAAGAAAAGAAAAAAGTTTTTCAAGTAAGTGTCTGCTTTCATGAGCGAGTGATTGAGGCTCACAAACAAAGCTTTGTTTCTGTACTCACAGATGTACGGATCCCCCCCCAGCTCCAACAGCCATTCAGCCGTTCCTGTCGCAGAACAACTTTGGACTGTTTGCAGATTCTTCTGGAGTGGACATCCAAAAGTGAGCGCCGCTTTCCCAGGCTGTGTTTGTTCCCCCTGCAGGAGGAAGTTTTTCTCTGAGCGCAAATCAAATCCAAAAAAGGAGCCCCCCACCATCATCACCCGCATGGTTTCTGTCAGCTTCTTCTGACACCCTTTACCTCAAATCTCATGGCAGACGTTAGTTTTATCCTTGATGGATCCTTAAACGCCCAAATTTCTCTGAGCAGATTCATGACATTGGTGTAAAATCATTATAAGTTCTGGTTTGTGTACTTGCGATCAGTACTTGTGAGTTCACTGCAGGTCTTCAGGTTCTTGCTGCTGCACACCTGCTCTGAGCCTTCTGGGAATACACAAAAACAACAACAATACTAAACAACAATACTGAAAAACCAATAAAAGTTCTTCTCAGCAGACAACAGCAGTGGGGTTTTTCTGTTGTTGAACAAATGATTGGAATGTTTCATTTCTCCAACACCACAAAACAACTGATTGCTCTTTCAAAGCTAACAATTATGTAGTGTGGCGTGTTTTTGGATGATTCTATAATTAGGAAACATCCATTGTTGTGCCGTGTTCTCTAGTAGGGAGAAGGATCCTCTGAGACACTTGTCCAGGAACATCAACATGATCTGGGACCTGATATTTCACAGCAAGATGCTGTTCCAATCGGAAGAAGGTGATCCCTGCTCTGAAGTTTTCAGCAGCAGCCATGAGGTTTGCAGAAGAAGAGTCCGATGCATCCTTTAGTAGACGACTAGATCCACATACGTCTTAGTTTTCCTCGTCTAAGCTGGCATCCAGCTCAGAACTGGTATCTAGAGAAAGCCCTGTTATAGCCCCTGAGCCCACACCTCAAAATTGTCCAGGGAAAAAAAAAAAGACAACATGTAAAACTTCCTTCAGAATCAGATTATAAATTAACTGGGAAAAGGGCAGTTTTTTTCTCTCTCTGCTGGATGGCTACAATATTCCTCACTATTTTGGTTGCACCGGTAATGAGGTTGGTGGTGTGAGGGGCTGTAAACTGGCGGGAGGGCATGTAAACAGATGGATGATGGGAAATGAGGGCAGGCTTGTTCTGTGCCAACAGTCCTGCCCACAGCTCACAGGTGAATTTCTGTTGAACTCCTGCAGAAACTGCTTCCTGGAAAACGACACAGGATTTCTGATTTTGGCTAAAAATGACATAATCATCATTAAAAGACCACTGGGAGCGCCTTTAATATAGATCAAAAGATGATCGGAGTGGGACTTTAAGGAGCTTTCTTTCAGTCACCATCAAGTTCTGGGAGTTCTATTGAACCAGAAATGTTTGACCAGTTACCAGCTGACGCTCATGCAGCGTCAGTGTTTCAGACAAAGTGCGTGTGTGTGTGGGGGGGCTTCAGAAACTCATGCGTGTGCGGTCTTCAGAACTAAATGGGAACACGTTGAGCAGATTAAATCCCGGTTTCCGCCCGGAATGCCACGGTCTGTTGGGAAAAGACCCGGAGCAGAGAGTCCAGCTGTGTTTACAGAACTTCTTCCTCCAGATCTGAAACCAGGATGAGACGAGCTTAGGCTGATTCACTTGCTCTGCGGGCTCGCTGTCCCATCAATTCTGACTTTATAGTCGGATGCTGGTGTGGACAGAAGCTGCATGCAGCAACCGTGCACACGCATCATGAATAAATAGGATGTGACCTCCAGAGAGAAAGGTGTTTCATGCCTAGTTTCAGCAGAGGAGCTTTTCATTCTAAATAAAACACTTCCAGTAGACCCAGAAACTGTACTTTGGTCAATATGAAGACCCATGAATATTCTCAAATGACAGTTTATTAGACGTCTGGCAAAATGTAACCAATTCAAGGAAATTGACTGGTGGATTTTATTTGTTTAGCTCTTCGGATAGACACCTGTGTCATCATTGTCTAAGCCAAAAACAGAAATAAAATGAAGCACAACTATTTCTTTAGAAGCCCAGTAGACACTTGAAATGACATCTTGACCTTTCAGTTGACCTCAAAGAAAAAACACAGGCTGTGGTACATATGTGGGGCATATTGTCCTAAACAAACAAGTACATGCTCCGACGTTCTAAAACAAGTGTTGTAGGTGTGAGGATGGAAGCACGTCACTGGAATCTTCAACAATATGTGTGTTCCAGTTTCCTCCAGCCCATTCACCCTGTAGAACCCATGGAGTCAAATTTGGCTGGGGTTGTTTTTAATTTTTATTTATTTGTATTATTACGTTTTTGGCCACTTAAACCCAAAATGAACAAAGGAAAAAAAATTCAAGTTAATGTTGAAAGCCCAGAAGAAAAAAAGTTCTTCATGAGGGTTAAAACGAGCAATCAAAACACTGTATTGCACAACCATTTCCCAGAAAAACAAAAGGAGATGAAGAAGAAAAATGATAGACAAATGTGCTGAAGCTTCTACAGGATACAATTCTCATCATAGATCTGTCCATCTAATAAATTCAAAAACATTTAAAGGATAAAAACCTTACAACATCTTTTTATCTTTCTATAAAACAAGAGCTTTCGACTATTTAAAAATGAAATGCTCTAAAGTCAAAAATTAAAATAGTTTTAGTAAAACCATGCTCAAGATAGTCATATTCTGTGTTTCTGTTTGCTGCATTTTTCTCAGATGAACATTTGATCATCTCAGTGACTGAAGGAGGACAGAGCTCCATCACTGAGCGCTCTCACTGCGGCTTGATTCCCACTTCACGCAGAAGACGTTTGTAAAACGTACAAATGTTGGTCGAATCACTCAATCATTTTATTTTTAGAACAACTTTCATTAACATGCTGTAGAACATAAGGTGCTTGACGTAAAAGACGCGTATAAACATAAAAGAATTGGAAAGTCATGACACAATCAATTAAATGCAACAAAAGTGACGAGCTGCATAGATTAAAAGATAGATAAGAAGGGTAACAATGTACAAATGATAAAAAGCCATAAAATATTTAAAAGCCAAATAAGTTAATTGAATGAGTTATTTAAAAGCAAAGTTCAAAAATGCATCTTTAATTACATTTAAAAAAATCTCCATAGACTCTCAGATCCTCAGGCGAGTTCTTCAGATGAGGACCATGGTACTGAAAGGAAGCCTGGCAGCAGAACCTGAGGATCGGAGAGTTCTGGAAGGAACACTGTGTCCGCTAAACTGCAGACTTTGTTTCTCTTTCTTCTCGTTTACATCCATCAACCCTGTGATTTTTAAACAGATGATCAAACCTCTTCTTGTCTGTGATTGCTGCATTCAGCAACTAGCCGTTGCATGGCAGGTTTTTGTTCTTCTTTGGTCTGCAGCTTGATGGTCGTCGTGAAACAAACTAAGACATAGTCCTGCATCCTTTCTGTCAGGCAGTAGCAGCTTCTGACTTTCTGTTTCCTCCATGAAAGCATCAAAACCTTCAAGCATCTGGTGTCGTTGCCTGTTCTCCAGGAAACGGACACCGCTGTTGGATTATTGCATAGTTTGACTGGTGTATTCGATTTCTTTTTTTTCCTCTGACAATTTCAATCCCAGCCCCCTTGAATCATCAGCTTCTCCATTTCCAGCATGAAGGCGCTGCTGACACCCGGGACATCATGTGAAACCATGAAGGACAGGAGGCAATAAGAGGGAGAATGGCTGCAATCTGGAGGAAAGTTTTCCTTTCACTCTCGCTCCCGTGGCTTTCTGTCCTCTTATCCAGCCTGGAAGATAAAGGAAAAAATCAATACTGAAACACAGAGTTAGATAAAAGCAGTAGGTGGAGGGGAGAGGGGCAGCGGAGCTGAGTGTGAATTAAAGCTCTCTGGCCTCTCAAGCCTCAGTCCACAGAAGCTAACAGGCCTGTCGCGCTGCTGTCCGTCACTCTGCTCCGTGTTTGATCCCCTTTTGTTCAATCCTGATTTCCTTGCTGCTCGGTTCCCTGTCTGCTTTGTGCTTCGGGATGAAGAACCTGCTTTCCATTCAGCTCCAGCAGCTCTTGAGTGAAGCTGTTGGATGTTGTGAGCGAGTTTCCACATCAGCTGTGACAGTCTCAGCCAAGGATTGTGGCAATCACCTGTGTTTAGCCATAGCTTTCCCACTTTTCTTCTACTATCACTATGATTTCTTTCAGAATAATCAGAGAAGCACATTAGAAAATACAACTTTAGTCCATCAAATCAATGTTTCAAAAGAGCCCCTCTGATGAAAATTGTGTTTTTAAAATGTTCTTGGGGATTTTTTTCATGATAATGGAGGACAAATAAAAAGAAAATTAAGATTAAGATTGGATTTCTGAAGATTTCTTATTTCAAATTGCTGTGAATCTGGAACATGTGAAAAAATCCAGTTACAAAAAGGCTGTAGCTATGATGTAAAGCTAAAGTAAGTTCTCTGCTCTGCTCCATTCTGATGCAACCACTGCAGACAACTAGATCTTTGTTTTCCTCATCTGAGCTGGTATCTGGCTCAAAACTGTACAGGTGGATAACTCCAACATTGCTTTTGTTGCACCAGAAAATGGGAGAGTGACAGGCTGTAAGAGAGTTTAGACAAATGGATGATGGGAAGTCAGAGCACTCCATGCTGCTCTGCAGAAATGATGTCCTAAAAACGACACGTGTTTTGATTTAGGCTAAAAACAGCGTCATTTTGATTAAAAGACCGCTAGGAACGTTTTGACAAAATATCAAAAGATAATGGCAAGAGACTTTTAAGAAACACTGTTAAAATTCCTTCCTTTTTTAAATCAAAATTGTTCATAACCAATAAAAAAAAATAAAAATTGAATCAAGATTTAATCCATTTTGTTCCAAAATCATCTTGCTCTCCAACTAAAACCAAACCAGCTTAGTGTCTGCCGTGAGACTGGCCGAGTCACACCAAAGATTTAAAAACGGGACCCTCCTTGTTTGATACTCCGCATTTCGGGGTTGAATTTGGAGGTTAAACTACCAAATGTTTCCCGACCGCGGCTGTGTTGCGAGCTCACCGCTCCCCCAGGGGATGGTTCAAATGCAGAGAACAGATTTCACACACCTATGTGTGACAGCTAATGGGACTTTAACATCCCGGTAGTCAGATTTTCATCTCAGAAAGAAGGAGAAATGAACTGAGCTGCATGCAAAGAAATACAGGTGGACTGCAGGTTCAGTACAGGAAAACTTTTGGATGATTTGAATCTCAGACGATGGCATTTATTTGAATAAACATGCGGCAGAGTCTCTCTGCTCTTGTCTTTCCTGTCTGGTCTTCTGCTCACATCAGGAGTCATGTGACGCCCCGTTGTGTCCTCAGGTCATATTTCATTGTTTCGGGGCCAGCTGCTGTCATGTCATAATTAAAATCCAAACAGCCGTTATCGATCGTGTTATCCGGCGACTGCAGCGAGTCTGACTCCGTCTCCACACAGAGATTTATGAACATTTTTGAAAACAAAACGAAAAAAAAAAACCTTCTGTGTGTTGTGAGTCCTACACCTGTTATGGCAAAGCCCCTTCTGCGTGTTCTACTCAGTGTTCTGAAGTTTATCAGCATCTCGCCAGCTTCACATTTCCACAAATGTGTATATTTTTGCTGATAAAATAAGATAATTAGCTTTTTTTTGGTCTGAAGCATAAAAACAAAGGCAAAAACAAACAGATGTGTATAAATGCAGATATGGTCAGGGCATGGGAAGGGTCCAAACCAGCATTACGAGCATTCCTTCATGGAGAACGAAAGAGGACCAGTGATGAAGTTCTGTTTGCAGCAGTAGATGAGCATTGAGAGAAAAGGTCATCTAAAGCTACCTTGGTTGATTTTGTGAGACTGGTCTAGTTTCAATCAACACCAAATGAAGGGTCCAGTTTCCAGGTGAGGTCTCTGCTGTTCATCAAAGTCTGCAGAGACTAGATAGGTCAGAGGAGCTGACATTTCAAGGAGGTGTGTGTGTGGGGGGGGTTCTTATCTCTCCATAGCAGGGGAGCAGCAGACATGTCGACCAATCATGCTGTTGTGTTGTCCGCAGCTTCCAAGCTGCATCTTTTAACAAACCATAAATTACGGCACAAAGGGCCAACTGCTGTGGAGGAGTGTCTGTCACCCCTCAAGAGTTTGATGATTCAGTTTTAAACAAACTCCAAAATCAGCAGAGACTCTGCACTAAACTCCGTCTCCTCCTCCATCACCGCGGAGCGCTTCTCCAGCACGGAGATGCTCTGCAATTTCTCACACCCCGCATAGGTCGTGACAAATGAGGCTCGAGCTCCATCGCCTCCTGCGGTGTCCTGAAGGCAGCCTATAGCAGTTGGTCAGAGCGCGTCTAATGACCGGCCGGAGGCGGAAGCAGCGAGAGGAGATGCCGGCTGAGCGCCGACCTCTTTACGCACAGGTTGGCTTTACGCACGGATTTGGAGACTCTCTGCTCAGTCGTTCACGAGCTCATCCGGGAGACCAGAGAAGAACCCGTCAGAGGTGGGCCCTGGAGGCCCCGGAGACCGCCTCGACACGCGCACGGCGCAGGAAGTCCGCGGGCCTGTTCGGATCCTCAGCGCGCACGGAAACTTATTATTATCAAGCACCATCCCTCCTTCAATTTCTTCAGCCAATCACCGATCGAAGGGGCAGCTGAGCTGCGCGGGTTTTTATGCCCCCCTCCATCATAATTAGCCTGACATGCGCAATCTGCACGCGAGCGTCAACAGCCACCGAGCGCTTATTTCACCGAGCCCGCGCGCCTGAAGGCCCAGTCACAGCTCGTAGATGCGCCGGCGGAGGGAGCAGCGAGTCCCGCACACGGATCATCATGTCCCGCCGCAAGCAGGCCAACCCGCAGCCGCTCCGGTCCGACGAGGACCCGCCGGGAAGCGGCGTCCGCAGCGCGCACGGTACGTAACGGAAAAGTTTCAAAAGTTTTGAGTGTATTTCAGGTTTAAGTTTTAGTGACATTTCTTTCATTTATTAAAGAAGATTTTGTATTTTATTATTATCATTAAAATCATACTTACTAATAAACGTTTTGCTTTCACGTTTAATTAATTTTGGAAGATGATGCCTAAAGGCACAAACATAGATTCAGAAAAAAAAAAAAAATTATTTGATTTTGTTTATTTTGTCCAAAAGCTTGAAAACAGATTTAAAATCTGTCCGAAACAGCGTTAAAGTAAAAAAAAAAAAAAAAAAAACAGAATCTGAAATTGGTTTTAAATTTTATCTGACTTAAATTCTGTGTTTTGCACTATTTCGGATGCTGCCCCCCTCCCTCCCACTTAACCCCCATAACCTTGAGTGAATAATTTTCAGATTCTGTACAGCCTAATTTCTATACCTTTCCTTCAAAATGTGCAGAATTTGTAACATGAAAGTATGAAAAAAGTACAGAACAATGTCTTTTTATCACATTTTTAAATTGTTTTTCATGAGGTACATTTCCATCATTTTACCTGCAAGTTTTTGCTCAAGGATTAAGGTACAAGTTTTCATCTTTTAGTTGTGTGGAAACCTTCTGGGGTCTTGTTTGAGGGAGGTGCTGCGATCCGGATCAAAACACAGTTAGTTTGACCTCTAAAGGCCGGAGGCTGCCTGGAGTCTGGCTGCAGGACTTTTTACTCCTCGCCTAACCTCAGAGGGGACGGATGCAAACTTGTGTGTGTCCCATCAGCGTTCAGTGAACCAGGATGTGGGCTTAAATAACCCTGTTTTGTTTGGAAGTCTACTGGAAGCCTTTAAATCATATCTGATGGCTTCTTTGTTTTTTCCTGGAGGAAAGGAGGAAGAATCTGGAGCAGAAACACAGAGTGTTTTCTCTCCAGTGTTTGCTGAACCGCACGGGTGATCCTGAGACCCCCTACCCAGATGAGCAGAGCTGCCTGGCTTTCAGATGAACGATACAGCTCCCAAAGTATCGGGAAATTAGCATATCAGAGGGAAACTCTTTTCTGTGATTTAGAAGAACAAAGCTGCAACTTGCCACCTATTTTACGCTCACACAATAAAAGAAAACAAAATCTGCACAAATGCAGTTAAAAAAAAGTCATAAAAAGGGTCAGAAAGTCCCTTCACAGAACATTCTGCAAAATCTAACAATCATATTTGTTTATTTTATTTTACTCCTCAAAGTTTTAAATAATCTTGATTAAAATACGCAGCTTCACTGTGATGCAATAATTAGGTTTTTTTTACCCTGTAAATATGTATAATTTTGTTCAAAAATAAGGAACCAGATCTGCCAAAAAAATAGAAAAATTAGCTGAATTTAATAACAAGTCTTTTTATATTTGAAATGTGTTTTTCTTTCATAAAGTTCATCTGGGTTGTTTCTATTAAAGAAGTAAAAAGTGGTCGGCTGGAATTTTATTTTTGAAGGCGTTCCACCTGTTCTCCGGCAGGTTTTCTGCATTCTGAAATAAAAGCTGGTTTATATGCTTTAGGAAGAAGATATGACCCCTCACTTTTATAAAGTCCATTAAGTCAATTTGAACAGAAATTAGTGCGATTTTAAAGTTTTTCTTCCTTAAAAGAATAGAAAAACAGCAGAAAGAAAAGATTTAGTCAGACTGCAGCATATCTGGAGGTCTGAACGTTGGATGACTCCTCAGCTCTTACTGACAGAAGCAAAATGATAAGTATTTATTGCTGCTTCGTGACAAAAGGAAGGATCAGGGTTTTCCGGAGGAATCCTTTCCTTCCAATCACCGGAGTACGGTTGATGGTAAGAGGTGGAGACGAGCCGAATTAGATAAATGCACAGAAGATCAATGCTCATGCCTGCACTTTCATTATTTGAACCAACTGCGACGTTGAATATTGTCACTGAGCTTTATTGATTTTTTTTTCTGAAGGTGGGGAGGTTTGGAGAAGACTACGGGTTGCTTCTGAATAATGGATGAGAAAATTATTCTCTTTATTTATTTATTTTAAATCTCGCTCCAAAAATCTCAAAAATGAGCAGATTTTAAGTTTTGAAAAACTTTCTTTTGACTTCCCTTCCAAACAGACTGCCTACAGAGTTGACCAGATTTCTACTGAGATTTTTGTGTTTGGTAATATTGGTTCTGATGGGTTTTTATCTTTGCAGGCACAGCGGACGACTCCGATTTTGAGACGCGCTTTTGCCCTAAATGCTGCACTCACGTCTCCACTTGGACCGATCTGAGCCAGCACCAGAACCTCTGCGAAGACCATCCCCACATTTCCATCCTTAAGGACAGGGCAGCTCCTGAGGAACCCCCACTGGGGCCCTCCCCAGTTCCCAGCGTGGTTTCCAGTGACTCCTCTGCGGTGGAGTTAGGGGAGACGATGGTGAATGAAAACGACAGTCTGGATGATTCCGAGGCAGGGAGGGAGTGGGAAGAAAGGATGGAGCTTGATCCCTGCCCACAGGACAGCTACACCTCATCTTCCAGCCCCCAGCCCCCACTATCAGCCCCCTCCCCACAAAGTTCTGGTAACTATAGCATGCCTGGTACCAACGTAACACTGGAGATCCTCCACAGCACCCGAGTGGCCGTGGCGCAGTTTTCCCAGGGCCTCGCCAACGGCGGTCTGGGGGGGAAAGCAGCGTCAGCCCCCCTCCCGCTGATCCTGCAGCAGTTGTTGGCCCTGCAGCAGCAGCAGGTGCAGCAGCTGCAGCTCATTCAGCACATCTGCACCCAGGTCGCCGTCATGAACCGGCAGCCGACGCAGGCGGCACTGAACCCCACATCCAGGTCTCTGCCCGGTCCACCGAGCCCCTTCCCTTCTCTGGCCATCATTCCTCCCTCCATCCTGCCTCTGTCCGGAACCATGCCGTCCTCCGTCAACGGCCAGGCTGCTGTGTCTTTGTCACAGGCTCTCCCTCCACAGACTTTGTGTGGACAGTCCTTGTTTTCAGAAAGTTGCACTTCCGAGAGTTCAGCCCCGTCTTTGCTGCCTCAGCCTGCCTCCCCCAGCAGCAGCAGCACCCAAACGCCAACCTCCTGCAGTCCTCCGTCCCTGACCCAGAGCGGACTCTCCAGCTCATCGTCCAACCTGCCGTTTCTACCTCAGAGCCCCCCGAGTGCCACTTTTCCCAACCCCCTGTCCAGCATCGCAGCCACAGCCAGCGCCCTGGACCCTCTGGCTTCCTTGATGAAGCTCAGGAAAGGAAAGCTGCTGCTGGACGCGAAGCCCGGCCCAGAGGAGCCCTTCTTCAAGCATAAATGCGGGTTCTGTGCCAAAGTGTTTGGCAGCGACAGCGCCCTGCAGATCCACCTGCGCTCCCACACAGGCGAGCGGCCCTTCAAATGCAACATCTGCGGAAACCGCTTCTCCACTAAGGGCAACCTGAAGGTGCACTTTCAGAGGCATAAGGACAAGTACCCCCATGTGCAGATGAACCCTTTCCCTGTCCCTGAATATTTAGACAATGTGCCAACCAGTTCTGGGATTCCCTACGGCATGTCCGTTCCCCCAGAAAAGCCCTCCTCTTCATGGTTGGACACCAAGCCGGTTGTTGCACCTTATCCTGCCAGTGTGGGTCTTCCTCTTTCTTCCACTACTGCCAGCACTGGGGGCTCTAGTGACCTTGTAAGTGCAACCCCACCTGTTATTTCTCCTTACCAGGCAGCACCTGGTGAATGTGTGACTGTGTATCCTAACCGTAGAGGCACTGAGGCTCCTTTCTCTCCTGTTTCAGAGTCTCACCGTGAGACAGGAGCCTCCCAAACTCTGAAATCAGAGGGGGTACACCTGCCCCACACCTGCACCTCCACAGCAGGGGCCAGCCCCTTCACAGAGACACCCCGCACTTTCACCACCCCCGAGCCCATCCCCTCAGCTTCCTCTGCCTCCTGCTCCCCTCCTACGACCTCCCCAGCTGCTGAGCCTCCAGACTGCATGCAGACCTCGGAGACCTCAAAGCTGCAGCAGCTGGTGGAGAACATTGACAAGAAGATCGCAGAGTCCAACCAGTGTACGCTGTGCCAGCGCGTGCTCAGCTGCCAGAGCGCGCTCAGGATGCACTACCGCACCCACACCGGCGAGAGGCCCTTCAGGTGCCGAGTGTGCGGCCGAGCCTTCACCACCAGGGGGAACCTGAAGACCCACATCGGCGTTCACAGAGAGAACCCTCCGGCGCAGGTGCAGCACTCGTGCCCCATCTGCCAGCAGAAGTTCACCAATGCCGTGGTTCTTCAGCAGCACATCCGCGTGCACGTGGTGGGACACATTCCTGACCCTACCACAGGGGACAGGCCCCAGGAGGTGGGTGGACTGAGCTGCAGTAAGCTGACAGATGACAGCTTAATGGAGGATAACGGTGAAAAGGAGAAGTGCGCAGATGAGGGTGTGAAGCTCACAGGGGGGCTCGAAGAGAGCAGGTTGCTGAGCAGGGCTGCTGCTTTCTCAGAAGGAAAGGTGGAGAATAACAGCAAGATCAGCCCACACCTTCCTGACCTCCCACCCCCAGGGTCAGCCCCTTCCTTTCAGAGCGGCTCACAGGGCTTCACGGTGGCACAGGATGAGCCGGACCCCCAGCAGCTCTCTGTGAAGAGAGAGCGGCCCGAGTCTCCAGCGTCTGCCTCAGCAGCTGCTCAGGGTCCCAGAGGGGAGCCCAGCGTGAGGGAGGGGGCTCCATACTGCGTGGCCTTCCAGCTGAGCCAGGACAGAGGTGAGGCTGTCCTCCTGGTGACATAGGCTCTCATAACCTGCAGATAACCTGACCTTTCTGCTCCTGCTGCAGATCAGAGCCCCCCTGGTTTCACAACTCGCTCCCTAACAGCTGAGCTGAACGGCATGATGGGAAGGCAACAGCCTCCCTTCAACATCCACATCACTGCTGCCTACCCGGCACCCAGCGGCCCGCCTGCGACCTCTGTGCTTGCCCCTGTGCCCCCACGCCGACTGGGGAAGCAGCATAACTGCAACGCCTGCGGGAAGAACTTCTCCTCTGCCAGTGCCCTGCAGATCCACGAGCGCACACACACCGGGGAGAAACCGTTCGTCTGCTCCGTCTGCGGGAGAGCCTTTACCACCAAAGGCAACCTGAAGGTGGGAGGAGGGCAGTTCGCAATGGGGAAGACTGGGAACAAAAACAAATGCTGGCCTCCTTACCGACCAGAATCTCCAGCTGCTGAATGAAGAAACTTGACTCTTAAGTCCATTTCAGCAGAAAACCTGCTGTCCTACCATGACAGTTTTAGAGCTTCTGTTCTCTTTCAAGAACAAAACTTCAAAATGTCCTGACTGTTTAACCTTTAGCAGTCCACGTTTGCAGGAAGGGGCCCAGTTGTGGTCTCACATGTCATTCATAGAAATAGTTTAATCCAAAAGCAGATTACAGCTTGTTCTTCCTCAACAGCTCATCTGAGACTCCGGCATAGAACTTATGTAATGATCCAAGCGACTGCACATGAACAGAGCTTTTGCATAAATATAACAAGAGATCAGAGCATGTAAGGTCATGTTGCTGTCTTGTGGGTTTTTGTGAAATTTGGAGAAGTTGCTGCAGCTCTGAGACCAGCAGAGTTCTCTTCTCATTCCCAAATTGTCTTTCCAGGTTCACATGGGAACCCACATGTGGAACAACGCTCCAGCCAGGAGAGGCCGGCGACTGTCTGTGGAAAACCCTATGGCTCTGCTGCGGGGGGATCCTTTGAAGTTCAGAGACATGTTCCAGAAGGACCTGGCAGCTGGAGCTGTGAGCATGGAGCCGGGCCTCTGGAGCCGGTACGCGGCAGCCATCACCAACAGCCTAGCGGTGAAGAACAACGAGATCTCAGTGATTCAAACTGGAGGCTTGACCCCGCTGCTCCCTCTGACTGCGTCCGTTCCCGGCCTCACCAGGACTACCATGGACCTGGGAGGCAGCAGACATTTTTCCATGCTGGTTGATGACACCAAACAGATTGGAATCAACTGACGGAGGCCTCATTTTTTTTATACAAACGATCAGGACAGACTAGCATTTGTGAACAGTGTTGTTCTTCATCATGTGGGAATGAGCTGTAGCTTATTTGTCATGCGTGCTGTTGTTTTTGTATCACCTGAACAAGTTGAAGCCCACCCCTTTTGAACTGTGCTCAGCCGTTTAGAAGCAATGAGGCATCGAGCTCCTGTTCTCCTGCAGCCGCCCACTGATCCCCAGCCTGTCACACTGTGACCCTCTTACCTGTTCGGACTGCAAGGGGATCCAATAAAGAGCAGAACCCAACACTGTGTGTTCAGTGTCTCACACAAAAAAAATTCCAACTCCAAATGAGAAAACACAAATGGAAACTGAAAACAACATTTCTTACTTACAGGTTTTATGATCCTGAAGATGGAACTACTGCTCTTATCGCAGATCAAATCATAGAAATTCTAAAATGATTTGATTAAAGCTCTATTTCACAGCAAAGGTCATGCCAAGGTGTTTCACAAAAAACAAAACAAAAAAAACTTGATATATAACAATTGATATATTCCAATTAAGCCCAGTCATTTTGTTAAAACCAGATTATCTTAATTGTTTGTTAACAGCCTATGTAGGGACAAACAGATTATAGATCTAATGGGTTTCTGTGTATTTGCCATGTTGAGCAAATGAAAGGTGGAGAGGAAAATTCTGTCTAAATCAGGCGTGTCCTAAGTCCGGATTGTGGGCCAAATGCAGCCTGTGTTAAAATTTACACCGGCCCAGCCATGAAATCAATAATATGCTTTCACTTTCTAAAAACGGTGGATGATTCCTGGATTGTGATTTGCTAAATTAGGTCATTAATCATCTTAAACAAGTGGTGATACTTACTTGCTCATTTCTTAAATGTTGACTGTAAATAAAAAATTAAAGTTAACAGCGAGAGCCGTCACTTTCAGGACAAGTGGAAATTGGAGTATTAGTGTCTGCCTAATATTCCAAGAGACAGGCTGTTTCAAAGGAGTTCAATATCGAGAGGCACTACAAGATGAGACATGCTAACTATAAACTGTGAAAGAATGGTGCGTCATCTTTATGAAATTCATAGCAATTTTGGTAAAAACTTATTCTGCTGTTTTTTTCTTCTGCGCGAAGACATTCAAAGTATCCTATTGCAGAGAAATTTCCATTTATTAGTTCATTGGCAGTTAAAGTCATACGAGTACATAGAATGCAAGCAGAATGTTTGGCCTTCACAAACGTTTACCGTACTAAATCTGCCCCTCTTCATAATCTAAATGTAAGATTAGGAGAACCGCCAACAGAACCAGACCATATGAACCAGACCCAGAAGAGGATAGGAACAGGACAAACATGGAGAACATTGGGACATCTACAGTGGGACAAACATCGCATCATTGAGAGAAGATGGAGAAGAGGAACAAACACAAGATACCTGGAACATTTGTCATGAGAAAAGAATTTAGTTGCTGTGAAGATCAAGGCCTGAGCACCTTTGCTTAGATTTCTGCGCCTGAAACTCAGCTCTGAATAACAGATGAAGGTGGATGAATAGCTGGATATATTGACTGCAAATTACAACTTTTCTGGACTTTAAAGAAGCACACCCTCAAGTGCTACAATTTATTTTTTTAAATCTTTTTGTACAAAACTTGGTGTACAAACATTAATGAAAAATCTACACTAAACTCTATATTATAAATGTTGGAATAAAAAACAAACAAACAAAAAACTCTGGTTCTGTGTGGAATTTTACACTTCTTTTTAAAGATGTGCTTGCTTTTAAGCTTCACTTTGCTCTTGAAGAACTTGATTTAGAACCATGAATCCTACAATTAATTAGAAGACAAATAATCCCTTTCATAGAACTTGAAAAGATATTATTTAATAGGTAGATGTATGTATAATTTTGTCATTTTTAGTTTAACATGTAGTTTTGTATGGATTGTAACCAAATGTGAAGCTTTTCTTTAGACTTAAAGGTAAATCAGAAAACGTGAATGGTACTTGAACTTCCGCTGCAAAAGAGTGTCAAAAGTCCGATCACCTCCGAACGCAACAGAACGCTTCAGAGGTTTAACGTGACGTCACGACGCGAGCTAGTTCAGCCAAGATGGCTGACAGCATTCCGTTAAATCCGATGCGGAAGAATTCGAGGAGGCTGCCGTACTACTACTCCGCCGGATTGCCGAGGTATGAGCGGGCCTACGGGAGCTCCGGGCCGCGGGCGTACTGAGGAACAGCCGAGGGTCACAACTCGGCTGTTTCCCGGGCTCCCGGAGAAAATTGTAGCGGTTAGCTTGCGTTGCTAACTGACGGCTTCACGGTCAGTCCCCCTCGACTGAGAGCTTAAACTCTCAGACATGTAAAATAACCTCCGCCTTTTAGAGTTCAACCAAACATGACATTCAGCCCTCGCTTTGGTGGGAACAGCGACTTTCAAACGTTTGTCCTCCGGTGTCAGGCGCTCAGCTTCCGCTGTCATTTGTGTTTAGTCACGTGACGTTTCAGGCGCCTGATCACATGTTAATGAGACCAAAAGGTGTTCATTTGGCTTCGATCCGGTCTAAAACCAGTTCTCTAGCTGGTCTTAACTCACTCCCAACCATTCCGAGCCTGTAACCCAGTTTGGACCCATCTAATCAAATTTTAAACGTAATGTAAATCTTTGAATCCCGGTTTAATCCTAGTCTGACTCTGAACCCATCAAAACCACGTTTAATCTTAGTCTGAACTCATTAAAACCTGGTTTAATATCAGTTTAAACTCAGTCTGAACCCACTGGATCTGAACTTGATCTTGGTCTAAATCCTCTGAAACCTGGTTCAATCAGTCTGAACACATCAAGTCCTGGTTTAATATCAGTTTGAACCCATTGAAACCCAGTTTCATTTATTTTCTTTAACCCATGTAATCCCAGTCACAACCCAGTCCCAACCTAATTTATCCCAGTTCAAACCTGGTCTGAACCTGTCTTAATTCGGTCAGAACCCATCTAAACCCATTTTAATTTAGTCTAACCCAGTTTGAAAACTTAGTCTGAACCCAATCTGAACCCACCTAAACCTATTCTGAACATGTCTAAACCTAGTCTTTTAACCGGTCTGCTCTGGTCACTCATCAGCGTGTTCACTTTTCAGACTGGACCAGGAAAAGCTCAGAAAGCTTCAGGCTGAGGGATGGACAAAACCAGGTACCAGAAGTCCACCTGTCAGCTGTGCTGGAAGACCACACACCTGTCAACACTGATGAGGAGTGAAATTGTGACAGAAAAGTCTCTATTGTTTGCTTTGACATGTGGATTATCTGTGTTATCCAGTGCAACCGTACCTTTTGAAAACTCTTAAGCTTTTTGATAAAGCACTGAGCAGTTTCTGCATCGTCCAGCAGAGTCCATCATGATGGACCCGGGTCACATAGTGGTGCTTTTGTCTGAAAAACTCCTGTATTTAGCCTGAACAGATCTAAATGTGTCTCCTTTACATTGAATTGTGCTTTTAATTTTAATCGCTGAATGTTTTGCAAACAGACCCATCGGTTCCTCATTTCTTATGTCAGTTAGATTAGCTGAAATCAGGTTGCTGCTGGAGTTTTAGACAGAAGCCGGGCCAGAATCTTTTTCTGCGCTGGTTGAAGATGTGGAGCAGAAATCACCTGCACATCCTCATGCTGTCAGTGCAAACATGAAGCTTGATGGATGGATTTTTCCCAGGCTCCACAAAGATGCTGTTAGATCTTTAGCTTCTGACAGATGTGCTTATGAATAGCAGAGGAACTGAAGCAGAAACTGCTATGACGGTGTCCTGAAGTTCTTCCTCCCACCCTGTCCCCTGTCTCTGTTTGAGCTTTTCCTCTGGTCTTTTCCGGTGATCTGGTGTGATCTGTTCAAAATTTGCAGCATTTCTGAGCCCTGATCTGTAGAACTTGGCTGAAGCAGTTCCATCTTCTCCTCCTGTCTTCCAGATTTTCTGTAGATGATGATTCATCCAACCTGGATGAGATGCCTCTGATGATGTCGGAGGAAGGCTTTGAGAACGAAGAAAGCGACTACCAGACGCTGCCGCGGGCCCGACTGAACCAGAGGCGACGGGGCCTGGGCTGGCTCCTGCTGGGGGGCTGGAAGCTGCTCTGTGGCAGGTATGTGAACGCTTCTCCTTTCCCTCTCCTGAGGGGGGGGGGGGTTGGTGTTTGATCATGCATTGATTCCATACACGTTATAATGTCAGCGAGTTTGCTTTTTGACGATCGGTGTGGATTTCAAACGCACTGGCAGTTGTGCATGACGTGCAAACAGGGGATGAGGGCGTGTGTTTGGTTGAGTCCCTCGCTGCGCACCATCAGTCCAAAAAGACTTTCAGGTCAAACGGGACGGAGTTGTGGGCCCGGATCCGTCTGACAGGTTCTGTCCTCTAAAGACGCTCGTCTGTTTGTTTACAGCAGAACAGCAGAGCTGAACATTTATGAACAAATGTTTGTCCTGTGTGTGATGCCATCGACGCACACTCATGTATGAGCTGGGGATGGGCGGCTGCAGCCGCATATTGATCCCCCCTCAACCCCCACTAATGAACAAATCGGATTTTTCACAGCTGACCAGTTTGATGCTTTCCAGTAATTTTCTGTGTGCATAGTGTGGGATTATAAAACACAAATATTTCAAAGCGAATAAGCTGCCGCTGTTCAAACGGCATATTATTTGAAAAGCATTCATTTGCTCAAATAACGGCTCTTATGAATCTGGACTGAGCGCGCCCAGAGGCTGAGGGCGCCGCAGCCAATGCAAACCCACCGTTGGTGTTTGGTTTTACCTTTTGCCAGCTTGCTTAAAAGGTGGAAAGGCCAAGTCGCTCAGCATGACGGTGTACACTGCCGCTGTGGACCCCCTCAGGTGCCAGCTGCGGCACGCTCACACCAGACCGCTCTTATTGAAACGGAGCGCGCTCTGTTTGCTTTTGATGGCAGATAATGGAGATAAGCCCCCCTGCCACCTGTTTGCGAGTACATGCAAAGTCACCCGGCTGGAAGGTGGATGTCAGAGTCCATCTGTCCTCTGAAAACCCTGCTGTACCATTAACACACAGTTTCAGATGATGCTGCTCAAACAATGACTGAGAACCCCCCCCCCACCTTTCAAGACCTGCTGCTGAAGTGGATCAGTATTTCTGAGGCCCCTGAAGATTGCAAACATCTCCAAACTTTAGCGCCCTAACCAGGACCGGATTCCTCCAGACAGCTGGACAGCAAAGATCGGTCAAGCCAGAATTTTTACTGTACTTTTGTACCATATTGTACCATATTTTTTCCATCAAAGTCTTTTTCAGTTCAGCATTTTGATGGTGAACTCCACCTGAGCTCCAGGCTGGAATCTGAAATCCCCCCAGAAGATCACCACAAAGCTTCTTTGTGTCCTTTCACAGCTGCTGCGACTGTCTGGTCCGTCTGTGTCGGAGGAGGAAGGAGCTGAAGGCCCGCACCGTTTGGCTCGGGTGCCCAGAGAAATGTGAAGAGAAGTATTCCAAGAACATAATCAAAAACCAGAAGTATAACATCATCACCTTCGTGCCTGGGGTGAGCTGCACCTTTTCATAAATCAAGCGTCTAATCTCTTGCTAGAGCCTCTAAATGTCCTTTAGCTGCACATCATCAACCCCCCACCACCATGCTTTGTGTGTATTTGCTGGAGGCTGGCTGAAACTCACCATTAGGTTAGCTTGAGAACTCACCAGTTGATGGTCTGAAAGCATCACAGGTTTTTTAAAACATTCAAACCAAATGACTTCATTAAACTAATTAAAAACATGAAGGTTAGCCAGTTTCTGGAGATTAAAAAAAAGTTCATTTTCTCAAAAAGAACCAGATGAGAAAGGAGAAGTTGGTTTTGGTGAAGCTGGACTCATGCAGGTTAGTGCAGATCCATCAGAGGAGCTTATTAAAGCGTGGACAACTGCGTGATTAAGAAGACTGCCTTTGGCTCGTGCCATTAAATGTCAACTGCCTGTTGGAAACGTAGATGTTCTCACCAAAAGCCTCCATTCTTTCTGTCCTTCTTGAATTATTAAATACACTCAAATTGAGTCTAGCTGGATGCATGTCCCCAAAAGGTCAGAGGGTTCATTAGCTCCAGAGCGCCACACATTGATCCCAGCACCTGCGATTGCCGGTGACAGGACGCCACACTCTCATTATTGCCGGCATCACTTACAGCATGACCTTAGAAGACCCAAGTCCAACTTCAAACAGGACTGGAGCTTCCAGTTCTGCAGGGTTCTGCTCGTCCTCCAACTCTCCTTCATGTTCCTTCCATCTTTTTGTCTGTTCAGGTTCTCTATCAACAGTTCAAGTTCTTCCTTAACCTCTACTTCCTGGTGGTGGCTTGCTCCCAGTTTGTACCGTCGCTGAAAATTGGATATTTGTACACATACTGGGCCCCTCTGGTAAATCAGTTCCCCTCCAGCATTCACCCTCAAATATGATGATGGCAAGCATGAAGATGAAGTAAAATCTCGCTTTTGGCACCTAGGGGTTTGTGCTGGCCGTTACCATGGTGAGGGAGGCGGTGGACGAAGTGCGGCGCTGTCAGCGGGACAAAGACATGAACTCTCAGCTGTACAGCAAGCTGACCGTAAGAGGTCAGAGATCTTTGGTGTTGTTTCATAGGATCTAAAAGAGGAATTCTTGCAGTTTTTCTTCTTTTTTATCAAATGTGGGTTTAGTCTTTACCTCACAAACTCAGAAGCTACTCAAGTTTGTGAGAAGAGCTGAAGCATCTCTGAGAAAGATTAACGTGTCTACTATTTAGATATATTTGAACTGATGCTTGTATCGGATTTCACCCCCCTCCAGGTAAAATTCAAGTGAAAAGTTCAGACATACAAGTTGGAGACCTGATTATTGTTGAAAAGGTAAGTTTTTATGATATTTTAAATTAATTTAAGTCATTTTTAGTTGATGAAGCAGCCAACAAATCTTTATTTAAATTCCGTTTTCTCCTCCTGTTTGTTTATGGGTTTGTCTCTGGGGCGCGGATTCAGATCTCGTCACTGATTGTTGTCACTTCTGTTCTCTCGTTAGAGTTCAACACCTTTCAGAAAATGTCTTTTTACGAGCGTTTTATGTAAAAACGTGTGCAATGAAAACCATCAAGAGATTCCCGCTTCTTCCTCTGGTGTGGTTCATTTATGGTTTTTGAAACGGGACACTAGTTTATGTTTAACAAATCGAACAACAGAAGTTTCAAAACTTTCTCCAGATTTTAGGCCAGAAAGCAGTTTTTACCTTTTACGACCTTTCTTTTTCTTTTATTTATTTATTTATTAATTTATTACACTTTTTGATTTTCCTTTAGCTCCACCAAATAGCTGACTTTTTGCTCTAATTCTACATTATTTTTTACCATATTCAACTTTTTCAAATAAAACAACAGAAATCAATAGTGAAAGTTTGACTTTTACTATCCAAACTTCCGTTTGTGCTCCATCATTTTTATGTGGAAAAATGGATTTGGGAATTTTCTTTTTACTCTCTCAGCTTCACTCTTTGAAATTGTGATTAGAACGCAGATGAGAAAATGTAATCTGTCGTATCTGACGATCTGCCCTCTTAAAGAAGGCTTTTCTTTGTTGTGGTATTCCTGTTTTTGTAGAACCAGAGGATTCCTGCAGACATGGTTTTCCTGAGAACGACGGAGAAGACAGGTGAGTACCTGGATTATGTGGGCGGGGCTGACATGCCTCAAATGTCACAACAGGAAGTGAGCTGATGCAGGAGGAGATCATGCTTCCCCCCATCAGCGGGTTTTCTCCAGATCGATGCCCTCAAACATGATCACATGATCACACAGAGTTTGACTTTTTTGTCTGATGTGGTCTTTAACCGTCAGGCTGGTCCTGATGGAGCTGATGATCTTCTGTTTCTCCAGGCGCCTGCTTCATTCGGACAGATCAGCTGGACGGGGAAACTGACTGGAAGCTGAAAGTGGCCGTTGGCTGCACGCAGCGCCTGCCGGCAGTGGGGGTACGGCAATCCGACCCGCTTCCTGCACACCTTTTCACTTAAACTAAGCGCTTGACGTTCAGTGCAGTAATTCAATCAGAGCATCTGGCTCATTACTTTTGTAACTGAGAGTAATCGTTACTTTGGTGATGCTGGCGCTGTAGGAGGGAGAACCTGAACTCTGTCCGTTTCTCCTGCTCAGGACCTGTTCTCCATCAAAGCTTTTGTCTTCGCCCAGAAGCCTCAGCTGGACATCCACAGCTTTGAGGGGAACTTCACGCGGGTACGCTGTCTTATCTCCTGCTCTTTCTGGTGGTGGTGGTGGGGAGACACACGTGTTTCACACAGTTTTGTGATGACTGTCAGAGTTTGCGTGTGCTTCTACTTCATTCCTCTAAAGTCACAGACAGGTTCCCCATCTTGCCGCTGCTTTTCTCCCCCCCAACGTCTTTATTAACAGCAGATTAGTGCAGCCCCCGCAGGGAGGGAAGCTCCAGTACAAAGGGGGGCTTTGTGGTCCGTCTTCACTCTCGGCCACACACCAGGCGTGCATTTCCTGTGCTGATTCACCGCGCACAGCCTCCTTTAGCAGGAGAAGAAACCGTGTTCCCACAGATCTGCAGCAGCAGGCTCCCCTATTTATGAAATGCGGGGTGTCGTGGTCAGACTCAGTTTGATGCCAACGCTGGAGCAGTTTAACCTGCAACTGCCCCCTCAGTCTAGATGAAGATTTTTATACAATCTCTGGACAATTATAAAGTTTGTTAACTGTTTTACTCCAATGTGATCAATATTTATTTCTAAATTGTATTTTGAAAATGTGCAGAACTAAACCAAACAGTTCAAAATGTTGCTCAAACAGGATTAGGGTTGGAGATGATGCTACAAATATCGATTTGGAAATCAAGAAAATAAATCAAATTTAAATAACATAACCATACATTTATGAAAAACAAAACTCTTTTATTGTGAACTAAAAGCTTGTCTGTCTAGAAACCAGAAAAAAATGTTTTTTTTGTTTGAGTACAACAGCATCATTTTTAGATTAAGTATTTAAGTAAGTTATTTAAAAAGCAAAAACACTGTTAACACGTGAAGGTGTGTAAATTAACACTAGTTTAATTAAATTGCTATTATTATATTTAGATAACATGCTAAAAATGTCATCTAAAGTTTCTAAAATGTCGTAAAGTCTAACTTTAATTTTTTTGTCATGTGATGTGTTCATAGCCTAAGTTTTCTGTTTTTTTCTTCCCTGCAGACATATAGGATGAAGATGTTCTTGTTAGATGTTTTTTTTTTCCTCTCTTACCAAAATGATTTAAGGAAAAAAAAAAAGCAGAAGAAGCTGCTTCCTGTAGCTAACGTGCTGAGATGAAGCTGAACGTTCTGGTCTGTGATCCTGCAGGAGGACTCGGACCCTCAGATCCACGAGAGCCTCAGCATCGAGAACACCCTGTGGGCCAGCACGGTCGTGGCGTCTGGTGAGAGGATAAGTTCTTTCGTTTTAGCTGGAACTTCACCAGCGTTCATCGGTTGCTTCAGCTCACTCCCAATAATTGATTTGTGTTGATAATTGTCATGTATCGTTGCTTTAGCTCATGCTAATCCTGAGCTGCTCGCTGCATTCATTACTGCTCAGTGATTCCAGAGTCAGATCTGAGGAGGAAGCTTCATCCTCCTCTTCCTTCCGTGCTGCCTGTTTGAGGGTTTGTTTATTTCTCTTTAGGTGCCTTTGGCCTCCATTAGGATCATTTGACATGAATGACTCATTTTCTCCTCTCTAATGAGGCATCTGTAATGAACTGGAGAATAAAGGCGACGAAGAATCGATCGGCGCTTGTGAGCTTCTAGAGGAGCTCAGGTGTCAGAGCTGCAGCAGCCTTATCCTTCTTTGTGTCTGGCAGGAACGGTGATCGGGGTGGTGATCTACACGGGGAAGGAGACCCGCAGCGTCCTCAACACCTCCCACGCCAAGAACAAGGTGTGCCTCCTCCCCTGCAGGAGAGTAATTAGGATCTCTTACAAACACATGCAGTCAGAGCAGATCCACACTAAGACCTCGACAGATGAAAGAAATTCAGGGTTTGAAGGAGACAGTTTTTATGTGTGCTGGGGGGGGGCATCAAAGCCATAGAACAGCAACAAGCCTGCTGTCAGGGGTATCGCCCCCCATCCCCACCCTCAACCTGTGACTCTGCATCATTCTGAAGAACTGAACGTTGTTTGCTTAACATCACTGGCTTCTCATATTCTTGACTTCTCCAGTTTCCTGAGTTTGAGCACCCCCACCCCCCCATCTGGTTGAGTCTGGGCTGAATAAATATTCATGTGGGGGCTCCGGCTCTTGGTCAGGTTTCTCACGTGTCGGGGCCGTAGCGGCTCATCCAGCCATCCCTTTGACTTTTTTTTCTTTAATGGCGTGCAGAACAATGGAGTAAAAAAAATGCACTTTTATTCACCGATAGCATCTTTTTCTTGAGGTAATTGAGTCACCCCCCACCCCCGCCTCTTCTGACTGAATAAATAATGACTTCATCTGATCCCCAGTAAGGCCTGGAAAATGTGGAGCGGCTATTGTCTGGGTGGGTAGGGGGTGTCTCTCCTTTTCATGCGTGCTCCGTCTTCTCCGTCTTAATTTTTCTTCATTTTAATCTGCCAAACCCACCATTTTTCTCAGTTGCTCAACCATGAAGCGTGCAGCGGTGTTTGCAGTGGGACATGCCCCCCTACCCCCCAGCTTTCTGTCTCTGCTGCTGGGAGTTGAACAGAGATGGATAAATCAGTCACAGTCTTCAGGGAAGTGGTGGTGTTGGGGGTTCAGCCAGTGAAGGAATTTTTTTTCTGCTCTTTATTTATGTCTGCCCCCTTCCTTATCTTTAGAGCAGCTCCTTTATTTAAGGAGGGGGGCATGTTTTGTAAGCGTGGTGCGTCACATGAAAGCATCTGTATTGGAGGGGCTTCTTTATATGACATCTTTTTTTTTCCCACATGCTCTAATGGCAGACTGAAGCACATACACACCCGTTTGGCTCACGAGTCATCTTAGTTTTTTGACTTCCTGCATGGATGAGTTGTGATGCTGTACTTCATGTGATGAAGAGGAGATACTCCAATCTACCACGTACTTCAAAAAACTTAATGAATGTTTTACAGACAGAACACTGCCATCTCTGCGTCTGCTTGAGTCCCTTTGTTTGTGTTATGCGCCACCATGAGGAAAGTTGATTTACTGGTGTGGAGGTGCTTCCTCTCCACGTCAGCAGTGTCTATTGGCTGCAGAGGAGTGTTTCTCTGACAAATGTGTTGGAAGCTTTGCTCCAGAAGATCCTGCAGGGTTTGGTGGCAGCAGCTGCTGCAGGACAGACAGGGAAGCGGAGTAGAGATGTTTTTCCCACTCCGTACTGCTGTTTTATTATCTGTCATGTTGTGTTGCTGCTTCCTGCCCATCAAAATTGTTCTGAAAGCTGTGTGGCTGCTTTATGAGTTGCCTTGACAACAGGATGTGATGTTGTGACACACATTAGATATGTTTTTCCTTTAGGAGTTTCTGGGTCTGGTGTGAGCAGGGTGATAATTGACGGAGAAGATGCTTCTCTGACCTTTGACCTCTTGTCCATGCAGGTCGGCCTTTTGGACCTAGAGCTGAACCGTCTCACCAAAGCCCTTTTCCTGGCCCAGGTGGTTCTCTCTGTCGTTATGGTTGCGCTGCAGGGATTTGTGGGTCCGTGGTTTCGAAACCTTTTCCGATTTGTGGTGCTGTTCTCCTACATTATCCCCATCAGGTACTGTGTGGGTCTGGTCACACTCCTGCAGAAGAGACCCAGATCTGGTTCTTCTCCTTCCCGTCTAAATATGAGCACTCTCTGCTGTCTTTGAGTAGTTTGCGTGTCAACTTGGACATGGGGAAGTCTGCATACGGCTGGATGATCATGAAAGACGAGAGCATCCCTGGTACCGTTGTCAGAACCAGCACCATCCCAGAGGAATTGGGTCGACTGGTCTACCTGTTGACGGACAAAACCGGTACGCAGATACGCCACAGTTCCTGTTCTTCTCAGTAATGTTTGCACCACGTTTGACAGTTTTTGTTAGATCACGTCAAACACCAAACCATTAGATCAGCTGGTGCGACGCATGTCCTAAGATCAGACGTGCAGCAACGTTTGGTGGCGCCTGTAATATCTCACCTGTTCTGACCTGCAGGAACTCTAACACAAAACGAGATGGTGTTCAAGCGGCTGCACTTGGGTACGGTGTCATACGGGGCGGACACCATGGATGAGATCCAGAGCCACATCGTGCAGTCATACGGACCGGTGAGTGCACAGGTGAGCTTGAGCTTTGAAGAACCGCTCTGATAATCTTTTGAACTATTAGTAAAGCATTCCCAGTGGTCTTTTAATGATCATTATGCTGTTTTTAGCCAAAATCAAATCATTTTCTAGGACATAGTTTCTACAGAGCGACAGTTCATTAGAAATTTGCCTCTGAGTTGTGGGCGGGACCGTTGTCGCAGAGCAACCCCGCTCCCCTTTCCTCTCTGTTGCTGAGAGTCTAGAGCAGGGAGCTTGTGGCCTAACAGTATGTTTTCTTTCACTCCTGATTCATAACGATTTGAATAAAAAAATATTTAATAGTGCCGTTTTGAGCTCAATTTTCTTCATTTATGTCCTCCATCATCAGAAAAATGCCAGAAAAACATGTTCAAAATACCAAAAGCACCTTTGTCATTGGAGTGGGTCCTAAAACTCAGAGAAATGAGTTTATTTTCTGTTTCTGTGAGCAGTTCAAGGCTCCAGAAAAGTCGAGTCTCAAAAGTTGATTTACACTTTTGTCCTTGTGAGCAGATACATTAAATTACAAAAACAATACAATATTTCTCCCCTCCCTCTCCTTTTTTTTTTTTTTTTTTAAAAACCTTTTTTATATTAATCCAAAGACTTCCAGGAAAGAAGCCCAAACTGCTCATTCATCATGCAGGGTTCCTCAGAGACTCCTCCTCCTCTGAGCTGCAGTCTGACAGAATGACATTGTTTGCTGTTGGCCCTCTCCAAAACAGCTGCTCAGACCGGGACCATCTGTCCCACGTCCACCTGTCACATCTCAGCTAATGAAACACAGCCGAGTGGTCACTGTGATGTGCACGAGCTTCCCTGGCTTCTAAAAAAAAAAAACCAGAACAGGCCGTCACACTGAAGTACAGCTTTATGCAGTGAAACAGTTTTCTCTTTTAGCCACATGTTTAAAGCAGTTCCTAAAGAAACAAGAAACGTACAAAAGGCTGCTGGGTGAACATTGTGGGGTATTAACAGGTAGAGGTACTCTGATAGTCAGAGGACTTGCAGGATTAGTCCCTTATCTTCTTCCTGCTGTTTATCGTTCTAATCAGAGCCTGTTCTATATGGCATCGCCTCCAAATGAGCAGTTGGCGGAACTGCTTTTTTTTTTTCCCCTTGTGGTTTGGTCCACCTTGGTTGGTAATTCTCTCCTGAGAGCGCCATGTGAAAAAGAAAGCCAAACCAAATGGGGAAGGCTCTGTATTGAGCGTTGTCATGGTAATGGCTTCACTATCAGTTCACCTGGATAAACATGTCTATTTGAGGAAAAACTGACTTCAGTGGGCTTTCAACAGAAGCTCCTCCCCACTGGCAGGATCAGCTTTACATAGGAGTCGTAGCAGGTGTGCGCTGCCAGCTAACCTCCGATTGCATCCACATATTGAATTGGTTTTGACTGGTAGGAGGGCACCACTTTAGGGGAGTGCGCTGCCCCCGTTTGCATGCTGCCAGTCTGATAAGAGCTGGTGGAAAAACTGAAGCAAGTCATGGTTCTTGAGGTCATATTCTTCATGATCTCCATACTCTGACCTCCACACGCTTGTCGCAGCCCCAGGTGAGCCTTCAGACGAGCTCCTCTGCAGCAAGCGGCACCACGCCGTCAGGGAAGACCCAGACGGCTGGCCCCAGAGTCCGTAAGAGCGTCAGCAGCCGGATCCACGAAGCTGTGAAGGCCATCGCCTTGTGCCACAACGTCACTCCTGTGTACGAGTCGCACGTGAACGGAGAGACAGAGTCTGCAGAGGCCGACCAGGACTTCAATGACGACAACCGCACCTACCAGGCTTCCAGTCCAGATGAGGTAAAGCAGACATGACAAGGTTTTGCTATGTGTATATATATATATATATATCTATATTTATATAGATCTAGATAGATCTAGATAGATATCTATCTATATATCTGACTGGAGCTACTTTTTTAGGTGCACATCAACACCCAGCAGCCATTTAAAGTTCAGAAACAGTGTTTGTTTCTTATGGCTGTATATCAGCATCTTTGTTTTCTTGGAGTAATACTGCAGACATAAAAGTCTTTGTAGTTCTGCTTCTCTCACTGTTGCTGTGATTTGTGCGCACAAATTACATTTTCGGGAAATCTCAGTTAACACTTTACAAATTAAAATAGTTCAGACAATAAAAATAAAGGAGTAATGTTTTCACTGGCCTTTTTTCTTATTCAAATGTCGCATATTGTCGTATAAAATGTACCTAGTAAAACATTGGGATTAATCTGATTATTATTTTTTTTTAATCGATCGACAGCACTAGTTCAAACTTGAACGTCGTCCGTTTTGCTCTGAGTTCACCATCTCTCATCTGTCTGCAAAGCTGAAATAACAACAGCATTCATTCTTTCAATGACACCCAGTGTGCTCAGTAAACAAAAGTAGATCTTTTAATAAAGTGTGTGTGTGGGCTGAGGTATTAACAGGAAGTCCCAGTTTGTAGGTCACTGCAGAATAACCAGCTCTAAGCAAACTGAGTAAGAGCGTGCTGAGAGTTGTTTTAAGCTCAGTAGAGCCCTCTTTGTGGTGGTAGGGTCAGTTCCTCTAAGAGATGTGTGTGTGGGGGGAGGTATGTGGAGCAGAATGATGCTGCAGTTTTCTCGCTTCTCTGCATGAGCTGAATGAAAACTTTTCTGGGAGGAGATACCTCCTTTTTATGGTATGAAATAGATGCATATAAGATGTTTTGTTTTTATAACCTGGCAGGAGTTCGTTGCTCATTGAGGCTCGCTCTGCTTTCTTAGGTGGCGCTGGTCCGGTGGACAGAGAGCGTTGGCCTGACTCTGGTCAACAGAGACCTGACCTCCCTCCAGCTGAAGACTCCATCTGGACAGATCCTCTCCTTCCACATCCTGCAGATCTTCCCCTTCACCTCCGAGAGCAAAAGGATGGGCATCATCGTCAGGGTGAGAACCTTGCTGTGTTTGTTAGTCCTTCCGTCGAGAAGGAACGCTGCTCTGCTGGAGCGCTCATGTGAGCCATGCCTTAGAAGGAAATGTCACTGATTGGAGTTCTGTTTTATTTAGGAGGAGTCCACAGGAGAAATCACTTTCTACATGAAGGGGGCTGATGTTGCCATGGCGAGCATCGTTCAGTACAATGACTGGCTGGAAGAGGAGGTAAAAACTCAACACTCCAGCAGAACTTGCTGTTAGTAAACTCTTTCAAGGTTGGATCATAAATCCCATCTCAGCGACTTAAGCGTCACTAAAATGTAAACAAAATATCAAAAACTTGGTTTCAAATGTGGTTTCTTTGGTTGCAAAAATGTATCTTTCATAAACCAGTTAATTATGGTTCCAGTTAACAGATTTTCAGATCTAACTCTTTTTCAGTCTCATTTATGTGTTTTCTCAAGCAGGAGAAATGTGCTACAAAACTTTGTCTAAAGCATATTTCTTTAGCTGCTGAAATGAGAGAAAATCTGTTTTATCACATTAAAGTAGTTCAAACTGTTCCAACTAAACATTGTTTTCCTTTATACACTGATGCTCCGCCCCTTTTATTTTTGACCAATCGTACAAGACTCGTCTTTTTGACAGAGTCCAGCATTGAAACTTCCAGCTTAAAAGCTCCTCAGATCATTTAGGTTACAGTGAGTACTCTGATTACTCTGAGTTGAGTCAGCTACTGCAGGACTGTCCCACACAATGAAGGGTAGGGGGGGTATGTCTGGGTATATCAGGCCTCCTCAGGTTGCAGATCATGAACTTTCCTCCTTTGCAGCTGGACTTCAGGTCCTCCATGATGGTTCAGTGAAGCTGTTGGGATCCTCCACAGCTTCATAACTTCATCATCATATTGGCTTATTGAGTCATTTGGCACCGGGGGGGGGCTTTTGATTTAATTAGTGACCCAGATAAATTTGATGTAATTAGCTTGTCATATTCCTGGACCATGGAGCCATGTCAGCTCTGCCTCTGTGTCTGACCGTCAATAACCAATCAGCAAGTCTGATTGGACCCATCGGTTTTTCATATCAGAAATGAAGCGCCTGTGTCCTCTAAACATCATGGTGGGGGGGTGTTATTCTGCATTGATTGATTGTAGTTGCTGTTGATGACAGCTCTCTGCTGAACCCAGGAGGCCGCATGCTCTGCGATTGTAGTCATGTGTTAGACAATATATGTGGAGATGAAGCCAGGAGGCGTTGGAGGATCTCACCTGTCACCCGTCTGCTTTCTGTCAGTGTGGGAACATGGCCAGGGAGGGGCTGAGAACTCTGGTGGTGGCCAAGAAGTCTCTGTCTGAGGAGCAGTATCAGGACTTTGAGGTGAGGACGGTCGGTCCTCTTCTGAGGAAATTCACAATATTCACTTCAGCTGTGAGTGCGTGTCCTCCTCTGTGCAGGGCCGCTACAGTCAGGCCAAGCTGAGCATCCATGACCGCGCGCTGAAGGTGGCAGCGGTGGTAGAGAGCCTGGAGAGGGAGATGGAGCTTCTGTGTCTGACGGGAGTGGAGGACCAGCTGCAGGCGGACGTGAGGCCCACTCTGGAGCTGCTGAGGAACGCCGGCATCAAGGTGGTGATGGTGGTGTGTGGGTTGGGAAGGTGTGGGAGGGGTCAAAGAGACACAAACAGCTATTCGACAGCAAAGATTGCAGATGTCTACGAGGAATACAGCCGCTTTCTTGGTGCTTTCTTTGTCGTATTTAAGTAGAACCAAAAATGGTACGGTTCAGTCTGGCTTAAAAGCTCAATTTGTGTTGTTCTTCAATGCTCTCCTCTTTCCTTAGATCTGGATGCTCACAGGAGACAAGCTTGAAACGGCGACGTGCATCGCCAAAAGCTCCCACTTGGTGTCCAGGAACCAAGACATCCACGTCTTCAGGCCGGTATGGTCCCCCTTCCTCCCCTGTTCCTTCGACTTTTTCATCTAATGATGTTACTGATTGACCTTAAGCTGACTTGTGCAGGTGTCAAACCGAGGAGAAGCCCACCTGGAGCTCAATGCCTTCAGGAGAAAGCATGACTGTGCTCTGGTCATCTCTGGAGACTCTCTGGAGGTACAGGAGCACACACACCCCTCACTGAGCAAAAGCAGTTCAGAGAGACATCTGGAAAGGGGAAATTCTGATTGAAGACGGTCCTATAATCGGTTCTTCAACAGGTGTGTCTGCGGTATTACGAGCACGAGTTCGTGGAGCTGGCCTGCCAGTGTCCGGCAGTGGTGTGCTGCCGCTGCTCCCCCACGCAGAAGGCCCAGATTGTTACGCTGCTGCAGCAGCACACAGCCAACAGAACCTGCGCCATCGGTGAGACGGCAGATCCGGGAGGAGTCTGCTTCTTAAAACACGCCACACTGAGACGCTGCTCTCTGTTCACAGGCGACGGTGGAAACGACGTCAGCATGATCCAGGCGGCAGACTGCGGCATTGGCATTGAAGGAAAGGTAGGAAGACAATTCATGCCCTACCAGGGTAAAAAAGCTAGATGGATGAACCTAGTGACGGATCTGGGGGGGTTACAACTCCTCCGGTTGTTCTTGTCCCTCAGCTGCTGTTTGTTTTTGCAGGAGGGGAAGCAGGCGTCGCTGGCTGCAGACTTCTCCATCACACAGTTCAGGCATGTGGGCCGCCTGCTCATGGTTCACGGCAGGAACAGCTACAAGCGCTCAGCAGCGCTCGGCCAGTTCGTCATGCACAGAGGGATGATCATCTCTGCCATGCAGGTGACGTCTTCATACTCTTCCAGGGCGGAGGTTTCCTCCTAATCCTTCCTGACTGAACTCTCTCCGTCTCCAGGCAGTCTTCTCCTCCGTTTTCTACTTTGCCTCCGTGCCTCTGTACCAGGGCTTCCTCATGGTCGGGTATGCCACCATCTTCACCATGTTCCCCGTCTTCTCCTTGGTTCTGGATCAGGACGTGAAGCCAGAGATGGCTCTGCTTTACCCAGAACTTTACAAAGACTTAACCAAGGTGCTGCAGCACCACCATCCCCTTCATCGCCTTTATTTCAGACCAACAGCTAACGTTCTGTCTCCTTCAGGGCCGGTCGCTGTCCTTCAAGACTTTCCTCATCTGGGTCTTGATCAGCATCTATCAAGGTCTGTATGAGAATGAACTCCCCCCACTTCCACTTTTCAGCTCCGTCTGTTTCTCAGTATCTTGGGTTTCCAGCTTCGCCCTCGTTCACATGCTGCCTTTTGTGTGGCAGTAAATGGATATTTGTATAAGTGCTTGATCAGTGCTGCTGCTGGAGCGTGACACCCCCCACCTATGAAAGAGCTGCTTAAAGACGGACCGAAGCAGGAACAGCTGGAATGCTGTTTATGAACCCCTCTGTGACCCGTTACGCTCCGCTGAGCTCATTCCCGTTATGATAAAACGGCGATCAGGAAACCAACGTCACCCGGATATGAGCGTCACCCTGATGTGAGGCACCCCTCCCCTATTCACCTGCGCCAGATTTCCAGAGAAGTCCAAGCATTTTGAATATTTTTCAGGAGAAGAGATGGAGCTGAACTGTAGAAGATTCTAGAACCCTTTCTGTCCGTTTTTCCTCATTCCTCCACCTCCGTGCATCACAGAACTGTCATGGTGATTCATCCTCTACCCCTTGGTCGAATGTTTGGTCTGATCTTTATGTTCCCACTCAGGAAAATCCCAATCTGATGATTGTGAATCTTTATGGAAACCAAACGACTTCTCCTTGAAAAGTCCTAGAAAGTTTTGAAAATCTTTTTTGACTGACTTTTATAGTCCCGTTCCAATCATCTTTTTATCCATTTTCAGTGTTCCCGGTGGTCTTTTATGAATGATCATCCGGTTTTTAGCCAAAATCAAAAAACCTGTGTGATTTTTCTAGAACATAGTTTCTGCAGAGCAACAGTTCATTAGAAATTCACCTTTTTGTAACCCATATCTGAGAGTTCTCTGTTTGCGCACTCTCCCGCTAGCTTACATCCCCTCACACCCCAACCTAACATTAGCTGTGCAACAAAAATTACATGAATATCAGAGCTATCCAGGCGTACAGTTTTGAGCCAGATACCAGTTCAGACGAGGACAGCAAAGACATACATGGATCTATTTGTCTGCAAGTGGATGTATCGAAGGAGCAGGCAGCTTGTGGCTTGCCCGACAAATTTTCTACTTCACACAAGCTTTTTTAAACGCCATTTTTTTCATCTGCTGCTGATGCACAACAATTTCAATAAAGAAATGTCATTTTAAGATTAGGTTTCTTAATTTATGCCCTCAGTCATCAGTAAAATGCCAGAAGATAATGCTAATAACACCATTTTCATCCAAACTGGTCTTTCAATTGTTCAACCTTGTGTTTGGCGCCCCCAGGTGGTATCTTGATGTATGGTGCGCTGCTGCTGTTCGAGTCGGAGTTTGTGCACGTGGTGGCCATCTCCTTCACGGCGCTCATCCTGACCGAGCTTCTGATGGTGGCGCTGACGGTGCGCACTTGGCACTGGCTCATGGTGGTGGCTGAGCTCTTTAGCCTGGCCTGCTACCTCGCCTCTCTCGCCTTCCTCAGCGAGTACTTTGGTGAGTCTACATCCTCCATCCAACAGATATTACTTCTGAACTGTTTTCCCTGAAGGTTTCCTGCATATGTTTATCTTTCCTCTGCTTCTGTGTGCTGCTGCAGGCACAGGCAGGCTGTCCGCCAAAACTTTGCTTGGTAGGTTCATGGCGTTTTATCTCCTCATCACAGGTCGACACATTTTTTTTAGAAACTAAACCAATCTCAGTTTGGATCTGAGTTTAACAAACCTTTATTTAAACTTGAACACATAAATGTTTCAAAAAATTTGAACATATCTGGAGGAAAATAGTCCTCAGTTTCAGGAAAGCATCATTCATTGTCTTGGTGACTCTTCCAATTGAAAGAACATGTGCCGCCATCTAGTGTTGGCCAGTGTTATTACAATCCAATGCATCTATAAGGTCTCTGACCTACAGACAGAAGTTTTAGGGAGCATCCTTTCTGACAGGTTAAGTTTTGGTCTGGACCCGGTTTTCTCTGATGGTCCTCTTTGTTTGGCAGGTGTGAAATGTAATAGTGCCCCCAAATGGAGCGATGTTAGAACTGCATGACTTTTCCCAGGCGGTTTGATCCACTTCAGTTATTGGTTCTCTACTGAAAGCAAACCAAACTGGGCAGTCCCGGAGGCAGATGAGCCTTAGATAAATCCCGTTTTTCGCTGAATGTGTTGGCTTGATGCATCGTCACGCTTATCCTTTTCATTTCCGCTGCTGCATGGTTGCTCTGTGCCCCCCTCCCTCACCAATGACAGTGCACTCTGCAGCAGTCTCACTGTGTTTTTGATGTTCCTCCAGATCGCTCCTACATCACCACCTGGCCTTTCCTGTGGAAGGTGTCTGCCATCACACTCGTCAGCTGTCTTCCTCTCTACATCATCAAATACCTAAAGCGCAAGTTCTCTCCCCCCAGCTACTCCAAGCTGTCCTCCTGATTCAGGCAGGGGGGGCCCTCATGGACGGCCCTCTGACCCGTCGGGTTTTACTTGAAGCACAGGAGCAGCTTTTAAAACGTTTCATCGAACAGTTTTATAGAGTTCGGGTTTTTATAAGCGCTGAGTTTTTACTTTTTTTTAATCAGGTTTGTGTAAAAGAAGCTTCATCACAATCCTGAACCTCCAGAGGAGACCCCCACCCACCCCACCCTCAGTGACTGCTGTTAACAGGGCTGAGACTCGACGATCATCAAACTCCTGAAGGGGGAATGAGTTTTATCATTGCCTCCGTGTCTGATCAGCACTTCACCTTCTCGATGTGGAGCAGGTTTGCTGCTAGCTCTTTTGATCATTCCTTGTTTTCTGAACTCCAGCGGCACCTTTGCTGCAAAGGAAGCAGCAGAGGGACGCCGCAGACTGCACTTGAAGTTCTCCATCTGTGTTCTGCTGTTTATGTCTGTCAAAGAATCTGTGGGAAATAAAAAAGCGAGAAGGCTAAGGACTTTCTTCTTGTTTTCTTAAGTGAAATGTACCATCTGGCTGCTACAGAGGTGAGAAGAACTCCTGAGTTTAGAGGAAACATTTATTCAGAGTTTTGCGGAAGGCAGCCAGATGTTTCTGCAGAAAAGGTCTTCAAACAAAGGAAAACAATGGAGACAGCAGAACTGAGGAGCAGCTGAGACCAAGCAGAACCAGGAACATGTGGATCAACCACTGAAGGGACACTCACACCTGGACTGACGAAGTGACTCAGTATCTGACCCCCACATGAGCACATCAGAAACCTACACCATGACCTCCTCCGCAGAAACATCAGCAAAACAAAAAAAGCGAAGAAATTCCAAGAACCACCACCTGACCTAAGGAAAGAGATTTAGGAAGTCCCTTCGTTAACAAACAGGACATAAAGAACCAACACCTAACATTCTAGGAGGAGCAGACTGCATCACTGGTCCTTGTCAGGCTTGTAGATGGACAGGGTTCGAGCCGACGGGTCGGCCGCTTCGATCCAGCGCGGCATCCAGTAATGGGACAGCCACTGGGCCCGGCCCGGATAGAGCTTCTCAAACACCTGCCTGAAGTAGTAGGCTTCTTTCGTGGTGGGGGGGTTGTGAGGAAACGTCTTGGAGGCCTTCTCCATCTGGTCGTCGTTGACCTGCAGGAAACCGCAGCTCAGACAAAGTTCTGATAAAGACCCAAATGCTTTTGACAACACCTACAATTGAATCCAGGTGTTCCTGCAGACAGGTGTACCAGGACTTCTTCATGGACATCATCCCGTCACTGAAGGCCTCCTTGCGTCTCCACAGGATCTCCTCTGGAATCAGGTTGAGACCTTTGAAAGAATCCCTGAGGAGATGCTTCTCCACTCCGTCCTGACAGAACAAACATCACATCAACCCTGGATCGTCCTTCAGGCTGGAGGAGCAGGCCCGGTGAGTTCACTGACCTTAGGAACTCTCATGTTCTCGGGTAGGGACAGGTAGTATGCAGTGAACCTGTGGTCCAGGAAGGGAACCCTGAGCTCCAACCTGAGAAACAGAACCAGATACTTCTATTAAAAGTCTCACTGACATGACAGATAGATGCCATCTTATTGCACTGAATTCTGGGTAACCTCCATTTAAAAGACCTTGAATGAAGCTGAGATTTCCCACAGTTATATGACAACACGTGCAGCACGTTCACAGCCGTGCAGCTCTAACCCGTTTGGCTCCCGTCTGTTACCCGTGGGCGGCAGTTGTGCGGTCGGCCCGGAGAACGTCAAACAAGTACAGCTCCTTCAGCAGACGGACGCTATCCTTTGCTGCCGCTGCAGCCGATGGAGCCTGGGGGTGGAGGGGGCAGCTCCCGTTAGTTCGTACCCCTAACACAGAAGCATCAACCTATGAAGGGAGGAGGTGCACACGTGTGCACGTTCACCTGCCTCGTGGAAGTAGATGTATCCCTGAGTGAGCTCATCAGATCCTTCTCCAGAGAAGATCACCACGCTGTCCGTCTTCTCTCGGATGTACTTGGACACCAAATACATTCCTGGAGACAGCCAAACATTCTCATCTCAGCCGCGTGCACACCATGGATGTGCCACAGAGCCCGACTCCTGATGGAGCTCAACAGAAACGAGAAATGGAATCTTTCCCAGGGTCACTCGAACGCAGCAGAGCGGCGACTGCAGAGAGGAATGTGTCGACGCAGCGCGCACGCTCATTACCGAGCTTTGAAGTCAGCACAAACCCAAACAAAAGACGCATCTGATCACGGTTCCTGCAGCAGCAGCAGTCCTCCTGGTTCTCCATCGGGTTTGACTGAACCAGTGATCATAAAATGTTGCATCTTTCTGCCTGAATAAAGAGTCACTCAAAGGTCTGAGTTGTCCCTGAATGCAACATTGGTGAAATGAAGGCTGTTCAGGAACGAGCACATGGACCGCTTACTTTTTCTGCCGAACAGCCTAAACCAGCCTTAACTTTACCAGCTGGTGATCCTGCGATTACCTAGTCTTTTCAGTCACTTATTGATAGCTTTTATTTACTAATCACTAGCTGTCAATCAGATACCCTCTGTTCCTGATGTTTATCCACCACTGGACAGGATTAGCTGCTTCTTTTTCTAGTGAACGTGAAGAAAAGGGGCTTAACCCTGGGGTCAAATCAGGAGAAGCTTAAAGCAATTGAAAAAACTGATTTTAAATTTGAAACAAAAACAGAAAATGTATAAACAGGTTTTTCGGTTTGAGGCGGCGGTCTTGGTGTGAGGGGTGAGTGGGCGTGTGATGGCGACGTGCTTGACATGCGTGTCCCTCTATGCGTAAGTTGTGCGTGTGAGTGTTGTATTGTGTACATGCTGACGTGTATATGGGAATGTTTTTGGAGCACGTTTGTAACATCTGAGTGTGTGTGGACAGGCCCCGCCCTTTTTAACGAACACCTACACCTGTCAGCAACTTGTTGCTTTATGTTTTCACCCCCCCTCCAGCTTCTTTAACCCCTTATTTTTCCCCCTGTCTTTTGTACCCTTACCCCGTCATCTCTAACACTCTCCCCTCTCCTCCTTTTTCCAGTTTAGCTTCAAATACAACAGGGGTTTATACAAATATACACCTCGTGTGCCAGAAGATTCATGACCCCATTTTATAGCAGTAGAATGTGGCCAACCAAAGAGGCCCTCAGCTCTAATATTTGAACGAACTTCTCTCACCGACTGAGGCTCGGATTGTGGTGATGTCGTAGGTCTCCAGGTGGAAGATGACCTCCTCCACGGCGCGGATGCCCTCCTCTGCGGTGAAGTTCACCTCGTGGTGTTCGCTGCCGATGTGCGCCGCCACCTGAAAATCCAGAGGGGGAGCTGAAGAGGAGGAGCAACTTCACATGTGCTAATACAACCCACAAGATAAAAGCTGACCTTACGAGCAGCCAGGATGTCCGGACTATCTACAGATCCGATGGAAAACGTCTGAACTTTGTATGGCAGCTTCTCCTCTTTGGCCAGTTTCAGGAGCAGAGCGGCAATCAGGCTGGAGTCGAGGCCACCTGACGAAACACGGCAGCACTGAGCGAAGCCTCCTCCGTTTAAAGCACAAACTCCTGATGCCTGAATGCCTCAGATATTTGTGGGGACCGCTGCACTTTCACCGACTGTATCTGCACCGTGGCGTGCCAAATATATCAAACTTCTGTGTTTACCTGATAGGAGGCAGCCGATTCGCCGGTGTGCCATCAGCCTCTTCCTCACAGCGTTCTCCAAAAGGCTCCTGATGTTGCTCTTCGCCGTTTCTTCATCCGAACCTGAAGACAGGTGATTTCAGACGCAGGTTTGGAGGGGCCAAGGCCAGCGGCGGGCGCGTGCTCGCTCACCTGCAGGCAGTGTCTGCAGAGGATCGTAGAGGGCGTGTGCCGGCTCCTGCGTGCAGCAGTGGAACGGCTCCATCTGAACGGACTGAACCTTCCCGCTCAGCTTCAGGTCAAACACCTCGATGTGTCCTGGCAGGAAGGGCTCGATGCTGACCTCCGTGCTCGTGGAGTGGCTGATGTTGGTGAGACCTGCGAGCAAAGTAGCATCACGCTCACGCTCTCCGAGGACGCGAAGACGCTCGGGGGCGTCCAGCTCACCTTTTGCTTCGGAGCAGACGGCCAGGAAGCCGTCGTCCGTCAGAAGCTTGAACAAGGGCCGCACGCCGTACGTGTCCCTCCCCAGGTGCACCTTTCTGTTGGCCGTATCCAGCAGGATGAAGGCAAAGACGCCGTCCAGGAGGGAGGCCATTTTCTTGATGCCGAAACGGTCGTACAGATGGAGCAGCACCTCGCCGTCCACTTTGGTTTGGAAGTCAAAGTCAAAAGACTTCTGTAGCTGCAGAGAGGACAGGTTTATGGTCAGGCCCATAGCGGCTAGGGGGCGGGGCAACGGCGAGCTTACCGTGTGGTGGTTGTAGATCTCTCCGTTGTAGCACAGCCACAGGTACGGGAACTTCTTAATGCGCAGCGGCTGCATCCCATACAGCTGATCCACAATGGCGAGCCGGTGGAAGCCGAAGCAGCAGTTGGTGAAGCCGTTGACATTCTCGAAGCGGAACGCATCCGGGCCTCTGTGGGCAATCTTCATGGCACACGTGCACTGGACCGACAAGCACTCATCGCTGCCGAAGAGAGCCCAGATCCCACACATGGTCGTCCTGCAGAGAAAGGAGCACGAACAGCTACAGCAGGCCCGGCCCTGAAGAATTATCTTTTATTTTTGTTTAAAGATGGAACAAAAAACAAGATCGCCAGTTGTTTTCCCTTTTCCACCAAAAACAAGAGTATTTTTTGACCGAAATGCAGGGTAGGGGGGTGAATTTCCAAGCAGTTTAATGTAAATAAAACAGATAAACCAGTTTTTCTCCCCTTCCTTCCTCATTTTATTTAACCTTAAAGTTGTCCCTGAGGGCTTGTTTTGCTGCTTTTTCATCCTTAAGGTTGTAATGAAGCATGAACAGCATAGGTCACCTACGCCCTGAGCTACAGGCTGAACTGCAGGACCTCTGAGTCGGACAGTTTATGTGAAGCATAAACATGTATGTAGAAGCTTCTGGACCGGTGAACTGATCCATGTCAGGGTTTCAACTAGAACCTTTACCCTGACCCAGCAAACTGAACTTCACAATAATTGATAGTTGAAGGATGATCATCAGGAGGATGATGAAGAACGCCATCTTCCAACAAATTTAGTGGAGAACTTCAGATCAGCTGCTCTCCTCGGAAATCAGGGTGAGTCACGTGATCTGATGCACCCCTAAAACCCGGCCCCGCAGGGTTCGGTGACATCAAACCTGCAAAATAGTTTTTTTTCCTCAGAACTTGCTTGTTTAGTTACAGGACAAAAAGTTTGAGGTATTTAACAATAACAAATGAATAAACTTTTTTTTTTTTTTTAAGTTTCAATTAAGGTTCAAAACATTGTCACATCCGGGTCCTCGGTAAATCACAGCGGGTCGGTCGGTACCGACATCTGTCACAGTAACGCGCTGACGCGGTTCCACCTCCTCCTGCAGCTGTGGTACTGACCCAGCACGCGCCAGCTGCCGCGGCCACCGGGTTCGCCCATCGTGTGCGCACGTGCTCTGTTCACGCGCCACAGAACGGAACCGGGATAACTAACTAAGTTCACGTGCGGTCGCTTCACTCACCTGTCCACTGATAAGGATGAGTCCCTGAAAAAAAAGGTGCCGCGCGACGACAACCGCTCGAGGAAGACAGTAACTGATGCAACCGGAGGAGCGCGTGCGCCCTTCAAAATAAGAGTCGAGACTTTGAAAACACGTCACGGTGACGTAAATCCCAGTGGACCGAGTGTGGAAAGAACTGAAAGTTTACTGTCATGGTTTATAAACTTGGTGTCAAAGTTTAATTTAAATGCTTTTACAACTTAGCTAATTTATTCTCTTATTTTGAAAGTGTGTTCGCAGCATAGGTTTGTGTGCACCGTCACCTTGAACGTGCAATTAAAAGAAACTGAAGATAAAAAAATAAGCGTAGTATAAATTGTGCATGCCTTTACATGCAGTTTATGTTAATCACAGAAATATTAGAGTTCATTCCATTAAATCCAACAGGAAACCGCGTCAGATTACTAAAACAGAAACTGCAGTTTAGTTGTTGCATACAGTAGAAGTTTGACTTTGAATTCAGGTTCATCTGAACTTTATTTTGAAACTCAAATAAGAGTGTCAAATTAGATTTCAGTTTTAAGTCAGCTTTTTGGAAAATTCTGTTCAATATTTCATTGAAATTCTTAATTAAAAGATTTGTAATTTATGAAAGCAGATCTTTGCAGCACCATGCCCGCCTGACAGTCTGTTCTGACCTCCTTTTTGTCTATTTTTTAGAAATATTTACAGTATATATTTTCTCTTTTTTTTTTTTTTGGTTTTGTATCACATCTTTTTGTTTCCTCGTACTGCCCAGTCTCAAACTGCTCTGGTTTCATTGTAATTACAATAAAATGATTGTGAATAGATGGTCTCAGATTTCATAACTGTGGACAGAGCTGAATACTTGGAAACCAGTCAGACCAGATCTACCCCAAAAAAATCATAATCTGATCATTTCTGGGAGGAAAATTTACTGTCGGCTGTTTCTACCTGACCTGAAACCTCACACCCGCTTCTGTTTTTGCCATTCAACCCAAAATCTAAAAAGAGTCTACATGCAGATGTAGATTTTCCTGCATCTCCGTGCATCCGGTGTGACTCAGACTGGACACACAGGGACAGCACAGGGACACTTTAAAAAAAATTAATGAGACTTCTTTAATTTTTTTAAGAACTGTATTGAAGCTCAACATGGTGGAAAAAGCTCAGTCTTTTATCATCAAAAACCCTGCAGTCTGTTTCTGGACCTGAATTAGACTCAGCACTTGAACCATCATCGGAGCAGATTTTCTGTTGTCTGAAAGTCTGCTCCTCTACAGAACTATGTCCAACATTTTAATAAAACACATATAAAGACATTGGAATAAAGCTGTTGCAGATACAACGCAGTGTTGGAGAAGCCTCAACGTTTGTAAGCTGTAACAGCTAAAATATAAAGTGGATCCTGCTGGTATAGTCATGCAGGAGACAAAAAAAAGTTTGATTATTTCAACAACATTTGAGCCACGTCTCATATTTAAAGAAAAATAATAAAGAAAATATAATATTAGCGTTGGAATAAAAAGCCGTGTGAAGCACAAGCGTTTGCAAACCGAGCTTTTATGTGTAAAAGTGCCAAAGCGCTGCTCCTCCAAAATGTCTCATGGCTTTTTTCTCCCCTCTGACTCATGTTTTTTTTTTTATGTATTGCACTCAGAAACTGTCGACACTGCAAAACACACAAGGCGGTCACAGCGGCACATTACAGGCGTCCGGCTGCCACGTGCGCAGGTCCAGCAGGATGTGGTTGAGCTTCTTCATCCACAGATTCCTCTCCTCCTTGGTGTCGGCACTCAGCCAGTTTCTGCAAACAGACAGCAGGTTGAGGGTTTGAAGACGGGCGCAGGGTGAGGTCCTGCAGCGGCGGCGGCAGCTTACGTAGTGACACACAGCGCGTCCGTGCACTGACTGACGAGCGTCTCCCTGTCACCCTCTCTCTGCGGCCGTGCTGTGACCAGTTCAAAGGTGTTGGGTCTGGCGCAGAACTCTCGGTTGGCCGGTTCCACCCTCTTACTGGTGCAGCTGGTCAGGTTGATGCGGCCGATAGGGTTCTGAGACAGAAAACGCCCTCAAATCATCTTTTATCTGTTTTTGCGTTGCCTTGGCCAAACTTCAGGGTCTAAATTTTTTCAGAGATAACGCCCACCATCAAACTTCTGTGCTTTGATGTTGTGAGGAGGCAGGTTTGTAGCCCCGCCTCTATTTAAGTCTTCCAGTTAAACCCACTCAGACCAACGTCTCAGAACGCTAGAAGGAACTGAATTACGTGATGGGAGGGTTGGCTGCTCACCTTTCTCTTTTCGTCATCTGGGTATGTCCAGTAGGAGATGCAGTATCCAGACAGCACGCACCACCTCCTGTGCCAGGCGCCGAACCCGCTCACGTCTTCAAACATGGTCTTTGCAGGGACAGAGCACAAAGCAGAGAAGGTCAAACTCCACCAGAGTTGAGACTGCAGCAGGTTTTGGTGATTGCCTGCTTACCAGGAAGCCCCTCTCTTCCACCTTGGAGCCCACTTCACACTGCAGTTTCAGGTAGATGTGGCCCTCCAGAGGGCACAGGAAGGGAACCTTCAACCCAAAGTAAAGTTAGCAGGAGCTCCAACATCTTTGAAGCTACAGGGACTTCAATGTGATCTGAGAACAGCAGAAGCAACAGAGCCGAGACCCACTGAAGCACAGCATCCATACCTTCTCCAAAGGGAACTTGTTTTTCCCAATGGAGGACAGGGTGAGCGTGTGTGATCCCACCAGGACAAAGTTGCTGGTGCGAACAGCGTTTGGGCCTCCTGGACTCGCCATGACTACAGACACGAAAAGATCCAACCATTATTCTGCTGTCAGCAGCTTCTCCCCAGAAACTGCTCTGCTTTCTTGCATTTATCTTTTTTCCCCAAACTGGTTAAACTTCTTTACATAATTGAGCTTTAAGCAGATTTAAAGCTTTATCACATTCACGCGGTTTGCACACAAATGCTTCATTTTCACTTAAAACCTTAGAGACGCGTGACCCAGTGGGTCTTCCGTGCACGTACCTGGAGTGTGCGCACTCTTCTGTAAGGGAAGGTCAGAGGAACAGATTAGCAGACAGACAGTAGACACTTTTTTAAGCCGCCAGGAAGACTGAAAAACTTACAGAGATGGCGAGGAATCTTTTTGGAGTGATGGCCTGCGAGACAAGGAGTATATGATTGCTAGACATACACACGTGCACGTTACTATAGCCGTCATGGTTCTTTCAGAAATGCACAGACAGATTCACAGGAGTGACCCGTTTAAAACCAGCCCACTGACCCACCGGTGAGGAGCAGAAACAAACGGTTCATACCGACAAACACAAACTGTGGGCCTCGTGAACCTGTCTCCACATCATCTGGACGAACACACACGAGCAAACTTTCAAACATGACAACAGAACTTCTGCTGGCTCAGAAACAGAACTGCTGAGTCACCTTAGACTTGCTGGGTTTCTTCTTCTTGTCACTGCAGGCCTCGTGCTTCTGCACCTGCGGGGACAACCAGAGCAGTTTCAGTGAAGTCTGACAAACTCTTCATCTTTGAAACAACGTTTTCGTGACCAGAGAGGCTCTCACCAAACAGTAAACCTGCAGCTGGATGTGAAAGTCGCTGCTGAGGTCAGATCTGAAAGCAGAAGATTTCATGGTCGGTGGGGGAGTGGTCTGAGAATGTGCAGGTGAAAGGTCAGTCCCACCCTTACATGCTGAACTTGGTGGGGAAGGTGAGTGTGTCGCCGCTGAGGCCGCGGTGCGTGCTGGCCAGAGGCGTGGCTACAGTGTCTTCTGCCCCCGCACGAATCAGGATGAAGAAGGAGTGCTTTGTGGACTCTGGACCATCAAAAGCAGCAGAGAAGAACATCAGGACTTGATGAAAGCTCAGGGACCCTTCAGATCTGTGCACAAACCTGGTCTGTTAGCAGTGGAACAAACAAAGTCGGCCTTCAGGGGGAGCCGCAGATCCTGCAGGGTGATGGAGCCCTTGGAGGCGGTCACGGGGCCCGGTTCTGGAGCGGCAGAAGCTTTCTTCTGTCCTGTTGGATCGCCTTTCAGACGTTCCAGTTCTGCCTTTAAGGCCTCCCTCTTCTCCGCTAAGAAACAATCAACAGCAGATGACAGCAGTCTTACATTTACCCTCTAAAGAACCAGAAGACAGCATTCAGCTGACAGTTTCATTCTTTTCGGAAAAGTCCAAACCTTTGAATAATTTAAATGGTGGAACTTCAGAGCTGCACTCTTGGAAACTAAAAACTAAAGTTCCTCCAGAATCATCAGCAGAAGGAGAAGCATAAAACAACTAAAACCCGGTTTCTCTGTTCTTTCGGCTTAAATGTGGTTTCTTGGTGACCTGCTCCGAGGATGGAGCTGAAGACCCGTCAGCTGAGTCCGTGTAAGCACAGTCGGGTCAGAGGAACTTACTGGCCACCAGCAGCAGCCTCTCAGCCTCGGCCTCCACCTGCGATCCTTTGCCGTGCTCCTCGTCGGTGCAGCAGTTGAGGGCCTGGCTGGCCTGGTGGATCACCGTCTGCTGAAGGTTCACCTCACTGGTCAAAATCTAGAGGAGAAGCTTCAGTCAAGACACATCCACCCAGCTCAGAGTTGAACAGGAAGACCTGGTTAATCAGTCATCTGAGACGCCAGACCTTCATCTTCTGCCTGACGCTGAAGGCAGTGGACCCCCGAGGCTCGTCTGCTCTCTCAGTAACATCCTCCTTCCTCACGATCACCTGCTTCACGTGAGGTCTCTCTGCCTCCTTCACCCTGGTGGACCTGTAGGCGTCAATGCTGTAAGGCAGTTTGAGATCATCCTCTGAAGGGTCGGTGCTGCCAGAGGAGGTTGCTGGTTTTACGCCTCCTCTCTGGAACTTGCTGGGTTTGGAGGGGTTGTTCTTCACCAGGAAGGAGTTGGCTGGAGTGGACGTCTGCATGAGGAGATGAAGACAAAGCTGCACAGCTGCTCTTCACAAACACCCACAGACAGACGGAGGCAGGGTCTTACCATGACTTTACCCTCCGGACTCTTTACCACAGCCGTCTCTGCCAAAGGGATGAGGAGGGACATGGAGGAGATATTCAAAGCATCTTCCTCCTCAACCACCTCCTCATCGTTGTCGTCACTCTGCTCCAACACCCCATCAAAGAGTTCGTTGATGACTGCAGAGTTAATGGACTGGTCCACGTTCATCTCCGTCTCCTTAATCACCTCTTCCTCTTCCTCCTCTGGGGTTTCATCACTCTTCTCTTCGCCCTTCTTCTCTCCAGCATTGCTGACCTGTTTCAGGGGGCTGGATGTTGAAGCTGGGGGGCTGACCATCAATGCAGGACCTGCTGTAGACACACCTGTTAGAGTCCACTGGTGTGCTTTCATTGGTCCAAGTCACTCATTACAAAATATTTCATGAAGATAAAGAAACTTTTATGAAATCAGCTTATTGGTTTCCTGAATCTCTGCTGTACATTAAACATTAGAATCTATATGCTATCATCATGACGGCTGGCTGCTCTCCTGCATTCATCACAGGGTCTTTGGATGATCAAGATTCTTCTGTCCGAAAGCAGAAAACTTAACGGAAGATGGGTCAGTTTACCAGGTAACCACGAGGGGGGAGGGTCCTACACCAAACAATCTTGTTCATCTCAATAGAAAACTGTCCAACTTTATAACAGTAGTAAACAAATCCAAACTGCAGCTCCAAAGCATTTTATAATTAAATCTGTTATTCATGATAACTGGAGGAATTTTAAAAAACTCTTGATTTATTTTATATTTACGGACAAAAATGGAAGACCGAGTCCCCTTTAAACACGGGTGAATTCCCACATCTGACTGGTATCGTTTTAAAAGCTTCTCTCATCCTGAACGACCATAAGCTGACCTCACGAGAGCACATCAGGATTCTTTCTGATCACTTAAAGTGACAATAAAATATATACACATCCCTTATTAGAGTCACAGGAACCTAACAGTATCCAAGCCTGCTTTTGGAAACCCGGCTCAAACACCTGGATTGACCAGAAAAACCTCCTTAGCCTGATGAAGTACCTGGAAAGGAGCGCTGTGGGGATTGTGGCTCCTCGTTGGACGGGGCTCTGGGTTCATCCTCAGGCTGTGCTGCCGTGACCTCACTCTTCACATGTTGGTCGGGCTCCTGCAGAGCAGACTGCGTCAGTTAAATCGACACGCATATCTGACTTCACCACTGCTGGTCAGCTGGCCTGTTCTGGATCTGTCCACCACTGACCTTGATGGTCGTCTCAGTTTCTTTTTCGCTCTTGTTCTTCCAAATGTTGTTTCCCTTCTGGAAGCGGCTGCGGATCTGAGCCAGCTCAGACTCTCTCTCCTGAAAGCACAGACCATCACATTCATCCACAAGCTCAGATTCCATTTTCAGACTCTATGGTAAATAAACCCACCAGTTTCTGCCGCAAGGTGAGGTCGGCTGTAGCCGTGCTAGCGCTCTGAGCAGCCATGAGTCTCTCCTGGAGCAGTTTGGTGTTCGGTGAGCTTGTTGGAGGTCCAGCAGGAGCCCGGGGTTGCAGTGGGACTCTGGCTGGACTGCTCTGAAGCATCCGCTCCTGGCATCTCTCCCCAAAGCGCTCCAGGAAAGACTTTACACCTTTGACCATTGAGAGACAGCAATTCAGCTTATCCTTCCACAACCAAACACCTGAATACTCATGAAGCTGCTCTCACTCACCAGGAGTTCCAGCAGGAACCTTCTCCTGTTGGACTGTTGAGTCACAAGAAGAGGGTTTGTCATGAAGCTCTGGTTTTTGGGGAGTGTAGGTGTTGAGACCTCTGGAGAGGATCTGGTTCTTCAAGGGGCACTGTGGTACTGATGCTGAGGAGGAACAGCCACTGTGTGTAGATGACGTGGAGGCTGCTCCCTGATTAGAGCTCTTCAGAGGACTTTGTGCTAACTGAAGCGTGGGTTTCAGTGGAGGAAAGTCTGCCTTCTGAGGATTTGGGGGATCCACTCGACTAGGCTTGACAGGAGACTGAACATCCCCCTGAAATGACAAACAGCTTTATTGTCTTGGAAGTCCTTTCAGTGCATTTCTAAGGCTGCGTTCACACTGCAGGTCTGAATGCACAATCACAACCTGTTACTCAAGAAGATTTTGGGGGATTTTTTTACATTTAAACCTGAATTGGATCAGATATTGTTGTGAGCGAGCGGAAACACCTCCATTTGCAAAAGAAATATATGCTGCACATGCTCAGAATAATGCATATGCTCATCCCGTTCCAAGATGAATGCAAGTGAAAATTTAATTTCTAAATTGAAAAAGATCAGAAACAAATCCAACTTATGACATTTCAAGTGAATTAAAGAAAATTGGATTTGAATGTCTTTCATCGTCTTAAAAAAGGTCAGTTTAGAAAAACATCAGATTTGTATCCCATTAGCCCACAGTGTGGATGCAGTCCAACATATGGAATAAAATCAAGCAGCTCGTCTTAAAAAGAAAGTTTTCCGACTTTTTTCCCCTAGTCTTCATCTTTAGAGCTGAAACTTACAAACTCAGAAGTGTTCTTATAGTGAAAAATGTAAAACATTCTCTTCAAACCATGACTTCATGGTTATAATTCAGATGAATGTTGAGTGGCTCATCATTATCAGGAAAAATCTGTAATCATTGGAGCTCAATTGGTCCAAGTCCACACAATATTTTAAAGCATGCATCAAAACTTTAAAAAGAAAAGTTAGAAAGATGGGAATAAAACCAGTAGAGAATGGCAGCCATCAAATGTATCGATCTACTGTATGAAAAGCAGCACTTAAATCCAGAAGAACTGAGTTTCTTCAAGTCCAGATGACATCACAAGTCCCTGACAATCTCAACCATCTCTGAACTAAAACCTAAAAAGAGGTGTTTTTTTGTTTTAGAAAACTAATTTAATTCAATAAACATAACTTTTTGTATAGTTTAATCTAAAAATGTTGACTCGGTTATGGCTGTACCTAAAGGGTTCTTGGTTCCAAAGGGGCCTCACCGCTGCAGTGAAAACATCCTTCTGAAGGGTCATTTACTAACAAGCCAACAGACTTAAATTGGGACAAAACTGGTACGTTTCCTCGTGTGAAAAAGACACTTGTGTTCAAATCCCAGTTTTGTGGAGTTTAAGTGACAGCATCGACTTCCCACCTGAGGGGGCATCCTCTGATGCCATCATGGAGGACTTGTTCAAATCTGTTTTAAAGGTTCCTTGTGTGTTTTAACGGAAACTCTCTGTGTGATGAAGTTTCTCTTGCTTGTTTTTGTACACTAATGTGGATATTGTTCCCTAAAGTATTTCAGATAAATAGACACTTTAGTTTTCCTCCATTTTTCTTATGTCTTTATGTGAAAGCTTTAGTGTTTACAAGTTTTATTTTAAGTGAAGCTGCAGCTTTAACATTTGGGAAGAAACCCTGGATAATGAGACTCCAGGAGGTTTGGATTCACAGACTTCCATTCAAAATCGTCAATTTCTCTGGTTTAGGGCAAGAACAGGGTGTCTGCCTCAAATACAGTTTGTTTTCCTCAGCACAGATACAACTTTTAAAAGTGGAACCTCCTACCTGCTTAAAGTTGGACTTTTCTGTGGCGCTCACAGCAACATTTGGTTTACTGGGGTTCATGGGTGTATTTAGTTTGCCGAGGTTCACAGGAACATTTGGTTTGTTGAAGTTTGCTGCACCAGGCTTCTCCCTGGGGATGTTGACATGACTCAGGTCATCTTCCCAAGATCCGATGGTGGCTGCCAGGTTGGCCAGCCTGCCCCTCCGCCCCACAGCCATTTCAGAGGAGGGAGATGGAGCAGCAGGCGGTGCAACTTCAGCGTTCTTCTTCAACAGCAACACAGGCGTGCAGTCTGCATCTGCAATGCCTGCAAATGTAGTGGTTTTGTAACTGAACTAAGACATTTGGAGAAATCGTCATCAAAAACACCAAGACTGGGGAAGCAAAAAGGAGGCTGCAGAAACTGTAGTTTCAGATCTGCGGCGTGAATGTGCATGGAAGTAAACTAGACTGAGAGCATCCTCACCATCCCAACACTTCCTCTGTTCCGCCAGCCTCTGCAGTCGTGATTTCATGCCTCCAGCAGGAGCTACATCTTCCTCCAGGTTTTGTTGAACTGAACCCGCAGCCTCCACGTGAGCCTCTCTGCTGCTTGAAAGATCAGGAGAAGCAGGCATCTTCTCTGACTCCGGCTTCCTCAGAGGCTCAGACTGGACCGCAGGCAGAGCTGCTGCCTTCTCCAGGGAATACCGAATCCCAGCAGGACCTATGGGAGGTTTCTTTTCTGTGGGAGGATCTGGGAGCTCAGGAGCTCCAGCTCGGTGAACCACTGGCTCTCGATTCTCCTCATTAGCTGAAGGTTGAGCATTTTCTCCAGAGCATCTTCGCTTTGAAGGGGAGGGCTTCGAAGAAACCTGCACAACTGGAAGGTAAAAGATAAAAAACTTCAGCACGGATGCTGCTTGGATGACCCTTCCAACACAGGGACATACCTTTTTCAGGGACGGCCTCAATGATGCTGTTGGTGTCGGTCAGAGGCTCGCGGGGTCTTTTGGCCATCTGTCTGTTGGCAGCAGTTGGCCTCTCTGCCAGTTTTTTCTGCAGGTTCTCTCTGCGAGCTCGAGTCCGCTCCAGCAGTTTCTGGTTAATTAGATCATCATTTATAAGTTTAATGTGAGAAAATCTGTTTCTATCATCATAACTGTAGCCAAGATCCACAGTCAAAATAATAAGAAAATGATCTGCGAAGGAGGGGCAGTGAAAAGAAAACCTTTCCAAACAAATACTGGGTAAGAAAAATCGTAAATTAAACTTTTCAGAAATTCTTTAAACACTTTTAAATGACTGCAACTGATGCACACACAACTGTCAGAAACCACAGCCCAAACTATAACAGCTTTTAGTAACACCAACACAGAATACGGAAAAACTGATTATCAGGGTTCAAACCTCCTCATTGACCATAAGAAGAAAAAACTGGTGCAGTTTTGATAAGCAAGAAATGATTGATAATTAGGAAGTACATTCATGAATAATTGATGACTGTGTATAAATAGCGTGAAAAATAGATTTTTATTACTATTAAAATTTAAAATTAAATTAATAATAAAGTGAAAACGTATCCAGCAGTCTGACAAAGTAACTGTTCTCTCCTTCCACTCCTGCCTGTCACAGTCTGATTTACTGTGCGAGCTCCAACACATCCCTGCTTCTGAGTTCCAACCCCCCCGTTTCTATCAGCCGTGTGGAAAAGCTGCAGCATTCTTCAGGAATGAGCCCCGCCTAAGGTTTGAAATGCCAAAGTCTCCAGGCCAGTTCCACACAGCCCTCCACGTTCAGCTGTGGTTTCACATTGCTGCTCCCTATTAACCTTTTATGGATCCACCATTTATCTGTTAAGTCAGACTACACGCGCGATAAAGATAATAAGAGGAACCCTAACTTTCCCGGGAGCTTGAAGCATTTTTTTACGACTGCTTTCTTATAGAAACGAACATTTCATCGTCTTTTTTGATATAATACGTCGGCAGAAAATGTATTTAAAAAAACAGAAAAGGAGGGGAAAAGTACAACACTGAACATAATGTAGCTATTAGCAGGTAAAGTCGGTTACTAGCTTAACTTACCTCGGTAAACGGGTCCATTTTTGGCAGTTAAACCCACTTGAAAAGTTGTTGTTTTTTCCCCTTTCAGCTTAAGTATTTCTCATTAAATCTTATACAGACACACTCTCCGAGGAGGACTATAACCACGCTTTCAGAGTCCCACTTCGCTGCTGCACTTCTGCTCAAAACACCGTCTGTTCAAATTTGAAATTCAGCGCTGCAGTCACTGCGCAGGCGCCGACTGCTGAGGCAGTCTTCGGGACCAATCACAGGGGGGATCTAAAAAGGACCTGTCGATCAGCCAATCACTGATTAGGATAATAAAACATAAAAAAAGAACGAATGAAAGCTGTCACAACCGTCACAACCCAACAAAAATCTCCTTAAAAAAGGAAAAATCAAATCTTTCAGCTAGTACTATAAAACATGTTTTTCCATCGCGGGATCCTCACATAAACGTAGTTGCATATAATTATTTTTGTAGAAAAAAAAAAATGAAACAGAGATAAAGCCTGTTGTTTACTTACTTACGTATTTATTTATTTCATATAACATTCAATTCAATGAATTGGATGCTTTAGCATTGCTGAAGTTGAAGAACTGGATTAAAAAAAAGATTATTATTGTCTTTTATTCGGCATTAAAGTAAAAAAAAATCCTACTTTTTATTTAATTACGATATGACGAAAATTCTAAATGCTTCAGTGTTGCCAGAATCTTTAAAGCAAACAACTGCTCGTGGCAGAATAAAAACCACAAATGTAAGGTAAATTATTTTTTTTTCTCACTGATGAGGATTTTTCTAGATAATTTCTGGATCTTCTCAAACTCGCTTTGTTTTCCTTTTTATTATTCCAACATAATATACAGTATTAGGTAATTAATTATTTGTTATATAATATTCCATTTGATAATCACGGACAGAATTTAAGAAAAAAATAGGCTAACTGTGAATTACATCTAATGAACATCCCTTTCTGTGCTCCCTCAAGCCGCAAGCCGCAACGGACTTCATTTCCCACGAGTCTCTTCGGGCTCCTCGCGTTCTTTCGTTTCCATGGTTTCTGATGTTAACGGCAGCAGGTCAGAGCCAGAGCCAGGAGGCAGCTTGGTTGGTTGGCTGTTTGGTTGTGTTGGTGGAGATAACAAGACTGAAGGGAGGACACTGGAGTGGACCACAGAGCTGGTAAGATTAAAACATTTATCAGAAACAGAGTCAAACCTGATGAAGTGAATGTCCAACCTGCTGCAGATGAGGAAAAGGCTGGATTTTGCTCCGTGATGACAGGATGAGTCTGACTTTTTCACTGCATGTTTAGAAATGTTCAAAACATCAACCTACAGCTGATTCTGTAGGCACCACTTCAGATGACGTCTTCCCTGTAAGATCTCATTGAATGAGACATAATAACTGAGGCAGAACTAAACCAACAGGGCCGACTGAGCCCCCAGCCCTGGACACCACGCTAATCTGCAGCTCCTCCAGACAAGCTCAAGATACCAAAACAGCCAATTAGGAGCAGTTAGACTAGATTCAGTCATGAGAGTTTATAATTATTGCTGACCTTTTGTGAAATGTGGCATCGGCTCTTTTTGCAGCATCAGAGCAGGTCTAACTTTGTCCCCATAAGAGGATTAGTCTGTCAAGTAGGCTGTAAAAATCCTGCACGTGAGCAGGAGTCCAAAGAGAGCACAAGTCAGATTTACGTTCTGTTTGCTGTTTCTCCTCCTCCAGAGAGACTCCACCGGACATGTCCAACCAGAGCGTCCTCAGCGATGCTGAGAAGGCAGTGAGTCCCAGCCAAGTGGTCCCCGAGAGGGTTTCCTCCTCTGTCCTCAAATGCCTCCTCACCACCAGCTCCAACAGCTGCAACCTCCTTCCAGCCGAGGAGCAGGACAAGAATCCGGAGCAGTCCCAGTTCCAGGAGAGGAAGACATCTGGGGCGTGCAGGAGGAACCGTCCAGGCATGACTCAGAAGAAGCCGCGAGTTCCACAGACTAACATCATGCCCTTGCGCAGCAGTTCTGGTCTCCTCAAGCCAGCTCGTAACATGGGAGTTGTGGGCAGCGCAGTGGGTTTGAAACCTCTCGGAGCTCCACAGCTGAGAAAAACCAAAGCCAGACTCCCTCAGGAGGCAGAAAATGACAAAAAGTTGTGCATTTTTGCTGCCCTGAAGCCGTCCAACGTTCAGAAGGAGAAACAGAGGTTCTTTAAGTCTGCCTTCAGCTGCAACCCTCAGTTTGAGTACAGCGGTCCTGTTCCTGCAGCCATCCTGGAGCGCCACAGGAATGCCTCAGATCACTTCCTGACACAGGTGAGGCCATCCATGCAGGTGTGTGGGTCATAGAGTACTTTTCTGACTTGATCTGGTCATTTGTAAATTGCTCATAAAGTCACAAAACATGGTAACTGTGTTTTTATTACCGATTTATTCAAAGACATGACAAACTGAGCTCACCTGGCACCTCCTGTGATTGTTTTGGAAATGTCTCTCCTACAGGCAGTGCGCATCATGGAGCTGACCTTGGAGCGGTACGGCAGCTACGAGAGGTTTGAGCAGGTGACCGGGGGCAGCCTCCTCTCGAAGAGCCGCATCTATCGCGACGTCAAGAAATACATGGAGAAGGAGGGCTGTGTGGGGGAGGTAAGAGGGTGAGAGCTGACCCCGTCCTCCAAGTGCACCGCATGTTTTATCCCAGTGACTCTGTGACTCATAAAAGTCACTCAGAGGCTCAGGTGGGGCCTGTCGGATGAGGCTCGGAAAAAGAAGTCAGGTCAAGCTAACTTCTGACGCTTCAGGAGAGTCATGTTTCAGTGCATTCATGTCCATCTCTGTGTTAATAGAGCGTGACTCGTACGGTGCACGCGCCTGACCTTCCAACACAGAAACTGGAATGCATGAATGTGTACGTTTGTTGCTTGGCCTTAGATCAGTAGAGCTACGTTTTATTGTAAAAGAAATTCTGAAACATTACACATTCAGACTGAATGCTTGATTTTTATGGCAAAACTTAAACAAGTTTTCACTTTCAGGGCAATTTATTTCACACTCTGCAGTAATTCGGGTTCTTGTCCTGTTGGCAGATCATCGTCCAGCTGTCGGATGACCTGCTGTCCCGTGCCTCGATGACTGTGGTCAACAGCAGACACACTCTTAACATCAATGTCTCCAACGCACGAGAGCACTGGCTGGAGGGCATGCTGAGGCACGAGATCGGTGTGTGGGAACGCTCTGTGTGAGCTTCCTATGGGCCTTCAGCTCAATGGCAATCAGACCATTTGTTCCACAATTTAGAAAGAATAAGGGAAAGTACTGCTGCCTAACTAATCCTGGTCTTCTGTCAGGAACTCATTACTTACGAAGCCTCAACAACTGCCAGCAGCCGTGGAGCAGCAGCTCAGGGAGGAAGAAGCTCAACCTGAGACCTCTGAACCCCACAGAGGAGGGCCTGGCGAGCATCCACAGTGTCCTCTTCAGGAGAGACCCCACTCTGTGGCGTGCCTCCATGCTCTATTACACTGTCTACCAGGCCAGCCACATGTCCTTCTGTCAGCTCTTTCAGGAACTGGGACGCTTCGTTCAAGACCCCAACACCCGTTGGGACTACTGTGTTCGAGCCAAGAGAGGCCAGACCGACACGGCACAGCCAGGTCACCCATTACACAGACATGACAAGCAATGAAGACATGACCCACCGTACTTTGTAGGAAAAGCTATCATGTTCATCTATCACTCAACTGTCTTTTTTTACCTTGAAGGATGCTTCAGCAAAGACCAGGTCTACCTGGATGGAGTTCTTAGGATCCTGAGGCACAGAGACAGGATTAACTTCCCTCTGCTGATGGCTCTCGGAAAGGTGAAGCTTTTTCACTATTTAGTTCTAAGGTGTGGTCAGCTCGTTTTCTTTTTTAAAAAGCTGCTTTCAAAACTGTGCAGAAAGATCTTTATTCTAATGATCAGAAGTGCAAGAACTCCTTACTTTAGTCTATATCTGGAGTAAAAGGTGACTCCTCCGTCCTCCTGTGGGTTCCAGGTATCATTTGAAGATGTGGATCGTCTAAGAGTCTTGGCTCAGATGGACAAAAGCCGCATCCCCCACTTCATGCAGGACGAGGTGAAATACGCAGAGCAGCTGACCAAAATTATAACCGTCAATCAGTTGACTGACGAGGAGCTGAAAACCATCATATAAGGCCGGCCTGACTGCCTGCTCTGTCCTGAATGGAGCCTGTTCCTTGCAAGTGCCAAACTATTTCATCTGGATTTGAGTGAATGTTTCCGAACCGTTCTTTAATCTGTGTGATTGTTTTTTAAGTAACTCTGTGCTCTTTAAACATTAAACATCTCTGCACTTGTTCTTTTATTTGTGACCTGGCAAGTTCTTCCATGAATCATTTTCAACAGTTTCCATTCATTCCAAATTCATATGTGTTTGAGCTTGTTGCTCACATCCTCTCTTCACCATGACTTCGCTTTCAGATCTGAGATGTGGAGCGAACGCCAAGAATTTTCCTCTTGCATTCTTACGACTGGTCAGTAGAGGGCAGCTCTCGTTTCTGGAGAAGTTGAGTTTCCTTTAGCTGGGAAAGGAACAGGTCTTCAGGTCTAGTCCTTGTAATCATGTTCACACGAGTGAGTAGAGTTGAGGTTTCGGTGGAAATGACTCCATCTCAACGACTGAGATTTCCTTTGGCGCTAAAGGACACGTTTTCAGATAACAATTAAAAGCTCAGGCAAGCCCATGTTGTGACCCAATTCTTGTATAATCCAGGAACTTTTGAGCTTGCTGAGATCTTAACCCCCACATTCCCCGTGGTTCAGGTGGTGGCATAAACCCTGTGAAAGTACAGCATCATTTATTCTCTCTTTATTTATATACAAATAGAAAAAAAATGCATCTTTTATGGCTTATCGACTCAGGGGATTTTCTGAAACAACCTGAAACCCAACAGAAACTTTGGCACTTTCTTCACAGTTGTGGGGGGAGCTGTGCTCCGTGTCACACATGGGGGGGGGGGGGGGGGGGGGGGGGGGGGGGGGGGGGGCATCATCATCTCTCGTGCTTTGGGAAGTCGTCCCCTCTCTCCACCCCCGCCACACTCGTCCGGCTCAGTTCCTTGAATGATGGATCGATGAAGAGTTCAGCCACGATGGGGCAGTGGTCCGAGGCCACGCCCCCCCACGACCAGTTATCTGGGATCCAGGGATTGGTCAGACCCTCCCGAACCACCATACAGTGACCTGTCAAGTAAAAAAAAAAAAAGGACTTCAGGCTCCACCGACAGAGTCTGACTGAGGCGTTCTGACAAGACGTTCACCCTCACCTGAGTAGATCTTCTTGAGGGAGCGGCTGAGCCAGATGTTGTCCAGACAGCGGGTGCCCTGTGGCGAGCGGGTGCTGATGTTGGTGAACTGGTCAGATGGTACCAGGGCGCAGAACTTCTCTTTCCTCAGAAGATCCAGTTTCGAGTTCTGAGGATCACAGCCGAAGTTTCCCAACAGGAGCAGCTCCTTGCCTCCTGCAAACATGCACTCTGAGGTCACGCCACTGCCCAGTAGCATTTAAAAGCAGGCCATTCTGCACGCCTGATGACCACCGTCTACATTCATGACCATGCCAACAATTTACAAAAAAAAAAAGAAAATCAGGCAGTCGCAGTAAATCTTGACGATTGTGCCGATGCCTTCCCATCACGCAGGTTTTTGTAACCGTAAACCCACCTCTGAGTGTTTCCTGGATGCTGGGAGGGAGCAGCTGGCGCCTGGCTTCTTCTGCGCCGCGGTGGTTACCGTTGGACTCGTATGCAGCCTGCAGGTGAACGTTCACTAAAGTCACCTCGCTTGAACCCACCTGAAAGAAGAAAGTTCTGGTGAGGAAGCTTTTTAAAAACTGAAGTATTCAGCAAATTCCAGTTGATGATGTAAACGAGAGTCTGACTCTGCCCTGCAACATGTTGGACACGTCTGCAGGCATGACTCGGCTCTTTTGTTTTGTACCAAAACGTACCAAAAAGCGAGCCAGGTAGAGTCGGGGGTAAGGCTGATTTCTGTCACCATTGCCAACCCCAGAGTCCAGCATGACAGCATCCCTAAGGTCGATACCTGCTGAGCTGTCCCACAGGAAGCCTGAGTAGGTTACTGCCTGGAAACAAAGCATGATGGGAAAAAATTGTTAGTCAGCACAGAACCCTGCAAAAAAACATATTTTTCTGAATCATTCTGCATTAAGATAATCAATTTATGAGCCAAAGGCTTCTGTGAATGTCCTGAGAATGTTGACGCAGAGATCTGGTGATTTTCTCATAAATGAGCGCCTCAGCTGATGATCAGCTGAGCGAACAGCCCCGCGGTCCCGTGAAATGACTGTCAGTAACATCCGTACCGCATCGACGTGTGTGCTTGGGTTTTCAGAGACGATGCTCTTCCACAGGCCTCGAGGCTGCCTCCACCGGCGCACGCTGCCCAGCGTTCCCTGGTTCAACTCCACGCAGAACTGAAACAGAACATACCCAGAAGAGTGGGTTTAAACTCAGAGTGTGTCTCTGAAGGCTGGCTTCTGGTTTAGCTAAAGAAACTTTTATTCTTCGTAAAGAATGTTTTAAAATGTCGCAATTTATTTGAAAGCTGCAGCTGAAATAACTGCTCAAACTCTTCAAGTTTATTTAAAGTCCTGCAGCTTAATCTGAATTCTTGACCTTTCAAGACTCCAGAAAGTTGATAATCTTCTGAAATATCACTAAGTGAGACTGTGGTTTATTAGAAACTCACAAATATTTGAACCAATTTTTCAGAAACACCTGATAAGAAAGGCACAATTTTAGAGCAGCTCGTGCTCATGTCCATTTCTTCATCTAAACACTGGGGGGTGCTAGCTCATCTTCATCACAGCACAGAGGCCTCATGTAAACAGAGCGGTTCATTGAAGTTCACTGAACTCCAATAACCTTGCCTGACTAAGTCAAGAGGAAGCTTCACCGGCCGAAGGAGACACTCAGGAAGGCCCTGCTCCGGACCTGCTGGGGTTACTGCAGCACGACAGGAAATCTAGAGGGAAACACCCCTGTGCACACAAACGCACGCACAAAAACACACAAACTTCCAGACCCCTCTGAGATGACCCCACTGAAACGCTGCAGAATATGACGACAAAACATGTTTGCTGTTTATACAAGAGCAGCCTTCAGAGGAACTGAGGATTCTAATCGGAAAAGCAGCTTTCAAGCGGGGAATAGGAAGAGCTGACCGTCGAAAAGGCGGAGTTTGTTATTGCATCACACAGATATTTGATATTCTGACTGAATGTCTAAAAGCCACAAATCTTTGGAAGGTCGTTGATGACCTGCCGTCTTATCTGACCAACAGAACGCCACTGACCTTTCAACTCTGGACTGCGATGTTTGTCACAATCACAGATTGTAATCTGGTCTGTTGTGAATAACAGCACAGCAGAAAATTTTTGTTTCACGTGTCCAACTTTTTTTTTTTAACAAAACTCAGCAGACGCATTTTATCTTAACACTTTTCATTAGTTTTAAAAAATGTTTTTTTGTTAGAATAAAACTTTTTGACTGATTTCCAAACGTGCTCAATTAATTTGAAAATATGTAATAAATGTGACACTTTTTATGTAATGTAAAATCCTTCACTAAAACGTTAAACGTCATGGTTAAATTTAACGTGTGTGTTGCATTGGAATGAACCCGTCTGCTTTGGTGGGACACTGAAGTGTTGGGAATCTTATTCCTGAAGCTAATATGACTCATTGCATAAGCGGAGCATGTTTAGCATGTGCTATTTAAAGGGAAAGCGGCCGCTGGGGTAACGAATGCCACAACTTGACTTTCAGACGAGCTGAAGGAAACAAACACTTACCAGACTCTTTGTTTCCATGGAAACCATTTCAACACAACATCCTTTCTGTTTGATGAGCGGAAAACGAGATTAAAATAAATGAAGGAGTGTTTACTTCTTTGTGGAACAAGTATTGATCTCTTTCAAAACTTATCTGCGGCCTCTTCAGCCATGTGACGCCTACTTACTCAGCAAACTGACTCTGTATGTTAAAAGTGCGACACTGTAAAAGTATCTTTTCCTGATTAAACCTGTAAAGATCTCTGAAGAGACTTTATGAGCACATTTAAAAGCAAAAAATTCAGTCAATTTCCTCCCTTTTTTTTGGTCCAAATTTCTTTAGAAATAAGTAGATATCAAAACGAGAGTCAGAGAAATTAATGTTTTCTTCCTGAAAGTCTAATATCTAAACGGTCATTTCTTTGATTATGTTAAAAATTATGGCTCAAGTTCCATCAACCAAGACAGCAACTACAACCATCAATCGAGTTAAATGTTTCCCTGTTTTTATCAAAATGGCATAAAGGACTTAAAATTGAATTCATATTTTATTTTAAAAACATTGCAGCTAAAGATCCACACACAAATAACCATTATTTAAACTTATTTAAACTAGCTTCCTTTCAATAAAGGTAGGACGCAAACTCTATCAACAGCAATGGTCATTTTGATTGATGCTGTGTCCAGTTATCTTGTTACTCTCGATTTATAAATTACAGCGTGTTCTTTTTTTTTTAAATTGCACTAATCCCATTTTTAATTGGTAGCTAATATCTATTATATAAGGGATAATTCCCGTAGCTGTTCCCCGTCATCTTTTAGAGGATGGACCGGAGGCCTGATCGCGTTGGATGGTTGCTTCTGCATTGTATCATTTCTGATAATGGTCTCCTTGAATGAAACCTTGAAGAGCTTTATCCCTCTTATACCATGGTCACTTACGAAAGAAAGAAAACAGAAAGAAAGAAAGAAAAATTAAAACAATTGTTCTTGCTCTACATTACTTTACTTAGTTTTCAGGTTAAAACCCCTTTTCACAAAAAGTGAACTATTTAATACACTATCCAACATGTTGTCATGGTAACAGCCACTCAGCCTGCCCCAACCTTGTTCTACCACAGCAGAGGAAAGTGGTATTTATAGAGATCGGGAAAGCTCACTTCTTATTTCTCATTTTTGTCCAGTCATAACAAAGAAAGTCTAAAATCTAAATACTTTAATTCCTCTGGCATCACTTCCTCATGCCTCATTTCCTCCTTCTCTATTTCGCTTCTGCTGCATCCCAGTCTTCAAAATGATCAAATTCACCAAACAGGTGAACCATAAAACCCCTCAATTCTTTGGATTGATTAGAAAAATGTTCTTTCTGTTTATGTGGTAAATTAGAGCAATCAAGTCTGGAGCTGATGTTTTTTTTTCTTATTTGTTTGCAATAAAAAAAATCCTCTGTGTTGTAAAATTAGAGATTAATTGTCTATTATAATAAAAACTCTAGTAAAGCTACTTTTGAAATTGTATTTTGATCTTTTACTGCACAACAATGTCCCAAATTTAAATGAAAATACCTCCAAATGAGGCTTTTCCCAGCAATTATTGGGTTAGAATAAAAAAAAAAAAAAAGATTAATGGGATTAATTAATTAAATGTCATAATTAATTATTTGCTCAAAAAAATGAATCACATGGAAGAACTACTTGTAATTAACTTGTATGCAGTTTCTTAAAACAGATTGATTTTTAAGCTGTGAATCCCTGGTGGCAGTAAACAATCAGGTCGTTTTTAGACACTCAATTGGCATCGTTTCAGCTAATAATACAGACAGCAAAGCTGTTCAGCAGTGGAGTGTGTACACGGGACAAAGTGCCTTCTCCAGGTCTACAGTCTTCTTCACCTTCAGCAGTCAAACCACTTTCGTAACAAGGCAAAAATCTCATGGAAGACTTTAAAGCGACCCCATCTTAAAGTCACAGCCAGGATTATCCTCAGAATGGTAACTATGGCAACTCATTCAGGACTACCAATACCAGGTGATTAAAACAGCAAAAATAAAGTCTTAAGGGAATCTGCCATTTTGACTAGAGTTTACTTCACCACCTTGACAACTTTACAAATTTAGCCGATTCAACAGAACAAAGAAAAGTGACAGGTTTGTGGACTCCACCCACAACTTACCCACCTGTCAATCAAAAACGAAAAACAACAAAAACACACAGTTATGAACAGAAAATGAAATAACAGTTTAAAACCAGACATTAAATAGTTTGTTTTTGGTATAAAATCTGATTTCTTAGTTTGGAGGAAAGGGGGAAGTCGCTCTCTTTTGACATGAGCCTCTAGTGGTCATTTGAGGAATTACACTATTTGGTAGTTACAAATTTGCTTTGAATTTGGGCAGAGGGTGGCAGCTTGGTTTGCTGTGCACGCACGCACGCACGCACACACACACACACTGAGGAGCTCACCTTTTCCAGAGCCTCTCGGTCCAGCAGGTCCTGCACAGCTAACAGCTTGATGCTGCAGACAGATTCAAGTCAGAAACAGTTGGTCAGAATTCTCTCGTTATTATTTGTCAAAAACCTGCAAAAGTACATAATAAAAAAGTTCAAACTGCAGAGTTTCAGCCTGAATACTGCAGACCAAACAGAGAAGACCCTAAACCCCCAACCTCTCACCCTGATTTAATGCAAGATTGTCCAAAAAAAATTGCTGAGCTGCAGTTTCAGAGAAGTAAACGTTTTTTTTTTAACCATGCAGCTGCGATCAGCCTGTACGAGTCAGGACAGCAGTAGATCAACGTGAACACAGGAAAAGATCTGAGTGTGCACGTGACTTAGACTTCAATGCTCCAGCACCCATTTGCCTTTACAGGCCCATAAAGTTTTATCTGTTTACTTTACACATGATTTTACAGCACAGTGCGTCTGCTCTGGACTCTGCTGTCATGGAAAGGGGCGGAGTCCAAACAGGCATCCAGAATCCTCAGAGCTAAACGCGAACCCTCCTCTATGAAAACCACACGGAACATCTCCATCTTTACTTCCTGACACAGAGTAGGTTGGAGCAGCCCAAAGCACTACTGTGCCCCCACCGTGCCTCACTGCAGTGGACATTCCTGGGGATTTGGAGGAAAGCTTCTGTTGGATCTGTTCCAGACTGCAGTTTAAGTTCTGGTGCCTGGTAAAACGCGGATGAAACATTTTAACTCTGGATTAAATCATTCGGAACTCAAAGAACACCATATTCATAAACCTTAATCCAAAATAAATAAAAACTCTTTTGCAGCGCCTCCACAGAGTCTGCTCTGAAATGGATCGGCCCTTCCAAGCTGGACGCTGGGAGGAAAAAAAAAAAAAACCCAGAGCCAAGCTGAGGTTCTGATGAGTTACTGGGACATCCAGGGCAAATTAAAGCCTCAACTGATTAAACCATCAGGGACTCGAGGTCAGAACAAAGTCAAAGAACTACAGACTGCAGATTAGATGAACAGAACCATGGTGTCTGAACATCCCTTCAACCTCTCTGAAGGTCCCTTGCAGAACTAGAATTGAAAACATTTCGCTTTTTTTTTTACTCTGTGATGAAAAAACTCACACTTTTAAATGCAGATCATCCTCCTCCTCCTCTGCTATATCTAATCTTTTGCTTTGGGCTTTAACGATTGTGTTTGTTTACAGATGCTGAAGGCTACAAGCGTTAGCATTGATATAGATATTTGTGACCTTTGCGCCACAGACGGAACAGGTTTCCCATCTTTGTGTGCTTATGTTCAAGGTCCAACAGTCCTGGAAAAACCTCTGCATCAAAACATCACTCAGCACTTTGTGAATCATGACTCAGCACTTTCCTTTCCTTCCTGCTGATTAGTTGCAGACTCTCGTTTTTTTTTTTTGGAAGTGAATCTAACTGGGGCTTATGTCTGGAAGAAGCAGTTAAAGGAGAAATCCCCTCTTCCCCAGGGATCATGGGAAATGAGAGCAGGCTTACTCAGTGCCAGTAGTCCTACGCACAACTTAGGGGGGAAATTTCTAATGAACTCCTGCTGCTTTGCAAAAACTATGTCCTTAAAAACACGACAGTTTTTTAAAAATTATTTTGTTCAGAATTAAAAGACTGCAGGGAATTCTTTACCAATAAAAATCGGAGTAAGACTTTTAGCCCTCCTTGTTCTGCCTAACACCCTCTGAGATCGAATGTAAAGTCAAACTAGGTAGATGGAGATAAAACTATGTCTCTGATGCAAATGTGAGCAGAACGTGGACGTTTGTGGTTCCTCAGAAACCCAGCTGCGCTTCGTCTCTAAACAAACACGGCCGGCACAGTAAGTTGCTGACCAGCAGCTGACCAGGTTATTCATTACATGCTTATGTCATCCATTCACTGTGGGTAAACGGGAAAAAAAGGAGCAAGGTTCCTGGGTCCAGGTGTCAACAGTCCAGATCACACATGACTCTGACACTGGCAGGTTTACATGAGGATGTGAGAATCTAAAACTACCTCAGGATTCTACTGACGGAGGACTGCTTTGACCCGGTTTTAAGGTCACCTGTCTCACCTGAACACATCTGAGATCCGTGCAACAGGCTTTGCAGCATCTGAGCGGGTCAGAACAAGCCTAAAATACCTAAGCAAGGGTTCTGCTGCACCATAACTGAGCTGAAAAATCAGAACCACCCTCAAGTCCAGAATGCGACTGGAAAAACCTCCAGGCTCCAGAGCAGCGGGTCAGTGAACTCTGTTTAAGGATCTGATCATCGCTCTGAGCAAACAGACTGTTTCCTTCTTCATGAGCTGAGTGAAGGGAGGAGCTTCTAACAAAGAAATGATCCAATGTTGGTTCCAGCTTGATTATGTTCGTCTCACGAGAGACTGAGAGGAAAGTCAAACGTCACCCTCACACCCCCTACACACTCCACCTTTCCAAACAGGTTGGAACTTGAACCATCAACCAGGATAACCAGAAAACTGAGTTTCAGACATGCCAGGGTCACGAGAGTTCAGTTTCAATCGGATGACTTTGCAGATTCAGAGTCTTATCTCATTGATCCAGAACCAGTTCTGGTGGTGTCAAACCTCCAAACTGGGTCGGAACTCCTCCCTGCTCACACAGAAACCAGAACCAGCAGAGGTCTGGTCAGGTGAACCTGATCCAACATGTCAGTGGTTGAAGAGCTTGATCTCATACGCTCCTGGGGGGTGAGGGTGGTCTCGGATGTCTTTTTGGTGGGGGTACCTGTCCACAGGTAAACATACTCACTCGTTCTCCAGCAGGGTCATGCACACCACCTCCTTCACCCCCGGGTTGTTGGCTTTGTCGCACGAGCACGCCTGCAGGCTCCAGGTGGCCACGCGCACCACTGGCCTCCCGTCCCGCACGCTGGGCGGCGGTTCCACGTTGGGCCGCGTGGACGGGATCTGGGTCGGACCCCCCGGCGGCAGATCCAGGTCTTCGCTCCTGAGGCTGAAGGAGGTCGGGCTGGGGTGCATCCTGGCCTGACCCCCGTTGGTGTTTGTGGAAGGCGCCCTGGATCGCTCCACGAAAACCTGGAAGCGGATTCTGTCCAGCAGGGAGCTGTTGATGTGGTTGACGCGCACCAGGTCCTCGATGCTCCTGAACGGGCCGTGCTCCGTCCTGTAGGCCACGATGTTCTTCACGATCTTCTCCGTCATGCCGCGGATGCTCATGAGCTGCGCGGGGGTGGCGGTGTTGATGTTAATGCCCGTGCACGGCTCCGGGTCTTTGCGCAGAGAGGACGGGGAGTGCTGGGACGAGCTGGTCCTGCTGGACACGCAGATTTCCAGCTTGATGGCTTCGAGCTTGGTGGCTCCCACTCCGCTCACCAGAGCCAGGTCCTCCACCTTCTTAAAGCCGCCGATGCAGTCCCGGTACTCCACGATGTTCTGCGCCACGGCGCGGCTGACTCCCGGCAGGGTCATGAGCTCCTCCTCCGTGGCCGTGTTGATGTTCAGCCGCTCCTGGTTCACCAGGATGTTGCTGAAGTTGCACGCGGCGCTGAACTTGCGCTTGCCGTAGCTGAAGTCGGTCGGGTCTCTGGGGATGGAGCGATGACAGCCCAGACTGCCACCCATGGCTGTGGGGGGTGGAGGACCGCGGGTGGTGCAGTTAGACCGTAGAGGGCCGCTATCCAGGGAGGATACCAGACGCGCATCCAAGCGCGCGCCGGGCGGCTGCGTGATCAAAGGTCAGAGGCTGCTACCTGCTGCAGCGCCGTGGCGTGTCGTCCGCTCTGCGCCCCGGGGGGGCGCGTGAAAGCAGGATATGAACCCCCAGGGGTAAACTTTGCACTCAGACTCGCTCCGTCAGAGTCGGCTGACCGACCTCCGCACTCTGATTAACTGTCACCTGCACTTTAGCAAAGACACGCCCACCGCCGAATCACTTCAAAATAAAGCTATACGGTCGTGTTGAGCGCATGCACGGGCACGAACCCCAACAATCCAACTTTGACACGATGTCGTCACGCACGCGGTGGTCACAAAAACGTTTCCTGTGATTGTATGTGCACGCAAACTCCACACGAACGAGAGCTGGGCTTTTATTTTGAAGTCAAATGGTTCTCTGTCCGGCTCATTATTATTCAGACAACTAAACGTGTCGTCATAAAGGCACGTGCTCACGGTTTTTATATTTAAAGGGATGCAATTTGAACGCCCCTCGATAATAAGATGTCCTCACAATTAAAACTGATAAATCTTCAGATTTTATCAACAAAATATTATATTATTTTGCTCAAATCAGACAGTACTTACACATTACGCACTATTTCTACCAGTACCAACAAAAATCAATTAAAACCCATCATCTGTGTCAGCATTACAAAATAAGAGAATTGTTACTTTTACGTTTGCTGATTTTTATTTGGGCGTTTTTTAAAAAATATGTTCAGTTTGTCGTTTTTGTTTTTTTTTTTACCGTCGTGTAAGTGTTTTGAATAGTTATTTTAAAAAATCAACAATTTCTGAGCGTCTCATGAAGCGAAAATTAAGGTTAATTTAAAATATATTTACTCAAAAAAAAAAAAAAGAAGAAAATACTCGAGTATCGATAAAGACCTTGAACACAATTTCAGGTTTGAAGTCTAGAACTTCTGAAATCAAGCAGATTTGAAAAAGAATACTGTGAAGAATTTTGACGTGAACACACCTGCAGTACACAGCAGGTAAATATGACCCCACCCCCCCCAGGTGCTGGACCAGAGGGTGGCCTGTAACCTAAATCTTCTCTAATTTGTTCTCAAGTTCAAGAATTTGTTTTGAAATCCAGCTGTTTTCAACATAACTAGGTGAGATGTGGCCCCCGCTGCTCCAGTAGAGTGTGCTGGTCCACATCCCAGTGGGAGCTCCAAGTCGGATGATGGTCTACAGATGTTCAGACCAGGGTTCCCTTTCCCACACTACTTTCTGGGATGGGGTGGGGCTGTGGCATGCACGCTGACCTTAATGGATTTATGAAAAAAAACCTCCAGTAAATGCCCAATCTGGCAGCATCACAATCTCAGACACGAACACATGGAAGAACCCAGCACTCCCAGAGGATACGGCGATCTCCTGTCCTCTGGCGTTGCCGCCTGACATTCCTGGTTTTATGTTTCCGGCTCCTGTTGTGGACGGAGGCCAGAGGACAGTTTATGTCACTTCACAAAAAAAGCTGCAGCCACAAGCACCAACGCAGCCTGGATGAAGCACATTTCCAAACAACTTTCAGCTTCTTCATGAAAATATAGCAGATAAGGGGATATCACTACACTTAATTTTTTGGGTGCGTGGGACACAATCTCAAATTCCAGGGATCTGTTTGCATAACGCTTTGTCATGAACGGTTTCTGCTCAGAACCTGGTTGGGCCTCACCACAGCTCTGCTGAGGCCTTCAGAGCCGCTTTCATCGAGTGGCGAGCTCCATAAAGATGAGACGTCAAACTTCTGGGGCCAATTGTCCATCTGCTAAAGTGCTGAGCTGTCCAATCAGAATCCTGATCGAGGCAGACGTACCACCAGCTGGCTGTGGCGTGATACGGTTGCGCCTGCGTAGGTTTTCCGGGTCCAAAAAGTCAGATCCTGTTCAAATACGTGAAGAAGTGGGCCTGAGGTTAGGTCAACAAACCTCCACATCGACCGCAACCCTGAGCACCACCTGGTCCATCATCACCTGCTGTAGGTCACACTGGAAGCCCCAACATGACCAGGTGTGTGGGAACCCACCCTCCACCACCCGACTTAATGAAATCACCCCAAACATTCATCGACTCAGAGCTCTACATCCAGCTAAAAGTTCTGTGAACAAACCAGAACTGAAACTCAGACTTTCTGACAAGGAAGACTGAAGAGCATCTGGTCTTTTGGTTGTCCAACCCCGCTTGTTTTAGAACAATACCAGCCCCACTCATGGATGATCAGAAAGTTTGTGGTTTTGATTGATCAGACCTGGCTCAGAGTTGTAGATCAAGGACCACTGCTCTATTAGGATTCTACTAAATGATCCTGACAAAATTCACCTTTTTCACAGTCATCCTGCTGCTGGGGGTTTATTGGGATTTAGAACCCTGTAACAGAAGCAATCAGAACAGGTCTGATGTCTTGTAATGGTCGGGCCATCATACCTGTGGCCATGTTGAGATCCAGCAAAAAGAAGAACCGGTTCTGATTCACACAGAACATTTCACTGCATATTATACTACGTATGTGACAAATCAAATTTGAATTTATTCCAGCAGATGAGGCTGGTTTGAGGAATTCTGCTGCCCTCTGCTGGCTGTAAAGCTCCAACAGTACTTCAGCTGTGGTTCATCACAGACCTGCGTCGCTCCTGGATGTTCACCTTCATTCTGATCCTGATTTCCTGCTCTGGTGTTGAACCTTCTCAGCGTGTAAACAGCAGAGGTCAAAGCCCCCCTCCCACACACACGTGCAGATCTGAAGCCCCTCCTACCAACATTTTATTGTGAATTTAATCAATAAAAACATAATCTGCAGTACCTGTTAACCGTCAGCCCCTCCCCATTCTAAAGGTCAGTCAAGAGGGACTCCAAGCCCCCCAACAGACCAAACCCCGCGTTTACATCTGAATACATTTTCAAAAAATATAAATCAAAGAAAAGAGGAAAAGAAAGGCTGCTCCTGTATGGACAGGTCCATCTGGGGGTGGGGAGGGAGTCCTGTTGGCCACTGTGGGGGAGGATGCTCAAGTCTCAGCTAATCTTTGGTTTTAGAGGATGAACAGCAGAGCAACATCCCCCAACAGAAGAGCACAGTGATCGTTGAGGGGGAGCAACAGCCCTTCCTCCTCAGTTAAAATATCTTCTTCTTCTTGTTCTTGTCTTGACTCCTGGAACAAAGAGAGGAGAGTCAAGAACCGAGAACCTGCTCTGTCCCTGAGGGTTAGGTTGGTGCTCACCTGAGGGTCTCCAGCTTCTGCTGCTCCAGGATCCTCTGCTGAGTCTCCCAGGTGGCCCTCTCCTCCTCCATTTGCCGGCGTTTCTCCTCCAGCTCTTTGTACTGAGCTGATATGCTCCTGCTCATCTGGTCGTGTCGTTTCTGGAGCTGAAATCCCACAGACACACAGAAGCGAGGTGAGCATTCAGGGCGACACAAAGAACATCAACGTCTGATGGCGCAGTCACCTCAGCCTCAGAGTCTCTGAGCTTCTGCAGCTTTTCTTTGACTTTCATCTCAAACACATTTTCCATTTCCCGCTCCATCTTTTTGATTCTGGCCATGTGTTCTTGCCGCTCCTCCTCCATCTGCGCCAGAGGACTCCTGAAGACACAAAGTAAGCTTCACACAAAGCAGCAGACACATGTACTTCCACAGGGAAGACCCTGACAGAGGGAAGAACGAAGAAAGAGGAGAAGGAAAGGCCTTCTTTTCTCCTCTGGAAGTCCTCTGAAGAGGAGGAAACCAACTTTAGAGGAAACCCCCATCTTTCTTAAGCACTCAGAAGCTCCTCAGACTTTATACATTTGCCAACAACTGTGCCTCTAAACATTTGACTGGTGTTCCGTGTTCTTTATGTTTGGACAGATCTCTGTCACACTGTAAATGAACTTCTTTTTTTACTGTAGCACTAGAAAATCAATCTAAAGCAAATGATTCCAAATAAACTTTTACATTTGTACAAATCAGAAATCAGCAATGTGAAGCCTGAAGGCAGGATGTTCACTTGTTTTAAGGTGGGATGTTAACTCCACGTGTGCAGATATCAACGACTGCCTAACAAACGTGAGAAAAGCGGCGCAGAAGCAACAAGGAAGATGAAAATGAAGAGATGAGGAGGTAATGAGCAGGTGATGAAGAGGTGATGAAGAGGTTACACTTACATGCCATCAGTTGTGTCAAGTCTAAAAACAAACAAACATGAACCATGCATTAGCTTGTGCTGGAAGGAGGGGGTGCTCAGTGGATCTCAGACATTGACACAGTTAGTGCTGTCAGATAAATAAAAGTCATCCATGGTTAGTTCTGCGTGTGCGAGGTGGTGTTAAGCTCACTGCAGCTGAATTTGTAGTAGCTTTCCACCATTAGAACGCTTCAGAGGATTTTTGGGGTCTCATGGGGGAGACTTGTAAAGACCTTTGCCCTCCTTGTGCCGATCTTCACCGACCTGCTGTGCAACTTTAAGTGCAATCAGAGCCTTTCCACGGATGAGCCCCCAAAACATGTTACAATCCCCTAGACAGGGGTGTCACATATCTCAGGGTAAGTCATGTTTATCATCATTTTTCAAGTGGCTCTTGTGATAGAATTTTCCAAAGGTTTTAATTTTTTGTGTAATCTCTATCTACTAATATAAATAAAGTAAAAAGGGAAACATTTTAATGTTTTGGTTTTAAGTTAATTTGTTAATTTAAAATATATTTTATGGACTTGTATTGGAAAAGGTTTCAACCAAGCTCACATTATTAACCTAAAAGAAACTTTATTTTGAAGTTTTACCGTTTGTCGTAGACATCCTCAGCTCAACTTTCCATTTGAGGTAGTACATTAAAAATATGGCTCAGTTTTTAAAAATGTGGGAAAGATGTCAAATGTAGCTCATTTGTTTCCTCTGAAACTGCTCTACTGGACAGCAGGTGGCGCTTTTGAGACTTTCAGCTTTTCTTCAAGCCCTTGGATTCAAGTGTCAGGATGTGGTTTCTGTAGATGTTCAACAACTGCGGCTCTATGGGTCCACATTGTTAGTATTACTGTATGCTGTTACTATGGGGGACAAATAGGCCCCCCAACTGCATTCCTTCCTCTATCAGACTCCAAAAATTCCCCCCTAAAAGGTTTCTGTACCAGAGAAACTATGAGCCCATCCCTATTAGAGCTGACAAACATTTAAGAGACTGACAAACCCAGTGGTCATGTGACTCAGTTTCTTTTTGCCTCAGTAGTTGTTGGTTTAGCTCCACATTTCAGCCTCCTATCAACACATTCAAACCCTCCTTTTTTGAAAACAAGTAAAAAGTCGGGACAAAAAAAGCTTGCCAGTTAAAGCAGTGGTCCTCATTCTTTTTCAGGCCCTGGAAAGGTTTCACGTCAGACAATATTTTCATGGACCGGTTTATACGAGGCTGAAGTGGGTGTCTTAACTTTTTTTTTTAGCTCCCAGCATCTTTTAACTTTTGAGGGTAAGCTTATCTTCACCTTCTGAACAATATCTGCAGCTTTTTTCACCTTTATCTCTACAGTAGATTTTATGCAGGAACCATTAAAATACGATATAAAATTGCCCTTAACCTATAACTGTCAAAATAAAAGCTATAAAATCAGACACAAAGTTCAGTCTCATCTTAAGACCTGGCGTCCTCATCCGTGGACATCACATTTTAGGTTTTATTTCCACAACAGGTAATTCTGCTTAACTGGGGCCCTGTGACTACATGTTTAGATGGTTAGTTCAAATATTAGCTTGGATCCTAAGATGTTAAGGTGCAACGGATAAAAACAAAAAAAAAGTGAATTCACCGTTATTTAACTTTATTAGCAGCATCCTTTTAACGTCAGATAGTCGGCTGCTGAATGTCATGCAGAGCACGCTCATTAATGGGAACAACTGTCGCAATAAATTAATATTTTGAATAAAAAACTGCTGGTTTTGGTCTGTTAAATGCAGCTTTCTTTTCTGTTTTAAATAGGTTAGTTTCTGGTTAACTTTGCTAGTTTGGGGGTTTCAATTTAGTGGTCGGCGCAGCTAGTTTTAGAACTTTTTTTTTAACACGTGACTGAGCAACTTGACATGAATGAGTCAGATGTGGTGGAGAGAAACCAGTAGTTTTCCAAAATAAAACTTTTTTCAGAATCAGATTATAAATAAAAAAAATGTAAGTTGTATTTATTGTCTCTGCTGCCCAGTCCCAACTGTCCCACTGACCCGTTCCGGTCTATGGCCTGGGAGTTGGGGACTGCTAACTTAGTGTTATTTTTTTGTGTGGGCTATCACTCTGTTTTTATCTGATTGAAGTTTAACATTCAGATAAACTGAGAAAGACTGACTGTGCAACAGAACCTCTTGTGCTCACATGGAGAACCAAACTTCCAGCCTAAAGAAGAAAATGAGGGGGTTGGCTCTATAAACCATTCAAAACGTGCAGCATTGTGGGTAATGTAATTTAAACATGCAGTTTTAATAGGCATAGAGAGCTCACTTTTGAGATCTCTTACTTCAGTTCTTTCCTACATAAAAAAAGTCAGGCAGCTTCACTCCCTCCATTGCATCAATCAGCTTTAATCATTAGTGAGGGCTCTACTCGGCTAGGGTTTGGCTTCGTGTGTTTCTGCAGTCTTTAGCGTTAACAAGACGCCAGTTCCACACGTGTGTGGGAGGGGCTTATGACGTACTTGGTTAGCTGTCCCTTGTGCTTATTCTCCCCACCATTAGAAGTGACGGCAGCCAACTTCTTGCTTCTGAAGTTCTCATAATGAACGTTGTTCGTCACATCTTTGAGATCCTGCATGTGGGTTCTACAAATGAAGAAAAGAACACGAACAAGAAAATTAATTAATTCTCAACTGACGTGCTTAAATGAACATCTCCGGGTGTTTTTTAGGATTTTTTTTTTTTGGTAAAAGGTCAATCTTTCTTATTAAATCTATGTCTTCCAAAAGAGTGTGTTACCTTCAGACATCATTATGTCTTATTAAAAGTAAACTCTTGACATCACACATCAGATGAAGGGAATTCTGTTAAGGCTGTTGTGGTGAGACCTGATGATGCATTCACACCATGCAATTTGAACTGTACCCAGACATATTTTATCAGACTTGGTTTGTTTGCTGGGATCCATGCTGAGGCTAGAGGAGGTCTAGAGCACTGGCACCACAAAGATCTGCTGTGATCGCTAAACGTTCAGATTCTCCATAGCTATAACATCAGTCTCCCGTGTTAATTTGCTATGGAAAACATATTAAATACTTTCCAAGAATTCTTTATTCTATGGGCACACAAGCTCTTCTTGGTGATGGGGAAGCATCCACAGTCAGAGCCAGATTGATATGGACAAGGACAAGTTGGAATGACTCACACCTGATCAGCATGTTGCGCAGAATCATGAAGTCACAGTGCTCCGAGTTCTCCACTGAAAGAAACATACAAACATGCACGTGATGAAACAGTGGAAGTGCACGCAGAAGTCACAGATGTTATATCAGCAGTTTCCTGTTCAGGGATTTTATCAATTACAAGCATCTGTCTTGAGGTTAGAAATGTATGATGAAAACTGTCCAGAACAGACATGGAAGGGCTGTTTTCCTGTGTTTAACCAACCTGGATGCTAGAGGAACCAGTTTACCAAGACGGTCGTGTACTTGTGGGCTGACTTGTCTCTCTGAGGACAGGTGGTTGGCCCACCAACCCACGACTGAATGCGTTGTGTGAATGACCTTCCTCCTGACACTGACCCCACCCTTCCAGATGCTTTCCAGTCAATAAACCAACAAACCACATTCTTGGGATGCTACAACTCCCCAGAAAGAAGCGACCTTCTTGCTCTAGGTTTGCTCCCTCCACCAAATTTTGGGTGGTCCAATGCAGACTGGATTGGTCATAAGCTGTAGCCGGTCACTTCTGTCACCTGATTATCTTTGGAGGCTTTTGTATTAATCTAAGAACATCAATGTGAAGGCATCAGCTGGTTCAATTCTGCATTGATCCATGTTTTGATTGATCTAAGAAGCAAGCTCCTAATACAGGCTTTGATCCTCTGCAGGAAATCACACAAGATGGCAAGTCTTGAGAACAGACTGCTTAGAAACAGTTAACCACTGTGTGTGTGTGTGTGTGTTTGTGTGGTTCGGACAGTGTGTGCACATGAGCTGCTGAAGCCAAGTTGACTTTGAAGCTTTCACCTTCAGCCACCCCCCAGGGATACTTCCTCCCACGAACTCGTTTCCCATCAACCTCGATAATTGTGTTACTGCCCACCACAGCCAAAGGTAAACGGTCCTGTGGGAAGCCAGTGGGGAGAACATATGGCACAATTTACTCACCAATGCTAAAATTATCTACAAAATTCAAATTCTTCTGTTTTGTGTGCTTCTGTGTGTGTGAGGTGGAGTGACCTTTATTTTTTTGACAAGCTCTTCCTCATCATCCGTCTCTGGAAAATCATATATTTTGATTTTATTTTCTTGGATTTCTTTCATTATCTGGAAGCAAGAGAGAACCGTGAGGAAACTATGACTGCAGACATAATCACTAACCTGCAGGAGAAGATGCTGCAAACAATGTGTAACTACTGGATTTCTGTTCGGATTAGTTGTTAAATCAATCAGGATCTCTGAGAGCAAAGACTTCAGCTTAAGAAAAAAGGTGGTGCTTCTGTAACAAGTGGTGGACAGTTCATCAGCTGATAATGTGCATGTACTACAGCATGCACATGCCAAAAAAAGAACTGTCAGTTACATTTTCATGTTAAAATGTCAAATGGATAACAGTTCTCCTCAATAAAAAAGCTCTTCTACATAAACAACAGGCAACTCCTTTTCATCCACAAGCAAGATGGTGACAAAGAGTCCATAGACCAGATTGCATGTAGACTGAAGAGAATAGAACCTGGAGAAGGTTTAGTGGAGGATCACACACCTGTGTCTTAAAATGATGGCACTCCTCAGGAGTCATTGTGTCAGACTTGGCGATTAGAGGAATGATGTTCACTTTGTCGTGTAAGTGCTTCATGAACTCTGTGTCGAGCGGCTTCAGTCTGAAGGAAAACAAAGGTGCTGTGAGATGGGAACAGTGTGTTGATGCCGAAGGAAGAGGAGCGGGATCACCGTCAAGTATAAATGTCTCTTGAGCCTGTTCAGACCTGGGGTTTGACCACAGAAAGTGCTTCAGATCTGAACAGGTTACAGTTTAAAGACCCACTCTGATGAAACGGGCTGAAGACGGCACAGGGAGACTGATAGTTAGGCAGTAGCATGAAGGATCTTGCCAAATGCCCACACTGGATGAAGCTCATTGCGCTCCCTGAGAAGCAAACCCAGGTTTCCAGCACTGCAGCCCTTACATCCGACCAACTGAGCCATCAAGCCATGTTGTTCCTAATAGATCCCTGGCAATGGGAAGCTTATGGTTTACAGGTATATCTAATAGTCACTAAACGGTCTGAATGTATTAGATATACTTTCAAAGTTTTACAGTGATACTTGTTCCAGTGAGATATCTTACTGTATGCTTAAAAGGTCAAATACAATGTAATTGTACAGTAAAAGAGCAGTTTTACATTTTTAATAAAGAAACAAAAAAAATGTTGTGTTATTGTACTGGGGAAATATGGAGTATTAGTATTGGCTGAAAAAAATGATCTTGGCCCATCCCTAGTTTTAAATAGACAGATGTTGGGAAATGGAGGCAGGCTTACCTCACTCCAACAGTGCTGCCCACAACTCAGACGTGATTTTCTAATGAAGTACTGGCGCTCTGCAGAAACTATGTTCTAGAAAACAACCCAGATGTTTTGGCTCTAAACAGCAGAATCATAATTAAAAGACCACTGGGAACATTTTTACAATAGACCAAAAGGTGATCGTAGTGGGACTTTCCTGTCTCTGCGACGTTCTCTGAGTTCTTGCTGCACCAAGACACACATCTGCTACAGAAGATAATAGTGCCCTGTCTGCTGCACAGTCATTCATCTTCCGAGGATTCCTTAAGATATTTTGGATCTGATGCAGCGGCGGAAGGAAACTGCTGAATCAGCACAGCCAGTCTCATTCAAACTACGGAATGAAGGACAGACTGATAAATCGTTTGTCTGAGGGGGTGTCGACAACATCTTGAGCACAGCTGGACATTTTTATCCCAGAAATCTGCAGTTTCTGCCTCAAGTAGAGGTTGGGGGTGTCAGCCCTGCTATTCACCTGGGATTGTCTGTACAAGACTGAGTCATTTAGTACAATGAAAGCAACAGATGGCAAGCTCAGTTTGAAGAAAATTGTTTCTGAACAACTGATCTTCATCATATTTGTCTCCAGCGTTGGAGGCTGACAGTGAAGCATCATCAGCATCATCTGCAGCTGCAGAATGAAATATTCAGGTGTCTGGAAAAAATGTTGACTATTTCAGAAACACTGCATTGATTAAAACCTGCTCTGCAGTTGTCAGCTCTAGTCTCCATTCACAGACAGAGCCGCTGAGCTTAAGCTCAAGACTTTGGTTCCTCCTTCTCTTCTTCAACCTAAAAACATCCATTTCCAGATTATATATTTACACAGAAATAAACCTTTGGAGACGTTTGCAGTATCTGGTCAGGTTAAACAAGGTACCCACCCATGTCCGGACGGAGAAATGAAATAAAGGCAGCAGTGGACTCTGCTGTCGGGCATCTGCCGCCTGTTGACCCGTGACTCTGCATTGAGGAAGTCCTCGAACTTGCTGTCAATGTAGTCCGTCACTGATTTCCAGCTGAGGAATGAAAGTCGTCGCATGAGGCACAACTGGACTCAAGGAAAACTCCAATGGGTAAAAAGAGGAGGAGCCTACTCACCAGTCGCTGTTGTCCACAGCATCACCAAAGCCGGGGGTGTCTACGATGGTGAGCAGAAGCTGCACCCCCCCTTCCTTTATGAGGACTTTTGACTGTTCCACCTGCAAACATCAGCAATAATAGGTCAGAAAAACAGCAGACATACCATAGAACTGGAACACAGCGGCACAGACTGGGGCGTGGGGCAGCAGAGTACGGTCAAAGTAGACAAAGATGTAACTGAAGATCAACAGAGAAGAAAAAGATTCATCTCCATCTGTCCTCTGATGGTGCGACTGTCGGACAGCTGAGGGTAGAGCTGGTGGCTTGATTCCCAATTTTGATTAAAAACGGCATAAAAGACGGCAGTTTATACAGATAAAGTCCCCCAAAGTTTCACGAATGTGCACGTGGACATTTATGAATGAATCTAAGAAAAATGAAATTTGCAAACATGATAGATGTTTGTCTGTTAAGAGTCATACATGTAAATGATAAAAAAAATTACATTTACGTGAGTGTGAAATAATTTTGTGTGCACATAAAATGTTGACAGATACACTTCTTTGTTCCAAATCACAAATGTGCGATGGATTTAAGGCCATGTTGGATTTGCTGGATCTGAAAACTCTACCTGTGAGTCTTTATTGATCGCTCACATAAACAAACTTTCATCTCTTTAGTTGTGGTCGTCAGTTTGAGAGCATCACCTCATGTTAAGTGATGGACTGTGGTTGCCATAGAGACAGAGGAGAGCCCTCTATTAGAGATCCACTCACTACAGGTGGGGGTCAGCTGAATGTGCAGCCACAGTCTAAACCATATTGGGGAGCAGAGCGGCTGAGGCTAACACCCACCCCCACCCCCCACGCTGGTAAGGATTGAGTGAGATTAGAAGTGCAGGTCAGACACAACATGATGAGGTCATGGTTCACTGGCCAGGCCCATCTCCAACTGCCCTCCAGGAGCAGCTGCAGTGAAACTGAGCCATTTGAAGGGTGGGGCAGAAAGCAAGAACACCAGCGCTACAGCCTTCCACCTGCAGGGGGCTCAAAAATGATGGTCTAAAACTGGTGACATGTTTTACCTTTTTACATTCAAGGTTTTTTTGAATAATAAACATCACAAATGTCTGCGCTCAAACACTTCTCCTCTCCAGCAGAAGTGCAGTCAGGTCCTGTTTGGAATCTCACCAAGCAGTTTGATTCTAAGCTAGAGGAAGCAGAGATTGAGGAGGAGTTCAAAGCTGCAGATCCTGGAGGATCTCAGGTTCTTAATAGATGTCATCAGCTGAAGGCGGTGAAGCAGAGAAATGCAGCTTCTGCTTTTCAAACAGATCTGCCTCCGCAGTCTGTGACTGAAGGCAGACAAACCGGTTCAACTCATGACAACTTCATAGCGCTTTCACTTGGAAGGTGCCAGCAGCTTCCACAGGGACTCAGTCTGTCACACCTCCAGAATCAGTGAAGGGCAAACTGAAGCCCAATCTGGACCCCCAACATTTGAGAACACGGGGATTTACCTGCACAGTCTGCTTGATCCGATGGGATGGACCTGGATATTCAGGTGAATATAGGTCTGTCAGAAAGAGGGAGTTGATCAGTGTGGATTTGCCTAGACCAGATTCCCCTGAAAGACAAAGCAAAAGGAGAGGGAGGAGAGTGAGGAATGAACACCACCTAAACCCGCTTCATCTGCATTCCTCCTATGAAGGTGGAGACACATGACTCCAGGTATTAGTCACCTTCATTTTGGCTGCAACAGTTTTACATTCCTGACAGGGCTCAGGAAATGGCTCTTCTCTTCTCAGTCCAGCAATTAGACAAAGACACACAGACTGCTCTTCCCAAATTCTTTTCCTGTCTGTGCTTCAAGAATCTAATCGGAAAATCAAGGAAAGGGTGGGAAGGGAAACTGCATGACTCTTCACTGCAGCAGTGTGTGTGTGTGTGTGTGTGTGTGTGCATGCACGGAGGGGGCTAAAAGATCATTTGTGAGGACCTGTTTCAGGGAAGCTTCATCTTCTTTATGCAAGCTTAAACAGGAGACCCGAAAACTCACTTTTTTATGAAAGACTTTAATGCTGAACGCTTATCAGCGCAGATGGCACAAATATTAATATCTAATATATTAAATCTAATAATATATAATCAAACTCTGAAGTTTGAGTGATCTGTCAAACGTAATTTATGTGGGCTATGAGCTCATCCAAATTCCACAGCTGGAGCTTCTGCTGCTCTGAAAGCTGATGAACTTCCTGTCACCCTGCCCTCGTGGTTTTGACTCCGCCTCCTCCTCACATGAACCTGGCTTCGGGCTTTAAGAACAAGAGTGATGCGATGCTCCATCTTTTCATCCTGTCACCCCGTTTTATTTTTAGCTTATGCTCCCCTTCACCTTTTATCCACAGAATGCACAGGATTATTTGGGCTGTCTGATATCCAGAGCTTGGCTGCAGGAGCTGACATTGGGAGGAGGAGTCAAATGTTTTTTATGTAAAACAAACAAACAAACAAACAAAAAACTCCCCTCTCACCCTCTGCAGGTAGTACCTCCCTCTAAGCTCGAGTCCTCTACCAGAGGCCTGGGAGCTTGAGGGTCCTGTATATCCTGTACACTATTCCAGCCACTTGGTTGTGGTGTTCCATGTACGCTTTCCCGACCAACATCTTTACACCCTGCAGTAATGTGCTGGATTGTTTCAGGCGCCTCTTTGCACAGCCTATTCCTTGGGTCTTGTCTGGTGTGGTAGATCTGAGCCTCTATCGCTCTGGTACTCAGGGGTTGTTCCTTTGCAGCCAGCATGAGCGCTTCTGTGCCGTCCTGTAGACCATCCTTTTCTAACCATTGGTGGGACTTCTTGATATCAGCCTCTTCAGTTATGGTTCGGTGGTACATCCCATGCAGGGGCTTGTCCTTCCATGAGAATGTCCTCCAGGCAGGATTTTTATTTATCCATAATTTACCTTCATTTATCCCGTTGAGATAAAAGAAAAAACTCTTTTTCAAGGGAGTCATCCCCAAGAGGCAGTAATTTCAGAACAACAGTACACAATTCATATTGAAGACATGGTGGCTGATCACATCACACGTGCACGCTCACAAATGTATTTTACACTGTAAATCCACACCAGAGACTGACAGACACTTACCAACAACCATCAAGGTGAACTCAAACCCTCTCTTGACCGATTTACGGTACACCTGGTTAGGAAGGTTTGCAAATCCCACGTATGCTTCCAGAGTCTTTGGCTGCTGTGGATCAGAACCAGAGATGCAACTTTTCTCCCAGTACAATAAGAAAATACAAGAAAGAAACAAAGTCCAGATCAGATTCAGGATTACTCCACTAGTCTTATCCTGACTAAACTGTTTCGGATCAATCAGATCTGGAATCAAGAGATCCTGCATAATCAGATCATTAGCATTTAGATCTGCACTGATTCAAAATTATGAGATTTAGAACAGTCAGATCCTGGAATGATCATACCCAGAATTATTAGATGCAGAACAATCAGATCTGGACTGAATATATCCAGAATAATCATATTCAATACGTTTAGATCTGGACTGATCAGATCTAAATTGCAGCAGAATGTTCTAAATTGCCTGCTGATGTTTCAGAACAACTTTGGCTTTTGAGTCACTAAACTAAAAAGGAAGAGTTGACGGCTCAGCTCATAAACTTTCCTGCAATGACTATATAAAACATCAAGAAGTTCCTTCATGTTTCTGCAGCTGCAGGGTTTTTTTTCTAAAAGGTTCAGGTTCAGAAACGTGCCATTTTAACATTTGCATCCAAATGAAAACGGAAACACAGATAAAAAGATGTTGCACGGTTCCACGTAGACACACTTCTGTTTTTCAACTATGTCTGAAAGGGCCGCATCTCCTTTGGTTTTTGGTTTGTCCTGCTACACAATGAATCACTGTGTAGTTCAAACCACATCCTGCCGTTTTTACTGCTGTAAAACTGCAGTACTACAACTACTACAGTACTGCAACTTTGTGCAATGATGGACGAAACCCTGATTTCACCCGACGCATTTTATTCTCCACTTATTTAACTCAACTAAATGGGACCGCAAAGAACTCAGGCTAACTTTGAACAGATGTTAAGATCTGAGAAGCTGCTTCTTGGTTGCTTTCACAGAAATGTATTTAACAAAAAACAGCCTAATGCTGTCAGCTCATGATTTTTGCTTTAGCAGAAGTTTAGCCTTTTTTTATCTGTTTGTTTCAACTCTGCTGGATATTTCAACAGACTGGACTGGACCCTACAAGGGTTAGAGTTGAACACCCAGCAGTTGAAGATCAACACCAGAAACTAAAGCTTTCACAGGAAATATTGTTATGTTGTGTTTGTTTATTGTTATGTTTTATGGCAGTTGGTGTGGAGCATTCAGAGTTTGACTGCAGTAGATACTTACAGCTGCATGGAAGCAGACGGAGGTCCATGTCAGAGGAAGGTCATCAGGTTCAGGATGGAGAAAAAGAAGAACACAAACACAGAAATAATGACTGGCAATCATGGAAGCAACATGGAAGTGCTCAAAAGTCTGTCAAAATGTTTGAGTACAACTTTGGTAAACTATGAAGCCGCACCACTTTATGGATTATTGGAGCATTATGGCTATTGAAGTCAGGAGCCTGGCGGAGTGATATGTTCTGTGCTTCAACTGAAACAGTGAGTGTTTTGTTTTGTAGTTTGTGTAACAAACAACGAGGTTGAGTAAAGCTGGACTTTTCTGTTGTTTCATTCTCTACAAGTTAGTTATTGCAAATAAATGAGGCACACATGAATAACACACTAGAAAAACCTCCTGTCAACCTCTCTAGCCAATGCCCTGTTGCCTCTTAGTCCCACTGGGCACTCTGGGTAATGTAGTCATCGTACATTTTATGACACTCACTCCAATTATCTTTTGATCTATTGTAAAATTCTTCCTAGTGTTCTTTTAATGATGATTATGCTGTTTTTAGCTCATTAGAAATTTGCTGAGTTGAGGGCGGGACAGTCGGCGCGGATCAATCCCAACCCCCCCTTTCCCTCCCCGGTACTGAAAGCTTTCTGTTCAACCGAAGCAGGGAGATTGTGGCCCACCCAGCGTATTTTCGGCATCACAAATAAGCTCTTTTTTAAACAGCATTTTTGTCCTGCTCCTGATTCACAATGATTTGAATAACGAAATACTCAGAAATGCAATTTTGAACTCAATTTTCTCAATAAATGTTGGCCATCATCAGAAAAAAATACCACAAAAAACATGTTAAAAACACAACTTACATTAATATTTCACTTTAATAGGCCCTAATCTGTATGTACGACATGAGATCATTCTTTCTTTGCTTATTGATATTGCGTCTTTTAATTTGTTGTGCTTTATGGTGCTAAAAACACAGTACCTTACTTGTTTTCTAATTGATCACCAAAAAGCTTCATAAGTAATTGGTATATATATTGCGTGTACAGCAGGAAAAAGAGGCACACAAACATCGGACAAAAATGTGTCATTAGCACAGATGTTTATGTGAATGCACACTAAAAAGTATTCCTATACAAGCTGATAAATGAAGACAATCAAATTAAGTAATCTAGTAAATAAAACAAACTAAATAACTAGATAAAAGATTTGAGAGGTAGAAGCGTTCAACATTCCAAACTGTGAAAGAGAAGAAAGACTTAAGGCTAAGTGAGCTCTCAAACACGTGCACACAAACACAGGCTGAGCAAGATGCTGTGTCCTTTAGACAGGTGTTGAGCAGACGAAAGACACTGAAATGTAGCAAAGCAGGAAGCAGCAGAAGCAGAGCAGCAAGCTAAACCTCCGGAACTAGAGTTAAGTTCCTCCAGAAACTGGGTTACAAATGTTCACAAACTCCCCTGCAGCTCCTTCAGATGAACTCTTCCCACGGCCTCTGAACACCCCCCCAGCCCCCTCCCAATCCCCTTCACAGCACACCGGAAACGCTTCTTGCCATTTGGGAATTCACTGACTTGTACGGAGAAGAGTGCTAACTCGTCTCTGGGACTTTTGTACAATTTGAAAAGTGTTTTCTGCCTCCACAATGAACCAGAAGAGCTTCAGAGCTCACTCACATCCAAAACGATAGAGAGCACCAGAATGCATAAGTATAACCGGCACACACCATCACTCACTTCAAAACTGTTGCTTTTATACTCCACCCACCCATAACCACCACCACAAAAGAGTGAGCACAACACATTACGCATCCAGATACATTTTCTCTTTATTTTGTTAAATAAAAAAGGTTTAGATTCTGTGTGTGACACATTAATGTGAGCTTTTCATGGTTTCACCAGGCCAGCATTACAGGAAAACCCCTTTTGTTAGAAAAAATGTATTGTCCTGAGGGACAAACATGCCAATGGAGCAAACAAATTAAAGCATTCACTCAGACGGGAATCTGTGGGGAACTCCTTAACCAGAAACAATCTTCATCGTTGTTTTCCAGCATGCACACCACCTCAAAAAACGCCAGGAGAGTGTGCCCTGAGGATTTCCAGGAATCTCTTTACATCGGCCAACATAGTTCATGAATGGAACTCTGCAGAATCTGTGACCTTTTATCCACCTGGAGGATATGGACACAAAACAGGCACAAGAGAACCACACAGCTACGCCGACATTCCTGGAGATAGATGCTGGAAAACTGTGACGCAGCAAAATTCTAGGTGGGGCTAAGAAGGTGGCTGCTTGTTTACAACGTTTCTTTCAGATGATGAAGATGCAAGCAGGAATATTCACATGCCATGCACAGAATATTTGTGGCAGAACAAACAGGTTTGTCAAACACAATGACTAACACTCACTGAAACAGGCTTTGTACCATCTATAAGCTTCTCACGTAGCTTCCAAAAATCCTTCCAATCCTAAAATCTCTACGTTGTTTGGAGCTGTATTCCTCGAACGTTCCTTTTCTTTTTTCCATTTGATAGAAATGGATTTTGGTTTTTAAACTGCGTGACACTCCCCTGTGACTCATGCTAACATTACTCCATGGGTGGACACATTAGCAAACTGAGACAAAAACACACCTAAAGAAGCATCTGGTTACTTCAAGCCGGTTTAGTGGCATATCAGCTGTACAATATGAATATGAGTCGTATTAATATCCCTCCAGACCAGGAGCTAGTTTGTTTACTTTGCTGTAATGTTTTAAAACAACTGACTTTAAAACCCATTTGCCAGTGTATTTATCTACTACCTATACAACTACTTTGGGCATACAATCAAAAGGGTGCATTCACGTCTCATGCATAGTGACATGATCCCATTTCCCAATTAAAATCATTAGGCTAAGCTTACTTTAATCTTGAATGTTTTGAAATTTTTAAATGCAGCGTCTGTCTTTGGTGCATGTATTACTGTTTTTGTTTAGAAAAGGTTGTGTAGGTCTTCTACAGATTCATAAATAAACAGTCATCAATAAAGGAATTCTTAACTATTTTGTGATTGTTACCATTTTATAAACTTTATATATTTTTTTTAAATGTCAAAAGTGATTATTTTTTCCAATAATAAATGTACTACATTTACTAAAATTCCTATCTATGTGACATATACTGATACAATAGGTGGCACTGAATCTTCTCGTCAATGACGAGACGCATCATGACTTGCCTACATCATCAGATCATGACAGATGATCCCTTTATTGTTATGCATATGAGTTTTTTGTGGGAATCCAAAGATCATAGGTTATGCTATGTCTACATATAACCAATATGTTTCAGGTCACTACATTTTAGGGAATTGATAATATCATTTACCTTTGGATACATAATATTATTAGTAATTAGTACTGAGAGATTTTTGTGAAGTTTTAAATGATAGATATTGGTAGATACAACATAGTTTGCCCAATATTCCCTACAACTACAACGGCCATGGATACATTACGGCGCCAACAGCCAGTTTACCTCAGCTACTACAATTTCTCAGTTTCTATTGTTATGCCAAGTTCTGCTATCCTGAAGAAAGATATTTGTAATGTCTGCCTTCAGTAGGAGCACACACATCTCAAGCTAAGAACCTGAGCAAGTGGTTTGTATAGAACAATTTAAAGTCGATGTGGTTAAGAGAACATACAGGTCAAAACTGGGACTCGGTTCAGTTGTTAGATGGACTGGATTATCAGATTAAGTACAAAATATACCTTTTTTTCTCTCAACAGCTTATTTATTTATGAACTGAAATGACTTGACATTAACTTTGATTTTTGGGTGGATTAAACTTGATTTATTTGGAATTGAACTTTCTTTTTGCTATTTTAGCGCTGATTTCATTTTTGGTAGTTCATGGAATTCACAGGTTTTTTTCTTGTCTTGAAATGGGGCTACGCCTGCACAATAAATTAAAAAAATTATCATTATCCTGATATCAACCTGTGGGATACGCTTTTTTTAAAAGACGGTGTAAAGTGCGATAAATGATTACCTTTAATGTTTACACAAATGCTAAAACAATGTCATGGCACCTTGAAGTATTTAACGAATCAAATTACTTCCTTTCCTTGGCTAATTGGATTAACACCTTACATGCCCACCATCTTTGTAGATGTGGGTCATTTGGAAATTAATTAAAGTTATGTTGCCTTTTATTTAAATACAATGGTTCCAGTGAAATGGAAATAATTTCAAATGACATTCAAGAACATGGTTTCCACATTGGACAATTTACAATGCTAATGCAGTGCTTACTGGGATAGCTTATACCTTGACTTTGATTCAGAACAAGGTACCGTGGACTTAACGGACATTTGTGAGCTAACAGCAGTCTTGGCGTGACTTTAGATCGATTTCACAGCTTAGTGAAAGGTACAACAGAAATTAGGTCCCCAAAATTACCCCTAAACATTGAGGAAACTTTCCCATTGTTCCCACAAAACAAAAGTGATCATTAAGACGTAAAATATTAATAACTTGCGTCATTTCAGGTCTATTGACTTATTTTATTTATCTCTGTGTTCAGGATTGGAAGCTCTATCATTTGTCACCAACTTTCGTCCTTGGACCTTAGAAAGTCGTAGCTTATGGTCTCTAATTAATATTACAAATTGCGAGTCTTATTTGGGGCCATATTTTTGATATGCAAAAAACAAAGACACAATCGTTGGATATCGTCCCAACATTGTTGAAAACGTTGGCATACACTGATAAAAATCCAAAGTTGTGTTTTTCTGCCTTTTTTAAGGCCCAAAGTGCTTTACAAATCCCATTCACACCTAAGACATACAACAGTGGGGAAAAGTGTTGAAATTAGTACTTTTAGTGAGAAGAAAATATTAATACAGTTTAAAGAGTTCTAAAGTACTTCAGTAAATTTATATTATTACTTTACTTAAGAATGTTTTTGGACACAAAAAAACATACTTAAGTAAAGTACTTTGCAACTCTGACAGTTTATCAGAACTTCAAATGTTCAGCCTCTGCTCTGTGGGTCTCCTGAGTACAAATATTGTAGAAACGTCCCTGGAAGACCCGCGGACTGTTTGCAGACGGTTACCGAAGTGGCTGCTACACCCCAAGATCCACAGAGTCATGCTAGGTGGATCCCCGGGTTTCATTGACAGTGAGGCTATGCGAGCTCACACACGACCGTCGCTGGAACTCGCACCTCAAAAACTTTTATGGACTTTGGTTTGCTTTTAAAAACAAACCATTTTCGGAAACCGCTCAGCATCCCGCGCGCCCTTACGGAGAACCACGGTCGGAGCTCAGATTTAACCCCTTGGGGAAGCCTTCCGAAAGCCGGACACACTCACCCATTACGCCGCGTCTTCTGTCCGCTTCAAACAGCAGCGTTTCTGCGGTTGACATTCCTGTGAACGACGTGAACGCGCAACACTCTAGTAAAGTGAGGCGAACAGCGCTAGAGCCGTTACAGGGAACAACACCACCGCGCGGAGAATCCACAGCAGATATCGCGAGATTTGGAGAGACCAAACAAAGTCTTAAAAATCACAAGTTATTATGAGGGGGGCGGAGCTTTCATGTGACCGCAGTTTCACTGGTTCCACAACTTTCCTGAGTGCTGTGTTGCCCAACAGCGCCTCCTACTGGATTGCAACTTCACTGGAATAATCCAATTGGATTGGATCATTATCAATCAAAAATGAAACGGTTGTTGATTTAGATAAGCAGTGCCAGCTCACAGTTTCGGGTGGGACTATTTTCTGTGAGTTTGCATGTGCGAGCCTTTTCTTCAAGCCTTTCAGCTGTCTCCCACAGACCAAAAACAAACTTGACAGGTTGAACTGGCTGTAGCAACTTCTTTAGGACTACAAAAAGATTTAAAAAAAAACAAAAAAAATTCACAGATCATGAAAGCTAATGCGTGGGCTATTGCTGATGATGGAGTTTTCCAAACCTGTTTGGGTTGTGAGGGGCTGTAAGCTAGTGGGAGAACATGTAAACAGATAGACAATCGGGAATGATTGCTGGCTTACTCTGCACCAATGGTCCCACCCACAACTCAGACGCAACGTTTAAAGACCACTGCGGAGTCCAATGTTTTTGAAATAGATCAAAAGATGACTGGAGTGGGACTTTTGGGTGTTTAAGGTCTATCTCTATTTTACTTTTTCAAATCTGTATTTTGACATAATCCATGGAAAGTCAATGAATATCTGTTATTTAAATGCTAAAGGCGGTGTGTAACGAATACAAAACAAACAAAGAAAAAAGTTGTAGCAAAAGCAATGAGTGTGGATTACTGTTATTCTCTTTATTTTAGAGTTGGCCAGTCGTCCCACTCACATCTTTCACTGGTCCAGAACGCTGCTTGTGTTCTGGTTGGAGCGGTTGGCGACCCCTCACTTGCAGCCTGTGAATTTTAGAGTTCATTTTAAGATTCTTTTATTTGTTTTTAAATCTTTATACAGTCGCTGAGCTTCTCTGTTGTTACACCCTCAGATTAGCTGATCAGCTTCTCCTAGAGGTATTGAGGTCCAGGAGAAAGCTCAAAGGGGACAAGTGTTTTAAATACGTCCTGTTACCACTGAGCTTTCAACAGACATCATCAGAGTCAGTTTTTAAAAAACATTTCAAAACTTATTTTTATAGCCCAGCCTTTGAAACTCTCTGCTAGTGTGTTTTGCTGTTTATATATTAGTTTTATATATAGTTTTGCTGTTTTATGTGGTTGTTTTTAATTCTTTTGAGCACGTTGTTTGACTGCGGCCATTTTCAGATGCCGACATAAGGCGCAATATTTAATAGGATGGAGTTAAGGAAAGAGAAGACTGAGTTTGTTGCTGAGGGTCACACAAACATCTGAGCTTTCTATTGGGTTTGGGATGAAATCTGATTTGAAAATATATATTTCAAAAAGCGTGAAGAAAAAGCATTTTGGTGAGGTGGTCGTTGTGCCTTCTTTAAAGTTTAAAGTAAAAGGCAGATGACTTCAAATGTGAATTAATGTTTATAGAGTTTCTTTCCCTTATTTCCCCCATTATGATGCTGCCGCTGCCATGTTGAAGAATAAAAAGGTGTTTTTTTTTTTTGGAAACCAGATCATGCAGAACTGCAAACTCATTATTTGTGGCTTCACACTTCTTCCTCTGATCTCTTGGTACACAGAGGTCTGACCTAGGTCAGATCAATCCACAGGGTGTCAGTGCTGCAGTTTGAGGCAGCAGACCGGTGTTCTTCACACTCACCTGGGTGGTTTTGTTGAGGCGCTCCTGCTCTCCGTGATGAAGAGGTGCAGGAAATGGAAGCCTCGATACCGGTCCATTAAATCTTAATTTCAACTCTGAGATTAAATGGCTGCAGAAAAACAGAACCATCTGTCTTCCAAAGAGTCTCTCTCTTCAGGAATCTAATTTCACTTCCAGGAAACTGAATTATTATTCATGCACGTCTGATTCCATCATTGTGGAGGCCGTTTGCTTTGGCAGACATTCAGCGTCTCGTGGACCATCTCACAAAGAGAGGGGGAACCATTTTTACAGATGATTGCACGAGCTCTCAGCTTCTCTTGGGTCTGTCATTCAGCACTCTAACTCATTCGTCTCTGTACAAACACAGTTAATGGTTTTTTTTTTTTTTTTTTGCGCAACCCTGTGCACATGCAGCCGTGCAGGAGAGTGATTGGGACCCAGTTTATGTGGAGCTGCTGAGGAGGGTGCAGTGATATCCAGCAGCAGCTGATTAGGATGCAGAGTGGGTTTTTTCCTGTCGAGGAGATTTCACACGCCTCCTGATGGGAGGTCAAGCTTTCAACCACAGAGGAAGAAAGTAATAGTTTAGGTCAATTAAAACAGGACTTTTCTGCTTAAGCTGGAAAATGCAAACTCAAAAGGCTTTAATAATAGAGCGTAGACACCAAAGGCAAGCCTCATAAAGTATTTAAAAAAGGAAAAAAAAGACTGCAGCTTCTATGATATCATGAAACAAACTAAGATTTAAAGGGATGTGCTCTTTTTAAAACTGTTAAACAAAAAAACTCAAACAAGTAATGACCCATTCTAATGAAAATAGTGTTTTCTATGTTTTTAGCAAGTTCTTGTGGCATCTTTTGCACAGTGGAGGACATCTATAAAGAAAATTATTCTGAAAATGGTGTTATTCCATTCTGTGGTTGTTGCCTCATATAAACTTTTAATCTTTTTTATATACATTAAAAACCTGATTTATTTAGTGGCAACAAGCTTGAAGTTTTAATGAAGCACTTTAACAAAAAAGACAGAAATCCCCACATTCATTAGCAGCTTCAGTTCAAACACGAGTGTACCTGAGCAGTGTGTGATGGGTTGTTTCATTAGTTTAATAACTGCTGCAGCTCAGTTCTTGAAAGCTAATCATTGGTTTGAACAGAGAGGATGAGGTTCATTAGGGAGGAGTTGGCTGTTAGATTTTCATGCTTTTATTTTCATGCTTTTGTTCAACTTTTACTCAGGTTTTTTTTATTTAATTTACAGCAGTTCTGCTTCCCTGAAGTCATCGTCACTTTAGTTTGTGATCATCAAAACTGCATACTGTTTATTTTGCTTATTTGTACTCTTTCCTCCAACTACAATCTGGCTTCTAGTTGATTTATTATTATTATGTTTCCCCAATTAATTCTGTAATATTATTTCTAGATTTGTTTTCTCTTCCCATTGAGGGTCTGCCATAAGCTGGGTTGATGAAAAGTTCTACAAAAAGCATAGCAGGCATTGTCAATGTACATTACCTGGTTTGTAATACAGATGAATATTGTCACCAAACAAAATTCTATAAATAAACTACACTAATATGACACATGCAACACTTGTGAAACCAAAATGTGTTTTAATCATTAGAGATTTACTTAAGATTGTTTTTGTGTGGTTTTTTTTTTTACCACCTCATTTTAGTGTATTGTAAATTTTAACGGCTGGGTATCACTCCCAAACTACTGAATCCACGTGGTTTTGTGTCACAAGTTCATCATTTGAATAGTTTTTGGTTTTTTTTTATTTCCAGAAAAGTGACACAATTATTGATAATCTCATCAGTAAGTTTAGTAAGATTTACATTTAAAAAGTAATAGAAATTCATTTATTTCCCTAAAAAATGCAAATAACTATTTTAAAGAAGAATGTATTGATTTTTTATTTGCCCAATAACTGTCATTTTAGTTTCATTCATTTTTTAACAGTTTTTGATAAATTCCTGTAATTATATACATTGAATCTACAATTTCAACTGAATCATTTCTTAATGTTTCTCTTAAAATAACAAAAAACTTGATATTCTTAGTCTTTAACAGGTTTGAATGTGTTCATAGCTTTAATGCGTTAAGCTTCTAAATTATTGTCGTTTTACCCTTTTTAATTGATTTAATTGTGTTGTTATTTACTAATAGTGAAGGCACCACAGAGTGTTCAGTACACACTTCCGCCTAAAGATACACTATGAATATGCACGCTTCCTTTGACATGAATGTGCACCACAGTGTGCACACTTTCATGAAGGTACACTCAATTGTGCATGCTTCCCTAAATTAGAACATTTTTATTTTTGTATTAGTACATTTGACTGGGACATTTCACGTTAAAAAGCATCTATGCAAATGGACCAGTTAGCCAAATGCTACAGTATTTTTCATCTGTAGTCCCTGGACAGGTAGCAGATTTATTTCCCTTAAAACAAAGTGAAATGAACAACAAAATTACAACAAACATAAATGAGAATCTGAAATACATATCATCATTAAAATGGTAAAAATACAATGTAAATATAAACGAACAATAGAAATACATAACATTGTTAAAAGCCATTCTAAAGTTTTATGGTCTGCCACTTGTATCTGCTTTATGCGTCCAGGTCTCGACAGAAACAGTGGGAGGACCATTCTTTTTTCCGTTGCCGGCCCTCAGTTATGGAATAATGTTCCTGCAGAACTGTGCATGACATCAGACCCACACAATTTTACATGTCAAGTAACAGCTTAGCTTTTTAGAATGGCTCATGATTCTCAGTGGGTGGTGGTATTTTATTTTAATTTTTTTAGTGAATTCTTATCTGTCTTTCATGTTCTTTCTTGGTTGTTGTAATTATATGCAGTTTTTTAAGTATTATTATTTAAACATTTCTTTTTGTCCCATTTTTTTTAATTGTAAAGCACTTTGGTACCCTGTTTGCATTGTAAAGTCCAATAGAAATAAAGTTTCATTCATTCATTAATGGGTAAAAACCTATTGTTTGAGTTTTTAGTTCTGAGATCACTAGATCTGAGCAGAGCAGGGAACTTGCGGCCCGCCGTAGGAGCTTCTACATAATTCCTACAATGCTTTATCCAATGGCATGCTTTTCTCTGCTTCTGGTTTAAAACAATTTGAATAAAGAAATACTCAGAAATGCAATTTAAAGCTTGATTTTCTTTAAAGAAATTCTCCATGATGAGAAAAATGTCACAAGAACAACACCAAAAAAGTGGGTCTTTTAAACATTTGTTTAGACAAAAAAACATATTAAATATACACATATTACTAAAAATCAAGTAATTCTTTAAAAAAGAAATTGTATCTGTGAAGTTATTGGGTTTTATTTTACGTGTAATAAGATTTAGAGTTTCTGCCATCAGTGATTTGCTTAAAATATTTGTTCTACTGATTCATGTGTGAGCTGAAGAAAGGATGAGGCTAAGGTTCCACATAACAGCACTTTTTGCAGCTTTTATGTCTACCCATTGTAAGAAGTTGTTCCTAGATTTTTTTTAAATTCAGCTGTTGGAAAGAGGTTTGTTTGTGTCATGTTTGCGCGGTTCAGAGAGGCTTTCTGCTGCAGCTGCAGGGTTACATAAATCTTCGCAAACATCTGCGACTCAGATCCCGGGCCACATTAACTCCCACAGAGCTTCTGTTTTTACCTCTGCTGGTTTCCAGCATCCACTCGTCTGTATGTGAGGCCTCAGCTTGTGTTCTCGCTCTCTGCGGTACGTGGGCTGACCCTGGGCAGCCGCGAACACTGTTTTTAGTCACTTCACACCTGCTGCTTGCCCATGGAAGCCTGTCTGACTGTTTCAACATGGGAGGCTGCAGATGCTGATGCTGATGGGGAGAAAGTCTCGCTGCAGACCATGAATCAGGGTTGCAGTGTAACCGTGGGGGTGGGCAGAACTCACCATGTGACCCTTCAGGAATCTGACAGAAACATGCATGCTCCTCTGCCTGCAAACTGAGTTTATGTACTGCTTTAGTGGACATAAGAGCTGAAACACTGGTGTCCTTGAAACCAAGCCTCTCTGTGTAATAGGTAGGGTGGATGCTTCATGCTGGCTTTATTCCGATATGAAAGACCTGTAGTCATGTAGCACAAACCACAATTATTAATTTCTCCTTCTTGATCAATTTTTAAACAGTTTAGTGATTTGTGCTACCCGCCTGTCAATACTAAAGTCAATATCAAACCCCAGTCAATACAGAGTCCCTGACTGATCAGAGTTCAATTGTTTTAACTTTACAAAACTTTCGGGTTTTGTAGCCCGAAAACCGTCTCACAATCTTGCAGAGCTACACGTGAACGCAACAGTCTTGATTGCTGGAAGCCTGACATGTTATTGACACATTTACATAGACTTTTTGTTGAAAGGAAACCCATCAAAAAGTGAGCTTTAAGTTCCTGCAGGTGTGGTTGATGGAGCTTCTGCGTATGCCAACCTTCCACTTTCGGAAATGTGAACGTGATGGATACATCGCAAAAAGAATTTATTTACAAAAAAAAAAAAAACAGATACACAACCATCAAAGGTTTGCAACTTATATGGCTTCAGGTTGAGGTGGGATGAGTCCAAGTTGCTTCTTTTAGAGGCTTTTATTAGAGCCCAGTGTGGAAGTCTCATGGAGGGTCTCCAACTGAACTCTAGCACGATCGGAGGAAAATATCCTTCTAAGGATTTGAAAAAGCTCCTGAAACATGAGTCCAGACATCCTGTGGGACACTCTGGCAGCAACGGTGATGATCACAGGCTTAATCCAGGTGTGAATGTGAGAACAGGAGCAGAACCTGAATAAACTAGTTTAAAGAACAAACATGACCTGAAAAAGACTAAACAAAGGAGAGGTAGAGGTCTATTTGAGGTCACATCAACGATTTATGTCCACAATAGAAAATGTTTGTGCTGAAGTTCAGACATTGTATTTCTCTGATTGTCAAGCTGTCGTTTTTTTATACTTTTTTTTTTGGCTAAAAAAATCTTTGCATCGTGACCTTGAGAGGTTTAAAAAGCACAACTGTTCTTTTTTTGGCTTTGAACATGTTTCATACAGGGGCTGCAAAGCCCCCCCGGTGATTGAATGGAGATGTGGGTCTGCTGGGTGATGTGCTGACAGGAGCTGCCACTCTTCATCAGCACCTGTGCCATAGGGAGCTGGCCTCAGGCTGCAGCACATGAAACATGCAGCTCTCACATGAGAGTTCTCATACACCTGCCAAGAAGCTGTTATTCACTGCTGGTGCAGGACCCCAAATACAAGAAGAAAAAAAAGGGCTGAAACAGATAACTTGACAGGGAGGAACTGAAAATTAGACCATCAATAACTTGAGCTGACAGCTGTGGTCAATTAATAACTTAAATCTGGCATGACTGTGACACACTGAACCTGTAACACAACTGAAAAACAGTACATTCCAGCCTAATAGCAAATACGTTCATGTTTAATTACTTATTTTTCACTTACATTACTCAATTATCAAAAAAAACAATTGGTGTCACTCTGATATGTCTGTAGGACCAACACATACAAAGGAGGCTCAAACAATTTTCTAGAAAATTTGACAAATGCTGTCTTATTGGTCCAGATGAAGCTCTATAGTTTCAGATTTGGTTCTGGTCACAGTTTTAGACCCAACAAAGATATAGAGAATAACAAAGGTTTGAGTTTGGATCACTGACTGTATAGGAGAGCTGGAATGAGCGACCCCTTCCCCTTTGTGTTCCAAATAGAAAGTAACCTGCTGGCTCCAAGAAGCCAAAATCCCATAGACTTCTATTGAGAAATAAACTGCTATTATTAAGTCATTCTGTTCGTCTGAATGACATTTTAGCTCCACTATTTTTTTTTCATGTTTTTGGTTTTTTTTGCCAATTATTCAAGTTCTAAACTGTCCAATCAGAGGCCTCAGTAGAAGCGCGTGGTGCCCGCTTTTGATTGACATATGTATTGCGAAAAAATAACAACTGAATTTAGCTCATTTTGCTGGAGCAGGAAGTAAGGCATTTTCAACTCAGTCCAGTTCCTTTAAACAGTCTATGGTCTGGATCCATACATCAAGACAAACCCAGAATCTGAATTCTTCCCCTACCCCTCCAATTATAGGGGCATTTGAAACAATAGTGGCGTCTGAACTTGTTTTTTTAGGGCAACAGTTTAAGGACTTGGGCTGGGTATTCCTCCGCCTGTAGGGTGATTCGTGTCACGCTGTCCTGTGAAGGAGAAACAAATGTTTTCACGTGGGTGTGCTCTGTAGCACAGAAGTTTACATGTAAATGTAAGTAATGACTTCTTTCTTTAGCATGACTGTTTAAAGTTTTAAAACCAATGTTGTTGTGCATTTCCAACCGCTGGCAGCTATGCGTTAATGTAGATGACTGGCAACTATTGATCACCTAATCGAGGGTTAGCAACGTCCGAATTTGAGGACTATTTTTCAATATCACTCTACTTGGAGGGCTAAACGTAGGGGTAGGGAGAAGCCGAAGGGGTAAGAGAGGAATTCGGATTCGAAGTTTTTTTGAGTTTTGAAGTTACAACAGAATTTTGTCATTTTTCTACTGCTAAAAGAGAGAAGCTGTCAAAATGCAAACACTCTAGCTTGAAGCGTTTCACTGGGACTTGTGTGCTATTGCCTTTGGTGCCATTTGGTTTTAAAGATTATTTAATATTAATTTATATATGATGGATGCAAATTTTTTAATTATCAATTTTAAAACAGTCAAACAAAGTTTTTAGACAGCTTATCAAATATTAAAAATGTATGTTACCTATAAATTCACATATATTCCTAGAAATGATTGTTTTATATATATATATATACACATTTTTTTGAATGACTAATTAATACATTGATATCAGAAATCAACACTCACACAGTAAAGTGGGTGTTGAGATCATTCATTGGTCCACCCACCTTCCAATCAAAAAAGTTTCTCTTAAGGTTCACATATCCGGGTTTTAAGAAAATCAAAACAACTTATTAAAAGAACTCAACCCTCATGCACAATTTTTTTTTTTTTTTAAATGACAAGTTTGAGCTTTTCAACTATTGTCAACATGACTTCAGTGGCTACTTAAGGTACATTTGGTACTACCTGCTTCGCTTTAAATCCAGTAACAGGTAGGAGGAGGAAGGGGCGTTAGACAACACCCCCCCCCCCCCCCCCCCCAAAAAAAAAAATCAGAGGAATAAACTGAAGCGTGGAGTTACAAAAATTCTCGATTTTCTTCTTTTTTTTATTGGTTTATCTTTGTGCAGCGCTGTATTTCCAAGCGGCGCCCCTTAAATTAGACTGCTTTATAATTGATTTATTTTTAACACGTTTTCAGTCTTTACATTTTCCTTCTGAGGCAGACATCCAACAGCGTACGTCCTCCTGAGTGTGCAACCCCCCTCCAGCAGAAGAGCAGCTCAGACGGAAACCCCTTCATTCATAATTAAGGCGTGGAGGACAGCAGCCGTGTCAGTGGAGTGTTTTGAAGCTGTAATTTCACTGGAGGCTGAAAGCTTTAATGAGAGCATGCCTGGCTTTTCATTCATGGAGATCCTTTCAAACTCCATTCAGAACTGACAGGGCTGTTATCTGTTCCTATCTGCAGCAAGAAGTGTTTGCCAACAGTGAAAGCCTTGAAAGGCGGCTCAGAGTACAACAGACCCACGAATGAAATGACTGTTTGCTGGGGGATTGATTTTCAGATTTAAAGGTTGTTTATGAACAAACACACGTGACCAATATTTGTGACCTGATTCCACACCACTTAAAATCTTTTGAGGTTCAGTTCTTTCTAGTCACTTTTGAAGTAAAAGGTCTTAGGTCTTATCGGTAGGTGATAAGAGACTGTGGATGTTTGGTAATAACTATGTAAAACAAAACAACTTTTTTGTTTTGGGGCTAAAATCAGCATAAACATAATTATATTACATAATTATTATATGTAATGATGTTATTGAATAAATATAAATGGTATAATAAGCAGAAAAGAGCCGGCAGATCTCACAGGAGGAGACGGTGAGGGAACTACCCAAACCATCACGATTTGATCAGGCTGAAAATGTGCGAACATGTTTGAGAGTCTTGCTGCTTCCGGCTGCAGTAAATTGGGGTAAATCACTGCAGTGGAAGCAGGAGCACAGGGAACGCTCCAAGCAAAAGAAGAAGATTGTGTCTAAAGTCATTTACGATCACCTCCGGTGAATCTCTTGAGAGAAGCGGCCATATACATGAAAGCCTTCAGAACAGAAAACAGTCCAAAACTTTGGGATCTCAGAAGCTCAAAAGACAAAAACATCACCTAGTTGTCTTTTGCGTTTGGAAAAGAAGAAGCATCCAGCTGGCTGGCAAAGCTGAGAACTTCACACACTGAAACAGGTGGAGTGAAGAGACCTGACTGAAGTTAGACAGTCAAATGTGCAAATCAGTGAGTGAGAAACAAGGCAGAATTAAGCCGCTGACAAGATCTTTGAAGCTCAGTCATTAGGCACCCGTAGCCATGACAACATCAGCCAAAATGGTCCTACCCGAGCTCAGGTTTGGAAAACAGACGTCACCTTCTTCTCTGTTCAGTGATTCTCAACTGCAAGACCAAACATTAGATAACTTCATTTTCACAACTAAATAAAGTGTCCTAATTGTTCACACACGAAGGAAGACACTGAAAATTGAAGTTGTGCTCTTTGAGAAATGAATGTCTGTTAACACAACTATGAGAAAAAACCCTCCAGTGGCATCATGGAGCATGATCCAGAAAAACTTGCTGCTGCCTTTCTGCAAGCGTTTCATCCGTTGGGTTTTGACTGGTCCAGTGTGACATTTGCAGCTGCTTAATGAGCTCCAACTGAGCAGCTAATGAGTGAGCTGGCCTGCATGAGTGTGACAGACTGCATAGGTGTTTAGAAACTTGTCCGTCCTCCGCTAGATGTGGACCCTGACAACCTAAATCTGTCTTGATGTCCCAAAATTAAAATGAGATGAGCTGGCAAGCAAAAAACCTGTTGACTTCAAGAACACAAATGTTAACTCATATTTTATGTTGCATGATTGTTGGTTAGAATGTTTTATCAGTTTAATCATCACCTAAACCCGGTCAGTGCTGTTTAGGGTCACTGGGATGCTGGAATCTACCCAGGTTTACCTTGCAACTGTCTGCGATAACTGCAACAAACTTCTGGGTGACGTTAAACTTTTCCAAGTCTGATGCAGTTTTTTTCAGCGTTTTAGTGATTTTGTATTTTCAACCTGGACGACATCTTTTTCACACACTTGCTTCATTGGCAAACACGCAGGTACACGATGAGGCAGAGGAGAAAGGTGGTATGTTCGTCCACTAAGCAGAAGCAGACAATACAGAGGCAAATTCCGTTCTCTAGTGCAAGATATGCATATTTTACAAGATGACCAAGTGCACTTCTTAGGAGGAAGCTCAATCTCTGTTTCTCAGCGACAGCCCAGAAACCCAGAAACCATCTAGAGAGAAGATCTGTGTAGAGGAACCTGGTGAAAAACTACAGGAAATGTTTGACCTGCGTAATCGCAAATACTGTGCCAAATATTAATTTAGATTTTCTCTGGTCTTTAAATACTTATTTGCAGCAGTAGCATTCAAAATAAATAATTTAAAAATCATTTGATTAGATTATGTCTCTCACAGTGGACATGCACCTAAGAGGAAATTTTCCGACCCCTCCATGATTTCTAAGTGACAGGACTTGCAAAAATCACAGGGTTTTCAAATACTTCTTTGTCTCACTGTATTTATGCTTTGTTGCTGGAACTCAAAAGCTTCATTGTAGAAACTCTGATGCTTTGTTGCAATATAAATGCTTTGTCACAGCAATACTGATGCACATTGCAGTAACAATGAGGCACGTTGCAGCAACACTAATGCTCCACTGTTGTAACACAGATGTCTCTCTGCTGCAACACCGTTGTTTTTTTGCACCAAGGTTGGTTCTCTTTTAAATACAATATAATTGTGTTATTCCTGCAATGCTAATAGTTCATTGCAGCACCATTGGTGCTTTGTTGTTGCAGCAAAACATGCCTCTCTGCTATAAAATTGTTGTTTTTTTGCAAAAATTCTTTTTGTGACATTCATTTTATTCTGATCCAACACTGAAGCAACATTTCTTGCAACACAGACACTTTGTTGCTGCACCACTAGTGCTTTCTTGCAAGAAGGTTGAAATAAGGTCTTTTTTTGATGCAATTCTAGTATCTCGTTGTTACAACATGGATGCTTTATTGGTGCAACATCAGTGCCTCATATTATAACACTGAAGCAACAAAGGCACTTTGTTATTGCAACATCGATCTCTCTCAGCAGCAACACACTTGTTATGTTACTGCGCCAGTGATGTTTTTCCTGATAGGATTTTTTTAGATTGGCAGACAGAAGATAGAATACACAACCCAGTTTATCTCGCCTTTATTTCATTCTGTGGATGTCTTTACAACACAGCCACGAGGGTCAGTGCTAACCCACTGCGTGAGCACAAACAACTGGTAAATTACAGTATTACTCAGTACATCTCTTTACATTAACGTGTTTTTTTCTACCTTTCAAGATTGAAATCTTAAAAACTGAAGAGCGAGAACAGCAACACAAAGAAAAGAGACGAGGAAGCCAACAAACTGAAAACGTGACGGCAGAGGTATTCAGGCACTTGGAAACACTGTCTGCTCCGTGGCTACTGTGCTTCTTTACGTCATACATGCAGTTTACATCTGACAGACTGTTCTGATCCGGCCACGAGGAACGAGCTCGCCTCCACAACACAAGGCCGGGAAAATGGTACATTCAAAGACATCTAATTAAAGGGATTTCAAGTATTTCACAAAACACCTAGGTTCCTATTTACATTGGATCTGTTTTCTCTATCTATAACACATGTCATTGCTGTACAGATTCGGACAAACAGCTCAAACAAAAACTAAAGGAACACCCAGAACCGGACATGTGGTCACCTCAAAGCGAGAATTCAAAGAAGATTCAACTTTTCATCGTGAAGCTGATTTTCATGTCTATCAGAGGCTTTCTCTTGTGCTTGAGAGGTGAGGAGGAAGCTTTCTGACAACATCGATTTTCTGTGCTGTAAACTTTAAAAGCAAGGTGGATAGACATGTTTTTTTTTTTTAAGAGTAACACCCCCACATTTTCAGAGGAGATTCATGAACACACAACAGTGACGACAACACGGCTAAAGGAAGGCTTCTACCAGACACAGAAACTCACACCAGCACGTCATAAATGAAGGTGCGATAGCCGGAAGGCAGACATACAACCCCAGCTGCAGACCTCGGGGTGCCCCACAGAGTCCGCCCACACCTCACACCCCCGGTATGCAGGGGGCCCTCACCTGGAAGGAACTTTACTGTAATTATGAATTATGATTGGGCAAAAACCAGGAATGCTTTAATTGCTAGTGTACTTGAAAGAAGAAATGGATTATGGATATGGATTACTATCATGTCAGGGGAGTGGCCTTGGTTTATCCTTATTTGAAAAGCAAACCCAGATGTCATCAGGCTCGTCACCATGTCCGAGTTCACCAGATAAACCAGCAGCGCTCTGACTTTGGTAAGTTTCACCCTTTTCACCATAAGTCACAATCAAATTTGGGTCCCTGATCGACCAAAGTTCGACGCTGTTTAACTGGCATTGCATACTCAGTGGCCACGCATTTACTACGAAGAGCCCAAAAGCGGTTGTAAAAATGTACGTGAGCATGAGAGTTTTGATAGCGGAAGTCCAAAACGCATGTTTACGTAGACTTTTCAATGGAAGCGGCTTCTGGAACGCAGGTGGCCAAGAGCGGTGTGTACACAACTATAGACCTCGGCCTGCATGAGTGGGGCTTCATGGTGTCCTGGTCACAGGAAATTACTTAACTGTTGGAATAACGTCAGAACTGTAACTTGGAATCAGAACTGGACTCTGTTTGGCAATCCTGAAGCCCCATCTTCTACCTCTGTTTCTTTTTAAATGAAAAATAAAGCAAAGATGAAGCTCTTTATCAGAGAGGCTGTAGCCACATCCCTGGCACACTAGTGCTGATCTTCCATTTTTCTTTTTGAAGTGGAAGGACTGAATGTCCGTAGAACATCAATTTTCAGCTAAACATAAAGAACATCACAAACACTATTGGAAGAAAGTAACCGTTCTTCTTTACCAGAAAGTGCTGAGCTGTGCGGACACGATTGACGCACAGAAAGAGGTCAGACGCCAGGAAACAGCACAGCTGTCATGACATGAAGATGAGAGGTGAAAAGATAACAGCAGGTACGTTAAAGGAAGAAACAACAACCCCTGTGGGAGGTGAATCAATGCCTTTGTGCCGCCCCCCCATCCTCAACAAGATCTAAAATGGAAACACTAAAGATGTGTTAGGAAATAAATAAAACTTGTTCCGTCTTCACGCCTGACTAAGTTGTGTCAGATGTTTTGGGAAAATTTGAAAGGATGTAGATTGAAATGACTTGGACATGTTGAGAGAACAGTTAATATTTTGGTATATTGATGCTGAGGACCCAAGAAGACCCGAGAGGTTTATGGGTCATAGTCAGGGAGGACATGAGGGTGGTTGGCGAGAGGGAGGAGGATGCAGAGGAAAGGATTGGATGGAAGCAGATGAGCAGCTGAAAGGCAAAGCAGACTTACAGACGTTCCTACGGCCTGAATTCTGATAAAAGACTTCCTCCTTGACTTCAGAGTTCAGTTGTTCTTGATCCCCAAACTTCCTCTGCAGTTCAGCTGGACAGAGTCACCGCGCTCAACAGACTCAGTGCAAATAACTGCAGTTTGAATTTGCGATGAAGAGGTCAAACTGACTTTCATTCTGGAGAAAATGTTGCACAAAAATGCATCTGAACGTCGATACTTGGACTTTGGCAGTGGTAGATCTGTGATATAGGCACAGCTGATTGAAACAGACACAGTGTGGGGTGGGGGTGGGTCTGACATGCAGCAGAGTTCATGTGCATGGAAGCAGGTTCTCATTTTGTACACAGCCGTCTCCTCTGGAAGACATTGGCCATAGCGTTCACACTGGCTTTAGATGATGAAGGCGTGAAGCTGAAACTTTCAGATTGAACAGGAACAGATTTATTGTAACCATTGACTGTATAACAGAACTGGATGGAGTGACCCCTCCCCCCTCGCCTTCCAAACAGGAAGTACCTGCTGGCTCCAAAAGTCAAAATCCCATAGACTTCTATTGGGGAATAAACAACTATTACTCAGTCATTCTATTTGTCAGAATAACCATTCTTGGTCTGGCACCTTATTTTAAAATGTTTTTGCTAATACTAATTTTTTTTCACAATATTTCTTCTTTATCGCAAGTTATTTGAAAGTTTGAAGTGTTTGATTGACAGATTCTCCAGAGCCCGCTTTCAGTGGAAGAGGTACAGCCCTCCGACAGTCTCACTCCTAATTGGAGAAAGTGGTTGCCATGGAAGTGTAGACTCTGATCGACACAGACCAATCACGGTTTACTGAGAACGACGAAGGTGGTGGACATATCGCAGAAAAATGGTGACTTAATTGACATCATTTGGCTGGAACCAGAAGTACGTCCTTTTCTATGGATGATGTCGTACTCTCTTTGTCCAGTTGTCTTATACAGTCAATGGTTGTGACCCTGCCCGGCAACATCGTCCACAGCAGATTCTTCTGCCCATTAAAAAACCTGAAAAAACCTTTTTTATTTGCTGACTCCTTCAAATATTATCAACTTACTGAAGTGTGTACAGGAACTCTAAAAGAGGAGAAGCAGCTTCAGAAGCTTTAGCTCTAGATTAAAGTCGCCTCGGCTGATTTTCAGAATCGGAAATTCCTGTTATCATTTTAAAACCATCACCCGGAAGGACTTTGGATTCACATGTGACTACAGAGACAAAAAACTTGAAATTCAAACACGCTGTTCCTGCAACGAACTGCTACATACAGCATCAACACAAACAATACTCCCGCCTTTTTGAAAGAGCTGAATCAGTGTTTCAGGAAAACATCCAGAAATTTAAGAAGACTTTGGGTCTGCCTTCTATGTGTGTCATATTCTGCAGTACATTGAATGTAAATCCAGGAGTTTTGTAAACAGATCAAATCATTTCAAGTAAACATTGAAACCTCAGTAGGAGTCCAAGTGCTTCGAGTGCTTCAAAAGATTTTCTTAAAGTATTTAGGTGTATATACGTGCTGATGAACACGTCTCTCTGCTCTGTCAGATTAAACATCAAAGACAGAATGGAAATATGCTACATCTGAGTTTTTAAGAAATAACACAAATGATAAAACAAAGACATGTGGCCTAAAACTCATTCTAACTGCTGTCTAAATGCTTACAGATGAATTTTGCCACCGTGGCCTAAAGACGGAGCAAACCTCCTTACATTCCACCTCATGAACAACACTTATTCAGAGAGTCTCCATTAGCATGCATGGATCCAGAATGTTCTCGGCAGTGACTTTCCCAATAAGGGCGTTGAGGAAAATTGGAGATATTCTCACCCAAAACTAATGTCCAAATTTTGACTTTAAAAAGCCTTGTGAGGACTAAGACCTGAGATGCTAATTTGTAAGACTCCATCTGCCCCCCCAACCAACCCACCTCCCCCCACCCTCAAACACCTTTAACAACCCCCCTCCACAGAGGACAGCAGACAAATATACAAACTCTCGCAAAACTACATTACTGGAGTAGTGAACTCTGTAAGCCCGGATCGGTTCTAACAAATCTGTTTGGTGATCACACCACCGTGCTGATGTCATCTGCCTCATCCGGTTTCTTGGGCTTGCTGGGCAGAGACTTGAGGTACTCCAGGTGGCGCCGAGCATCCTCCTGGTTTTGGCGAACGTAGTACACCACATATGAGATGACCATGGCAAACCAGCCAAACATTGTCACCAGCATGGCATAATCTGTGGTCCTTTTGGCCAGGTTACACAGGTCATTGTCAACCGCAAAGAATGGCCGCCCCTCCTCATCCAGGAGGTCTGACCTCCTGCACAGAACACGGGCAGTGGCCTCGTGGTTGTGTGCCATTCCACCAATGGCCTGCTGGAGGGCGCAGACACAATGCCACGGGTTATCGTCCACAATGACGCGTGCCTTCAGCCGAGCAAAGGCATCCTTGTGAACGCTTGTGATGGGGTTGTGGGAAAGGTCCAGCACCTGCAAAGTCCCCTCAATGCCGCTGAAGGCTCCCTCCCCCAAATTCTCCACTGCATTGTAAGATAGGTTCAGCTCCCTCAAGAGCCGCAGTCCACGGAAGGCTTGGTCCGGAATGGTGCCAATCTGATTGTGGTCCAACTTTAGCAAGACAGTGTCCACAGGCAGACTGGAGGGAATCTCTTTGAGGCGGGACTGACTGCAGGTGACATTGTGGCCATGGAGGTGGGGGTCGCGTTGGCAAATGCAGCCCTTGGGACACATGCTGGCTGAGGGGAAGCACAGGGTCATAAGAACCAGGCTCTGCAGGAGCAGGCACATGGGGATGGAGCGCGACAGCCACAAGTCCAGTAGAGTCATACTGGCCGGCTGTCAACATGCCGCCGGGGGCCACAATTCCACCACTGAGGGCTCATACACATAGCATTCTGGCAGCTAGTCCTCACAGCCGTCCCTGTGGCAGTCTCAAAATCTGAACAGAAGTCATCATGCTGAGGTGGAGTAGAATGCCTAGAACGACAGAAACAGATTCATGACTCTCTGCTTCCATGGGCCTGCTGCATTTGTTAGTATCTGCACACCTGTGGATATCTGCACACTTGTTTATGTCTGAACACATCTGTGAACATCTATTTATGTATGCACACCTGTGCATATCTGCATGTCCACACACCTGTTTATGTTCAAACACTTGTTCATATCTGCACATCTGTTTATGTCTGCACACCTGATATATTTGTACACCTGTGCATTTTGTTTGTCTGTGCACCTTATAAAATCGGAATATTTTTGTATATCTGCACACCTGTTTAACTCTGAACAATTGTGTGTGCACAATTGTTCACATCTGAATAATTGTGTATGTCTACACTTCTGTTTATGTCTGTATGCATGATATCTGAACAACTAAGTTTGAGATGCAGCTCAGCTCCTCTGACCATGGGTTAAACCCCCTAGTTCATCTATTCCTGGAGGATTAGCAGCTCCTTTGAATATTCTCCTATTTGTGAGAAATGTTTCTGTGTACAATGGTGGACCATTAAGCCACACTTTCATACAAACAGACAAACATTCTGAAGGAATGGGTGTCATTCAGAGAGTTTTAATGAATCTCATAGACTTTATTTTAAGCCCTTTTCCCACACACTTTGATGTGTTATTTTAGAGGCCTTGGCACCTTTTGAGTTATCACAGATTCACCTGTGAGATAAACCCCCAACCTCACACTCGGCTCCAATTAAACTCAGCAGCACACAGTTCTCTCACAGAGCTGGATTGAGGAACACATGTGGAAAACAAATATTGGAAGGGAAGAAACCCTCAAGAAATGCTGGAAGCTGTATATCCAGACAAACACTTAAAGCTCTTTAACCATTACCAGTTCTTGAGAGAATGAGACATTTCAAGAGAAATGTTTCACACAGCAGAGAAGATAACATATAAGCAAGTTGTTCTTCTCAGAATAAGACACGTTAAAAACTGTTAAAAATTGAAAGTTTTATTACCAGAACTGAAGTTTGATTTTTTTTTCACACCCTCAGGCTGTTCTCCCCACTGTCTCTGTTGTCTGTTCCTGTCTTTTTGCATCAGTCTACTTCTGTCCACACGGATCTGTCCAAGTCTGTCTGCGTCTCTTGTGCATGCACGTTTGCATCTCTCCATGTCGCCTTTGTCTGCTTCTGTCCCCATCTTGGTTTGTATCTTCTCTTTTCTTGTCTCATCCTATCTTTCTTGCCAATCTGCGTTATCGCTCTGCATCGGAACTGTTCTTGTTCGTCCATTCTTGTCTCCCTGCGTCTTTTCTCGTTTATCAGAATTTCTTCTCGTTGTTCACCTTGTCCTTGTCTGCCTACATACATTTGTCCGTGCAAGTTCTTGCCTGTTTGGATTGTCCTCCTGACCAGATCATGAAATGAAATGAAACATTTGTTTGAAACTGTTCGAGTCTGTCCTCATGTCCATCCACATCTGTTTGGATCTCTATGTACCATCCTTGTCTGTCTGCTCCTGTTCTTGTCTGCTTATTTTTACATCTGTTCATCTCTAAAACCATCTTTTTTGTGTTTATGTCCGCTGTCTTTCTACGTCTGTCCATGTCTGTCGTTTGTCTTCTTGTCTGTCCGCGTCAGTTTTGTTTCGTCACTTCACATCTGTCCTTGTCAGTTCTTACTTATTTGGGCTGCCATGTCTCTCAAATCTGTTTTTGTTGTCCACATCTGTTCAAGTTTCTTGTTTGTTTTCATCAACTGCTCTCTGTCTGCCTCCATCCACCTTCTCCTTAAACAGAGTTCATGGGGACATCGTGCAAATGGGATGTCACATTGACTGCAACGACTTGTCCTTCAGCCTTACTGTTGAGACACAAACCCAGATGATTTTAACTGTTCTGACCTAAACCGAACATCACTCCTCAGCGGTAACCAGGCTTTCAGTCTGACAGGAAGTCGTTCGCATGAAGGAAAGCCTCTTCCTGGAGTCCCTGATATCTGTAATCTACAGGGAAATAAAAATGATGACATTAACTGTCGGTTAAACTCATAACCGTAGCAATTTACGTGGGAGTCCTCATAACACAGTCTCACCTCAGTGTGCACGTCTCACCACAGTCCTCACATCTCTGTGTGAACATTTTTCTGCCAGGATTCTACCCTCCCCTCAATATTCTGCCTCTTTTCTGGTGAGTTTACATTCATAACTTGTGTTTGGACACAGAGAACATGGTGGTCTGGCACCTCAGAGGTTTTCTAATCTTCCACATTCAACATCAAACATTCCCTAAATTAATGAATGTGTTCTTAAGGGCCCACACCGATCATCTTTTGATTCATTTTAAAAGTGTCCCCAGTGGTCTTTTAAATATTATTATTCTGTTTTGATCTAAATGTAAAAAAAAAAAAAAAGGTTCGTTTTCTAAGATACACAGTGGTGTCTGCAGACAAGAAGGAGTTCATTAGGAGCTTGCATCTTTGAGCTGTGGACGGGACTGTTGATGCAAGGTAAGCCCGCCCCCTTCCCATCATCTATCTGTATACGTCATCTCCCGCTAGCTTACAGCACCTCACACTCCCAAGCTAACATTTCCTTTATGTAACACAACTGGCAAACAATATTTGAGCAATCCAGCCCTACAGGTTTGAGTCAGATACCGTCAGACGAGGAAATTGAAGACATCTTTTTGTCTTTAAGTGGGTGTATCAGAACGGAGCGGAGCAGGGAGCTTGTGGCTTGTCGCCGTAGTTTCTACGTCACGCTTACGAGCTTTTTTCAATGCCATTTTTGGGTCTGCTCCCGATTCACAACAATTCAAAGTAAGAAATACCTAGAAATCCGATTTTAGGCTTAATTTTCTTTATTTGTGTTATCTGTCATCAGAAAAATCATGATCAAACAAGATCATGGAAAAAACATCACAATTTTCATTGGAGTGGGTCTTTAACAGTAAAGAGCCTGATGTGCTCTGTAGTCAACGTCCTTCAGGGTTGTCCCTGATGCAGCTACACAAATACATCATTGTTAGAGTCTAAGACTCTATTGATTGATAGATTTACATGTCCTGAACTTTCTATACCTCTGACTAACGCAGACATGAACTTGTAGAAGAAGGTTAAGTATTCTGAATAAGCAGGTAGATGATTAGAGTCTGATATGGGAGCAGAAGAGTTGATCAGTGGACTGTTAATGCCAGAAAAGCCTTGAAATCTGACCTGCAGGTCAGCTGAGCATAGTCAACTAAGTCGGGAACATGCACCAATGTGTGGAGGTCAGAAGCTTTTGGTTTTTTGCTTCTTCTGTGTGGATTCTAATAGATTCCTCAGAGCAGTTTTTGGATTGCAGCAGAAAGTTAACAGAGTGTTTAAGGAGGTCAGTCTCTTCCTTTCTTCTAGTCTGGGTGATTCATGATCAGGGTTTTTTTTTCAGTATTTTCTCTCTTGGAATTTTTTTTTTTTTTTAAATAACTGATGCAATATTTTATTAAAATGACTTTTTTAGTTGAAATGTATTTGAGGAATGTGAGATAAAGGTGATGGAGAAGATAAACACTATAGGTAAGGACGAGTGTGAGGATGAAAAAGGGGATTAGAATGAAGACTGTGAAGATGAGAGGGGGCCACTTACGTAGGCCCTACGGCAGAGACAGCTAAGAACAGGTGTGGAGCTATACCTGTAGGGAGCATGCGCACACCTCCGCGTCTTCATTCCAGCAGAAATCCGCGCACACCCGTGCCAGTGGCCGCTCTGACACTGAAGCCGTCCTGGTCTTCTTAATTTTTCTCTGAAGCCAAAGAATACATCCACATGCACGCGCCCAGCTGGATGTTTAATGACCTTCCAGACTTTTATGAATGGCACGCACGCGCCGCCGCCGCGCTCAAAGATGCGGAAGTCCGAAACCCGCAGAAACGGCAAGCGGGGTTGCGGGTTTGGATGCTGCGCGTCAGTCCCGCAACAAGGCGGACACGGATGATGCGCGCGGCGCTCCGACAAACCCGAGCAAACGGCGTGCGTGAAAACATCGCGCACCAGTCTGAGGTGGACGCACCGAACCACAGCTCCCCAGAATCGGAACCGAACCCGCAGACAGACAGGAGCAACAGGCGGCACGAGCCCGCTCACCTGCTTACCTGGATCCTCCGCAGCCGCTCTGAGCTGGAGGGGGGCGGGGGCGCGCAGACTGAAGTCACATCTTTGAGCTGCTGGAAGAAAACCGACTGAACACAGACAGGGAGGGGCTCCCCGTGAAGCCCCCAACCAAAACAACTCCACTTCCGGTGGGTGCTTTCAGCGTAAAAGCGCAAAACATTTTTATCCTCAAACAGATAGACTTCCAAATTAAAATAGTATTTATTTAAACATTTTTGATGGTAAAAATATTAAAATTACAGTTTTGTGGATATTTCCTGCAGAAAGGCAAAAATGTTTTCTCTTCATCTGCTTCTACCATGTTCTCATTGGTTGCAGTTCTTCACTCCTGAGAATCACAGATCCTGTAGATTTGTTCATTTGTGATATTCGACAAAAACCCACAGCTGCTGGTCACTTGTTCCCTGGGAATCACAGCTGTCTCAGGGAACCAGAAGAAATGCTTTTATTTTTTAGATCAAACTCGACTGGTTTCCTGTTACAGTTTGTAGTTTGCTGCAGCCTGATGCGCCTGTGCTCTTCATGCTGTTGGAAAACGTAATGAATGAAGAGCCTCACATCTGCAGGCGGCAGGTTTTGGATGAGCTCATTTTAAATAGTGCTTTATTTATTATCTTTAGGTTTCTATTGTGGCATTTGGGGCTAGGGGGGGTGTTTTGCTTCACTGACCTCAATGGTCTTCTCATCTGATGATATCTTCTCTGATGGCAACAGTAAGGTGGACATTGAGTTTTAATAAACTTGGTTGTGGGGCTGTGGTCCTGAACAGATAGGCAGAATTTGCTAACAGTCGGACCTGGATCTGGGTGGTATTGTTTTTTCCTTTTGTGATCCGTGGGTCCAGGGAGAAAAAATGAGAATTGAATGGCAGTGGAGAACAGTTCTGAATCACCCAATACAAGACATCAGCAGCAAAGAGAGATGTGGAAAAGGTGGGGAGGCCTGAGTTGGACTAGAGTCCTTAATTCAGCACACCTATGTCCGCCTTTGTCCAACTGTCTTTAGACTGGTTTTCTGACTTTCAGAAAAACTCTTTGCACTCAGGTCCTGGAGCCCAGCCCACCAATCTGTGTGAGAGGAGGGAAAAAAAGGCCTCCATGTTAGACTCCGCCCACTGAGCAGCTGGTAAGACCGAGCCTGGAAAGTGAAGCACAGATGGAGGGATTTTCATATTTCCACAAAAGGGAGAAAATGTATTTATGGAGCATTTAATCAGACTGAACCTGCCTCATTAACCAGTCTGAGATCCTTCAAGCCTTTCACGTTTGGTCATGGATCTTCAAAAGGCTTTTTTTTTTTTTTTTTTACAGCTTAACCAGACTAAGACCGACACTCATCCTATTGGTGCTGAAGCTAAAAACAGGGAGATTGTTGGGAATCTCCTGAAGTTTGAGTAAGGATGGCATTCAGAAGCTTCACAAAGCCTTTGATATGATGGGGACAGTGAAATATATTCCGAAGATGGACCTTTAAAGATCTTCTGGTGAAAGTGCTGTATTTCAGAAGGACACAGAGACAGCAGAAGCTTAAGCACACAAACCACACGTTAAGTGTTTGCACGCATGAACTGTCCAGTTAAAAACAAAGAAAATACTTCTATTTACGTTATCAGACTTTGCAATGTCACGGATGATCCAAAATGGCCACCAAAATGGTTGTCATTGTTAGCAAACACATATGAGTAATGATAATACACATCTTTGACATGATGTTGGTCAGCAGTTCCACACAAGATCTTAAAATCCATCAGACTGTAGTAAAATCACGTCAGCCACATCAAATGAACACAATAAAACCAACTTAAGTCAGTGGGGAGCCAGAAGAATAAATGTAACTGTTAAACATGTAGTTTTATGAGCCACAGATCTGTCAGATATTTTGTGTATTACAGCAATAAAATATATTATTTAAATTTCCAAAAGCCATTATTAGCAAGAATCAAAGTTAGGAACAAACACATTTAACATTTCTTGTAACCAATGTATTTGGGTTGGAACAGAGGATTTTCTTTTGTTCCATTAAGTTTATTTTTTTGAATAATTAACCAATTCTCCCCAAATGTTCTATTCTGGGGTTCCTTTTAACTATGAACAGATCTTGCAGATGCTTTTTTGGTGCAGTTGTAACAAACACAAGACTCGCACATGCTGAATTTGATGCCGTTTAGGAAAGAGTTTGACCTCCATGAAGGCAGTACATTCCCCTTTTAACAATGATAGAGACTCTCCACAGAACCATACAACCACACAAATGTGTTTTCTCAACATTTTTTTTACGCTACATCGGGAACCGAGTACCTGCAACAGCTTCAGTCCAGAAAAAAGTAACCGGTTCAGACCTGCTTACAACCTTTTTTAGGTTTAGTTGCTCCAGCTGTCATCAGAACATCAGCAGCATACAGACTTTTAAGTGTCAGAAAAACTGGCATCTGAACTGCAGAGACACTGTTTACTATATATGGAGATTGTGATGGAGATCTATGATTGAGTGTCAGGTTCTCTGATCTAGCCATCCTCAGTGGTGTTGCTGATGTGTTCATGGACTCTGCTGTTGCTGCCATGTGCTTCGAAGAGCGTGGCAAACGTGCAACCTGCAGCGAGCTGCAGATCCCGGCTGCTCTCAGTGTTTTGTGAAGCGTTTCCATCTGTGCCGTGTGAGAAGTGTTTGCCGAGTTCTCCACAGCTTGTGGAGAACGGCGTCGTGAAGATCATCGCTGACTGATTCATGGAGGACAGTTTCCCAATCTTGTATTTGTCATTAGCAGGTTTGAGCGAGTTTTTCTCATGAACAGACCAGATCCTTCAGAGCGAGAAGATGAGGAGCAGACATGGAATACGAGTTATCTACTAAGGGGTCAAAGTGTCTGTCTCTTCGGCGATCAGCACAGCTTCTTTAGCAGTTTGGTTTCTCACTGCAAGCCTATATTTTGGATCATTTTTAGCATTTTACCAACACAAACGCAGGCTGTTCTTCACTCAAACAGATGGCTGTCTTCTGTAATCATGTGACTCAGACATTAACCTCACAAATAAAATTAAACACAACAAGCCACCATCTGCTGCGCTGCAGATAATTCACTCTGCTCGCAGAAGACTCCCAGCATATGGAACAGCTCTATCCGCCTGAGTCATGAGGAAACCTGCACCACTACAATCTTCCTCATACACGGGAACCGTCTAGGTGACGTTTTTGTTCACTTGAACAGAGACATATACGTCTAAAAACCTCCTGTTAGACAAGGACACAATCATGGATTCTTCATCACATTCATTTTAAAGTGGAAATGTAAACTACTGCAGTGAAAGCAATTTTTTTACACTGAAGTCAGTTTCTCTAATCCACCAGAACTTGGTGAGACGTTCCTGAATATGAATGCAAGGACTGGACTACATAGTGTCGAAACACATGATGAAGATGAAGCTGATCTGCTGTCAGAAAGGATGGCTTTGTCAAGACAAAGGTGCTGGTTGGAAAACCAGCTCAGTGGCCTTGTGGGAGAGTGTCCACCCTAAGACTGGAAGGTCATGAGTTCAAATCCACAGCTGGGTCATACCAAAGACTCTAAAAATGGCACCCAGTGCCTCCTTGCTTGACACTCAGTGTTATGGGATTTGATTGGGAGGTTAAATCATCAAATAGTTCCCGAGTGCAGGTGTGTCTGCAGCTCCCCCAGGAGTACAATATAATGCAATATAAATATCTATACACAAGCGGTTTTAGCAGTATAAAAGCAGAATTACAAAAAGCTACGTGCAAAATAAGCATAAATGAATGAATTAAAAATAAATGCAACGTCAGTCGTCAAATGTAGGACCCTGCATGGTTATAAGGGATGCTACAATTTTAGACTGAAACCTGAACTGTATGTTACTCCATTAAACCAAATTGTAGGGAAAGTGAATCCCTACTGCATACCAGTACATTTATGTCAAACAAATGAGCTAAAATAAAGAAAAAAATGTTTTTTTTTATATGACACCAGTCTAACTTGCTTATTAGGTAATAAAAATGTTTTTTTTAAAATGCTTAATATTTTTGCTGTTGTTTAGTATTACGTAACTCATAAATCGAAGCGAAACAAAGTTGCTGCCCAATAATTGAGGGGAAAAAGGAATCACTGCATCCCGATGGTTCAGACTTCTTCGCTGCCCCACCAGTACCACCTGCAGGACAAATTGATTCTGGGATGAAAATGAGAAAATCTTTAGATTCCCCCATTGATCCTAGTTTTTGCAGATGTTCTTGTCTTTAGGCCTCAAAACCAACTGAATTTGTTTTGTTTTAACAGACCATCCTATTTTTGCTGCACTTTTATAGAACACACCCTCTGCTTCAGGTGACAGGAGAGCTGTCGTTGTTCTCATCTGGGTTCTGTTCAGTTTTAATTGCTCCACTTACACACACACAGACACACACAGACAGGAATCAGCGTGTACAGCGCCAGTCAGTTTAAATGCTATGATTGTTCAGAGCGAACAGCTGCACCTGAACAGTGGTCAGAGTGCAGGAATGACGGCCTTTCACAGGAAGACAGGGCATCTAATTTTAGAAACTGGTTATGAGATGAGCTCCCTGTGGGATAGGGGGGTATCAAAGGGACTGCATGCTGACTGTTGCCATGGCGATCGGAATTCTGCTTGGATATCTCCTAATTATGAGGCAGGGGTGTCAAATAAAACGGATGCAAGGGAGAGAAAAAATGATCAAAAAGTCGTCTTTCCTGTTACGTGGATCAATAGACCCAAACCAGCTCAGCTGCTCATAATGCAAACGTGCAACGATAGTTGGTGGGTGAATTACAGTAATTGGAATAAAGCCTACTGAGATGATAATTGTCATGTTTCTGCTGTCTCCAAGGGTCACACATTGATTGTAATGTTGGTGCTCGTGATGCTCGCTGCAGCAACAAGCGCTCATCTTCCTGCTCAGGAAAGATTTCAATGAAAACTCGGGTCTTCTGTTCTCAGCTGCCACATCTCATCAGTCTGAGTGCACTTTAATGAAGTTCTGGGGGATGAATAATTTATTTAGTCATTATGAGACTTAAAGGAAAGACCAGAAAACCTACCTAAAAATGGAATGACTCTCCTGAACTGTGATCCATCATCTGGGTTTGTCTTTGTCTTTACACAGGACAGAAACAACATGGAAGCAGCCTGAAGTAGTGACTTTTTCACTTCTCCGTGTTGGATCTGTCAGCTGATGAGGAGCAGAACCATTTTTTTTCCATCAGATCTCTGATGTTTTTTCATGATCAGATCCATTAAAGGTTTTTGTTTGCGTCATTGTCTTTTTGGGGTCTCTTGATACTCAAGCTCCTGGTAAAACCATCAGTGGGAGAGGAAAGTCACGCAGATGAAAAGGGTCCATTTCTACTAAGCTCTTGAAAAACAGCACCATCTGATGAGAAGGAAAACAGATTGAAAGCATTTGAAGGTGAGAGTAAAATGCTGTCTCTTTGAGTAATCTGAAAAACGCTGACCTTTGACCTCTCTGTGCTTGAGCGATCGCACTCCTTTCTGTTATTTTAGGTGAAAACCACACCCCAGCAACAGCAGGAACTTCCAAAGTTGGTGATCTGAAGATACAGAACTTCATAGAATTATGACGTTTTGAGCAACTTTGTGGAAAACAATAACTTTTGAATTTCAGGGGATTTGGTCACATCTTATGAGGCAACCAGTGGTAAAATTGAAACCAAAAGGCAACATTTCAATAAAGTATTCCTAAAAAAAAGGGGGTAAAGTTACCTATTTACTAGGTTTTTAACCCAATCATTGGGAGAACTTTCATGAGAGAGTGGATCTTCTACTCCTGGTGTGTCTCTAGTCCGACAGTAACCATTTCTTTCAATTAAAATGACCCTAAGAAGGGGAAAAGACAAGCAGGAGAGGCTTACTGCACTGCTAAGCAACAACCAGTTGCCTCACTTGCTAGCTGTGCCATCATGGTTCAACCTTCATTCAACAGGTTTCTGGTGTTGGTGTCTGTGGAGTTGACCCTAAACTGATCCTATGCGCTCTGCACGTCTCACTTGGGTTGGACCTGAGACATGTGGCAGGTCTGAAGAGTCAAAAATCACCTGAAAATAGGACTTTAACAGTTTTTGACTGTTCGCCCTTCCGTAGTCCTTTCCTTTGGCTCTTTGGATTCCAAGTTGTGCTAAACCTCTGGGCCCACCTGCTACCATTAGGAGTTATCTGCCATGAACCAGTGCCGTGTGACCATCCACTAACTGATGTGATGACTGTCAAAAAAGTCTACAAAGGTAAGCAAAACTGTCAAAAGGAAAGGACCAAAAGTTCACTGAGTGACACAGGTGTAAGCAGCAACAGATGCACTTCTGAGTCGAACATCCACAATGGGATGCAGAGTGCCGAAAGCTCCACAAGGGGGTGCACCACACAAAGAAATATAAGTCAACAGGTGGCAATCACAACATCACTTATGTTCAGACAGAGAACAGAGATGACAGTGAATTTTGCTTTTCTGGAGAAAATGAATTTAGACTAGAAAGAATGGAATGGATTTAGTCTGAATGGAGACCCGTTTGTTTCAAATAAACACAAATGTAAGAGTCACAGCCATCCCAAACAGCATCCTTACATAGGCACTGGGGAGTATAGGTGGATATAAATGGGTGATCTAAAAGAATGACGGACCAACAGCGCAGGATGTGTGATACAACACTTTAAGATTATCTGCCATAATGTGGTCAAGCTAATTAAAAGTGGCCAAAGGATATTCAATCACTACACCTACACAGCTGTCAGGTTTTGGGAAGTTTTGAAATTCGGAACCAGAAGCAGCCTGACGGGACATCCGGACCAGATCCAGATGTTCAGGCACTAGAGTCCTGTAACTTGGAGCAGAACCGATTCTCTTCTACATCAAGAAGAGCCAGTTCAGAAGATTCCGACATCTGTCAAGAATTTAATACAAATGAAGACTTTCATTATTCATTGTTGTTGAAAATAACTTTCTTTAAATAACTCAGCAGTTTTGTGCAATTAACTCAAACTTCAAGTATTCAGAATCTTAAATTAGAGTTTGTAGAAATGAGGAAGATTTAAACAGATTTAAGCATCACCTCATCATAGATATTTTTGAAGAGTAGTTTGGTTGGCTTCACGCTGAGAAATCATTTTTTTCAGCTGCTCCTCAAAAACATCCGAACAAGAGCAGTTGTAGGGTTTTTTTTTTCCTACTGGGAAAAAAAAATCGAAGTGGAAAGATGTGAGAAGGAAAAGAGATGACTCAGTGCTCTGGATCAATGAAGTCACTATGAAATTAATATGACAACTGAAGTCAAGAGGGTGCACATATTCATGAATTATTTCTTTTAGTACAGAAACCGTAAGAAACAGATGAAAGAAAAAAATAGATCTGTTTTCATACAGTAACCACACAGTTTGAGCTGACTGTGGAAATCCTGAGAACAGTCTGAGATCCTCAGTCATTCCAGGGTCACAGAAGCAGCTCACATACTGCTTAGACACAGGGAGGCGTTGGTACCGCCAAATCCAAACGAGTTGGTAAGAGCCACCCGTCGGCCCTGAGTTCGCCATGGTTGTGCCGCGCAGGCAACATAATTGAGGCTAAAATCTGGTTCTGTGCGGTCCAAGTTTAGGGTCGGGGGCAGCATCCCGTGGTAGCAGGCTAGAGCCGTAAAGGCAGCCTCCAGGGCGCCAGCAGCTCCAAGCAGATGCCCAGTGGCTCCCTTGGTGGACGACACAGCCAGCATGTCTGCGGTTTGATGGAAGAGCCTCTTGATGGCAGCGTTTTCTGCAGCATCACCCAAAGGCGTGGAGGTGGCGTGAGCGTTGATGTATGTGACGTCTGCCGGGGAGATCCCCGCATCTTTGAGCGCTGCAGACATGCACCTGTAGAGAGAGTGCACGAGGCCACATGACTGACTGACAGACACAGTAAACTACATGTCAATTACAGTGACCTACAGTTAATTTATATTTATCATAGAAGTAACAATAATATGTACATAGTATCTATACAAATCCTTTGTTTTATTTTTCTAAAGGGTGAAGTAAGACTTTGTGGCTCCTACTGGGTTGTTGTCACTGAAAAACAGACTTAAGTGGCTCTTTAAATGTTGGAAGATGCAAACCCCTGATCTAACTGCATAGATTAAACTGAACTGACTGAGTACAAATACTGATAATTTGATCCGAATCACAGACAGATCCGGTGTGTTGGAGGTGAAAATGTCAAAACAAGCTGTGCAGTTAATCTTAAAAACCAGGACTGAGAAGGTTAAGACAAGATGCTCAAGTAAACCTGTTTTCAGGTATTTTTGTATTTTGTTTCCCTTGCTTACTGCATTCTGTTTTCTTTAAAGAACATTAGAGTTTAAACAAGTCTGAGTCAAAGTAAAATCTGCTCAAAAGAGCGAGGTGGTCTGTTTTGTGTTCATCTACAAAACTGTAGAAAATTCAGAAATAGAGAAAAACAGTGGAAGACTGACTTCAGAAAACTGCTGTGGTGGGGGTTTGGCTTCAAACTAAAAGTTATCATCAATATTTAGAGCAGCTTTGAACTGAACAACAGAAGTTCATTCTCCAGCAGAGTCACCTGAAAGCCCCATCTCCATCTGCAGACGGGGCCGTTATGTGACTGGCATCCCCTGAAAGCCCGTAACCCAGGACTTCCGCATAGATCCTGGCTCCTCTCTTCACGGCGTGGTCCAGCTCCTCCAGCAGGAGCACCGCTGCTCCCTCTCCCATCACAAAGCCCTCTCTTTCTGGGTGGAAGGGCCTCGAGGCCAGTGTCGGCCTGTCGTTCCACTTGGTGGCAAGTGCTCGCGCTCTAGCAAAGCCAGCTATGGAGAGAGGCCCCACACAGGACTCTGTCCCCCCTGTAACCATAGCAACCGCATCTCCGTGAGCGATGAACCTGGCTGCATCACCAACGGCGTGAGCTCCTGTAGTGCACGCTGTGGATACAGCATGGTTGGGTCCCTTCAGATTGTGTTTGATGCTGATGTGCCCGGCTGCCATGTTGACGAGGATGCGGGGAACAAAGAAGGGGCTCACTTTCTTGTAGCCTCTCTCCTGAAAGGCAGCAGAGGTGCTGGCAATGTCGTCCAGTGACACCATACCCATGCCAACTGCCACCCCCGTGCCGAGCTGCTCCTCCGGGCTTTCGGGGAACCAGCCCGCGTCCTCCAGAGCCAGCTGTGCTGCTCCCAGGGCCATCACAGTTGCTGCAGACATGCTGCTGATTTCCCCCCGAGAGGCGAACCTGTCCCCTTTGAACTGGCCCTCATTGGGGCCTCTGGGCACCAGAGCTGCCACCCTGCAGGGGAGGGCCCGGTATTCCTCAGAGTCCAGAGCTACAATCCCGCTCCGACCTTGGATCAGAGAGTCCCAGGTCAGATTGCAGCCCGTGCCCAGCGGGCACACCAGCCCAAGCCCCGTAACCACAACCCTCCGCCCGCTGCTCAGCCTGACTCCTTTTAGACAAATGTGGGCATTTCGAAGGAAAGCTCTGCCAGGCTGAACTTTTACCCGGACTGTGGTCCAGACGGACATTATCTGCCCCTGGTGAAGCTTTAAGCTTCGTCGGAGACTGAACTGAGGCTCTGGACCTGTCAAAAGTATCATCCAGCGTTTGTTTTCGCTAACCTTTGAGTGTGCTCTAGAAAGTGCCTGATTTTTTTTGCCCAAATTTTCTCTCAGATTTAGCCTAAGACAAACAAAATAATAATCACACATCAAATCTTATTTATTGGGACTAAAATAGAATAGTACCACAGCTCTAGATCGCGCCGGCAATTTTTTTGGCTCTAACAATCTATTCAGGCAAAAGTCCTACGCCTAAACCAAGGACCTGAAGCATTGAATTAGCAAGTAGCTGGCAGCTCGGGCCCCCCAATTAGCTGTTATATCCTTTTTTGGGGGCCGAACGCGCGTTACAGTTGGCTTGGTTTTGTCGGAACCATGGGTCTGTCTCCAGCGGTCACAACTTTGTGCGAAAATTCCACAGAGGTTTTCCTGGACGCCGCCAAACTGCTGCTCACCTACGCCGATAATATTCTGAGGTGAGGCTTCATAGAGATTCGTTAGTTGACTCAAATTGCAGAACTTTGTTGCCTGTTCGTCAATTAATCCGAAATTGCTGTAATTAAAAACCCAATTAGGTCTGCACAAGGGTAAAAACAAACAAACAAACAAACAAAAACAATCGCGGCAGATAGAGTCACTCAGGTGCTGCCCTTTCCCTGGATCAGATTCATGTTCAGCTGCATCTGAACAAGGGTTGTTCTTTCTTTAGAAGATATGAGTTTAAGGTTCTTTCCCCTCAGAAACCTGACATCAATTTGTGTTTGTGATATTTTCTAATCACCTGCACAGGTACCCAAATGTGGAGAAATACAGATCCATCCGGATAGGTAATCCCACTTTCTCCACCAAGCTGCTGCCCATCAAAGGAGCCGTGGAATGTCTCTTTGAGATGGGCTTTGAGGAGGTAATGCCTTCACTGCCATCAAAAACTCTGATTGACATGACTCAACTGCATGTACATTTCTTTTTTTTTTTTAGGCTGAGACTCACCTGGTCTTCCCCAAAGCGGCATCGGTGGAGCAGCTGAGGCACGTGAGAGAGTCTATAGCTGCAGAGCGTGATCAGAGGCTAAAGGGGGAGTGTCCTGTTCCACCTGCTGCACAGCATGTTGCCTCAGTGCAGCAGAGCCCAACTGCAGCTGGAGCTCCTGCAACTACTCCACCTGGAGGTGCCTCTAACCAGCCGGCAGAGTTCTCTGCACAGCAGCCGTCATCTCCGGTAAACAGAGCTTTTGTTCCCTGTTTTAAAATGATCCATTGCTTATTTAAAAGTATGGATCGGCTGATGGGAGTTTAAGGCGTCCCAGTTGACTGCTCCTGTTCCTTCCTCTTTACCCGTTTAAGCTGCATGTGATGCAGTCTCTGCTCCCTGAAATGCAGAGAGAAGTAGTTTCCAAAAATAACAGAGAAAAGGAAATAGCCTGCAACATTTCTTAACTAATTAAATGTGGCAAAAATCAGCAGGGAAGCCAGTTTTATAAGTCTAGCAGATGCTTTAAGGTGCTTTACAGGCCTAAGGAGAAGTGTTTGGGTGAACTAAATTATGATCATGTTTGCAATGTGAGTTAGATGCAGAAAGATGAAGATCAACGAGGTCTGATGGGAGGTAGAGCAGGTGCACGTAGCCCGGATGCAGGCGCTTTGTGCTTCTTTGCTATTTCAACCTTGTTTTTCTTTGACCTGATGGGGGCGGGCGCAGGCTTGTGCTGGCCTGACTCGTTTAGTTTGGTTGCATCTCCAGCTCGCACGTCTGTAACTCCCGGAGTCGGTTGGAAGCGAGGCAGGCTTCGGGCGGTGGGGGCTCTTCTGTAAGAGAGCAGATATCCAGCTGTGAGTGAATTCTCACTCCGTATGTTGTGTAGACTTTGTGCAGTGTTGAAGGGACTTCCCTGTTGTATGATTGTCTGAGTACATTTACTTTTGTCTTTTGTTTTGGTGGGGAAGAAAGTTCATCTGTCATTCATGTGGGTGTGGGGTGCTGTTTGAAGACCCTTCATGTAGCCGAAGCTGCAGATTGTTCTCCAAGTTCTGTGGACTTGATCTTTTGATTTGATCTGTTCTGTTCAACAAAAATAAACTTTCACCATTTTGAATAGATGTAATATCATGGAAAACTGTACTGAGAGGATTTGGTTTCGCTTTCATTTAACAGTTAAGACGGAAATCCCTCTGAAATGGGAGCGAGGAAACTGGATTGACATGTATCGTCCAATTGTAGGTTTGAAACTTCATCAGTGGGTGTGTTTCAACAACGGACATACCTGTTTGTCATGCAAATTCCTCATTTACCGAAAGGAAGCGTTCTGTGTAGTACAGTGCCGGGAGAACGGGTTTTCAGGTGAACCCAACACAAATCAACAAGTGACATGACCACAAACTGTCCCCATCAGGTATGTCCTGGTCATCTTGTCCCCAAACTAAGCAAAGCAAAACCAGAAATTCCAACTGTTGCAATTCTTCAAATGACCACTAGTAGATGGTGTCAGAAGGGATCAGTTCTTCAAATAAAAAAAATAGATTAAATCCAACTTTATGCAAAAAAAAAAAAAACTGAGCCTGGTTTGACAAATAACCTATTTGATGTTTATAGCTTTTTTGTTCTTTCATAACGACTGCATATTTTTCATTCTGCTGTTTTGATTCTGTCACAAGCTCAGATCGGTGCATTATTATTATTATTTTCTTTTTAAACATAATCCTGTGGATGATGTCAGAGATGATCACCCATGTGTGTTCGACTACACACAGGCTGTGGCTTAGAGGGATAGCAGTCAGCCTCTGACTAAAGGATCGTCAGTTCGGTCTGCTTTTGTTGATGTGTCTTTAGAGAAGACTCTGAACCCCATTTAGTTTCATGTGACTGTAAAGAACTTTGGACCTTTAAGAAGGAGGAAAAACACTATTGTATAGATATATTTCTATATGTCTATGGCTCTAGACAAAGAGTCAAATCTTTCCCTTCACTCAGTCACTCACTCAATGAAGCATTGCCGTTTTGAAGAGGATCATTTCTAGTTTGAACAGATTCAGAACTGCTGCTATTTTCTGTCCGTAAAACTTAAAATATGTTATATTTATTCATTTTTTTCTCCTTCTTTGCTTAGAAATGATAATGGCGTTCATACTGAAAGTTTCTAGGGGGTGTCATATTTGCACTGACTGAGTTTATCCCTCCCTGCATCACTGAGTGGCAGATATTTTCAAAAATATTTTAAGATGGTCCACTGACCTGTCTTGTCTCGCTTTTTGTGTTTCCAAGGAGAGTAGCATGAGCTTTTTCCTGATCCTTCAGTCCAACTTTCAGCATGTGCTGCAGTACGAGAGCCTGGAGCTGCAGCAGAAAGCTCGCAGTGTGATTCCTCAGCAGGAGTTATCGGATGCTGCCAGGCTCGGGCTGAAGCAGGCCAGTGAGGCCGACCCAGGTGAGCAGTCAGGCATTCACAGGAGCCACTTGGATCTGAAGGTAGCTGATGAACACAGCTGCTGTATCTTCAGGATGCAAGCTGGGAGCAGAAGATTTCCTGGTGCTGGAGCTGCTCCGCTGGTTCAAACAGGACTTTTTCTCCTGGGTGGATTCTCTGCCTTGTAGCCGCTGTGGAGGCCCCACCCAGAATGCCGGCTCCCTCAGCCCCAGCTCCGATGACCTCCACTGGGGAGCTCAGCGAGTGGAAAATCATTTCTGTCAGAGCTGTCAGCTCTCTACTAGATTCCCCAGGTGAGTCCATGTTCCTTGACTTGGACCTACCAAGTCAAGGGGGGTATCTCACTCATTCACAGCTTGGTGCTACTACAAAGCAAACAAACAAAAATTATGAATTTATGCATAGAATATATGTAGGAAGCAGTATAAGTTTGTGTTGCTGGAAAGTTTAAATGTTCTCTTCAGCTGCTGTTTCCATGAAAACCTATGACACTGGTGAGATGCTGCTGAGACCATCCCCACAACAGTGCAACAACAGAACCATTTCTACAATGGATTAGAGCTGACAACAGACGTTGCAAACTGAGACCAGATGTTTTCATCATCCTGCTGAGTCTGTATTCTCAACATTAGATACAACAACCCTGAAAAGCTGCTGCAGACCAGGAGAGGGCGCTGTGGTGAATGGGCCAACTGTTTCACGTTGTGCTGCAGAGCCATGGGCCTCGAGGCCAGGTACATCTGGGACAGCACAGGTACGCCTGGGATCAGTCTGCTCGGGTCTCTGTAAAACCAAATGCTTGTAGGAAGTCCTGGTTACCAGGGAAACCAGTTTTCGTTGTTGCTCAGATCAGGGATCACACAATAACTCCTTGTTGTAATCAGTTGGGACATTTTAACGGCTGCTGGTAAATCACAGCTGAGAAAGTGTGGTCTTTGTGAAAAAATCTGCACTGAAATGTAGAACAACAATCATAGTAAATCTATCTTGGTTTTTCATCACCTTGTGTTGATCTCTGCTTTTCAAAAGAACTGGCTAAAAACGGAATTTACGGGTCAATATGAACTCTAAAAACGTAGTTTCACTGGAGAAATCAGTTTTTATGTTTCCACGTACAGGATTAACCATATTACCACACCTCCACTATCTTACATGGGAAATCGTGGTTCCTTACTTCTGTATTTCGTTGTTTAGTGTCTGCAGTTTTTGAGACAGATCTGCCTCAGGAAACTGGGTTTTTCAGAATTCCTCATTTTTGTCCCAGAAACCAGGTTTTTGGAGACGTTTATAAACCAGTTTTAGTGCATGAAAACGGTTAATAGAAGAATTCAAGATAGAGATAAATGTGGTTGCATAAGTCTGTGCCTGTTCTACTGCAGAACTCTGAAACAGACTGTTTCCCATGTTTTTCAGCTCATTTCTTATCATCATTTGCTGTTCCCGAGCAAATTCCAACTCAACTTGATCTGTTAATCAGAAAGATTTAGCTGCCTTTCAGTGTCGTCCGGCTGTGTTTCCACTGGTTTTCCTGCTTGTTGCAGAGAAGATCTGAGTGAAGGTTTGTCGTTCCAGATCACGTGTGGACAGAGGTGTACTCTACAGCTCAGTGCCGTTGGCTGCACTGCGACCCTTGTGAGAATGTCTGTGACAAGCCGCTGCTGTATGAGGTGGGCTGGAAGAAGAAGCTGGCGTACATCTTGGCTTTCTCCAAGGACCAGGTCAGAATCATCATCGGCATGGCTATGGAAGGCCCGGGATGTGAAATAGTTTTCCTTGTGCCTTTGGATGGATAATCTGATGAAAAATGTTATGAAGGAAAAGCCAAAACAGTCAAACTGTGCTCCCCAGTGGGGTGTGGAGGGGTTCAGACTCCATCAGAGTGGATCTTTCTGTTATGCTGCAGGTGGTGGATGTGACGTGGAGGTATTCCTGCAGGCACACAGAAGTACTGAGCAGAAGAACCAGAGTTCAGGAGGCCTGGCTACTGCACGCCATTGATGGTCTCAATGCCTCGGTGAGTCAGCGTCCTAAATCAGGATTGATGCTGGAGGGGGGCACTCATCTGACAGCCTCTGTGTTTTTATGTCAACAGAGGCAGCAGCCTCTGAGTTCAGACAGAAAGAAGGAGCTGACCCAAAGGCTTCTGGTAGAGCTTGTGGAGTTTATTTCTCCAAAGAAACCAAAACCAGGAGAGCTGGGGGGTCGTAACTCCGGCTCTCTGGCCTGGAGGGTTGCTCGTGGGGAGACGGGAGCCCAGGCTTCAACACAGGTATGGATCAGATCTGCACTGCTGCAAAACTGCTGCAGAAAATACCTTAGCAGACAAGTCTAATGAGACCTAGCATTGCTCCGCTTCCACTAACTGAGTATTCTTGGTTGCATTAAATTATAGCATCACAAAACCAAACGGATATAACCACTCAGACTCCTTGGAGATAAATAAAGATGTATGGCCTTCTACAATAAAACATGGCAGACAACAATCCTGCAGGTCTGATGGTTGCTCACTCAAGTGTATTTTGTTGTCAGGCTGCAGGTTTCGTCTTCTCTCCAACTGAGACAGAAAAGGAGAACCGGCTGCTTCATGTGCGCTACAGCGCCACCAAGGACCAGTACTGCAGAGTATCTAACGGCAATGAAACTATCCCCAGGTGGGATGGGTGCGTGTGGAATAAAGAGTCTGTATTCAGGAAGGAGGAGAAAGACTGGCAAATGGTGAGTGTCTGCTGAAATGCTGCTTGCAACTATCTGGCTTAAAATGCCCTGACTTTTTGTCAGTGAAATGCTAAAAAGAAAGTTCTGAATCTGTGTTGACTGCTTTACCTGTCTGGCCCCAGGTGTACATTGCTCGGACAGAAGACTCGTCAGTTGGCAGGGTCAGTTGGAAGTTCGACTTCGCTCCAGCAGGAATGACAATCCGGTCCGTCTCCATCAAGGTCAGCAGCAAGACCTTCCACTCTGGAAAAGTGAGGTGGCACATCCAGGCAGGCCACAAAAGCCAAGAAGTTCCTGGAGGTAGGACTGCGGTTGGTTTGGAACACTCCATGGATCTTCAGGTCTTTTGAACCAGTGTTCTCCAACCCCCTAGATGGAACGTTGCAGGTCCTGCCTGGCCTGCGCGGCTCTTCGGATCTTCTGGTAGCAGCAGAACTGGGCGGAGGAGACGGGGACACCTCATGGCAGCATGCCCAGCTCTTCAGACAAAGTTTTAAAGACGGAGAGGAGTCTGCCTTTGAAGTAATAGTCTCACTGCAGGAAGACTCCTGAGGACAACTCGGAGGGGACTGGAGAACTCATGGAGGCGCTATGTGTCCTCTAGGATAAGAAGTTGTGAGAACAGATGATAGACACCTCTGCTTTTGTTTCTGTGACACATTTAAACTCTGATCTAAACAGATCGAGATGTTCTGGACTCTTGATTCAGTTAATTTAGTCACCTTAAGATATTCTACTCTTAAAAAGATAAATATTAACTCTCTGAAATGATGAGTGGTGGATGGGTGTTCCTCTTTGAAAGACAGGCGTAACATGAACTTGTAGGAGCAGCAGCACTTCCTATGAAGCTGTTTCTCAGCTGATCCTTGGGTGGGTCTCGCAGATCAAGCCCCGCCCTGGCGCTGATCATTCCAGCCACACCCAGTATTTGCACTGGAACAGAAAAAGCCATCCTGCTGTCTGCAGATTGATTTCAACTGGGGATTCATCCAGTTTCTGTCTTTGTGAGTTTTTGATAGACAAACCTCTTTGTGCTTGACAGGGGGCGGAGCTAAACTCCACAAAATTATGGATTCTGAACATACCTGTCAAACTTCACTTAGTCAAATAAAAACTTTTAATTCGTTTTTATACCAATCTTGTTTTATTCTTTTTTTCCACTACTGTAGGGATTTATTTGTGATCTGTCCATTTACAGAGGTCGATGCATTAAAGTCATACGCACTGTAATTTAGTTAAACTAAATCTGCAGAAATTAAGTAGTAACTTCAGCAAATCCGTTTTATTCTAAAATACATAAAAATCTGTTCTAAATATGGAACAGATCAGAACAGTTTTTATTTATTGTTTTAGTAAGGGGAAGAAGTAGAGCAGATGTGTAAAGACATTTTAACTGAGTGATTGAAGGTTATTTCCTTGATATTTTCAAACTATTTCTGTAAATAATTCCTTGAGAGACTGCATTTTTAATAAACATATCTGTATACTCTTCATCATACTTTTTGTACTTCAATACCATCTTCATTTAACACTAAATGTAAAAAATAAGAGGGATAATAGACATTTACGCCTTTAGAAGGGAACAGTTAAGTTCCTTTTTGTCATTGACAAATGTTTTCTTTTTTTAAAGGGGCTACCTAATTAAACTGTCTTGGAATTTAGTTCGACATCTGTTAAGGTGACAGATCCCACATTCAGTAATTTGGATATTAGATTGAAGTAAAACACTGACAACCACTTTTGCGAAGATCTCCCCGCTGTTGAATGGTACATTCCGAATGCCAAAAACTACAGGAAATGTGGCTAAAAAGACTAAGCTTACTATTGGTCGAAGCGTCAGTGCCTATGAAAGCAGCGATCCGATTGGTTGTTTCGTCTGCGAGCCGATTCGCCGTGTCTGTTGTAGATGGCGGAGCCGGACATCGGGCGCTGCTGTTAGCCGTCTTTCGTTTCATCTCCGGGAACAGATTAATGCATTATCCGCTGCTTGGAGCTTCTAAATTCAAGGGCAGAGAGAGCGCGAGTCTGACCCGAATGACCTCGTGAAGCCACTGAATGCGCGCGCGCTGCTCCGAGCTTGTTTTGGCGGCTCGTCTGTTAGCATCTTTGTTGGGGGCCGGGGCCTGCGCCGCCGCTCGTCCATTTTAACAAAAGCCGCAGTTCTCCGCTGGACTCTCCCGGGATTATTTTTGGAGCACGCAAAGGAAGAACATGGGTGGGAAACAGGCTACACTTCTGTTTAGCAAGTGAGTTGTTTCCGAAGCCGACGGGGTTTTCTGTGACCGGAACCAAAGACGTTTCCGCGGGCAGCATCACAACACTTTAGGACCTCAACTTGACAAAGGAGATGTCTAACGGCGCTGCGGGAAGCGGGGCTCTGTCCTGGATGGTGAGTCCAGTTACTAACCTTTACTCTAAGTTATGCTGCTCCTGCTCTTTTTAGGCGTAAGCGGAGCTTTTAAACAGGGCTTCATGCTCCTGGAGCGGCTTTGTTCCGCAGCAGTCCCTTGACTCCCTTTAAAACCCTTCCTCCTCCTCCCGACCACACAACAGACTCAGTTTAGGACCTCTGGCAAGTTATGGTTTCAACTCTAAGCCAAAAGTGTGGCGACCTCCGTAAAGTGACTGGTTCCACGGTGGACCCCCGAAAAGCAGACACTTGGGCCTAGAATCACAGGACTCCGAGGAATCGAAAGTTTTTGGAAATGCAGCCAGTGGCATAAACACATGGATGATAAGTCACCTCTTCACTTGACATCTCTGCGGGTCACAGCTGCCTGCAGTGAGCAGGAGGCCCAGCAGGGGGCGAACCCAGATGTCATGTTGTAGTAAGCCTGCTTGGCTGAACCTATGCTGTAGTCAAAGCAGGTCTCAAAGCATAATCTTTTCTAAACTTTAAAGAGTTATGTCTGTAGCAAATTCGTTCACAAACGCATTTTATTTTCCAAACCTGACCTCTTTAAAAGCGTACACATTTTACATAAACAAAATAAACTCTGTCATCTCATTTAGCATGTCTTATTACTCTGCACATGTCTTGTGTTTTTAAGTAAATCAAAATTTTCAACACACCTGTCTCATTATTCCACACAACTGTCCCATTATTCAGTACATCTGCCTCCTCATTGAAGCTAATCTGTCCCATTAAAAACATCAGAACATCATAACAATTTGATACATCAGTCTTGTATTTGGCACACCTGTCTCGTCATTTGGCACATCTGTCTTCTTATTCTGCATATTGTTCTCATCATTCAGCACATCCGTTTTATCATGCAGCACACCGTTCTAACCATTATAAACATCTCTCCAGCACATTTATTTTATCATTAGAAAGTCTGTTACATTGGTAAGCACATCTGTCTTATCAATTAAAACATCACTTTTATCTATGGAAATATCTATTTTATTATTTGGCAACTCTATCTTATTCTTCGGCACATCTGTTTTATCATTCTGCACATCTGTTTTATCATTCGACACATCTGTTTTGTCATTCGGCACATCTGTCTCATCATTCAGCACACCATGCTAACCATTGAGCACATCTCTTGGCATCAGCACAATTGTTTTGTCATTCAAAAAGTCTGTTTCATTGGTAATCACATCTGTCGCATCAATTAAAACATCTATTTTATCCATGAAAATATCTATTTTGTTGTTTGGCACATCTGTCTAATTATTCTGCGCATCTGTCTCATCAATCGGCACCTCTGCCTCGTCATTCAGCACATATGTCTTGTTATTAAGTACATATGTCTTGTCATTAGGCACATCTGTACTATCACTCAGCACATCTGTCTATTCATTCAGAATGCCTGTCAAGTCTTTTAGTACATTTGTCTCGTTATTTAGCTATTTTCTCATTGCTTATCCCATCTGCATTCTCCATTCAAAACGCCTGTTTTCTCATTTAACACATCTGTCTTATTTTCAGAAATCCTGTCACTATTTAGAACATCTGTCCTGTTATTTAGAACATCTGTTTCATTACTTGGCAGATCTGTCTCCTTATTCAGAGCACATCCTACCAATTAAAAAAGTGTTTTGTCTTTTAGAAGTTCATTTTCTTGAACTAATTTCAGCTATTTTACTGGTAGCCTCACGCACAGCCCAGTTTTTATTTTAAGAATGTGTTAGACTGTGTCCAGACACTTATCCTGGACTTGAACAATTGTTCCTGATCTGTAGCACAGTAACAGGAAATGCTGTCTGTAGGTTGTTAATGGTTTTTCTTTGAATGAAAGGACCTGTCCTCTAAAAGACAGCAGAAGAACTTGACCTATAATGAGTACCACAGCAGCCTTGTATCTTTCTGCTGATGTTTTCTGAGTGCACTAACTGTGGTGAACTGTGGACAGGAGGCTGCCAACGGCAGAGGAGATGTGGGAAAGATGGAAGGGACCAAGAAGGACAAGGCAGGCTCTAAGCTGTCAGTGGAGCGAGTGTACCAGAAGAAGACTCCACTCGAGCACATCCTGCTTCGTCCTGACACCTACGTGGGCTCAGTGGAACCTGTCACTCAGGTGGGTCACAATTGGTCTGTGAATGTCTGTCTTCTTGGATTCCGGGTCAAACAGAAAACACAACTCAATCACACAATTTTGGAAATATTATCTGAATGTTTGCCACTCTATTTCAGAGTAGACCCAAACAAAACATGGTTTTCAAAACCAGGATTTTATCTGTTCTCCTGTAGAATCCAGTACACAATCTTTTGTTTAACACAGAGGGAAAACAAAAGATTTATGTGCAACAATTGTTAGTTTTTTTGTATATAATTTCTTGTAAATAAAATAGTTTTATTTTCTGGATGAACTTAAACTTGGGAATTATCTGCACACTTTTAAATGTAACTGCATATCCTCAGATCTATGCTGGTTCTGAATTCTAACTTGTGTCCTCTTAGGCTCAGATTGTCACTGACTGCAGAATGAACTGCACAAACAGACAAGTCTGGATGCAGCTTCATGCAATAACATGGGGGTGTAATGATTAATTAGAAATGAATTAATTAACTTCTTTTTCTACAATCCAACCAGATCTATCTGTCTGAGACCTAATCAAATCAACCTATTCCATTAAAAAAATATTTCAAAATGAGATAAATCGAAAACCAATATTGGAAAGTAGCCTTCGGATCGAGGCATTGTAGATTTATTTTACTATAATTAAAAAAACGACCAAGTGCTATCAAAGTGGTCAACACACGTGATGGCAGCAAAAAAAATGATCAAGCAATCACTACAATCCAATGTGTGAAAACACTTTAAATGTTGCAAACACGTGACCCAAACTAAAATGTGAATGGATTTTTCATTAGTTCTTGTTTACTTGTACACATATTTAATTTGGGCTTGATTATCTTGCAAGAAATACAAGTGATCTGGAAAAGTTCACCTTCACTGATCAGTACTCCGGTCTTTGTCTCGGAGTCACACTGGTTGAATTTTTAGGTGAGGATGTCCTGGATCATTTTTTGATCAGTGAATCGGATCAAATTAGACTGTTCAAAATGAACCAATATCGAGTAGGAATCGGATCGCAACCATAAGTTAGGTTACAAATCGAATTGTTAAAGCGAATCATTACACCCCTAATTAACATGCAGAGCAGCACAGGATCGGCACCCGCGAGTCAAGAAATATGCTTTGACGCAGTCAGCTGAATGTTCTGGAAATATTGTAGAATGCCGTGTTTGGCTCCTTTTCATGAAAACTTAAAGAACAGCATCAGACCTCCAGGTTCTGTTGGTGCACAAGGCTCCGTCGGACCTTTTTAACTTTAGCTCTTTCACTCTATTTTGAACTGCCTGTTTCTTTATGTCCATTTGACAGAAATATATACATATTTTTAAATCTTTCAGCCCATGTGGGTATTCGATGAAGATGTGGGGATGAATCAGAGGGAGATTACTTATGTCCCTGGACTCTACAAGATCTTTGATGAAATTCTCGGTGAGTAACAGAGCTTCTTTCAGTTTGAGGAGGGCTAAGAATCTGAGATGCTCTGTCTCCCTGTCTGAATGAAGAGTCATATTGATCATGCAGCCTTATCAAGCCAGCGTTTCTCTGAGTGGGTGTGAAACTCCAGGCCTCAAGGGCCGGCCTCCTGCTTGTTTTTCTAGAAATCGTGCCTTATCTGCTGCTAATGTTGTGGATCAGGTGTGTTTAGACAATAAGGAGCTTCAATAGCAGGTTTGTTGGAAACCTGGCTCTCGAGGTCTGGAATATGACACCACTGATCTAAAGATACTTATCATAACACTATTATTGTAGTTGTATCATCTGATAAGCCGGTGGTTTGATGGGTGGATAGCAGTGGTTTGAGTTCATATACATTCAGTTTGGGTGATGGAGGGAAGTGCTAGAGCTGAAAGTTCCAGAATAGTCCAAGTTTGATGGATTTGTTATGAAGACGTGAATGTCTGCAGAAACAAAATGCTTGAGTTTGAACTTTGTTTTATTCTTGTTTACAGTTAATGCAGCAGATAACAAACAAAGGGACAAGAACATGTCAGCCATCAAGATCACCATTGACCCGTGAGTGAATCCCATCAATAAAGAGCTGCGTTTTTGTGTGTGTGTGTGTGTGCATGTGAGTGATGTAGTTTGTCTGTAAAGAAGCCCAGAAACTGGACATTAATTAAAGAAAAAAAAATCATTATCCTAATTTATTTACTTATCCTAAGTTAACCCAATTGAGTTCTGCCACTTTCACATCAGAAATACACACACAGTGTGATGTCGAGTCTGGTATAAATGTTTGGAGATGGTCTTTAGCGTCCTGCTGTGTGACGGTTGGCTATCATGCAAGAACAGCGGTGTAGACGTCCGTTACCTAATGAGTAACAGAGCAGCAGATTATCTGGAACCACACGTGTTCTTTTTTCCTATTTTCTTATCAAGTTAGGGTAGGAGCCAGCTCTGCTGATGGACAAGTAGGTGGTCTTCAAGAACGGCCAGAAAAATGTCTGTTCTGTTCTGGGGGGAGGGTCTCTGGTCTCCGCTGGAGTTTGTCCATATGCAGACGTGCGGGAGTTTTCGATGCAGAGTTTTAAGGATCTAGCTCCCTCCTGCAGAGGTGGATGCTTTTGTTCTAAACACAAATGGACAGAGCTTCTGAGCAGAAGCATAGAGCTCCTTTAGGTGAGACTGACTGTGGGTCAGCAACAGTTGCTGATCAAAGCATCACTGTGGTTTGTGTGGTTCAGGTTTATTTTGTGAGAGCTGTTTTAGCCAAACCAGACCGATGCTGATCTACAGCTTTTTTTCCCCCCCTAATAAACCACCTTTAAGTAGAACAGCTAACTCTGTTAGGGGTGAGAGTTCAAAATCACTGTCAGTGGGTCCCAAAGGTTCGAGTTCTTCTCAGAGTTGCTGCAGATGAAAGCTGGTGGTCATAATAAGCAGCTAGTTTTAAAGTTTCTTAATGATTCTTTGCTTAACTCAACTTTCAATCCCCTCCTTCAGTGAGTCTAACACCGTCACCATCTGGAACAACGGGAAAGGCATTCCTGTAGTGGAGCACAAGGATGAGAAGATGTATGTTCCAGCGCTCATCTTTGGACATCTGCTCACCTCCAGCAACTATGATGATGATGAGAAGAAGGTCACAGGTGAGGACTCACCTGGAGTCTGCTCCACTGCACCTCAATGATTCGAGTATGTCTCTGTGGTGAAAGGACGGCAAAGTCTTCCAATGTAGAAACCGGTACCTTCCTCAGACTCATGAAAACCTCGAGGTGCAGCAGGCTGGCTCTTTACAGAAGTTTTCATGAGAACTCTTTGTGTTGCTGCTGCCTGCAGGGCTAACTTGTTTGTCCATAGGTGGAAGGAACGGATACGGCGCCAAACTCTGCAACATCTTCAGCACCAAGTTCACCGTTGAAACAGCCTGCAAAGAGTACAGACACAGTTTTAAGCAGGTGGGTTCCTCTCATCAGGCTGAAAAGGCTGATTCTACTCCTGCTGTAGAGATTGGCTGAAGGCTCCAGCAATGTGACTCACCTATCATGTGAATGTGTTTGTAGGCTGATGGGCCATCCTTCTGCAGGTAAGTCCATCTCTGCTGCTCTATCAGGAATTGAGCACCGGTTCACTCTTTGTGGGACACAGTTTGAACTTTTGGTGTGGTGGTGTCAGGAGTGCAGTATCACAAACTTGCAGATAAAAGCTGAAAGAAATATTTTTAAGGGGTTATATCAGAAGTCTACCTAGAGCAATGTGTCACCTGCTCCCTCTATCAAAGGGCAGATGTCGGAGTAGCTTTTAGGCTACAAACTGAGCAGCAGCATTCAGCACTCTGGAGAGTGACACCCAAGTCGGGGGTCCTGTGTTGGCTGTAGGCACTGTGCTGCAAAAACGCTAAGCAAATCTGTGCTCTTTTCAGACGTGGCAGAACAACATGACGAAGACCTCAGAGCCGAAGATCAAGTTCTTCGATGGGGATGATTTCACCTGCGTGACTTTCCAGCCCGATTTAGCCAAGTTCAAGATGGAGAAGCTGGACAGGGACACTGTGGCACTCATGACTCGCAGAGCGTATGATGTAGCTGGCTCCTGCAGGGGGGTGAAGGTCACCCTGAACGGGAAGAAATTACCCGTGAGTCCTTTTCTGGGTTTTTGTGACGCTCTTTTAGCTTCAGCTCTGTAAAATCATTTTGAAAGGGGTGTGTGGGGGAATCAATGAGGTGTCTGAGGGGATAATTGTTCTTCTAAGCCAGGTGTGTCTAAATTCGGGCCTGAAGGGCCGATCTCGCATGTTTTACAATCAGGGTGCCATTGAAGGTCCTTATTGGTTAAACACACCTGACCCGTGTTATCAACAGCAAATAAAACAGTTTTCTAAAAACTGGAGGTCGAGCCTTGAGGCCTGGATTTAGACGCCCCTGTTCTAAGCTTTACTGAACTCTCTGCTGGGTCTGATTTGGTTCAGGTCCACGGGTTCCGGAGTTATGTGGACCTGTATGTGAAAGACAAACTGGACGAGACGGGTGTCCCTCTCAAGGTGGTGAACGAAGTGGTGAACGATCGGTGGGAGGTCTGCCTCACCATGAGCGAGAAGGGCTTCCAGCAGATCAGCTTTGTCAACAGCATCGCCACCACAAAGGTGACTTGGGTTGGGTTGGGTTGGGTTGCCGTGGGAAGAACGACCTGCTAACTATGGTGCATTTCAGGGGGGCAGACACATCGATTATGTAGTGGACCAAATTGTGGCCAAACTCATTGAAGTAGTGAAGAAGAAGAATAAAGCAGGAGTAACCGTGAAACCCTTCCAGGTGTGAAGCAGTCACTATGATGTTGCTGGTGCAGCTGCTCCAGGATTGGCTGACAACCTCCCCTCCCCCTCTGTTTCAGGTTAAGAACCACATTTGGGTTTTTGTGAACGCGCTGATTGAGAATCCAACTTTTGATTCCCAGACCAAGGAGAACATGACTCTACAAACCAAAAACTTTGGTTCTAAGTGTGTCATGTCAGAAAAGTTCATCAAAGCTGTAAGGAGCACACCCCACCCCCCCAAAATCCCTGTTTGTGATGACTGCTGTTCATGGAAGACCCAATATCAATGTGATCTCTGTCACCAACAGGCCACCAACTGTGGGATTGTGGAGAGCATCCTGAACTGGGTCAAGTTCAAAGCTCAGACTCAGCTGAACAAAAAGTGCTCGTCTGTGAAGCACAGCAAGATCAAAGGCATCCCCAAGCTGGATGACGCCAACGATGCCGGTGAGTGACCTCCCCTGTGGATGATCATGTAGAGCGGATGGTTCAGAGACCTCACTCAAACGTTTCAGCTTCATACTCTACTGGTGTGAAGCTTAACCATACAAGTAATTTTTCCGTTCAAGGTGATAAAATCCAATAAGCAGGTTGAAATGTTAAAAAAATAAGCTGTTAATTGCTCGAGGTTATAGAAAGGAATGTTACTTAAAGCTTAAAAAGGTCCTCTTGCTAAAAAATATGAACAATTTAAAGCTGTTTATGTGTAACACAGGTTAATCAAGCATCAAGTCATTTTTACAGATGCTCCAACGTTTCATGTTGACCTCCAATATTCTCTGTCTGCATTAAAGCAGTTTGAGGAAACACAGTGGAACCAAAGCCACCTAAGCTTTTGTTAACCATCATAATATCAACGAATGTTGAATTTTCTCACAGAAGAAATACAAAGAAAGTCCAACTGTCAGTGACATTTTTTTTGTGTAAAACACGCACAGAAACTGTTGGGAAACAAAGTAATTTGCCAAGATGACAGAATAAAACCTCCGAAGACAAGTAGATTTAACGGACCCTCGAACTGACATTTGAAATCTGTGATTCATCTCAGCCTTTTTCTCATAAAGCTGAAAGGATAACTACTGCGTGTGGCATCAACGGTCAGAAACAGAGTAGAAAGTGTAATGATATAGCACTGTTTTTCCCGATTTGGGACCTTGACTTGATCAGAGTGTAGATCACTGATACCATAACACAGATACCACAGCATTTTGTTACTTCTGTCGATCAGAGGTTCTTCCTACCGCAATATAACAACCCAAACCATAAATTCAGTTCTTGAATGTTTGAAAACAAGGAGTATTCTGTGGTCTCCAGACTTTAATCCCATTGAGCTGATTTGAGGTGAACTGGGCAGAGGAATCAAGGTCCAAATCCCAAACAGTTGTGGAAACTTCTGCAGAAGACTGGGAAAAAAAGTTTCTGAACTGTTTTATTGTAAAATGAATGCCACCACTGTTCAGCTGCTCAAACCTGGAAAAGGTGGTGTCTCAATGGAAACAGAAAACCTTGAAGTTTTTAGAAGTTTTTGACTAGTTGTGTTTGTTCAACCAGCAAAGTTGTTTTACACGCTTCGTTCTATTTTCGTTGTGGATTTTGATGGGTCTTTTCCATGATAAGGGTGCGCAGTCAGTCGGAATTTTCTTCCGTCTCACAGAAAAGTTGATATGAGAACATTTTCTGAAGCACTCTTCCTCTGTGTGCTTCTGTTAAAGGGGGTAAACACTCGTCAGAGTGCACACTCATCCTCACTGAGGGAGACTCAGCCAAGTCCTTGGCTGTCTCTGGGCTGGGAGTCATCGGTCGGGATCGTTATGGAGTTTTCCCGCTTAGAGGGAAAATCCTCAACGTCCGGGAGGCAACACACAAGCAGGTTTGGGATCACACCATTCCTCTTTGTTCAGAAACACACAGCTGATATTTTCAGTCCAAATGTGAATATGAAGAAAGCGCTCAAAAATGTTCACACTTCTCACAGGCTTTTTGCCAGATTTTTAATGGTTTCTCTGGTTCTTTTGGTCATGGGGGTGTTTTGGAAGTCACATCTAATGGTCTGTAGTTTTTGTTCTTCGAAAGATCTGCAGCAAGTCTTCATTTTATTTTCACCAGATCATGGAGAACGCAGAGATCAACAACATCATCAAAATTGTGGGTCTGCAGTACAAAAAGAGCTACGACGACGCCGAGTCTTTGAGGAGCCTGCGATACGGAAAGATCATGATCATGACGGATCAGGCGAGTCCTCCCTCAAAGGAGATGAGGAAGAGCAAGTCTGACAGCAGTTTTAACTCTGGTTCTCTTCCTCCCTCCTCAGGATCAGGACGGTTCCCACATAAAGGGTCTTCTTATCAATTTTTTCCACCACAACTGGCCCTCATTGCTGAAACACACATTCCTGGAGCAGTTCATCACTCCCATTGTTAAAGTAAGACAGCCTGCAGAGCTTCAGTGGGCAATCAGTTTTATGCAGCAAATGCTGACTTTACTTGACAGGACACGGTCGAATATTTGAATTTACATTTCAATTAAATCTCTCTGCAAATGGAAGAGACGGACAAAATACGCTAGAACGTTAGTATATCAATAACTCCAAGTGTTTTTTTATTCATGGATGAAGAAAAGAGCCGACAAAAACGCACCAGCAGAACGAGCAGCAGAATCGGGGTCACCCACGGTGACCTTCATTATCAGATAAATAATAATCCTGAACTGAAACATTCAAGTTAGATCCACAAGAGCGAAGCCAGAAAGCTAAAGGATCCACCTCCATTCTAGCTTAAGAAATTCTAGAAACCATCAGGAATCCTTCAATTAAAAAAAACAAGTTGTTTTTGAAAAATTTAGAAATGCACCATTTGAAATGAGATGGTGCTTAAAGCTTTTAGTCAAATGTTGGTATTAATTCCTGTTTTTATCAGGCTCTAATGAGGCTAAAACCACATACATCTGATTTATGAATTTTTCCTACAGCTCTCCCTGCAACTTTGTGGATCATCTGGAAGATTTATTGAGAAGTTCAGGAACATGATCCAGAATCCCTAACTGTAGTTTCTCTGCAGGCGACTAAGAACAAACAGGAGCTCTCCTTCTACAGTCTTCCTGAGTTTGAGGAGTGGAAGAAGCACACGGAAAACTATAAAACTTGGCACGTCAAGTACTACAAAGGTTTGCAGCCGGAAAGCTCATCCTGCATTTTCTGTCCGATTGAACCGATTATATTTAACATATTCAACTGTTTGACCCCACTCGGCCCCCCCTTTAGGTTTGGGTACAAGCACCAGCAAAGAGGCCAAGGAGTACTTTGCTGACATGGAGAGACATCGCATCACATTCAGATACCAGGGGGCCGAGGATGACGCGGCCATCACACTGGTGAGTTTTCTGCCCTGCTGTTGTGATTTCAGAGGATCTAGCGGCGCTTAGCCACTCATGAGTGAGGGAGACGGGGGGCAGGGAGGACTAAACCAGATTTACTTCACATGAGGAAAAGCATATTCACATGAGAACAGGAGTTTAACAAGATGACAAAATGAAATGGCATTCTGCCTTCAGAGACAGACTTCTGTACGAGGCTGAAGGAGCTGCTGAAGGCAGACATGGGTTAAAAATGCAGACTAGATCATCTCTAGAGAGCCTCTTCATAGTGATCTGTGAAGGTCTGTTTGTTCCCCTGCAGGCCTTTAGCAAAAAGAAGACTGATGACAGGAAGGAGTGGCTGACCAACTTCATGGAGGACAGACGGCAGAGGAGGATGCACGGCTTGCCAGAGGTTTTACTTTCTTTCAGCCCAATGATGACCGTGACGAAGACTAAAATTCACTGGAGTTTTATTTCATTTTTTTAGAAATACCTTTATGGAACGCAGACCAAGCACCTGTCGTATAATGACTTCATCAATAAGGAGCTCATCCTCTTCTCCAACTCGGACAACGAGAGGTCCATTCCTTCTCTGGTGGATGGTCAGTGTGTTCCCTCCTCTCTGAGCTGCATCTTCATATGGACTCTGGAGGAACTATTATTGGTGTTTGTGTTCCTTTAAGGCTTAAAGCCAGGTCAGAGGAAGGTGTTGTTCACATGCTTGAAGAGGAACGATAAGAGGGAGGTGAAAGTGGCCCAGCTGGCTGGTTCTGTGGCGGAGATGTCTGCTTACCATCACGGAGAGGTCGGTTCTTAGCTGGAGAAAGCTGACAGACTTTTTTTTTTGGGACTTGTAGACTGTAGACTGATGGATGACAGTCTGTTTTCTGTGGAGCGTCACAACTCTTCTTTTGTGCTGCAGCAAGCTCTCATGATGACCATCGTGAACTTGGCTCAGAACTTTGTGGGCAGCAACAACATCAACATTCTGCAGCCTCTGGGTCAGTTTGGTACTCGCATCAACGGGGGGAAAGATGCTGCCAGTCCTCGTTACATCTTCACCATGCTCAGGTAAGCAGCAGGAGCGTGTTTGAGTTGCCGGAACATCTGCGGAAGGATGACCACGCTCTCCTTCACAGCCCCCTCGCCAAACTGCTGTTCCCGGCCGTGGACTCCAACCTGCTCAAGTTCCTGTATGACGACAACCAGAAAGTGGAGCCTGAGTGGTACATTCCCATCATCCCCATGGTGCTGGTGAACGGCGCCGAGGGCATTGGGACAGGGTGGGCCTGCAAAATCCCAAACTATGACCCCAGAGAAATTGTTAACAACATCAACAGGATGCTCAACCACCAGGACCCCCTCCCCATGGTAAGAAAACAATAGCAGAAGAAAGAGAAGCATTGTGTGATAGTCATGCTATCCTGATAACAAACTGATGGGTTTCTGTTATGGATTAACACATATCACTTTCCATGATTGGATCAGTCTAAAAGTAGAATTTTAGATTTCATGTTTGAGCTCATTCAACCAGGTTACTTCTTAGTTTTTAAAAATGATAAGCTAATTAAGTAATCAATCCAAATAGACGAATTGATTTACTACCCACGAGGAGCTAGAAAGGACTTAAAATTCTCTTCACAGACTTTCAATTCCCGCCACAGTTTGGGTTGAAGGCTGGAGACTATAAGTCAATTCAGAAACTTGAAAAGCTTGTTATAAAGCCACTCCGTCATTGTTGTGTGTGAAGATTACAGCAGACCTCTGTCATCTTTTTAAATGAGAAATCTTTCAGAATCAGTGACAGATTTACCTTTTGCCCTAATGTATGACATGTTCAGGCTGAACCACAGCTCATCAGTATTGTTGTCTCCCAACAGCTTCCCAGTTACAAGAACTTCAAAGGAGTGATCCATGAACTTGGCCAGAACCAGTACCTGGTCAGTGGGGAAGTGTCTGTTTTGGACAAAAACACCATTGAGATCACAGAACTTCCTGTGCGGACATGGACACAGGTAACCTTCAGCTCCACCCCCAGATGCGGTTGAGTTGCTTACTGAGGAGTTAATGTGGAGTTTGTGTCTGCAGGCATACAAGGAGTCTGTCCTGGAGCCCATGCTGCAAGGAACCGACAAGACCCCCGCCCTGATCAACGACTACAAAGAGTACCACACGGACTCCACTGTCAAGTTCATTGTTCGCATGTCGGAGGAGAAGTTGGCTCAGGCGGAGGCCATTGGCCTCCACAAAGTCTTCAAGCTGCAGTCCAGCCTCACCTGCAACTCCATGGTGAAACTCGTAACGATTCATCACCCTCCTGTGACCTCTGGGCAGGGCATGCTAAACCGTGTTGTTCGCCGCTGCAGGTGCTGTTCGACCACATGGGCTGTTTAAAGAGATACGACTCGGTCCAGGACATCCTGAAGGAATTCTTTGAGCTGCGCCTGCACTACTGCAAGCTCAGGAAGGACTGGTTACTAGGCAGCCTGGGGGCCGAGGCGGCCAAACTGTCCAACCAAGCTCGCTTTGTGCTCGAGAAGATTGAAGGAAAGATTTCAATTGGTAAGACTGCCAACAACAATAAAGCTCCGGTGTTTACATTCTCTCTTCGACTCTTCAACACTTGACGCAATGAATGTAATTCCATTGGATTCTGTTGCAGAGAAAAGCAGCCTGGCGCTGCACAATAATGTAATCCTCTCCTGAACGATCAGACAAATCATCCGCGTATTCTCTGTACTACAAGCGTAATGGTGCAGGCTGGGCATAGCTGGCGCTCTGAAATGCTGTGTCAATCTTTAAGTTTTGGTTGCACTAAGTTTGGTTTCTGCAGTTACTCTGGATATGATGTGACTTTACCTGCCAGCCACATTGTTTTCTAGGGGCACGGCTCGCCAAAATCACTGTTTGTGACCCTCCTGTGTACCTCAAAATGCGCACAGCGTGCTCATCCGTGCGCTTGCCGCTCCGGTGTCCGACAGAGAAATGGACAGTCAATCGAGTGGAGCGCTTCCCAAAGTCGCACAAGAACACTTTCACAGATTTTAGAAACTCGATACAAACAAAAGGCACACCGGATTATTAGGCCAATTTCTGAGAAAAGTTTAGGCTTTTTAGTGAATCTTTATGATGCGGAAAATAAGGTCAAACTTAAACTAATGTCCACATGCTTTTCTAAAGCAGGTTTTTGAACAAACTCCTGACTAAATCATTTCATTTTATCAAACAGAGAACAAATCCAAGCGAGAACTCATCCGCATGTTGGTGCAGAAAGGCTACGAGTCGGATCCCGTTGCTGCCTGGTCAAAAGCTCAGGAAAAGGTACAGATGTGCCATAGCGTTGAGGACATTGATGTCAGTGCTCCTGCTTTCCATACTCAGCTTTTTGACTCTTCCCATTCAGGCTCAGGAGGAAGGCGAGACTGACGGGAACCAGAGCGACAGCTCGGTGGACTCAGGCTCTTCGTCGGGTCCGAACTTCAATTACATCCTGAACATGCCTTTGTGGTGCCTGACCAAAGAGAAGGTGGAGGAGCTACTCAAGCAAAGAGATATGAAGGTGACGATTAGCACCCCTTAGGACTTTCCTAGCTCATCTACTCAGTATTGAGACAGTACCCTCTTGTGGTGCCTCATGTAATATTTTTCTAATGAAATGTGTGTTCAGAGAGGTGAGCTCGCTGATCTGCAGAAGAAGTCTCCAGAGGATCTGTGGAAGGAAGATTTGGCGGTCTTCATTGAGGAGCTAGACGTAAGTTTTTCTGTTTGTTGTGTTTGTGGTTTGTAGCAGAGAAACCCAGCAGTATCAGATCCTTTCACCCCTTTTTTCAAATGTCTGAGGTGGCACTCCAGAATGATCCGGGAGGCTCCATCTCGCTGCGTCTTAGCTTAGACTAGAAGGGTTATGCACGTTTGACTGCATACATGGTCAGCAGATGTGCTCTGACTCTGCTGGAGCTGCAAACCACCAGGGGATTTGAGAAGAGTCTGATAAACAGATCCAAATAAAGGTTTCATGAAGGCTCAGAAGATGACGGTGAGAGGCGTGGGGAAAGAGACTTCTGTGGAGTGACATGGCTGCACTAAACCTCTCTGCCTTCTTCTCACTGCATTGCCAGTGTGGATCTGGTTTGTTTTGTATTTGTGGAATGATGTTTCTGCTTTCTTCTCCAGAACGTGGAAGCCCAGGAGAAAGAGGAGCAGAGCGCGGGCCGGGCCATTAAGCTGGTGAAGGGAAAAGTTGGCAAACCTAAAGCCAAGAAGATGAACCTGGAGGAGACCATGCCTTCACCGTTTGGACGGCGGGTGGACCCTCCTTCTCAGCCTGTCAAATCGGATGCGGCCAAGAAACTGACCAAAAAGAAGAAGGTCCGTGCTTCACGAGGCTTAACACACAGTCATACTCCTGCTTAATGGGGAGGGCGAACAAAGAACCGCTTGTTCTTTGTACTTAGGCTGACTCGGACCCAGTGAAGCTGGAGTTTGATGATGACGAGGGAGGAACAGCAGAGAATTCTGTGAGCAAACCCAAAACTGCTCGAGTGAAGAAGGAGAAGAAGGAGCCAGGTTGGGATAATTCACTTACTTATTCTTTGCAAGGGGCCTCAGTGCATGCTCATGTTTCTGTATACGTGATCTACAACTGCTCATCTTATCACTTATCTTACTCAGGAGCGCCCAGAGTGAGGAAGCCGCCTGCACCCAAAGGTACCCCTTCAAAGAAGGTGAAGAAGAGAAACCCCTGGTCTGACGTCGAGTCCAAGTCCGAGAGCGACCTGGAGGAGATCGAGCCCTTCATTCCCAGAGAGACCAAGTCTCAGAGAGCTTCAGGTACCCAGAGTCCCTCCTGTTCTCCCTGGAGGAGTGTTTGTCTCCACTCTGTGTCATTTCACAAATTCTGTTTTTCTTCAGCTTCCAAACCAAAATACACATTTGACTTCTCTGAGGAAGAGGATGAGGATGGCGAGGCAGCAGACGAAGAGGAAAATGGAGGAGACGACGCGACCTCTTCTCCAGTGAGGTCATTCAAAGACGACTTTAGATTCTCTGAGAACAAGAGTCGCAGCAACGACAACAATGAAGATGACGAGGAAGAGCAGCTGGAAGTCTCCTTCAGTCCACCCAAGCCGAAGAAAACGTAAGGTTGAGACGATGCGTTCAATGCAACCGCTGGTCAGGGGCTGAGAATTTCCTTCTGCTTCTCTGAAGGTTGCCAGCTAAAAAGGAGATTACCAGCAGCTTCTCATCCAAGACAGCCTTTTCAGAGAAGAGCAACGACAGTGGTCAGTTCTCGCGGCCCGTTTGAGACGGGGAGATGGAAATGTTGGGTGAAGCTCCGCTCTTGTTCATGATGTAGCAGCTGACAGCAGATTCGTTTATGTTGCAGACAGCTCCAAGTCTGACAGTGACGATGACAACGGTCCTGTCTTCAACACGTACTCCAGCAGCTCCGCCTTTGACAAGCTGTCACAGTCAAAGAAAGGTACCTTCCCCGGTTGTGCACCAGGGAGCGCTGTGGTTCAGAGTTGTCAAGCGTTTTCCCTTTGCTTTTTACAGTAGCTAAGAAACCTTCTGATGCAGCTCCCAAACCCAAGAAAGCACCAGCAAAAGCAAAGAAACCGGATAAATCCATCTGGGACTCCGATTCTGACACCGGCTCCAAGAAGTCAGCAGCAGCCCCCAAAGGTACGACGCCTCCACAGAGCAAAACGAAGGCCGAGTTTACAGGTGGGGAGGGTTTGTCATGTCTCCTTGTTGTTCCAGGTAAAGGACGAGGAAGGAAGAGGAAGGGCTCTGGATCCGAAGATGAGTACAGTCCAGTGAAGAAGGCTATCAAACCTTCAGGCAGAGTGAGTCTCCTACAAATATCCATGTCTTCTGGGTGCAGTGCTTGTGTGTTTGCATAGATTTGATATGAACGTAACAACTCGTGTTTTTCCCTCGCAGAAATCTCAGAAACCTCCGTCTGACGATGAAGACGACGACGACAGCAACGGCCTGAGCGCCATCGGCGCGTTTACCCGGGAGCAGCCGGGCCGCGCCAGAAAGGAGGTGAAGTACTTCAACGAAATGGACAATGACGACGACGACGAGGACAACGATGACATGTTCGATTAAGAGCCGCCCCGCCGGTTCCTCACAGACTTTTTGTACATTTCCCGTTCCATGTCTTTTCATTAACGGTGGCGTTCAATGATTTTTATGTGTAGGTGTTTTACACTTTTTATTAAACATAAACAGGTTTGTTTTCTACGCTCATTGAGATGTTCCGTATTTGTCTGAAGCAGCTTTTAGCCGTTTAGAGTGCCGTTCTGTAGCACATTTGAACTCTTCAGATTCTATGTAACTTTTTGAACATGAAATTAAACGATGAAATGTCTGCTGCTTCGTCTCCTTTTTGACCGAATTCGCTTCAGTCGTGCCGCTTCAGAGTTTGCTTCATATGGTGGTGTGATAGTGGGTGTGGTCAGTAATCAGCTCAGTTAAAATAAATATACTTTATTACTTTAAGAGGACAGCTCATGTTAAAGAGTACATGACCATAAAAAGCAAATGTTAGGATACAAACAGACATTTTTGAAACACAAGCAGAGTCCACAGAGAAGCGGGAGGGCAGCAGAAGCTGATATGATAAATGCTCAGCTGCCCTCCTCCGAATGTCTCATTTACACAACTGTACAACACTGCATTTGACTGCTGAGGTGGTGGAGGCGGAGTCTGAAGACACTGATGTTCACTCGGAACACCTGACGGCGGTGGCGCCCTGCTGTTCCTGCAACTCTTACATTCATGGTCACGTGGTCAGAATTAGCAACAAGCGTTTTCTTGCTCATGCTCCTACAGGGCCCCCCTAACTGGTTAAGCGGAACTAAACGATAGTTTGAGGTGGCGTTTGTTAGCGTCTGCCTCTGATGAAAAAATGTCCACAGACTGAGATCAGGCACCATTCAAATGTTTAAAGTAGCAACCTATGATCAGAGGTTCAGTAAATACAGCTCATTAACACCCGTTACACTATACGGAAATATATTTGTCATCAATTTTGCAAAAGGAAAATCTAAAACAGATTTAATTCAGGAATAAGGAATAATGGAGATGCAAATATTTTTCTTCCAAAGCATATGAGAGTTCTGAAGACTGTCCAACAGCATACCAGGCGTAGAGGAAAGAGACACTTTTCCAATCAATCACTGAGCCAAAAGTGTCATGCTTCTAGTGATCTACAGCCTGTGAGCGAGTGCACATGGAGACGAGCTGTAGGCGCTATAATCTGGAGCACAGCATGTGGTCCCTGTTCAATAAATAAACGTCATCTCGATCTCCTCCAACCTCTAGATGGCAGTATGGGGTTTTTTGTTTTAGCTGCAGCTGACGCCACACGCTATGGTTAGTGCCTGAGCTGCAGGAACTTCTACCGGATTCAGGTCACAGTTGGCGGTTCTTTAAATCGACACACATTAGTACATACATGCCGCAGCAGCTGATTGCTCCTGTCCACCTCCGAGTCCCCGCCCCCTTGACGAGGAACTTCAGGTGACAGAGAGTCAGACTTAATGTATAAACTGATTTGTTTTGCATGTTTTTTTGATTGAAAAAAAGAGGAAAAACTCCCAAATGGTTTCTAAAGGGTAAAATTTCCGTTCTGCCTCAGAAAAATCAAATTTCGGACTATTTTGAAGAATGTCTGTTGGGAGGGTGGAGTTAGATGACATTCCTTTAAAGAAACTGACTGCAGGCATGATGGAATGTAAACGAGTTCATGTTCAAAGACACAAAGAAGTTTATAAAAATGAGAAACAAAATTACCTTCATGATGTCTGAAAGCAACAACATTCAAAAGAGCACCAGCGGGACTGTTTCAGCCCTTTTTCAGACTATCAGACAGTTAACAGCCTGTTTTTTAACTGCTATTTGCCTGTTTTCTGTTTGTTTACAGCCTTATTAAGACTGTGAACTCTCAGCATGTAATCAGTCTATGATTGGCCTGTTTTCAGACTAATAAGGGAGCTTTGACTTCTAACAAGCAACTATTAGTCTGCTAACAGCCTGTTTTCTGCCTGTCAGTCTAATATTGGCCTGTTTTCAGACTGTCAGCCTGCCATCACTCTGTTTTCTGACTGTTATAAACATGTTTCCAGACTGTTTCGGCCTACTACCAGCATGCTCTCAGCCTACTGTCAGCCCGTTTTCAGACTCTCAGACTCCCATCAGCCTGTTTTCAGACTGGTGAGTTTTTAGATTGTCAGCCTGTCATGAATGTGTTTTGTGACTGTTATAAACCGGTTTTCAGCCTGTCAGTCTAATGTTAGTCTGTCTCCAGACTGTTATTAGACTGGTTTGCAGGCTGTTTTCAGCCTGCCTTACCTTTAGGACTGTAAAACAGCACTCTGAATGCATCAAAGGAACAGAAGAAGCTCCTCATGGTATGTACAGCGGATGACCTCATGCAGATTCGAATTTACACAGAAACCGGATGAGCATAATCTCTGGTGGTTTTTCAAGGGCCAAACCCCCCCACCATAACATAAACTCAGTCCAGAAAGATTCACTCAGAGCGTATCCTCCAGAAAAATCCCCAGAGAGAATGGGACAAACAGAATTTTTAGTTTGCATTGGTTTAGAGGACTTAGGACGATACAGAGTTTTTTTTTTGTTTTTTTTAAGCTCCCCCTTAGGGTTCGTCACTGGATGATGATGCTGTGCACCCCTCATTGTCCAAGGACTCTGGTGACTCTGGAGCAGCAGGGGCCTTGGGGGGACTGTCTTTACTGCTGGGGGTTGCACCCGCCTTGCTGGAGGTGTTGCTGCTGCTCAGGCCATCCTGACCATCCGAGTTCTCCAGCATCTCCTGGATGAGGGGGGGCATGGAGCCTGGAATCTCCATCTTCAGGGAGATGACACGTTCTGCTCCTGCAAGAGCACAAAACCACCATCGCTGACTGATCAACACCCCTGGGGCTTAAGGAAATGCATGCTGGGAAAACAGCAGGTATCAAGGTGTCTGGAACTTATTCACCGGTGTGTCAATATGAACTCTTTGGCCACTTTTGATGACCTCTGCTCTTCTAACTTCTCAGGATTCTGTTCTGACTTCTAGAAGATGTTTCACTGCTCACGTGAACAGCTCATTAAGGTAGATGAACTGTTAAAGTCCAGTTTCTTGAAGAACAGAACCCAGCGAACACATAGCCTGGATGACAGAAACTTTCTTCAGAAATCTCACTGACTTCTTCAGTTTCATTTGCTCACTTCTGCTCACCGTTGTTCATTTTTTGAAACAAACAATTTAACAAATAAGTAAAACCTCCTAAAACATCTGTGTAACCTTTTGCTGGTTTAAGGAGACCTAAAACCAACTCAAACTTTTTCCTCACACACTTCTCACCTTTTGCACTGATGCTGCGCAGATCTGTGATCTTCATCAGCGTTTTGGGGAACATGTGAGGTTTGCTTGGTCGTCGCTTCCTCACGTAGATCTTCAGGGCTTCCAGCAGCGGCTCCTGAAGCTGATCCACCTTGGACGGTTCCTCCAGGTCTTGACGGTCTGGAACACGCACACACACAAAGCCTGACGTAGGTCACGTGAGGTCACGCCACAAACCAACGTAGACATAGGATTTATTTAACAACAAAGATAAAGTGGGGAAGTGGCAATCAAAGCAGGATAAGGAACCCGAGGAGTCCTTGGATACCCAAGCTTATTCGAATTTCCAAACCCTTTTAGGGTCACTGGGCTGTGGGAGTCCAAGAAAAAGGTACACCTTAGACAGATTACCAGTCTGTCACAGGGCAACCTATTGTTCCTGATCTTAAACAGAAGAAAATAACACAGTATTTAAGAATAATAACTGAAAAATTTGAAAAAGTGACTCAAGAAACCAAAAGGTCATTTCAAAAAAATGTACAAGACATGGCCTGATGTACTAGTCAGTTAGATGATGCATATTACATAGGATATAGACTGCCTTTAGAGAAAAAGGTGTGTGAATGTTGAACGGAACTGAACTGTCAAACTGGCAGCTGAAATCCCTGATGTGCCAGCAGGGGGCAGTACAGGATCAAAGATGCAGTCAGATAAGAGAGACGTCTCTGTGGTCGGAGCACAGAACATGGGAGAAAACTTTCTGTTCGCCTGCATCAGCTTACAAGCCCACAGGAGGCTGAATTCATCCCAGAGCGAGCCGTCACTCCACTTTAAAAACAATATTTGCTCACAGTAACAGATGAGGATGATCTAAAGAGGTCTCTACCTCTGAACGTGTGGGTTTGTCTGACACCACACACCAGGATGTCTGTCTTTAAACCTGGAATAACACTACATATATGATGAAATCAGGCTGCAAACATCTTTCGTCGGGCGGATTCTTCCTGGAAGCACCAAAATGAAAATGCACTTAGACACATAGGATGAGGTTTCTTTGTAGGTTCTTGGGTTCAAGCTTCCTAAACCTTCATGGCAGTGGTCACATGTCCATTGACCACACCTGGTTGCAGGTAATTGCCACATCTGCCTTCTGTCAGGTTTGTTGGCCGTCACGCCTGTATGTCGCTTTTCTCCTGCCTCTTTTGTTTATCTCTTAAGCTCTTCAAATGAATTTCGCATTTGTTCTTTTAAGTTCATCTCCAACCATCAACCCAAAAAAATGACAACACGGTTGTATGCAAAGGACTGTGTGCACTCTAAGTTTTCAGTTTTTCACCAAATTTTCTACCTCCCGAGATGAGACAGATGGCGCTGAGTAGGCCCGTCTCTGTGTCGTCCATCTCCATGGGCAGCAGCTGGTTGGCGAAAGTGAAAACCAGGTCGGTCAAAGGGCCGAAGCCGGCGTTGTGCATCTGCGTGCGGTTAAGGGTGAGTCCATCGGAGAAGGTCATGGTGTCCTGGTCGGGGGTGTACCTCGTACAGATGCGGAGGATCTGCCAGAGACAGAGAACGCCGGTGGAGTCGGATTTACAGGGAGTTGACGGAAAAATGTGTTACAGTGTTTGTCTATGGGGTAACTATCCTGGAAAATGATGAAATATGAAGCCGTTTAAGAAGCTATCAACACAAAAGCAGAATCAAAAGTGAGCTTTTTATGATACAGTTACTATGTTCTGCCGCAATGAAACCCGTCTGAGTCTGTGAAATCCCCTCACACCACGTGGAGAGGACAGCAGCTCAAACACTAATGAAGCAAATTCCAGAGCACAGAACCAGAGCACTGACCAGATGAAAGGAAGCGAAAATGATCTGTGATGTTCAACAGCTCCGTTTGGGTCAGAACCATCCATGCTGCAGCTGTGACACAACATGTAGGCTTTAAACCAGGTCTAGTCAGTCTAGCACACCTGGATGGACCAATCCAAATCGTGCGGTTCTGACCCACTCATATAGAAGCTGAGTCTTTCAGTAGACAGTGGCAGGTGGACAGGTGAGTGTGGCAGGTGGACAGGTGAGTGTGGCAGGTGGACAGGTGAGTGTGGCAGGTGGACAGGTGAGTGTGGCAGGTGGACAGGTGAGTGTGGCTGGTGGACAGGTGAGTGTGGCAGGTGGACAGGTGAGTGTGGCTGGTGGACAGGTGAGTGTGGCAGGTGGACAGGTGAGTGTGGCTGGTGGACAGGTGAGTGTGGCAGGTGGACAGGTGAGTGTGGCTGGTGGACAGGTGAGTGTGGCAGGTGGACAGGTGAGTGTGGCAGGTGGACAGGTGAGTGTGGCAGGTGGACAGGTGAGTGTGGCAGGTGGACAGGTGAGTGTGGCTGGTGGACAGGTGAGTGTGGCAGGTGGACAGGTGAGTGTGGCTGGTGGACAGGTGCGTGTGGCTGGTGGACAGGTGAGTGTGGCTGGTGGACAGGTGAGTGTGGCTGGTGGACAGGTGAGTGTGGCTGGTGGACAGGTGAGTGTGGCAGGTGGACAGGTGAGTGTGGCAGGTGGACAGGTGAGTGTGGCTGGTGGACAGGTGAGTGTGGCAGGTGGACAGGTGAGTGTGGCAGGTGGACAGGTGAGTGTGGCAGGTGGACAGGTGAGTGTGGCTGGTGGACATGTGAGTGTGGCAGGTGGACAGGTGAGTGTGGCTGGTGGACAGGTGAGTGTGGCAGGTGGACAGGTGAGTGTGGCTGGTGGACAGGTGAGTGTGGCAGGTGGACAGGTGAGTGTGGCTGGTGGACAGGTGAGTGTGGCAGGTGGACAGGTGAGTGTGGCTGGTGGACAGGTGAGTGTGGCAGGTGGACAGGTGAGTGTGGCAGGTGGACAGGTGAGTGTGGCAGGTGGACAGGTGAGTGTGGCTGGTGGACATGTGAGTGTGGCAGGTGGACAGGTGAGTGTGGCAGGTGGACAGGTGAGTGTGGCTGGTGGACAGGTGAGTGTGGCAGGTGGACAGGTGAGTGTGGCAGGTGGACAGGTGAGTGTGGCAGGTGGACAGGTGAGCTCTGAACTGAAGCAGTGAAGCTGCTGTTCAGGCCACAACAAACACAAACCACAGTGACCTTCCTCAAGAAAACCAGCGCTGGGACTGTCAGGTGTGTGTGTGTCAGGTAGACATGTGTGTTTGCACGTGGTTGTGCGTTTGCAAAGTGTGTATGTCCAAAAGCATGCATGTGTTTTGTGCAGCTAATGAACCGTCTGATTGTGTGACAGCCTTTGAAGCAGTCTGAGCGTGCTGCTCTGACAGTGAGTGGCAGGCGTGTCTGCAACATGAAACAGAATAAAACATGCTCTCTGGCAGCCACTCCTCCCGGCTGGCCAGGCCTGCGCTCACTCACACACACACACACACACACACACACACACACACACGCACCCACGCACCCACCCACCCACACACACACACACACACACACACACACACACACACACACACACACACACACACACACACACACACACACAAAAACACACTGTTTGATCTGCCTTTGACGCGCTCTCACCAAGCTCCTGCCTCCATATCTGTGCCCTTCACTGCAAAAGTGCGCTATGAGCAGATGATGATGATGATGATGATGATGGCTAACCAGGGAGCTATCACAGCCGGCCTTCAGCTTCTGAGTTCAGGGCTCTGCTGTGTCACGGCTGACGGGAGCGTCACTCAGGGCAAACTCTCACAGAGGAGTCTTCCTCCCTGGAACTCTTCCACATCCACATGCACAACGCAGGCCACACATTTAGCCATTAACCTGAACCCCAGCCTGATTTTTAGTCCTTTAAGCATACAAACATGCAAAGACTTGACAGTGATGCTGCAACAAATAAGCTCTCTCCCAATATTCAGTCAATCCTCAAGAGGAGCCTCTTCTGCAGCTTTTAATGAATTTGACACATCTTCCCCTTTCAAAAATGTGCTTCTCATGTCCACTTCTGATGATTTCATCAGAGTAGCGTGTATCAACATCGGCTGCATTTAAGGTAAGAGAAAATTTCATCAAAGCACCCCACAAAGCACACAAAAAAGCAATCAGAAGTGTCATAAATAGGAAATAAAGAAATTTACATTTAAAAAATGAAACCAAACTGAATATGTTTATTTCTTGTGGTGAAGTTGATATATGACCCCTTTAACACCTGAGCTTTAGCTCTACTGTTGACATTCTTTTGACTATCGTAAATCTGCAATTAACTTAATTCCAGCAGATTCTGAAGTGGAGAAAAGCAGCTTTGTGCAGAAATGAAACACTTTACAGAAATAAGGGGTTTGCACAGTCAACATAAATCAGCTCATTCTGTCACAGAAAAAAGCGGCTTTGTGTCGTTACACAACACAGGAGAACGCTGCATATTGGTGCATAGCCGATATGAAAAGCTGCTTTTCTTCGCGTCAGAATCAGTTGATTCGCCTGGATCACGTAAACGATCAAAGAGTTACAGTATACCAAAGATACAGAGTTATAGACATGACCTTTAAAAATGCATTGTTTCCTCATTTATGTGAACAAATTACTATTTTGTGAGCCCAAAATGCTAAAATGTGATCACAGAAATTGCCTGCAAATTTTAGGGAACTTTTTTCTTTTTTTAATGTTATGTTCAGGGCTCCTTGCAAAGAGCATGAGTTAGTAAGGTGTTGCCAGGAACATTTCTGGTGTTAAAGGGTTAAAAATGCAAGTCAGTAGGAAATGTCTCCTTTCTGAAACCTCCCTCTAGTGGTTTTTGGTGGAACTGCAACATTTGTTATTTCCTTTTTTGTGTCAAATTCAAGAACCGAAGATGGAGGCTTGAAGATAGAGAAAAAAATGTGGCTCTTATTTTAATAATACTGGTACAACATTTGAAAAACAAACATTCTGCTCGTCCAAAGGCCCCCTGCAGGCCAAGGATGGGACAGCACCTCCCAGACGAGCATGTGTTCAACACAAGACTAGAACAAATGTGTTTGTTAGTGTGTTTCCTAAATTCTGGTCCCTCTGTAGTGTCTCCAGAACTCTTTGAGGGAGGAGCTCATGATAGGTGGAGTATTGCTGCTTAATTGAAGCTCAATGATGATATAAAAAAACAAAAACAAAACATAAATTTACAAATCTTTTCATTTTGCTCGCAAAATGTTTGTTTTAGATCTCAAATACTGACCAAACGCCACAAAATACAATTAGTTAATCACAGCAGTTCATTTTTAATATGATTTAAAGTTCAAATTTCATACATTTAGAGTCAGACCAATTCCACAGACCTTTGAATGAACCGATTCCTCGAGTTCTCATTTTTTTAGATTAATTTTGCTAGATAGCAGGAAATGGAAAAGGACCCACCAGTATGTCGAGGCAGGCGGCCTTCAGGAGCGTGATCTGATCGGCTATGGTGAGCGCCGTGAAGCCAGGCACTCGTTTGGCAAACTCCACGATCTTGATAATGCACTTGGTGGCCAGCTCGCTGAACTTGTCCCACAGGCCCAGGTCCAGTCTGACCCGGTGGTCTGCGCTTGAGTTCTGCCAACACAAACGCACAGACAGGATATAAGAGGGGGAGGGAAGGGGGCTCAGTGCGCAGACGGCTGCTAATGATCTGCTCGGTAGCAAACACCTCCCGCAGACACCTGAGCTTCAGAACAGCTGCCAGCTTCATGGTGATGTGTGGAGCGAGACAGGAGGCTCGGTCCTCAGTAATGAGGGCGTCAGATGAAAATGAGGCTCCGAGTGTGGAGTTAAGCTTTCTGCCAGTGTTGGTCACCGGTTCGACACCCATGCTTCACAGTCAGACACTTCTTACACAAACCTGCGAGTCGACTGGGATAAAAACTGTTAAAGAACTTAATGTACCGTTTTTGTAGGAGGGGCTTCATTGAAAATCTTCATCAGTCTGAGCAGGCGGGTCGAAAGGTTTGGGAGTCAAAACGAATAAAATGCAGACAGCTTAAAATAACCAATTTATGAAAAACACAACAAAGACAATTTTCTGAATCTACAAAGATTAACATGTGTATGTTTATGTGTGTACACGTGTATGTGTGTGAAAGTGTGTATTTTTGTGTTATTTATAACTCTTTAATATCAATCATGTTGTCTGACCCGTTTGGGCACTGATGAGCAGGAGACAGGTACGGACTATAGAAGGTGAGGCATTTTTTGGCCTTTTCTTAAACACACCCCCTCACACACGTGCACACACACATGCACAACCCCAGTCAATTACAGCAGTCTCATCATTCAATGGAAGGAAACAGGGACGTTGGCGGCGAATTCTAATTTCATTTGAGGACATTAATCCAAACAAATTAGACCAGAGGCTGTGGAGTAGAAACCGACGGTGCACCAGGGGGCTTGAATGCATGTGTGTGTGTCTGGGGGTGGTGGTGGTTCAGGGGGCTATAAAAGCAACCCAGGCCCTGCTGATGGATGGGGACGACGGACAAACTCTAATGCAGCTAGTATGGCGGCGGGGCCGTGTGCTGCGCCGCCGCCTGAAGCAGACTGCTAATGCTCTCTTATTTTGCTTCTTTCTGTAGCAGCTCGTTTGTCACCATCACTGTCACTTAACTCACAGAGGAGCTGAGCCCCCATCCTCACTTACACAGCTTTCTAAACTGGCAATGAACTCCCAAATCACTGATGACTAGGATTTGAATTTTTCACCACATAATTGGAGCCTCTACTTAATCTAGGGGTGGAGGAGGGGCGCTGCTCTGGAGTTTCTAAGGAGGAAAAAACTCAAAAGCCACGTTGGGATTCAATCTCCTGCAATAATGAGGAAGTTGTCACAGTCTGGGAGCACATTAATTACCGCTAATCCAGATTAGGGCTTTATCTGCCACTCCGGCAGACAGTAAACACGGCTGCTGTGATAAATGCGCTTCATTTTCATGGCCCCCTCTACCTGCAGCTGTGATTCGGCATCAGTGCAGCTTCTTTATTTGGGAAAAAAAAAATCAAGAGGCATCTCGAAGGAGCGGGGTATGTGGCGAGGGCGGAGCGTGGCAGTTCTGCAGAAGGGCTCATGAAGATGGAGACATACGGCGCAGAGACGACAGCTGCGAGCAGTAAAGAGCTCAACGCCGCGCTGCATGCCAATTTGCTCCGCTTTTGCATCTCTTAGCATCTCTGCTCTGAAATTTGGTGTCAGCGGCTGAATGAAGGCGTCGCTGCGACAGGAGAGACATTAGCGAGCATTACAGCTGCGACTGGAGCTCTTCATTTTTGTGTAAACACTCATTTACATGACTGATGGAGGCCATGAGGTTTCTCAAACCAGCACCACCGGATCATTAAAAAAATAAAAACACCTCCGCCCCCCCCGCCCCAGCTTCCCGCTGCTTCCTGCACAAAGGATTTGTGCCCCTCCGCCGTCAATCACAGCTCTCTCCCGCCAACTGTAATCTATATTTATGTCATCTGAAAAACAATCAGCTCATGCCAGTCAAAGCTGCATTCTTCATCTCATCTGCAGCTCCACCAAAGCAGCTGAGATTCTCCACAGCTTTCAGATCTGTAGGTTTGGAGCTGATGTTTCTGGGAAGAACCCGAGTTTCAGACGTCACACTGCTCTGACTGCTCTGAATCTGTGCTTATCTGCTCGAACTGAACCATTTTTTATTACACTCCTTCCTGAACCTGACCCATGTTTTCTAAATGGTCCTTTGATAGTTCGCCATAAGGGGGGAGTGAATGTGCAGAAGTCTGCCTGAAGCTCAGAGCAGAGATCTCACTGTCAGCAAAACAAACAAGTTCAAAGCTCAGGATTTCAAAAAGATAGTTCTTCTCCTATTTTCAAAACTCAACCCTCTCAAAACTTCCACAAAGAGCAGAAAACCTCAGCCCTGAGGATGTGCAGAGGCTTCTGGCCAATCATTGCAAAGAACATTTATCAAAGTTGAGTGACTAAAGACTAGATTAACTAGAGTGCTGATTGAACTGGCCTAAGGAAGTTCTCCGTTGTTGCTGGAAGTCAGGAGGACTTTATTGGATTCTGCAGTCATTGATGTCCAGTCAATGATTAATGACAGAAGAATCAGAGCGGGATTAGTCAACAGCACGCGCCTGCGGATCGGCGTTCACGAGAGGATGAGAGTACGGAACAGAAGCTGCCCGCCGCCTTGAGGCTTCCTCACCGTGGTGTATTTGCCCAGCTGGCAGAGGGATGGGAAGGTTTCCTGGTGGGCCTCACGGATCTTTTCGATGATGGTCTCTTGCTCGGCCGACAGCTCGTAGCTCTCAGCAAGCTCCAGCTTCGGACTCTCCTTCTTCTTCTTATTGCGGTCATTCCGAACAGCTGCAGGAGAGCAGAAAAGATGGTGAACCCTCAACTTAGAAACACAAACACTGGAGCGCTAGGTGATTCCCAAACACCCGGAGGTGTCTTCTACCAGCATCTGCCCTGTGAGAATGCACTGATGGTGCACGTGTGGGTGATGCTTTCATTAAGACAGGGAACGAAGGAACCCGAAACCCTCTTTAGTGGGTCTCAGCAGGAGATTATTACAATATGATCCCCCCCCTCTCTACACACAGAAAAGATAACAGGAAGAGCTGCAGAGGAGGAGGGGGGGCGGCGTCCCTCTGAGACAACTGAGAGTCTGACAGTCCAACAGTTCCAATTTCTGTCCTACTTTGGCAAAAACACCCATCTTCTCTGTTTACATGATATTTGAGTGAGTATGTTAGAGACAAACCCAGAAACCGTACCGAGCGGCACCAAAGAACTCCTGAGCTTCTAGGGGCAACAAGGTGGGCTTGAGAAGGTGTGTGTGTGTACCTGTGGGTATCAGGAGATACTGCTAGAATCAAAATCAGAACTTTTTTCAGGCAAAAACTAAACCGATTCCAACTTAAAACATGAAAAACAATGAAATATGACATGTAAACAAAGCATGGAAAGCTAAAAAAAACCTTCCGCCATGCTTGGAGCCTCATCCTAGAAGATAAGGAGTCTCTAAGTTACAATCAAAAACAATCTTCCCAGCTACACTCGGATCCTCTCTGTATTCTCAGCCCAATGACCCACTCTATCCGTAGCAAACCTCTTTATTGTACGAATTTGTGGATTTGCCAATTAAAGTTTTCCTTTTTTTCCCCCTTTATTTTGTTCCATCTGGTGCAGAGACAGTGGTGGCTTTGACAGGCTGCCAGCCAACCATCCGCATGCTGCCAAGCACTGCAGAGTTTCTGGAAGCAAACAGATGCAGGGCTAAATAAACACCATCTATTTGGAGCTCACATGGTTCTGCACCGGGATGCTTGCCACAGCACTTAACATGGCAGCATACCAACACTAACCAGGTGGGTGTCGAGGACCAGCGATTAGTCTTCACTGCCAGGAGTGTAATGAAGCTGGAGAAGAAAGAAATCAGAATAAAAGGCAACCATCGGGAATATTGGATTCTACCAATGTTTTGTGCACCTTTGTTTTAATTTAAACAAATGTTTGCATGCCATTCTCAGAAAAGTCTTAAAGTCCCACTTCGATCATCTTTTGATCCTTTGTAAACACGTTCCCAGTGATGTTGTTTTCTAGGACACAGTTTCTGCAGCGCAGCAGGAGTTCATTAGAAATTTGTCTCTGAGTTGTGGGCGGGACCATTGGCAATACTGCCTCCCTTAGTTAAAACTAGTTCAAATCCCTATGGATTGTTCATCTGTGAATACAACTGTATTTTAGGGCTTCCACAAAACATGTTAACATTTCAGTTAACACAAGAAAAACTTTATTTGATCTTCTAGTTAGGACTCTAGTGGGGTTTTTATTGTAGAATTTCATTTGGCCCCTTGTGTTGACCTCTAAAAATCTCTTCACCTCCTTCAGGTACATCTTTGTGTGGCCTCTTTGTTGGACCTTTAAAGTGTTTCTTTCTTTTATTAACATTTAAATCTTTAACTAGTGACACTCCTTCTTGTTTTGTACAGTGATCCTTTTGCTTTCCTCTTGGAATTTCCCATTTTTAAAAAATCCCACTTTGCATGTGTTTTTTTTTTCTTTTTACAGTGCAAATCTACATAAATCCTCCATTACGATCAGATCTTTGTTTTTATTCTATAATACTGGCCATATTTTTCTACAAAGGGTTTGAGCATTTAAGCAAGAGAAAAATGTGTGGAATGTTAATGTGTGTTAGAAAAATGTGTATAACGTATGTAAGTGAGAGATTCTACAGCCTTAGAACATCGAGAATATTGTAAAAAATAAAGTTGACTACTTTTCAGATTTTACATATTGTGGGTTATTTTAAAATATAATTCCTGCAACGAATGAGAGACCACAAGATTTCTATTTTTTTTACTTTGTTCTCTGTCTGAAGGACTACCAGTCGATCTCTGAAGTTCCTTTCCAAGAATGTTGGGCACCACCTTCAGCTGTCAGGCTTTTCTTTAGCGGAATCTACTCTATAGATACTGTCTCTGCCTTTAAGGTTATAAAAGGTCAAAACCTAAATATGTCTTTTAACAGATTTTCCAGTGATTTTATCTTTGTCTGGTTTCTGTTCTATCACTTCTGCAATTACTAACATATCTTTTCTGCTCAAACTCTAAATCCCTGGAATTTATACTCCTCGCTGTGACCTTGATGTAGCTAGACTTTCACGTGGACCTTTTGAGGACCTTGTTGTGGACCACCCCCTCAGTTGCAAGTGACACAAGCTGTGGGACAAAAGAGCCTGCAGTGTTGAGCGGTTGTGGATTTTCCCCAGCATATAAAAAAAAAAGTCATCACCGGGCCTGTAGGGGGTAAACCTGAGGACATCAAAACATCATCTTTTTCACGACTCCTCTGCTGAGGTGTAAAACAGCAAACGTGGAAGGGGGAACACCTCCTGCGAGTCCAATGGACTGTGAAGGGGACCCGAGCCATAAATGCTGAGGCAATCAAAAGATGTCAATAACCTGTGAAACTGTTGACACCGCTCCATTTTCTCTGAGGGCCTCCTCAGCAGCAGTGATGAAGATTTACCAACAGCCAGGAAAAAATACATGGAAAGATGAGGTTTTTTTTCTTTCACATTTTCTTCATTTGTTGTTACTGTATGCATCAAAATGGTCCTAAAGCTTTTCTTTAAGTAGGATGCTCTCTTTGAGTTGTTCTAAGACATGTTTTGGTTTGAAAAAAGCTTAACTCAATCTATTCTGACTGGGATAAGTCTGAGTTTATTTCAGACAACAAATTAGGAGAAAGAGTAATGCAGTGTTCACATTGCCCTCAGCGATGCGTGTTCAAGCTACCACTTCCAATGAGATGTCCATGTGAACACACGTTCAGTAAATGCACCTTTCAAGCTTCCGCGTTCAAAATTCCTGGGCTCAGGTGTCGCTACGTATGATTTAAAGTCAGTTTCCAGGCTCTTCGTACAAAACTTTAGTCAATGAACTCACGCTAAGAGTTCAGGGACTTGGATTTGTAACGTGCAGTAAATGCAGACAGCGCATATGGATTCAGATGTAACAAAAACGTTTCTTGTAACACCAGTAACCTGTTTAAACACCTCGCTAAAAATTCCATATTCTAGCAGAGACGTGCTCAGCGTTTGACCGTCCAAGTATGACATATTGATCCGCTATTCTTTCAACAGGAGTGCATGCTAGCTGTTGATACGTGGAGCATGTGACTAAAGTGTTGTTTATCAAAGATAAGTGCAGAAAGTTTGAACAAAAAGAAGGGGGGAACGAATATGGTTACCAGCACTGTAAAAAAACAATGATCATAAAATAATAACAGGTTGAAAGTTCATATTGTGCCTTAAAAATAAAAATAAAAATCGCCTGACATTCAGTGTAAAATGATTTCAACTTTGTGTATATTTATTTCCACTGATGTTCTTTGAAATGAAGAGGCTATGATAAACTCTGCATTTTGGTATTTGAAGCTTTGTTTTATTTAAGTTGTTATCTTAAAGTGCATATTATTACAAAAGCACGTTAGTGTTTATTGATAATTTTGTTTTACTGTTGCAAAGGACGTTAATCTAATTTATTGTGTTTTAAATTGTAATAAAAAAAGGTTTCAGGGAATATATATATTTTGTTCTCTTTTCTGGTCTTTATAAAGAAAAGTATAGATAAAAATACTGATAAGAATACCAGATCGATAAGCAGTATCGATCAGAGGAGTAATATCGTTAAAATCTTAACCCATCCCTAGCAGTGACAGTCCAGGGTGAACACCTTATGCTAAATGGATTTCAGATGCCCGCTGTGTACATATAAAGCCTTGTTTTTATCCACTCCGTTAAAGGAATCTGCCTGTTTGAAGGAAAGTCTACATAGACGAGTTTGAAGGACACGTTTGAGATGCAGCGACTGGAGGAGGAGGGGTGATGGTGGACAATGATGTGAGCCCAGATTGGGCTTAGCTGTCTGAAAAAGAATTCTGTTGACATTTTTCCAAATGTTACATTTGATCCACCTGAGCAGAGGTGATTGTGAGCCTTTCTGCAAAAGCTGGGCGAGTTGACGGAGGTAAAAGACACCAGGCCAGGTACCATTCACAGACTTTCATCAGTGATACTCACACTCTTTGGACATTCCCACTGCAAAGCACTTTTGCAGGCGGCAGTACTGACAGCGGTTCCTGGTCACCTTGTTGATGATGCAGTTCTTGTCCCGATGACACGTGTAAACCATGTTTTTCTGAATGCTTCGGCGGAAGAAGCCCTGAAGAGACAAACAACAGAAAGGGTAGGGAATTTTTACATTGGATTCTTTAGCACAGGGGCGGCGCCAGACGGTAATTTGGGGTTGCTATAGCAACTGCTAGATTTGGCAAAGCAACCCCTTTGCAACCCCAAACTACAGTATAAAAGCCTAAAGCTGTGTTGACACTGAATGCAATTCGCACATCAGGAGGGTCCAGTTTCAATGTTTGGTCAATGTACTCTTGTGATCCAAGGTCCTGAGGTGCAATTGGAGCGTTTGTGTTGATTCTACAGCAACGCGATTTAACCAGAGCAGCATGAACTTTGGTGAGGTTGCTGCGTCACATCCACCAATCAGAGACTAATCTGTGGACATGTGACGTGTTCAGTGACTTGATCAGCTGTCCCCAGACAGGCTGGCTGGCGGGCAGAGACAGAGGAGAAGATGCGGCACTGAGGAGGCAGCCTGCTCGAGTCTTTAGAGAACTTTGGGATTTTTTTTTTTATTTTAATCAACAGAATACTAAAAAAAATCTTTTAATTTTATATTTTCCCCGGGAAAGCCTTGAAACAGGGTCAGGGGTAGAATTACCAATAGGCAAAGGTAGGCGTTCGCCTGGGACCCTCAACACTCTGGGGGGCCCGAGCTGAACACTCAATAAAAATGTTTAAAATAAATTTTACGCCCATCATATTTTAACTCAGTCATTAGAAATGCCCCAAACGACTGAAATGGCATGAGACTGATCATGTGAAAGTGTTTTATCCTCTTGAGTGGCTAACAAATTCAAGAAATCTACTGTTATTTCCAAATATAATATATATATATATATATATATATATATATACACACACACACACACATTTCTCTAACATTTAAGTGTGATTTCAGTTTTTGAATGTTTACAACATTTGGATTCTCAACATTAATGCTGTCTAAAAGTGCACCAGTAACGAAGTTATTTGACGTTTCACCCTAGAGAAAGAATTAAAACAAAAAATTATGAATACAAACGCTGCAGAGGGCCCTATGCTATTGTTCGCCTGTGGTCCCCTAGCTGGTAAGTCTGCCACTGAAATGGGTCACAGAAAGATGGAAACACAGCGGAAGTCAGCTGTCATTCCAATGCAGCTCCTGCAGGAGTGCACCAGGGAATCTCTGAATGAACCCAGACATGAGATGTGATTCCCAATGCTTTTTGTAGAGCTTTTTTAAATAACTAGTTATGATCTCTAAACATCCTCCATGTCTGCCATGCATATACTGTACACAGACAACGCTCCATGTAGCAATAAGGATGAAAACATCTGGTGGTAGCTCCTCCCACATGTGTCTGAGGCTTATGAACACATTTTTGGACAGACGTCGAGCAGCGAATTCGCGTCGAATTCGCATCGAATTAATATGCGTTCCTGTTACTCTCCTTCCTGGAAATTTAATTTTACATAAAAGCAAATTCACAACATCTTACAGCTACTTAGCAACCAAATTTTATTGTGACATACAATTTGATATGTAATTGGCTCATAATCTTGTGAATCAAAATCAAATGTATTTGTTTATTTTCTGTGCTGCTCAGCCTGATTTAATCACAGAACTGAGCGCGTACTGTGACTTTATAATTTGACCCCTGAGAACCTAAACCAAGAGGCATAAAAAAAAAAAAAGAAAAGCAATGAAAATTCCACTACCCACTTCCTATTAGAAGCCCAGATTCCTGAGTCTGTTTGGATTGTTGACTCTTCAGTTTTGGCTGCTGGTGGAAGCCGTTCTCTAAGCTGTAGGTCATGCATCTTGGTTCATTTCCGGTGTTTGCACATCGACCATGCTGTTTCCATAAACTGGCAGTCCCCCCCCAAACTCACAGAGGCAGAAAAGCAGAAACAGGAAGTGTGTGTTGGGGAGGGGGAGCATAGATTCTTTTAATGGATCTGTCATTGATGTGAAGCCTCCCAAACTGATGGGGTGTCATCCAGCCCTTTGTTTGCAGGCGTTTGTGTCTGGGGGACAGGGAGGGGGTTAAGTTTCCATTTAGCACAGTCATCTCTGACAGATGGGGCCTTGCTTGTCATTAGTGGTGGTGGGGGGGCATGATGGGTGACAGATTAGATCACAAAACTGAAACGGCTGACTCTGTGGCCTGCCTCATCGCCACCTGAAGCATCCGTCACCCACTGCGCCCCCCCACCTAGTGTCAAATGCTGTCTAAATGTAGGCAATTCAGTCTGAACCGTAATGCCTCGCGAACAATCCGAGGTCTCCCCCCAGTCCCCACCCCCCGTTTGCATCACTCATTTTCCTAATAGAAGCCTTTATCCTGACTGACGGAAGCGAGACCAGTCGGCAGAAATCACATGTGAGTTGTGATGGATGACATGGGGTGGGGGTGGGGTGCAGCATCCGAGGCTGGTCGAGTAATATGGTTCCGTCCACATGCAGGTCCCAGTGCTGAAAAAGTGTGTGTGTGTGTGTGTTGGGGGGGGGGGTCTCACACTGACAGCTGAAGGGACCTCTGTGAGCTTCAGCTGGGAGACAAGGACGTATGGACAGCTCAAGGATGGTGCTGCTCCACACTGAGAGGCGGGGGGCACACCGGCTTTTCAGATTGAAATGTCGACGGTGTTTGAACTTAAGAACGTTCCAGGTGAAGCTGAAAGTTTTTATTTTAGAAACATTTTCCAGAAAACAAAGGTGTTCTAAAGTGCAGGTCTGCATCAATAAAATACTTTATTTAGTGACAAAATAAACTGTCGACTATAAACAACAAGAAAACTAACAGATTTAAAGAGAATATTTTCATCATATCTTTGAATTCGATTGAAAATTCTTTTGATTCTATTAGTATTTGACAAATAATGGTTTCTTAAAGTAAACCTGTTCTTAACTAGGTTTGGTTCATGTACTGATTGACAGATTAATCCTAACCGAATTTTTTTTCCATGGCTAAATATGCGATCTCGAATAGCTTGAAACAAAGGGTTTAGTTAACAAGTTAATTTTTACCACATAGAAGAGAAATTACCATTGACTGTATATGAGAACTGGACCGACTGCGTGATGTCATCCGTAGAAAACAGATTACTTTCAGCTCCAATGAAATGAAGACAATTCAGACGCCATTTTTATTTGATACGGACGTCACCATGTTGGAGCCACATAATGACAGAGAGCAGTGATTGATCCAAGTCGGTCTGAGTCAACATTTCAATGGCAACCACTCTCGCCAATCAGTAGTGAGTTTGTTGGAACTTCGGGAGAATCTGTCAATCAAATGAATTGAACATTTGAGAGCTGCAGCACAGTAGTTGCAGTTTTATTCATAAACACAGAAGCTAATTCATTAGCAGATAAGGGCCAAATAATTCCATTGGTTAGTTGAGTACTTATTTTTTTAAATTGGTCTACCAGAAGAAGTGGAAGTGGGATTTAGCAAATTAAGGGAGGTAGTGAGCCCGCCGGGATGGGAATCTGACAGTTTAGATGTCAGAAATCAGGATGCTGTGCAAGTGAAAATGCATTGCACCAGGGGGCGCTGTTTTGCAACTTGAATTCTGACACAAAAACATCACGGCATTTTACAATGCAATACATTTAAAGCTACATTAAAATTAATTTAAAGCAAACTGTGCATTGAAATGTCATTTAAAAATATGGTATAATAAATGGCAAAATGTATATTCATTTGAGTTATGACATAAAAAACCCAATTGATTGAAAAAAATTCAATTGATTTTGTTTTTATTTACTGCTTTATTATTAAAACTGTCATATTAAAGTGTAATTTTTGATACTGAATTTTAAATTGCAAAATACATATTTATTTGAATTATAATCATCAAAAACCCATTACAATTTAAAATGTAATTTATTTTGTTCAATATATTAAGTTATTCATCCCTGTAAAGATAGTATCTCTTATTTGGGAAAAAAACTGAATTTCACTGTCACATCACATCAAATCACATCACATCCAGTAATTGTAATAATTTGTTGCAAAAAGATCTGTCCATTTTTTTATTTGGGCCCTTTTTATCCAAGGCAGAGAATTTGAACCTCAATCATTGATGACATATGTGAAATACAAGCTAAATACAAATGTTTAGGATTATTAGATTTTTTTCACTTATTAAATATCTTAAAAGTATACATTTACATTTACTTTATTAAAATCATTACAAAATTTCAACCTTGAATATTTTATAAGAATATTTTTATTACATTAAAAGCAACATCTTCACCTTCATGCATCAGTTTGTCATAAACGGTTTAGGCGAAGTTTAAACATCTGAGTCTTCGCTACACAATCACAAAAGAAAAACATCAAATAGCACGAAGAAACACAAAAACACCATTTGACACGAAACAATAAAATGAATCAAAAACGGCAAAAAGTAAAACATCACAAAAGCAGGATCAACATGATTAAAAAAACAGAAAGATAAAAAAAAACCATAAACAATTTAAAATAACAGGTAAATGTGAAAAACAGCATCAAAAAACCCCGAAAATGACAAAAAAACAACAAAAAAAACTGTGGCCCTAAAATCTAAAGACATCATAAAAATGACATAAATGTAATAAACAACAATAATGTTAAAAAAAACAGTAAGACAAAAACTAAAACTGCAAAAAATTACCCCAAAAAAAGTAAAAAATAAAAACACAAAGCAAAGATGACACAAAGAAACACATGTGGAACAAACATAAACGGTCGGCTTGCACGGACCATCTTTTGAAACAACAGCTGAAAACCCCTTTTTGCTGAATTTGTGTGTGAAGAGCAGCCCCCCCACCCCCATTGAAAAGCTACTCCTTGACGGAGACCCAACAACATCTTGTTATGGTAATGAAAGAGGGGATCGGGTGTCGGAGCCACGGCTCGGGCCTTCTCACTTACAGATTAAAAACGAAAGTGCTGCTCATTCACTATTTATCTTTAGTGCCCCCCCAATCCTTGTCAGGACCTGAGCATGAGGGAGGGGGCAGAGCAGGGATCAGCTTTCACTCTTAATTGTGTCGACATCTTATCGCCCCAGAAGAAAACAAGAAGATGCTGGAGAGTGCGTGTGAGCATTTCTCAGGTTTGTAACATGTACCTGGACGAACCTGGTAAGACTCGGAGAGAAAGTTGAGGGGAATCGGTTCCTGTTTGTAACCCAGCAGAACAGCAGAGGCAGGTTCTGGTTCTCGTGCAGGTTCTGAGACCCAAAAAGACACACAGAAGAACGCCTTCCCTCTGTTGTTGCACCTAAACTGTGCAAAGTTTCACAGCCTGCATAAGAGAATCATCCCCTCTGAGCATCCGTACCCCCTGACCCCTAACCAACCTCAGATTCTGTCCTTTTTTTTGGGTTGATTTTTTACTTTTGAACATTTTTCCGAAATAAAAGCATGTGTTTTTCTACACTTCTGTCAAAGTGATGGATTCATTGCTGCAACATCAAATGGAAAGCACGGCAACCAACACTTTCCCTCAGTATGTTTAGGTAGAACCTTAAAGATCCACTCAATGGTCCCGCTCACAACTAAGAGGCGAATTTCTAATGAACTCCTGCTGCTCTGCAGAAACGATGTCCTACAAAACGACACAGATTTTTTTATTTTGGCAAACACGGCACAATTTTAAATTAAAGACCACCGTGAATACTTCTACAGTTCTTCAAAAGATGATTGGATTGAGGCTTTGAGAACATTCTCTACGCCTCAACTGTATTTAAGATCTGTGCAAACATGCAGCAAGAAAAATAGCGAATGATTAGCTTAAAGCATGAAGCTTTCCTGTTATCCTTTTGTATTTCTTTTGCTCATTTTTGTGATTTTTCAATCAATCATGAATTTGAATAAAAAGAAACAACCATAAAGAAAGTTTCTCGAACATTCTTCTTTCATTTCTGAAATGTTTCTAAAGACAGAAACATCCTGTTTAAAAGTGACGCCGACAAGCTAGTTCATGTATTTGTTACTTGCATCTTATTTTGATGTAATTCTAGATTATTGAGCTGATAATCTCCCAGATGATCTGAAATGCTGCAAACAGAGTTTAAAATTGGTAAAAGATCCGGTTTCTGCAAAGAATTGAGTAGTTTTTATATTACTTTAGTGTTTTTCTACCTTTCTTGAAGGCTCAAAGTGCAATACAGTGCCATTCACCCATGCACACACACTGATGCCAACCAACTAACACCAGGAACAGTGTGGAGTTCAGTTTCTTGCCGAAGGACACGCCAGTCAACACATGGGTGGAGAAGGTGGGAACCAAACCTGCGATCTTCCAATTAAATGTTGACCGCTCCACCTCTGCGTTACTGCTGCCCCCTGTTATTTAAACTTATTTTCCTGACAAATAAACTTGAAAAATTCAAACTCTGTCCCGTCTGAAAGATTCCTGGTTATTCCCAGAATTTCCCTAACTAAAACGGGGGAAGAACATTCAGGATTCAGAATCTTTTCTGGTGGAACCATTTTCAGTTCATGAGGGAAACACTCCATCTTTGAGATGTCAAACTGCCTGACTGATAAAGTTCACGCGGGTGAACTTGAGCCTGCTGTTGGTTATGCTGCCATAGACTGCTGCAGGTTCAGCTCCCGAGTGACAGCGTGTCCTTAGGCAAGACAAAACAGTGAAGGAGTCAGTCACCTATGCAGACAGGGGAGATGCTGCTTCATGAGAAAACTTCGCTGCAGGCACAAAGTTCCTTATTTTTCTGCTGAACTTCGCTTGAACTCGCAGGGAAATGCCAACTCTGCAGTCCAAAAATATCCTCGCCAGCTCTTAAAAAAAAGTCTCTTTTTTTGACATAATGAAGGTTTTCCAAGGAACCCGTTTTACTGTCTTCTAGGGTTAAACTTTTTTGTTTTTTATATTTTGTTGAGCTGTTTTGTGACCGTTGAATTTTAACTTTGGGTAAGAAACAGTTTGAAACGTTAGGAGTCTCTTGGGCTTGTGGGCTCCCCTCTTTGCTTAAGAGGATCCCCTTCATTAATGGGGAGGTTGAGGTCTGGACCTCATTGGGGTCACAGCAGGTCTTTGGTGATTCTCCAAGTCATTTTGCTGCTAAGTTAGGTCCACAGTTCTTCAGACAGTGCAAGCACAGATTTAACTGTCAGATTACAGAGGAAGTCATGTTGAGTCCAGATCCCATACAATGAGTCCTCCACCACCTTGCTTCACAGTAGGAAGTAGAAGAAGAACGATCTTTTCCATACAAATTTTCCTGAATTTGTTGTTAAATATCTTATCAAGTGACATAATTCTTCTCCTTACAGTAGGAGTTCAAAGGAACAGTCAGTACATGAAAATATCTCAGGAAAACTTCACATTCAAATAAATTGTCAGATGTAGGAGGCTTCAGATTCTGGCTGAAGCTATACGGCGTCTGCATCGGTTGGAATAGGGAGTGAGAAGGATAAAAATCCCAGACTAAGCAGAGAAGGTTGCAGAATTCCGGCCTGATGTTGGGACTGTCGAAGAAGTTGCTGCAACATTCCAGGCCAGCAGGCAGGCGGCTCGGAGAAGAAAACAAAGAGCTCAGAGACAGAGGAGCGAGCATTCAGAGGCTGCGGTCCCTCGCTTGTCAAAGCAGTTCCATCACGCTAATCCCACGGTGTCAGCGCCTCAGGCCCAACAAGTGGAAGACAGAAAGAGGAGGAGCTCTGCGTTCACACTTTTGTCTCTATCCTCTATGACCTGTCAGCCCTGCCGACATGCGTGCACGTTCAAGCCCCCCCACCTCTATCTGGACATTTTTGGGATTATGCAAACTAATCTGGAGCAAACCACTTTGCAGCTGAGTGGTTCCCCTGAACTCTTGGTTCAGAAATGCATCTCCTTAAAGGTAAAAGCAGCTGAGGTCCTGACAGCCTGAGCTTTTAACAGATGTCAGGATCCACAGGCCACTTTTGCTGCTGGAGGTCACCCTGAACGACACTCCACCTCCATGACACTTCTTGACTTTGGATCGCTGTCATCTTCTGCATATGCATGATCTTCTGCAGGTCCATCTGTCTGTTTTATCAATTCAAAGGAATTTGTCTGCAGCTGAGAGGAGGACACTGAACCCTAAAAGAGTCTGTGCTGAAGTTTGAGGGAGATGAGCACCGAACATTAGCAGTTTCAGTGAGCTGGAGGACATGAAGATGGAGCTCAGGGCTCTAACGTAATGCTTCGTTCACACCAACCAGTTCAAGTGACCAGTAATCAGAAGTACTGCTGGAAGTGGCCGTCACCCAGGCACAACTCCTGGCAAGAGGACCTGACAGCTGACATCAATGGCCCTTATATTGTTAGAAAAAAAAGAACCCTAACGATGAGGGTTTTTCCTGTTTTAAGATTTAATAGAATTTTTTCTTACAATTCTGAACACTTTAGGGTCAGGGTTATAATTTCCGCTTACAGCTGATGATGTCAGGCGCCATCTTGTCTGCAGCCAGGTCCCTCTTGTTCCTGGAGCAGGCGGTGAAACTTACCAAACTCAGACTGTAGCTGCCGGTTTATCTGGTGAACACAGACCCGGCGATGAACTTGACAACGTCTGTGTTTGTTTTTTGTAATAAATAAAGATGAACCACAGCCACTCTCCTGACATGACCAAATCGCAAAACTTGCACTGCTTTGACATTTCACACCAAGCCTCTTCCATTTGTAGGTGGTGGAAATGCACTAAAAAATAGTAGAAAAGGTGTTTACAAATCAGTAAAACATTTTTATCAGTCTGCAGTTTCCAGATGCTTCCAAAACCAGCAGCTCCTCAAGTGCACACGTGTGCCAGGTAAATGTTCCTCTGGATGAACTTTCTTGTCTGGCCAGCAGAACCTGACTGTGCTTCACCTGAGCGTTGCTGCTTTCACCTGATTCTCCTGGTGTGTGAAGGTATGGTTGCTTAGCAACAGCAGCTGAAAGTGCTGGCGAGGCAGATGCTGAAAGGAATTTCTAAAAGTGGAATGTTGGAGAACATCACTCAGGAGGCGCTGCCCAGCCAAATTCCAAACCCAATAGGGATACCTCGCATTCCCAAAGCCCTGCGGCCCGATGGAGCGGTCAGGAGTGGCGCCAACAAGCGCCAGCGACCCAGAAAAAACCAAGCTGAGCTCTGCCAAAAAGCGTCAACGGTGATGATCACGATGTTTCTCAGCTCTGCTGCGTCCTGATCACACATGCACGGCTGCACTGATGACAGCTATGAAACAAGTACACTGAGCAAAATAAGGGGAACATGCTCAGATGGAGACGTCAGACTCCCTGATGAAGATAACTAGGAGGATTCTCAGCCATCCAGGATGTGTTGTCAGAGAATTCATGGCAACTGGAGCTGGTCGTCTCAGTAGCTTCCTCATGTCTTCATTGCCCTGAAGAACAGAATCCTGTGACATATAAAGGCAGAGTTTCCTTTTCCAGAGTTTTTTTTTGTCCAGTCTTTCCATTTTTTTCAGGTTTCTAATGCTCCATTTGTCTTTAGACTGACCTTTGACCTCCATCTCTGAACATTCATTGCATCCGCCTTAGGTCCTAGGTTTGTCTGCATCAAATCTGACGAAGCAACTTAAGGTTGAAACTGAAGCAGAAAAAGTGGATCAGCGGCATCAGTCTGGAGGACAGACCGCCTTCTTCTTGTGATGCAGACCATAGAGTCAAACCAATTTAACAGCTCACATTTTTATCAGTGTTTTTTACCTAAACACCAAGTTTCCTTCTGTAGGTTTATGCAACAAAAAAGGGAAGAAAATGAGTCTATGTGAATTTGTGCAAAGATTTAGCCATGTTTCTGTTTTTTCCCATGTTTTCTCTTCATTTGTGGCTTTGAGCTCATTCAGTCCTGGATAAAAGAGAGAAGGACCTGAAGATCACTTAGAGCTGCAGTTCGACCTTCAGGGCCAGAAGGAACTCTCATCTCCATAGCATCTGCCGCAGCAATGCTGCAGTTCATTTGACGCAAACTAAAAGCAGGCAAAGCTTCAAGAAGGCAAAAGTTTGGTGATTGAACCTGAGGTGTTTAGGAGAAGAGCCTGCGAGACGTTCCGCTTTCATGAGTCTATGGTTTCAGACAGCAGTTTTCATGTCACAGATGAAGAGCAGCTCCTACCTTGCAGCCCTCACATGCACTGACACCATAGTGGTAACCCGAGGACTTGTCCTGGCATACGAAGCAGGGCTTGTAGACTCGAGGAGGAGGGGGCGGGGACGGCGGGCTGGGGACCAGCTCCTCAGAACTGGTGCTGTGGGTTTCGATGGCTGTGGGAGACACAAAACAGATGATGAGAGCAGAAAACTACTTTTCTTTTCTGTTCGTCATTTGTTGGACAAAAAAGATGTATGCTTGTTTAAATCTTTTTTTGCCGAAGATCTAAACTATTTCTAACTGAAAAGTTTTGGTTTTTTCAGTTTGAGTGGGATGGAAAAGGAGAAAGAGAGTCAACATTTGTAGGAGAGACAAAGAAGGCTTAAGAGGGGAAGAGTTAAGAGAGCACAGAAAAACAAAACCATCAAAACAGACGATAAAAATTGCTTGAGGCTTAACATCACGAGAATAAAAACACTCAAATTTTCACACAATCACACATATAAGCAGTCTTGGCATGAATGTACACACAATATTTACGCAGATCCCCACAGACACCTGTACATAATACATATACTAGCAAACACACATGCATTCATATATCATTTATATGTGCACATGTCCACACATCTGTGTCTGTGCAGAGGTGAGCAGCACGGTGTGTTCAGGTGAATGTGTGTTTACGAGGATAAACCACGATGTTTCTGAATGGAGAATGGAAGGTGGAAGTACGCTGTCGCACAGACAGCCAGGGTCCCCCAGAAACCCCATAGAGAAGGACAAGGGAAACCACCCCTGAGGTTCAGGCTAAAAGTCCCACACGACCAAAGACCCCATCTGCCCCGATGAGAGGTCTATCACCACTTGTGAGTCATGGAAATCCCCCAACCAGGGGGATTCATGTTCACTTTCCTGTTCAAATATACTGTTGCTTCAAAAACTGCACTCCTCCTGATGGACCCAGAACTGTAGGTACTTCTAAACACGGCGTGCTCAATCCGTGCTGGTCCGTGTGAGCGTGCTTGGTGCGTGCTCATCACAGCAGTTTTTCCATGTCCTGCTTGATCAAACGTACACTCTGAATGCTCACATTCACAGGAAGCTCCATTACAGACATGAGGCCGCTGACAGAGATGCGTGCACGGCCGGTCCGGGCGAGGAGCTGCCACAGAAAAATGTGAACCCTTAGCCTCTGGCTGAACCTGCTGGGGGGGTGGAACAGGAAAGCACACACTCCCTGCTGGAGGCTGCGACTGAATGAGGGGAAACAGGAGAGAGCAGCTCTGGTCTCTGCCCCCCCCCCCATGCAACCGAGCCCGCTGGCATCAGGCGCACAGATACTCCGAAGACCAGGGATTGGACTGATCTTCATTACACATCCAGAATTTTGATTTCAAAACTGACGTTTGATTGGAAGAAACCAAGCCAAGCTGGGGGTTTCATCCTCCAAACTCAGAACCTGGATGGCACAGATCCTTTGAGTGTTGATGTGGACGAGTGCCATCATCTTCATCATGATTATCAACCATTTCCTACTTTTTCTTCAGATCAGATTTAGACATTTTCATCTCTTTTTTTTTCTTTTTTTCTTTGCAAATTCTGGCCGCTTATGTCACTCCCCCACTTCGCTCAGATACGACCTCTGTTCACCGCACCAGTTTGTTTGTCAACCTGCAATCGGGTTCTGGTTCCGAGCACTTTTCTGCTAAACTTCACTTGATGCCAAGCAAGCGAGCAGGTTGTGCAAAAAAAAAAAAAAAAAAAGAGCGAAGCTCCAAACCCAAAAATTCAATGTTCAGTGCGATGAAAACTTCTAACCCGCCGATGCGTCGTCTTTGAGGCTTTAAGCTCATTTCAGTGCTGTGGTGAAACTGCATAAGCAGCAGCTCTTTGGTTTTTACAAAGACAGGTTTATGCCGCAGCATCGTGCTTGTTCAATGTTATGAACATTCAGGAGATTATTGTCAGAGTTTTACTTCACAATGTCACAGTCAGTATTTACATAATCCATTCACAAATCCTTGTATCTTTTATCCTGATATTAGCATTAGACAAACAAAACCACATTCGTATTCTGCTCCATGCACTCTTTATTTTTCACTGTTTACATGACTTTTTCTTTGGTGCTTTGTCTGTAGGGGGCGCTATGATAAAACTTCCCTGAACCGAACACCACATTCCACACTTTGTTTTGGGATCTTAAAGGCGACATAGAAAGTTGGTTTGGGGCTGAACTGAATAGAAATGCAAACTTGAATACCTTTACTATACTGAACAGGCTTAGATTGCTTACATTACTGCTCACAGGTAAATTCATTGTTTACTTTACTGCACACGCTTGAATGCATCGTTTATAGTACTGTGCACATTTGAAAGCAGTTTACTTTGTGCAGACTTCAATGCATTGTTTAGGTGCCCCCGTACTACAGAGCTTTGCCCCAGTATCCCCATCACATGGTATTATTGCAACTTTACCTACAAACACTAAAGTACCACAAAGTTTATAAGCTTCTCAAAGAAATAATAAAAAGAATCTCATCAGACGCTTTGCAGTTGTAATCTTAGGGCCTCAGACACTTGGTAGCAGCACCTTAACAGGGTTTATTAAAACTCCATTACCTTTTATTTAGCAACAGTTTTTATTCTGATGAACCTGTCATTTGCTAAAAGCTAGACTCCATAGACCTGATTTAGTAAGATCCCAATTAAAAAGCATAAACTGGGCATCTAAAGAGGCTGCAGGTGATTAGAATCTTCAGTCAATTTGGACTAATTGCAAAAAATTAGGACTTTTGCTATAAACCAACGTATTGAAACTGAAAAATTGGTCAAATGAAGCAGGCTGCAGTCCTTGAAGACAGCCAGACAGCTATTATGCAGGAGGTGTGAGCTGTTTTCTGTGGCAGGAACTTTAAAGTGGGATGTTCAAAGAAGCAATTAATGTCAGATTTAATTATCATGACTGATTCCTTATCTGCCTTTAATTCACTCAAATTTACACACTCGTTTTCATGCATGGAAACCTTTAGGGTTCCCTCTGGGAAAAAAACCCCACAAATATGCCACACAGGCATCAAAAATCAAAGTAAAGTAAAAATTTGCTTGAAATTTTGCTTTTAAGCAACTGGAAAAAATGAAGTCAAAGTCTGAGAAAAGTAATGCATTTTATTCAAATTCTAGATGTAGTTAGTAAAGCATTGATGGAAACTCACTCAGTACTTTGAAAGAAGTCGAAGTAAGAGCTGCTTCAGCCTTTTTAACAGCAGTTTTGTTCCTGTTGTGCATTATTAAAAAAGGTTCTAAGATGGGTTGTTACACATAATGTTTAAAAATGTATTTTCAATATGATTTGTTAGTTTTTCCCTTTGGCGTCTTCCGTTGCCACCCTGCAGGGACCCCTCTTTACCGCTGAGGTAAAACTTGAAGAACCTGAACTTGAAGCAGCCATCAGGCAGTCTAGCAGAAAGGATGAGGGAGGGGGCTTTTCTTGCAGAGACTCAACAAAGAGGGGTAGTTCCAGTCTGGAGTATGGCAGGAATATTTCTCCCAGAAGCAGATGATGACCTGAGATGAATTAAAGGAGCAAGGCTTTTCTTCTAAAGTAAAGTCCCATTAGCTGACATTTGTTCTCTGCATTTGAGACATTCCCTGGGGGAGCGGTGAGCTGCAGACACAGCCGCACCCTGGAACCATTTGGTGGTTAAAGCCTCCAATCCAACCTCCTTATGCAGTGTCAAGCAGCAAGGCATTGGGTCCCATTTTTAGAGTCTTTAACATGACTCTGCAGTGGATTTGAACTCATGACCTTCCAGTCTCAGTGCGGACACTCTACCGAGGCCACTGAGAGACAAAGAGAGATTTGATGGTTCAATTTCTCCCATGACCTATTAAGAAACTGATGCATGTGACCTCTGACCTTCTGTTTGCACCAGAGTCGTATTCACACACACAAAAGGTGAGTAAAACACTCTCAGCTGATCAACTGTGTATAGAAGGAGATATAGTTTTGCTCATAAGCCACACCCACATGGTTTGGTCCTGGTCTGATCCAGAGCTGATTTCCTGTCATAGTCATCTTAATTTGGCAGGTGTGAAAGCTCACCTGAAATCTAGAAAAGGAGAACTGAGGCCGCTCCTCTTCTGGGATTAGCCATCTGCAGACTGTAATCTGACCTCTCATCATCCTGTTTCCTTTGCACCTAAACGTTTCTTTAATGGGTTTGGTTCCTGTTGATGTGCAGCTCTGGTTCAGGGGTGAAGAACCCAACAAGCGTTCGTGTCTGCAGCTGCTGCTTCGTGATCTCTGCGAAGCTGCAGCTTCAGCCTGAACCTGATCCTGTCTGAGAGGGGATCAGGCTGATGGCCTCCAGCATAAGAAAGGGCCCATTATCCCCGCGTGAGGGTCCAGCTCCCTCTCTGTTTCAGGTCATGCCCGCGATGTGGAGCTTGTTCCCCCCCCCACAGCATCCATAAAGCTTAATTCTCAAAACAAACCAGTAACAAGGAGCTGGCCTTGAGGAAAAAAAAAAAAAACCTTCAGAACATTCACTTTGTCGCAGGGAGGGGATTGTGAACATTTCTTCTCAGCAAACTCTAACGAATAAAAAAAATGTCTTTTTGTTGTTTGTTTACCGATTTACTCCAACCTGCAAAAAGCATTATTGCATCGTTTCCATTCGAGAAAAATAGGATGGCTGAGGAGCCATTTATTTGAAGGAAAAAAAAGAACATAATTGTGTTTATTCTGCACAAAACATATCAGCTTTTAAATGTTTTCAGGTATTCCATTAGTGAAGACATATTATTATTTAAATTGTGTTTTTTATAGAATCAAAAACATTCATTAAGAATAATCTTTGTAGAAAAAAATTTCAATTCGAAAAAATTGTGTAATTTTTTTTCATAAATAGCAGGAAAAACATTTTGCTTTTAGTGAAAATCGGCTTTCAGATGAGTAAAAAGACAATATTTTAGCTTCTTTTTTCTCAATTAATTTATCAGCCTAAGATTTCTAACAACCACCGATCAGGATTTGAGCTGAAATGACAGATAAATCCTTGGAATTGTCTTAAAATTTAAATTCGACCCAACTGGTAAACTTTTTGAAGACCAGAACATCCAAGAAAAACACTGGAGAGGCTGAGTGGATGAAGGGACGCACTTTGGATTTGATTCCTGGAATTCTTCCTCAGCAATATTCAGAGTTTTTAATTTTTTTGCTCCAAACGAAACAAAAACAACAATATTTCAAGCATTTTTGTTTCAACTGCGGCGACGCAAAAGTGCAAATAATGTTACTACGAATAATAAAAGCCCTGAAATGGACTGGTGTACTCTGTCTTTGCCCAACAACAGCTGGATTGGAGCAATCCTGTGATCCTGAAAGGGATTCAGCGGATTCTGAAGATGGATAATAATAATGATGATAATAATAATAATATTTGTTGAATGATCAAACTATGATCTGGTTTGTTGTTAAAAAAACAATATTTATTAAGAAAAATACTTTTTTTTCTTAGATTTTAGTCAAAATGAAAAAAAAAAAAACTACTGAAGGGATGAAAATGTAAAACATTCACGTGAAATGTTCTGATGCTCTGACTCAGGTGAGTCTTTGCTTCAGAAATGAGCAAACATTTGCGGGGATCACGGGATGCTCCCACACCGCAGTGATGCGTGGCAGACTCCGCGTGAACGTGGTTGTAAAAGCTTTACAAACCGGTTTCTGTTTGGGAAAAGTCGAGCCAAAACCACCGGTGGAAGAGCGCGGGTCTCTGCCCTCACGTGCGCGCGCAGGTCATCTAATCGTGACCTGCGCCAACCGCGCGCGCAGCTTTTTGCGAAGGAGGCGCGTGAGCTCCAGAATTTGAAGACTTCTTGTATAAAAATTGATTTTTTTTTTCTGTTTGCTTCATCTTGTTGATGAAGAGTGTTGGCCCCGCATGCCACCCATTCACTCACACACACACACACGCACACACACATGAGTTGGACGTACAGTGCGCGCTCCGGCGGTGCTGCCACTCTCTGAAGCAGGCTTTCAGGGCTTTCTCCTGCAGCATGCAGCTGGGGCTGCCGGCGTACAGCTCCAGCATCTGTCCGGGACTCACGGCCAGCACGTCCATGCAGTCAAACATGATGCTCCTTCCTCCTACTCGTTCTGGAGAAACGGCGCACGCAACTCCATCAAACTCCTATCCTCCCTCGCTTCCGTTTCTTTCTGGTCTGACCACCGCAGGTTCTCCTCTTCTTGCGGGTCGTCCCGCACTGGACTCATGGAAACGCTCCGCTGCCTCGTCTATCTGTGCGCTCCTGTCCCGTCGGCTCCGGTGTGCGCGCGGGTGCTGGAAGGGGACTCTTCCATGACAGCTCTCTGACGGGGCCGCCTGTTCGGACGGGGCCAGAGCTGCGTCCGGATCAGGGACGCTGGTGGGGAACTGCGCCGGTCCTCCGCGGGGATTGGTGGCCCCTCCGTCCCCCCGCGCCGCTCATTTACAACTAGTTTTCCGCGGAGAATGAAAGATTGAATTGTCTAATGTATGCGGGTGAACTTTGCGTGAACCTTCCGAGGCTGCTGACCTTCAAACGACCCGGCGGGCTGACATCACCGCAGCTCCGCAGCGCAGCGAGGCGGAGGCAAAGGCGCAGCGCGCGGAGCTCCTCTGCGCGTTTTCTTTCTTTTTGTAATCAAAGAAAAAAACACATTCGACGCTTTCCAAAACATCAACCAGATTCCAGCAGCCAGGAGTTCAGGAAACCCAACTGTTCCTGAAGGCACGTGAGCCATTTGGGAACAGAATGTCAATGCATCAGTTTGGAAGTGTGCAGAACATGTCCCATTAAAACTGGAGAACGAAAATAAAAGCAAATACATGTAATAAGGGAAGCTGCAGTCAGTCTTTCGGTGTTTTTAACACTAAACGAAAGATTTAAAGCACAAAAAAACGCAATAAATTTAGCAAAACCAAAATATTCTCTTTTTAGTGTTAACAAAGAATTATCCTGGATGTTTCTCGTGTTTAAAGTGTTTCAGAAGGAACAAAATGCATACATTTAAAGTCAATATGTCTTTCTTTTACAGTAAAACAAGTAAAAACTTTTAGAAAAAGCATCATGAAACTGCAGAACAACAGTATGAAGACATGAAGATTCTTGGCTTTTAAAGTGACAGATGGATCTTAAAAACGTTTCTTTTAAAATGTTTTTCTTGTCATACAGTTTACACCGAGGATGTTCTTGAAATGTTTCAACATTTCCTTAGTAAAATATATTCCAAATAACAATTAAAAACATGCTCCTTTATGGCCAAATTCCTGCAGCATCAGTGCAGTAAAAGCAGTTTTTTTGCTGGCCTTCATATGTCGTTTGCTGAGTTTTTGGTCTGATTATTGATGCCACGGTCCCTACCAGCAGGAACGGGCAGCTTTTGTCTGATCTGAAGCAAAGTCCTGCTGGAAACGGAAACCAGCATCTTCAATAAACTGGTAAGGAGGAAGCACAAAGAGATGAAGTGACTTTAGACCTGATACAGCACCAGGAGAAGACCAGAACTCACAGGAAAAAATAAAGCAAATAAAACAAACTTCAAATAAATTATAAAGGAATAAAGGAGTAAAAACACTGATCTCGTTAGGTCTGCACAAATCAGAAGAGAGTTGAAAGATGTTGAAAAGATCCTCCATATGGTTAGCGGAAACAACAACAGCTGCAGCCAAAGTATCTTCTCGTTTTAAGGTGTTTTTTGGCACATCAGAAAGTAGCTGGCTGTTTGACCTTCATATTCTGTAATGGATATTGGCCACCAGCATGTGCAAACATTAAAAAGCTCAAATTAAATTCAGTACATGGCAGGAAAACACCGCAGGCTTCCCATTCCTGAAATTTTAGGTTTTCTGGAAGCATTTTCAGTATGAACTGGAGCAGCTCTTTTAGAGTTAAATCACCAATAAATAAAATCACATCTAAAATGATTGTAAATTTGAAGTTTTGTCATCAATAATGGCTGAATGGGACTGTAAAGCACTTTGGGTCTTCAAGGAACAGCACTAAACAAGTAAATAATTTAGCAATAAGTTAAAATATTCTAACTACATATCAGTCTGTGTGATTCATCTAAGTTTGACCTTTTCATCCAAACCTCTCATGAATCCCACAGTTTGCTCTAACGAACCCTTCATAATTTCACTTGAACAGTTTCTTCTAGGACCTGAAGAGAGCAGCTTCTGTGCAGATATGTTTTTAAATGACCCTTCAGACCATTTATTTTGCTAATTTAAACTAGAAAACATTTTAATTCAGATGTAAACACTATTTGTTCTTCAAATTTATTTCATAAAAGCCATCTGGATCCTTTTAGGTGCTGAGGGAATAAAGGGCATGTTTACATGTAAACTTGACGTTTGACATCGCGAAACATCACATTACCCTGCTATAAAAGACGAAAAACATGTTTTGTTTTGCTGTTAAGGCAGGATAAAATTCAAGATGATTTTGGGGGAAAAACATGGCAATGTTCCTCACAACAACTGTCAGTTATTAATACAAATGTTATTTTTATCTGTTCTGGCAGCAACAAAGGTGGTTGCATAGCAACAGTGTCCCACTGATGTTCAACGTCCCTTCAAACATTCTCTTTTTGCTTCTCTACATAAGAAAAGAACCGTCGACCCACTTTAAGAACTTAAACAGACTCAGATGATCAGATGCTGTCAAAAATGAGAACAAAAGTCACTTTTCTGTGTCATTAACTTTAAATAGAGCAATAATGATGCAAATAAACCTTAATTATTAGCCTCATGTCATCATCAGCCTCATGTTTTCATTAGGCTGATCCTGAGTTTTAAATTGACCCAAGTTGGATCTATTTTACTTTTTCGTCATCTTTAAGCCTCAAGCTCGTGTTTTCATCAAAATCACGTTTTAATCGTGATTTATATCATCATCAACCTCCTGTTGTAATTGTCCTCACGTCTTCATCAAACCACGGTTCATAATGAGCCTCATGTCTTCAACAGCCTGCTTGCCTGTCTGTTAGCTTCACTGATCTTTCTAAATTCATTCACAGCTTGGTGTTAATATGCTGAAATTCATCTGAAGCTACCAGAACTGAAGTGAGCAACATGCAGTCCAGAGAATCATTGCTTTGGATGACTCCGAAAGATACATTTAAGTCTTGGAAAACTGACATCTCTGACTGTTGCTATTGCTATCTGGAAAAGAGTTTAAATAGAAGTGCAGAAGTTGGATTTACTGATAGTAAAATGGCAAGAAGTGCTTTTTTCAACACTTGAGACTGTCTTACAACTTGAGCTGGACTGGTTCTGTTGAGACAGAAAGGTGCACATTTTTTTCCAGACGCACTGAGAAGCGCAGAGTACCAACAGAGGAACTCTTGAAGGAGAACCTATGAATGAGGATCAGCTCCTGTCGGAGGGTCTACCTGTTGAGGGAGGATCAACAGCTGCAGAGGAATCTAAAGATCCTAAAGGAGGATCCAAAAGGTTCCACAGTAGCATCTGTGTTTTCAACAGTATTTGCACCAGGATTTTTGGTGCGCTTGTGGACCTGTGCACCCGTTCATTTGGGCTCCAGGACCCGGCTCAGCGCTGATCCACATACAGATCATAAATTTTGCAGAACCAGCAGTGAAGCTGAAACAAGAGCCTATAAACCCACACACACACCTCCAACACACAGCAGCTGACCCCCTGCAGTTGAAGCTGTGTAACTAGAACCCCGGACGATCACATACACACAACGCCGACCAACACAAGTAATGAGTACACCTGAAAATGCAGCTGTAATTAGAAGGTGATAATAAAGCTGTCCATCAGGATAAGCTTCATCTTGGCTTGGGTTCTCTGGAACCAGAACTTGCTGGGCCAAGACGACACCCAGCTGATGGTTTAATAAAACCTCCTAAAGCTCTGAGGAGGACACAGGCGCACCAGCTGCTGCGTTCGCGCCAGTCATTAGCATCATCACAGAGTTGCGGCGTCTTCCGCGTCTTCAGCTGAACTTGGAGTTCCCCCCTTTTCTTCTCCACAAGAACGCCTGATTTCATGGAATATTTATGAGCCCAGCAGAAGCCAGCGCTCTCAGTTCATCGGCGGGTCAAACCCCGTTCAGCGCTATATTTAGTTACACTTGCACTTAACCTATTGATAATGTAATTGTAGCAGCGTGACAGAAGCGGCCATATTTTCCACTCAGGTTTGTTTGAAAGCATGCGGCGAGCTTTTGTGCTCAAACAGAAGCGACACGCTGGCACACAAGTTTGACCCGTTTCACCGCGGATTAGTCCGACATGTTTGTTTTCTGTGCAGAGCGGCTAAAGACCACAGAGAGTCTGAGCAAAGATAATCATAATAATCATCTTTCCGCAAAATCTACTCAGAAAATAACATTATTGTTTTTTTTTTGTGCTCTGCTGATATTTTAGAAAACAACAAGAGAGAGGATTATGGGAAATGTGTGTTTTGCATGTGCAGGAAGGTCAGTGTTTGTGGAGGAGTGCAGTGCACAGTTCCTATCAGCCGCATCAAACATGAAGACTGTCGCTTCATTTCGTTCCAGAGATGAAGATCAGACCAAGAGGAGCCTGCAGGCCTCCTCGTTCCTCGCTGCTGTCTGCTCTGTTTGGTTCTTAGTTTGTTGTTTTTGTGTAAGATGGAATACTCTGCTTCCTGTTGTTGACAGCTGAATATTTACTACCATTTTAATTTCTTTATTCTGAGGGTATTAAGGTCGTTTTTATCAGAAAGTCTCCTGCTGTACAGACCTGCAAGTTGTGTTGCTGCCGCTGGACTCGCTTGCAGTCGCTCTATGTGTATTTTTTCCAACCAAAAACCATCAGTGTTTTAGCTTTTCTACAGACTGCATTCTTTAGTCTTAACAGAGTAAAGAAGTTCCAGCCACGATAGATGAGGGAATACTTCAGTCTGGAACTAAATGGCAGAACGCAGACACCTAATTGAATCAGAAAAGCCCGTGGGCGGCCCGGCACCTCTAACTACATCTCAGTTAACCATCTTGGTTTTGTCAGAATTATAGAAAATGACATGTGAACTCGGCGTGAACCGTTGTGTCAGAAGGGGGGAATCCTTGTATTGGCATTTTCTAAACCTGAGCAGGGTGGTGCCAGAAAATCAATACTTGAGTCCAGCTGCTGTCTTCTTTCTCTCTGTCTGGGACTCGGAGGAGCAGAACTTTCCAAACACTCTGCTGCATTTTAAAAACATCAGCTCTGCTTCTGATGAAGAGTTTGATTTCATGTCTTCTTTAAGGAAAAATTTCACCTGATCATGTTTGCCATTAATTTCCATGGGTTGCACACGTGCACAGAAAATGACTCGGAGTTGAACTCCTCTCCAGGTTCTAGTGTGAACAGCTGCTATTCAAAGCAAAGGAAAGTTTATCAAGTGTGCAGGAACACTTCAGTTTACAGATTCTGCAATGATGGATATACTTCCTGCTCCGGGTATTGTGTGAAGTAACAGGTCAACAGAAACGTAAGTTTCAGTTGGTTTTTTTGTGCTTCATATTGATGCTCAAAATGACGTCTGACCAGACTGGCTCAGGCTGGTCAGAACCAAACACTGATGAAACTGGCATCAGGATTTTGCTGTTATCTGCTCAGTTTGGTCATTTCTCATCATTAATGATTTTCATGAGGTAATTTGCAGCTTGACCAGAGTTCAGATCAACTCTTCTCCCAGCCAAGAGATCAGTTAAAAGGCTAAAATTGATTTAAAGCATCCATCCTTCCATCCATCCATCTTCTGAACTCGTTGAACCCCTTTTGGGGTTACAGGCTGCTGGAGCCAACCCAGCTACTGTTGGGTAAAGGAAGGATACACCCTGAACAGGTCGCCAGTTTGTTGCGGGGCTATTCAACCACACACACTCACATGCAAACCAATGAAGCACTGACATTAGGAGGAATAGAGTGTCTGGAGAAAACCCACACACACATGGGATTCAAACCAGGGCCGTCTTGCTGAGAGGTAAGAGGAAACCACTGCATCATTGGGCAGTCCCTGATTTAAAACATTTTTTGAATAATATGAAACATTTTTATCAGTTGGAATTTTTAATCATAGTTTAGTTCAGTAGTTTTATTAAATTGTAGCCAATATTTAGTTTTAAGTTCCTAAACTGCAGCTAACTGTAACTTTTGTGTCTTTAATGTTCCTAAATGGCTTCTCTTATTTGTTACTTAAACTTTACTGTTACAAACTTCCAGCTGGTCCAAAATAGTGCAGCCAGAGTTCTGATGAAACTATTTCTGTATTTTTGCTCGTTAAAAGCAAAACATAAAATTCCTCAACTGTCAAATGTTCAAACTCCATCTTTTCTCACTGATCCCATCGAGTCTGTCCTCTTTTTGACAAAAAGAACAATTCTTACTGAGTGAAATTCCTCGAAAAGGAAGTTCATACTCATTAAATTAAAAATGGAGGTCCTCTGTTTCCTTTAGTATCTTCTCTAAAAGAGAAAACACCAAACCACCTTGCAGCCAAAGTCAATTCAGACCAGGTCATTCCAACATGGCCAAAGTGTTTTAACTGCAGTGAAACAACAGATTGAATCGAAGGGCTTTCAGTGTATTCCCAATACTGAGCAAATTGAGAAAGGTGATAAAGACAATAACTGAATTTAAATGGAGAAGCCTCCGGCAGAACCAAATTCAATAAGGACGGCCATCTGCTGTGAGTCAGAAAGAACAAGAACGAAACACACAGAAATACTGGAACATCTGTTACAAGACAAAAGAGGTGAGTTATTAACTGCAGATGTGAGAGACAAACACAAATGTATAGAAGGAAGACATAAGACTTACATAGCGAGGATAAAGACAGAGGAACTCAAAGCTCTGCAGTAGTTAAGAGAACATGAAGCAAACCAACACAACATCCTCAAACATAAACAAACCAACATAAACAACCCACAGGTGACAGGAAAGAGACAGTTGATGGCTTTTGGCGGTCCGTCTTTGTGAATTTGGAGTACAAAATGACGTCTTACGAAGGAAAGATTGTGTCAAATTCTTCCAAATGTATTTGAGGAAATGGACACAAATACAACTCATGTTTAAATGAAGCTCTTCTCTTCCAGTAAACAGCCTTCCTGGTTGTTCCCAGAATTCCCTTTTTAAGAACACATTGAATGGAATGAACGAGTAAAAAATAAAAGCCTGCATGCCTAAAAAACGTAGATGTTTGCTCAAAACTTTCATTCCAACCTCGCCCAGGCTACTGTGAGTGAGATCGCCTTTACGTCTAAGAATCCGTACTCCATTTCCTTTGTGTGTTTTCTGCTTGGATGTAAATCCAGAGCTTGTTAATTCCTTACTGGAGCTCCACCGTGCTGTGGTTGCTCTCCTGCGTCCCTTGAGAATGTGGCTTAGCGTCTCTTTCGGAGTCTGCGTGCGTGCACGGAGCACACAAGCTTTTTGTTTAAGCTCTCCTATCCTCCAAACAGACTACACTCTGCAGGCTGTTAAAAACCGTTAAAGGGATCCATGAGTCCTGAAGAAGACCAGAACCAGCAGGGAGGCTTCAGCAGAACAGCTTCAAGGGGCCGTTTCTGGGCTGTCTGATATAGGCCCATAAAACGTTCTGTTTTTATTGTCCGATATATAAAATATTACTTCATGTTTTCCTCTTTTTCTTGTCTGCAAAAGCACACGCCGTGGTGAAGTCTACCAATTATCCCAAACAGGTGCTAATGTTTGTCTGCATCACATGTAGGCTGAAACTCAGTCATGAACATTACCGGCTACAGGAGGCTTTAACCTGGGAGATGGACAGTGACATGAAAAGAGTTAAGAAAATGGATGGATGGGTTTGAAAAGGAAGTTGATCATTATTTAAAATTTTTTTTTAACAAAGACCTTTTACTCATAACATAACTTTGATGAATCATAACAAAAAAAAATAAAACAGTAAACGGGAACAAAAAGGAGAAGCAGAAGTTGCACATTTTAAGGCAAAGATGCTGCTTTAATGTCTAGAAGTAGACTCATTCGATCTTGCTTTGTCCTGTGCCACTTGTCCTGTGTCGTGTGCATCAAATGCCAGGTGAGTTCATAGCTTAATGTAGAGAAAAGCAGCTAAAAGTGTTGCATACTGGAGCAGTGACAGAATCAGCTGATTTAAGGTAATTGCGTAAACACTTCCCTGCTGTAATGTGTTGCATATCAGCGCAAGGCCGCTTTTCTCTGCTGCTTTCCTACATTAACTGCGTAAACGGTTGAAGAGTTACGGCAGTCGAGAGAATGTCATCGCAGGAGCGAAATCTCTGGTGTTGCAGGGTTAAATGTTGGCTTTGACTATTTGTATCCGCAAAATTCTTCCCACAATTGCGACAGACCGTTGAGTACTTTTGAGTGTAACTCTTATTTTTCCTAATTGATAGTTTTTCCCACCGTGTTTTCCTTTTTTTTCTAATACAGTTTCATTGTCATAATTTGTGTTTTCTAAGGTGGTTGTCAAGGGGTTTTTGTTTTTAAACCTGACATGTGGATTATCACGTTACGTTGGATAAAATATATAAAGCAAACCAGTCTGGAAAGATGATTTATTGGCTCTCTTCTGTTCAAGGCCAGATAGATTTTCTGAACCCCGCCTTCCCTTAGGAGCGGCAACGTGGGGCTAATATCCGAAAATGACGATGAATATTCCCCTCGCTCTGAGCACTTCTGTGCCTGCAGCCTTTTTTCCTGACAGCTCCTCCATCCCGGTGCTTTTGTGAGAGTCGGGGCTGCATGTTGTGGAGGCTGCGTGCTGTAAAGCTTGTTGGCTCTCAGTGAATGAAAGCGAACATCCGTCCAGCTTATCTGGGAGAGCAGACTTGGGCTTTTTGCCTCATAATTGCAGGCTGATACAAGCATGAACACACAGCAAAGAGCCTCTTTGAGGGAGGCTTAAGTCTGCCTCTCATTTCTCATCCGTTTGTGCGTCTGAGAGTCCAGATCAAAAAGAAGGGGAAACGTAGCATGAAAACTGGACTTTGCTTCAACTACCAGACCCTCTGAGTGCACGTGAGGCTCATGAAAACCAGGGCAGGTGACTCCAAACTGTCTCGGTGTGCAGCTCCTTCTCACAAACCTAAGCTTCCAGCATTTTCACAGCTTTTTTAGCAGCAAAGTTCCTGGTGGCCTGCGTTTGACTCCTGAATCTCCATCCACACCCTCTTTCCCACCCCCTCAAACTTCTCTGGAATTAAATGTTCTCCTCAGAGCTCCTCATCCTCTCGCCCACAACCCAAAAAGAGAAACAAACTTTGAAGTGAGTGGTATCTTTGAGGCTCGGATCACAGAATGCTGTCGTACCGGTCTTATTAGCAAAGAACAGACTGGGCCGCTGAGGGCCAAGACGGAGGCCTTTAAAGGTCATTCAGAGATTAGTTGCAGCGTATTGTGTTTATGAATAAACAAGAGAAGTTTTTAGTTATTTTTGAAGTAGAAGTTGGAGTATGACTGCAGGACGACATCTGTTGAGATGTCAGTTTAATTAATGGCAGCAAATCTCTAGAAGTTCTTAAGAACCAAAAAAAAGCCCATGAAGAAGAGTCCAAAAGACACAATTGTGGTGCAGGAAAGTTCTGCACATATACGTCCCAATACAATCATTTTTTAATCTATTGTAAAGCATTCCCAATGGTCTTTTAAGTATGATTATGCAGTTTTTAGGCAAAATCATATATTTAAAAAAAGCCTAACTTTCTAGGACATAGTTCCTGCAAAGTGGGAGGAGTTTATCAGATTCGACATCACATCCACTAGCTTTTTTCACCTGCAGATTAAAGACATACTCAGAAACATAATTTTAATTGTAATTTTTTTTTTATGCGTGTCCTCCATTGTGAGAAAAATGCAACAATAAGATGTTAAAAAAACACGATTCTCATTGGCGTGGGTCTTTATTGTCTTAACACCCAAAGCTGATATTTGATCTAAACATGTAGTTACAGAACTAGAGTGAAACAGAACAGACTACTCTGGTAATACACATACTCCAAATGTGCTGTCCATGCATGAGGTCATAAGAGGTTAAAAGCAAACATGAATCCCAGATTGTTATTTGCTCGTTCTTCAGTCTTTATTTACAGCTAACACTGTGATGTTAGCATAGCACTGACAATGGGAAGGTGGTTGAAGTTGATTGGTGGAGAGCTGGATAGACGAGCTCCATAAGTGAACTAGATGTTGTGCTTCAGCTGTATGACGATATGTCATTTTCCTTCCTTTTCCTTCTGATTCCTTTTTGTCCTTTTTCTTTAAACCTTTTTCTTCCAACTTTATGAAGTGATTTTAGCATCGATTGATTTTTAAATGGTCACCTCAGAGACACTTTTATCATTTTTTGCACTGCCTGCCCATTTTCTTTTTGATCAAACAACAGTATGATGATACGTTCACACCAAGAACGCATCCAGGGTGATGTTCACATTGGACTGTCGCTACCCGATACTAGCTCATGTTCACCACCACCATGTGGACGAGGTTTGGTGCAAATCTCGCTCTAGGTTTTTTCTTTCACACATCTGTACCAATAAATGAAAGATTTGGAGTCTTATACTTCCTGTTGGGCACAAAAAAAAGATTAATTTCTAACTCATTATCAATATGTTCAAATTACTGACACAAGCGATGCCTTCCATTAGGGATAGGTGATGTTAAATTTTTTATATCAATATTTTATGTCACTTTCACGTTGGGCATGTCATGTGAACACACTAAAAACCCATTATTGAATGCACGTTTAGCTCATGGTGTTGTTTACACTGGACAGACCCAACATCTGACAGAACCAATCAACTTACAAACCTCCCTTCTAGATCAGATGCAGAAGTTTCTGCGAGGTTGCAATTACCAGAATAAAGCAGTTCATTTTAAGATGAGAATGCATTTCTGTTTTCAGCTCATTCCACCTCTAGTTAATGTCAACCATGGGATTAGCAGCATGATTTTCAAGGATTCTCCTAAAAAACAAACAATAAACAAACAAACATGTTTGATTCCATCAAACAAAAGTTGGTGCCATGTCCACATTGTTGAGCAAAAAAGAAAATGTTCTGAATTAATCCACTTCTGCCTCATTCAACTTTCAAACAGTTCACTCATGTTTATATTGTCTCATTGTTGCAGTAAAATCCTCACAGCTTAGCAGACAGGCTGTAGCTCTTAACTGTCTCAAATTACACGCTTTTTATAAGAGAAAGATTACAAAAGAATGTTCTTTTATGAAGAGGTGGTGCTGGCTTCTGAAACATCTCTGTGTGGGACGAGGACGACGAGATCCTCTGTCAGAAGGAGGCTTTGATGAAGTAGAGGACCTAAACAGATCGGACAGTGACAGGTGGAGAGTAGAGGTATCCCCTCCCTTGGTTTCCTTGAGACCCCAAGAGAAAAGTGGAGCGACAGATGGGGGAGGATCAAGAGGGGGGATGACAGGATTCATTAAACGACGTCTGGATGTGTCAATGCGAGGCTTTTTTGCATGTTCAAGAGCCTGTTTATGATGCATGTGCGTCTGTGTGAGCAGCTGACAAATGGAGGACTCTGACTTGTTCTTCTTTTTTTTTTCCATGTGCTTTAAATTCTGACAAAACCCACGCAAAACCAGGGGGAAGTGCAGGGTTTTGTTTGGTCTTCAAGGACATTTTTGATCTACACCGGAGCCGACTTCCTCTGATGGTCGGTCCCATTGAGAAAACGCTGGTCCTGTTGAAAACGAGGGTTTCTGTTCAATTGCAGATGAACTCTGGTGCAGTTCACTTCAGTGTGACTGCAAACTGACTTTTTATGAACCAAAGACAGGAATCTCAAGGGAAGGAAACAACAAAAGCTTTGTGTGATAAGAAGAGAAATAAAAACAGGGCACAATAAGCAGGAATCACCTAATAGTTTAAAAATTTCTGCTGGGTAAACTGTGTGCTGAGGTGCTCATTCACACATAACAGTGAAACAGCTTTTTACCTCTTCAAACTGAGTCAACGTAACTTTATAATTAAATATAATAATTCACATAACATATTTATTGTCTTCCAGTGCATGCACTGAAGCCTCTCATTTATCCAGGCGATGCTATCTTGAAGTCAAGTCATGGCATCTGGTTTTAAATTCTTCTTTCTTAAAATGTTTCACCACTTATTCAAGAGGCTTTATCAGTCTTAGAATTTTTTTTTAAACTTTGGCACAGGACTTAAATGTGTAAATATTCCAAGTTCATGAGGACAGTAGGAGTATAACATTAATCAGCTTCATTCAATCGTAGAATTATTCTTTAACCTGAAAATCCAAATGGATTTTTAACAGTTTTTTTTCAGTCAACTGAATCAATTAACTGAGAAATAATTTAGAGCAATTTTTAACGCTAAAAGAGCAATTTTGTCCAGTTTCTGACCAAAAGCCAGAGAGAGTCGCAAAGTCCTACTAACTCGTTTAAAAAATACACTTAATTTATGTTTTTTTGGCCACTAACCCATTATTTATAATAAAATATAATAATAGAATTAGTGGCAGCAAGTCAAGTGCAGACTTCCAGTTATTCCTTAATTTTGTTTAGCATAATTTTCTAAATGGATTATGTATCCAAACACGTCACTGGCAGTGACCTCTATTGAGACAGAGAGACTTTTAAAACTGAAGAAAGATAAGGAGCACTTCTACAAACAGTAAATCCATGTTCCTTCAGAAGGAGCAGCACCCGGATGTCATTTATAAGTAGAAGTAAGTCAGTAATTACAATTTGGTTTTTTTTGCAACAGTTTGTAAATGGAAGAAAAATGCTGAAATTAAATTTTTAGCAACACACCTTAAAGATCCACTCCAATGAAAATAGTCTTTTCTGTGTTTTAACATGTTCTTGTGGCATTTTCTCATAATAGAGAACCTATTTAAAAGAATTTATAATTAAAACTGTATTTCTGAGTATTTCTTAATTCAAATCACATTGGATTTGAAAAACCTCAAACTAATGATGCAGTTACTGAACTGGCTTTACCAAAATCCCTCTTCTTCACTCTGCTCCTACGTTGCTCTCCTGCCAAAACACTTGCTAAAATTCTTGACAAACCAGAATTGTTTTTCTGAAGAACTACTGCCGCTCAGCATAAAACGTGTTTCAAAGAAACAAAGTATTTTTGATTTGATTTGAAAACGGCACAATCATAATCAAAAGAGTACTGGGAACGATTTTCCAAAAGAAAAAAATTATGGTTGGTGTGGGTCTTTAGCTGAAACTCAAATGGTGAATAAACCTCTGTAGGGTTCATATGACTGTAAATCTGGCTGATGATGTCATTAGATTTACACATCACTGCTGAAGCTGAACTCTGGAAGTTTTCCACACATAAAAACGTTTTCTTCCATCTGCTTTCTCTGGGGGGCGCCACCGGATTTTCTTCCTTTACTACAATCTGGATCTAGATTCATTAATTTTTTTCCTGACCTGTCTGTAGTGCTGCACAGATACAACTATTTGAGCTTTTTTCCCCTTCAGCTGGAAAAAATGAAATATTTTTCAAACAAGTAGAGCCTTAATTGCGAACTCATCCCACATTATTAAGCCAGTATCTATTGCAGTAAAACTGAGGAGGTGACACAATGGTGACACAAATATTACTGGACAGGAAGTTACTAGCCTGATGACCAGCTTTCCACAACATCGATTCTGGAGAGGAAATATGTCCAAACTTTCAACCAATGAGGGAGAAAAGAGACATTCCATCTCCAAACACTAGGTGGCAGTAGATCGCATGTGTTTTTGCTCAAGTTTCTATTATTCCCTCATTTTTATCCAACCATGTTTTATTTGCACTACTGCAGGGCAACACAGGATTCCCACACTCTCACACACAAACACACAGAAGCATCAGCAGGTGGTTGCTGTGGGGTCAGCAGAACTTACCAGCTGGTGACGGCGTGTTGCTGCTGCTGCTGGACGGCTGCTGGACTTGTGATCTTTGAGGTGAGGGGGAGTGCAGCTGGGGCAGGGAGCTGATGACTGATGGAAACAGATAAGGGTAGACCTCGGGAGTGTAGCGCCTCATCTGGACCAGTGAGGGACTGCTGCAGGACTGGGTGCGGCTGGCGGTCTTCATCACAACAGAGGGTGAGGGGCACACTGAGCACTGAGGCAGTGAGGTGGGGGGCCATCGGGTGTCCTTGATGTTGCAGTTAGTATACGTGGAACAGGCGTGAAGGCACCTCGGCTGTCCCGACACGCATAGTGAGGGGATTTAACGTCGCCGTCTCAGAGGCTTCACCTTCCAGCTCTGAAAAATCAAACATAGAAAAACAAAGATTCGTCTCTGTCAATAAAGTTTTGCCTGCCACAGCAATGCACTAAGCTTAACAACCATGTCTCTGAACTTTTGCAAAGATACAGTGGTGATATTCTACAGAAACTGTTTTAATTAAGTAGAACAAGCAGGAAACCTCCGAAAATGATGTGAAATGGTTCCAAATTCAGAATACAGATCTTATAAAGCATGGTCCTCAAACCTTGGGACTCTGGACTTTTTTGCTTGACATTTTTAATGTGAGCGACTGAAAACTTGCGGGAGAGAGTTTAATCAAAAGGATGATGGGATATCAGCAAAGGCTTACTTCTGCACCACAACTGAGAGGCAAATTTTTAATAAAATCCTGCCGCTATGAACAAACTTTGTCCAAGAAAACGACACCATTTAAAAAAATATATATATTTTAACTAAAAACAGCGGAATCATAAGTTAAAGACCACTGAGAACACTTTTACAACGGATCAAAAGATGATCAGAGTGCAACTTTAAGACTTTACAGCAAAATTTATCCTACAAGTATGTTAAGAAAAGATCTAAAGATCTATGTCTTGATTAAGTTTCTTTGAACAACGCATTGAGCAGATAAAAGAAGAACAAACAACTTCAGCAAAAAAGAAAGCTGCATTTAAAAAATAAAACCAGGAGTTCAACTAAAAATGTTGATTTATCATGACAGGTTGTTCCCACGCACCAAGCTTTCTTTGCAGAGCAACTGGCTCTTTAACGTTACAAAGATGCTGCTAATAAAGTTGGATACACTGTGGATTCACCCCTGTTATTATACATAAAAACCACCGGTTTTATGAGGGTCATATTATTTTATTTTGTTATATTTGTCCACATCTTAAAGGACAGACAAGGCTGAAGTTAGCAGGGTTTTTTTCTGATATGACATTTAAGGGAAAAGTTAAGGGAAAAATCTGCATCATATTAAAATAGATACAAAGGTAATGAAAAGTTAAGGTTCACTGACAGTTTAAACCGGCTGCAGATGTTTTATGGAAGAAAAATTAAGTTTAAAATTTAAAATAAAGAAAAAAAATCCATCTGATTTTAGATCTTTTGAGGAAAACTACAGAACAAAAAAAAAAAAACTTTCACACCTAGATTTTCCTGCAGGACAAAGAGATTACTACAAGCAGTCTCTGATATGTGAAAATGATTTTCAGTTTGTAGAAATTTGATATAAGGAAATAAGGATATAACCTCCTGTACCAAGAGAATGATTTTTTGAGGTTACACAAATCACAAACTGTGTTTTTATTGATCTTAGAGTTGTTGTAGAGTTAGTGTTAGAGTTTTCTATACAAGAGTCGGACTAAGATGACATAATATAAAAAACGAATACTTGTAATCTTGCCTTTAATAAGTTTTGCAAATCAGAAATTTCATTTGTTTTGATCATCATCCTCTCTAAAAAAAAAAAATATTCGGACGGTTTAAAAAAAAAAAAAACAACATAAACTTAAACTCTCTGTGATGAATTGTGAACTTTTTCTTAGATTTCCTAAATTCAAAAAGTCAGATGACAACTTAAAGGCCTTGTGAAGGCCGGCCCATAAAAATATTATCTGACATTTGAGCTGGTAAGCGGCAGAAACAAACCTGGGAAGTTTTAAGTTAAAGAACTGCTTGTCAACGTTCCTTATGTTTAGTGATTTAACCTTCCAGCTCAATCCTGATGCTGTCCATGAGCCTATGAGCTTATTTTTATTTTCAAAAATAATATCATTAAATAATGATAATTGAATAAACTTAAATAAACTAAATCTCAAAATCAGAGTGATAGTGACTGCAAAAGAGAGAAGAAAAGCAGTAAAAAAAAAAAACTTTTATTATGCTACTTACTTGTTGTAATGGCAATGCACTGTAGTACATTTTAAGAGCCCATAAAGAGCCCCCTCAGTCTAAAAATACACTGCATCGTTTTGATAATTACCTTAAATTGCTTAAGAAAAGAGGGCGAACAGTTCATGTCATCTGCTTTTGTTTGTGCTGCTGGTTTTTCTCTTGCAGCATCAAATGTTTACTGAAAAGCATTCGGCTTTTAAGAGCTCCTCAAACTCCCCTCCACAAACTCCAGACACAGTTGGAGAAGTGAAATATGAATCAGAGACGTTGCAGCTTTGATGGTACACTATGGTACACTACCATGCAGCGACGACCCCTTCATCTTTCCGTCAGGTGTTCAGCCATCTATCTATCTCTGGTAAATGGCAAATACTTATATAGGACTTTTCTACATTGATTAACGCACTTTACAGAATCTGTGTTTTACTAAATGCCACCTTAAGAAAAAAAATCTGGAAATTAGAAATGATTACAACTTTTTCATTTAGTTTGTTCTTTCCTAGATGCCCGTGGTTTCATTCTCTCTGCATTTCTGGAGGAGGGATCTTTGTCTTTAAGATCTTTGCTTCATTATGGCAGTAATGACAAGCGGTGCAAACATGCATCAGGGAAAAGTCAATAGACCTGACTGGTAACATGGGAATTAACAGTGACGTGTCTGGGGGGGGGGCACAAAAACCGTCAGGATCAATTCCACAAACATAACAGACAGACATGACCTTAAACAAGGGAACAACCCCCTCCACCTCTGCGATGCAGATCATTCATCAAGTTAAAGAAGCAGGTCTTCCTCGGTGTGATGGACATAAAACGAAGTAGGAATTTTCAGGTTTCAGATGTTCTAAAACTATCTGAGAGAATCAGGAGTTTAAAAACATCCTTGCTTTGATCAAGCAAGAGTTCATCTATCCATGATGCTCTGATGAGCAAATTAGCAAAAAAGGAGACAACAGGGGATCTGTGAAGCTTATTCAAAACCCCAACAAAGGTGAGCTTTTGCTGCTTGATCTCCAAACTTGATCAAAGTCCCACTCTGATCATCTTTTGATCTATTGATCTTCTGGTTCTGGTCCTGGACCAGGGTCAGCTTGTGTGCATTCAGGATGAAAATTTGTTCCGGATTATTGGGGGAAACAAATGCTTGTTTTAAAAAAAAAAAACACACTTTAAGGGAACCAGATGTGTCAAGTAAACATCCTTAATTATGACTGTGCTGTTTTTAGCCACAAAACCAAAATAAAAACAGTTGTTTTCTAGGACATAGTTTCTGCATTGCAGCAGAAGTTTTTTAGAAATTTGTCTCAGAGTTGTTTTCACTAAGCAAACCCATCCCCATTCCCCCTCCCCATTGCTGAGAACTTGGAGTAGGGAGTTTGTGGCCTGCCCAGCGTATTCGATGTCACAATTATGCTCTTTGTAAAACTGAATTATTTTGTCCGCTCCTGAGTTCCAACAACTTGAGTAAAAAAGTACTGTTCCTTTTCCTCCATGTGTTCAGTCTCTTTATGTTATGGTCCCCTTTTTGTCCGTCCCCTAGACTCGAGCCAGGTTTGCCTGGTGGGGACGCCTGTGTAGGCAAAACTTGTGTGGAGGTCTGTCTTTTTACAGCCTGTGTTGCCCTTGTCCTGGTGTTTTGGGCGCTGGTATGAGCACGTTGCTCGTGCCAGTACTTTGTTTGGTGTTTTTTTTTCTTTGTGCCTCCAACAAGCTAAAAACACAAATACTGTTTTTATCAGAGTGGGTTTTTAATTCTTTGGGTGTTTTGATTTTCGATGAAAAACAGTCTCTTCTCTGTTGCCTTTGGCTTATAAATGACGGGAGCATTTCTGCTGCTGATATCAAATATGCTAAGCTTTTTATTCCTTTCGGCCTAGACAGCATGCAGCTTTTACCGCAGTGTAATTAGAAATTTTTGATAAAAGGTCCTCAAGAAAAAATAAGCACCATAATAGACAGGAAGCTTCAGTAGGAATGAGGTTGGAGAAGTACAATCTTTTAGACGCTTCCTGTGTGTTTTTTCCCCTTTTTTTCCCCCCCATCTGCCTTCAATCTACGTATGAATGCATAATGTGACACTTGTCAAAGGACAAAGACCAGAGAAAGTTGAAAGAGGAGCTTCTAGGAGATCAACATGAAGAAGTTAAGGAAAAACGTTCATCAAGCTACACCAACCAATCAGGATGAGCCCTTCATGTGGGCAGATAGCAGTCTGCAGGCAAACTGTTTCTGGAAAGACCTAACACGGACTCTGGTTAGTGTTAAGAAGTGTGTCTGCTTAGCTTCTTCTCTGACTCCAAGAAGTTTCATAGCAGATCTAGATGCCCTGAGCTGACATAACTGACTAAGCTAGAGCAGAATAACTGAATCCTCAGAGCCTTCAGACTGGTGAAACGGACGGAATGTCACAATAGGACAGAGTAAAAAAAGAGTTGCCGCAGTGTGCGGCTGCTTTGCAAATGTTGGGTCTAAGGCGGGCAGCAAGGGCGGGAGTGGTCTGTCGCGGCGTGGGAGGTGGGGCGTAGAGGCGAGGGCAGAGCCGGTTTAGATTGCTCTCTCACAAAAAGTGGACTATTTGATTGGTGGTGCAGTAACACAAAGCGTCAAATATGTCGACTGTAGCAGCAAAGGAAAGCGCTATATTAGCTCATTGTCACGGTAGGTTCAAGAAAGCGTCAGTTCAGAGAGAAAGTTCCCCTCTTAGTGCCTGTCTTTGTCTGGAAGATGAAGCAAAAAGCTTGTTTTAAAGAAGCCTGCACAGTAATGTAGAACATTTGGGCTATGAGACCAGAACTTCTTTTTTAGATGAGCATCAATACCCAGTACCCAATCAGATTTGAGTATTCACCTGAACCATTTAAAGTGAAGCAACACAATGTTGCATACTGTCGTAGAAAATGTACATAGTAAAACATTGTGATTAACCACAACCCAAAAGTGTGATTCATCCGATACATTTTTTAAATCAATTGATAGCACTAGTTTTTACGTAAGTTGTATTTCCCGTTCACACAACAAACATTTTCTGAGCTGTATCTGCAGCTGGATGTCTCTTCTGCAGTAGAAGATCAGGGGATAATAGATTTAATTAAAATGCTTTATTTAATATGATAATAGTAACTTTATTTTTATATTGATTGTCACAATAAATTGGAAATGGAACATTTTAAAAGTGGTTTTTTATGTTAAGTTGATATTAATTTTTGTCTCTGAGAAGGAATATCTGTAAACAATAAAAAAAGGAATTAATTGCTCCTTTAGAATTAAAATAAATATAAAATAATATAACATTTTAATTTGTTAAAGCTGGCCCAATTTTAGCGCAAAATCATTTTACAACAGCCACAAACCGAGCTCCAGGAAATGAAAAATCATGCACAACAGCATGTTGTATTTGTTTGGGTTCTGCAAAAAAACAAAGCTGCATGTGAGTTCATTTCAGTGGCAGGAGTTCCTGCAGACAAGCACTAGGTTTTCTCCAAGCAGAAATTCTTTTTTTTTAGTCACTGCTTCAGTGCTGCTGTTGCAGAGCTCATGTCCCACCAGAATATTATGAAACTGACCTAATTTTGAAAGCTTGCTGCAGGCAGAGATATGGACTCTTTTGTGCTTTTAGTTTCGTACTGAATAATTGATTCGACCCTCCTTTTCCTACAATCCTGAGCCATTGTGGATGGAATTAGATAAATATATGTACCGTGCTGTGTGTCGGTCCAAATGCATGCTTGCAGTGCTTTCTGTGCAGTCTCATTTTTTGCACAGAACTTTCACATAAGGCCAAGTTTTTGTCTGTTAAATAAACAGAAGAATGAAGAGTGGCGGCTTTGTTGTTACTGAGCACCAAGAAGCTCTGAGAGGATCATTACACATGATGTGCCTCTGTGAACATACCTGTCATAATACCCCCCCACATACACCACCCTCACACAAACATGCAGCGCTGACATACACTCCACAGGACTCTTGCACATTCTGTTTGACACCTTTATTTAAGCGCTCTCCAGCAGCCCGGGGTCTGATGAAATATTCAGAGCAGGATTCCCGTGCCTGCTGCCGCCGCTGCTCCTGTGATAACAGCCTCCTTCTTTAATTAAAGCCGAGTGAGCTCATGCTGGAGCCGCCTGCAGGCGGAGGCCAGCAGAACCTGCTGCAGTGGCCATTTAAGGAAGTCATTGAAATATTAACAGGAAAAGGAGACAAAAGGTGGTTCAGGTAAGCATCTTGCTGTGAGCCTCTCAGCTTTACTTCCACCCCTGCTCATTGGGATGACGCTCCATAACTGAAGAACCTGGAAGGCACTCAACTGTGTTTGACAAAGAAGCTCAGTATCACGTAGAATAAACCAGCATCTCGTTAGGTCCAGGTAGCCAGACAGAAGTGGCCGCCTTAGCAAATCTTTTAAGCAAATTTCCTGTGTCCTTCTAAATGCTGAACAGTCTAAGGGGTGCAGCTCAACTATGATAAGCATAAGTTGTGTCTGATTTGCTAGTTTGACAAAGACGTAATCCAAACTTGCTACCTTAAAGTGCAAAAATAGCCCTCTAGAAATAAGTCAAAAATTAAAATAAATGAGCAAAAATCTGCCAATAGGGTAAGAAAAATTGTTTTATCAAAAAATTATAGTAACTAAGACATATTATCTTTAATTAAGATAGTTTTTCTATTGAAAAACTTTCCTAGTAAGATTATTTTTCTTGAAAAACAGAACGTAAGAGTTTATCAATGAAACTCTTTTTACTTCAGTGGTGGCTGACATTTTTTAATTCTGCACTATTGGTCCAAAATAAACATGGAATTATCCACACCATAGTTTTATTCCACACACATGCTTTTTCTACTTTTGATAAAGCAGTCTTCAGCAGGTCTAAGAAAAAAGCACCCTACTTTCAGAAGCAGCTTTTTGACAAATCCACTCTCGTTCCCTTTTCCTATTTCTCTGATTTGTAAGTCATCTGGAGTGGGTGGAGTCTCGCATGGAAGATCTGCTGGGAGGAAATGATGTAAGCCATAGTCACAAAAGCCCTTATGGGTGACTACGGACTGCCACCTGGTGAAAAATGGATAAAACTTTAAGGGACATGCAAAGGGCCTGTACGAATGTCTCGAGTATAGACTACTCAGTGGAGCAAAAATTAGTCTGGTCTTTTAGTGCAAATTGTCTAATTGTCAGTCAATTGTCCAAAGAGGTTGTCCAAAGAGCAAGGGTTTGGCTCCCTCTTTTCTTTTACGTAAACACTAAACTGGACAACAGTGGATAAGCAGCAGATAATGGCAAAGGATTTACTCAAAACTACTCCTGTTTTGTCTCATTTGTTTTGTTGGTTCAGTAGTTCATTCAGAGATCCAGGACGATTCCTGATGGCTCATTTTCATAAGATTTTACCAGAAAAATGAAACATTTGAATGCAGGTACTGGACTACATCAACTGTGTCAGTGTTGAATCTTTGCTGGAATTCAAAGAAGTACGTTCCAAACATGGCACTCAGCTCCTCAAAAATGGGATGCATTTTGAACTAGCACAGACCCCGGCACACTTATGGAGGATACTTTTTTTCACAGACCTTGCTTGAAGCATTACAGATCCACTCCAATGAAAAATTGTGTTTTTAACAGGTTCTTGTAGCATATTTTTTTTTCATGTTGGAGGACATATTTAGATTAATTTAAGATAAAAACTTTATTTCTGAGTGTTTCTGTATTCAAATCGTGATGGATAAGGAGCAGACAAAAACCCGCGGTTTGAAAAAGCTCAGATTTGTGATGCAGCAGCTGCCAAAGTCTACCTTCTCAGGTGCAATTCTGAAGCATCCACTTGAGGACAAATGGATTCATTAATGTCATCATTTTCCTTGTCAAAATTGTACAGCTTGATAGCTCTGATATTGTTCGCCATGTTTTTTCTACACTAATGTTAGCTAGAGCTTGTAAGATGCTATAAGCTAGCTGGAAAGAGTGTAAACAAAGGAATGCAGACAAATATGTCTAAAAAAGGACACAGGCTTTTTGAATTTGGGTCTGCATATATATATATATAAAATTGCATAATCATAATTAATTGGAGTGGGAGTTTAAATAAACTCGAGGCAGCTACCCAAACAGATCAGCTCTGAGGGTTTTGAAAAGCTCACACAGATCTTCATCACCTTCATTTGGCTTTCCTCCAGATCGTCCCACTGTCTGCTTAGACTTTTGCACTCTAATGTTCTTCAGAGAAATGCAAAAACGTCATTTGTTTTTCATCAACATGACAAATTAAAAACATTGATCACGGAGAGAAAATGTGTTTTCAGTTGCTAGCTGTGATGAAAAATAGAGCATTTATCAATTATAAGGCAATATCTTCTTTAAGACCTCCTGATTATTGATTTGGTTTGACAGCTTCCGTTGCACTGATGAATCTGGGAGGGAGGAGCCATGTCCCTGCCTTCTCCAGGGTTTCATCTATCTCTCATACCCCGGTCTCCAAGCAAACCTCACACCTAAATGCTTATTTGAATGGGACACAAATCACAGAAGACAAACGCCTGCCCCTGCAGCATCACTTCCATCGTCACCGTCAGCTTCGGTTTCACAAATGTGATGAGCAGAGGAGAATAAGTGTCTTCAGTGACATGAGTTATGTGATGAGCATCTGCAAACATCACCTTTTTTAGGAAACAGACCAGCCGGAGCCTCTCTGTGTTTGAGAGCAGAAATAAAATGATTTTTTTCCACATTTTAACAAAATTTGATTCAGAGAAAAATGTAAATTAGATGTAAATCTTAATTTAGAATGATCTACCTGTGCAGCCGGAACCATCTTTCGATCATAGCTGCAGCCGCCTCGTCTCGGCAGGACCATGAAATATGAGTGACATGAAGAGTTTGATGCTGCTGCGGTTTTTGAGAAGATCAATAACTGTGACCAGAAAAGACTCTGGGCTGTCTCTTGAGTGTTAAACGGCAGGTTTGTCATCATCAGCAAAGCAGCAACACCTAGAGCTCTATGCATGATGGGATGTTGCAGCTCTGTTTCATCAGACATCGTGAAGGAATTATGATTCCAGTCCTGACTGTATGTGTTCTGAAGGTGCTCTTTACAAACATGGATTCAGGTTTTCAGCTCTGTAGTTTCATCTAAAATTAGGGATGTACACGCAATATGACTAACAGCAGGCAAAGATTTCTGCTAACAAATTGTCCTGATACCTTTGTGCTTTGACAATGATGATTGGGAATGCATTAAATTGCTCGAAACAAACATTTACATGTGGCTTTAAAAATCCCGTTTTCCTCCTCTTTTAAGAATGAAAATTGAAGCGAATCTGCAGCACTAAGATATATTTAAAGTTCCTGAAAAATAACCTTTGGAGGAGAGCTTCAACCAACAGGAGGATTGAAAAAGGAGTTCAGACAGAAAACAAGTGTAAAACCCTCTGCTCAGGGGTTAAAAGCTACACCCAGTGGGGTTGTAGATCCAACACTGAGGAGAAAAGGACAGTTCGGGCTTTATCTGTTATTCTGGTGACTTAGAAAGTTTTTGCCAATTTGTGGGGATTTTAACCAGAGATTTTGGAGACACCTACATAACACACGCTCTTTGACACACCGTACATTTTTGTGGTTAAGGTGAATCAGTTCACTCTAATGTAGAAAAAAAAACTTCTTTATGCTGCAAAAGATTTATTGGATTTCATTGATTGCATAAGCAATTCTCTACTGCAAAGCATTGCATATCAGCGCAAGGCTGCTTTTCTCTGCTTTAGAATTAGCTGCAATTATGTTCATTGCATAAACAGTTGGAGAGTTACTGGATTTAAAAGAATGTTAACATTGGAGCTAAAGCTCTGGTGTTATAGTTGCCGAGATACCTTATCTTCTTCACTAGATTGATAGTTTGATTGCTGGTGGACAAATTTGACCAAACCAGACCTGAATTAAGTACTTTTTTTTTAAGTAGGATGCATTGCATTGCTAACAATTTACACACATCAAAGAGTTTTCAGATTAAGCCTCCATGGTTAAATGCAAACAACACTTTTTAATGCAAACCATGAACTTGAATTTTAGGCATATTCTGTAGAAGTGTGTATAATAAAAATGGATAAATAAGAGCTTTGTGTGTGCACTTTGTTGGAAAAAAATAAACTACACATGAGTGAACCAAGTAAATAGTGCATGGAGATGAGGAGGAAGCCCTCAATGTTTACTACAAACCACTCTCAATATTCCTGTTCTAATATTGAACATTACTACATTCATGTTATCATCATCATTGCCATAATCATCATCAACATTATCATAATCACCACTATTGCCACCATCATCAATATCTTTACAACCATCGTTACCAAATGGACATTGCTGGTACCCAAGCGGAAATCTGACACAGTGAAAAAGCAAGTACACACATGGACACATGGAAAAGAAAGCAACATGATCTGTTTTAAAGATTTCTTTGGAGACAAATGTACACTGTAAAATAGTGGCTGTGGATTTTACAGTAACCTACTGGCAGTTGGATGCCGGTAATTATTGTAAAGCACTGCAGAATGAAATAAAGTAGAAGTTCTGTATATTTTATTTCATTTTACTGCAATAAAGCTGTAGGATGAATCACAGTACACAAATACTCTACTGTATTTTGTTTTACAGTACTGTAAAATGAAAAAAAAAACAAAAAAACAGTAATTACTGGCATCCAGCCGGCAGTAGTTACCCTAAATGTTCCTGCGCCCATTTTCCCCTCTTCTCTTAGTTCATTACAAGCTCTCCTCCAGCT